>JARGCV010000007.1:40540000-41210000 GCA_034064705.1 Bothrops alternatus | reverse complement strand
CAATCTATCAAATGCTTTTTCCACATCCAAAAACATAAGAACTGCGGGCACCTGAGTATTCTTCTCCAAATATTCTATTATATTAATAAGTTGTCTAACGTTAGTTTTCATCTGCCTCCCTTGTAAAAAACCAGTTTGATCAGTATGAATTATTTGTTGTAAAACTGTCATTAATCTATTAGCCATCACTTTTGCAAAAATCTTGTAGTCTGTATTCAACAAAGAGATCAGTCTAAAATTTTCTGGTTGAAAATTATCTCGTCCCTCTTTAGGAATTAAAGAAACATAGGCTGTTTTCCATGAAGGTGGAACCTGACCCCCTTTTTGTATATTAACAAATAACTCTCTAAGAGGTTCCACCATTTCCATTTGAAAATGCTTATAATAAACCGTCGTTAACCCGTCAGTCCCAGGCGATTTTCCTATTTTCAATTGTTTAATCGCTGAAAGTATTTCTCCTGAAGTAATCAATATATTTAATCTTTCTCTTTGTTCATTATTAATTACTGATACATTTTCATTTTGCAGAAAAATATCTATATCATTCTCTTGTATCTTCTCTTCAGCATATAACCTAGAATAAAATTCTAAAAAAGCTTTCTTAATAATTTCTTGTTGAAACACCTCTTTCCCTTTATACTCTATTTTCTCAATTATTTGGGATTTTTGTTTTTTCCTTAATATATAGGCCAACCATCTGCCAGGCTTATTGGAATTAAAAAAGGTGTTATGTTTTGCACATTGTATATTCCTAGCAACTTGGTCTGCCATCAACAGGTCAAATTGTTTCCGTAGGACCTTAATCCCCTCTTTAATATTTTTATCGTCTGGTCTCTTTATTAATAACTGTTCCTTCTTTCTTATTTCCTCTTCTAGCTCCTTCCGTTTTTTCTCTTGTTTACATCTATGCCTTTTATTCAAATCAATTAAAATCCCACGCATATATGCTTTACTTGCATCCCATACCATTTCTATAGGTGTACACTTGTGCATATTTAACATAAAAATTCCTTCATTACATTTTTACATTCAATCACATTTTTGTCATATTTAAACAAATTTTCATTTAATCTCCAAGATCTTTTAGGTCTTTGTCCTTCCGTTAATTCCATCCAGACCGGATTATGATCTGTTAAAACTTTAGGTAAAATCTTCACCTTTTTTAAACTAAAAAGAAAATCACTAGAAGTTAATATAAAATCAATTCTAGAAAATGACTGATGCCTATCAGAAAAGAAAGTAAATTCTTGCTCTTTACCATTTCTTTCTCTCCATATGTCTATCAAATCAAAATCATCCTTTATATCAAAAAAAGATTTAGGCAACTTAGAATGTGTTTGAGGAATTGATAATATCTTCTTTTTATCTAAATCAATATCTATCACGCCGTTCCAGTCTCCCATTATAATACAAGACCTATAATCAAATTGTATTAACTTTTTATATATTAACTTGTAAAATTTTCCTTGTTGTTGATTTGGCGCATATATGCCCATCAAAAGTACTTTTTTCCCATCTTTTAAAATTTCAATTGCTAAATATCTACCTTGTGTATCTGATTCTATTAATTTGGTGCTTATATGATTTTTAACATAAATAACAATTCCATTCTTCTTCTCAGCAGCCGCTGCAACAAAGTATGTACCTAATTTATTATTTATCAAATATTTCTGGTCAGTAATTCTAATATGTGTTTCTTGTAAGCAAGTTACATCATTTTTACATTGAATCAAATAATGAAATATCTTCTTCCTTTTCTGTGGAGAATTTAAACCATTGACATTCCATGTCAAAAATTTATTTGACATGACCAATTCCAGAAAGCCTTTGCAAGACCAATTCGAAATTTTCATCATTTTTTTTCTTTGGTCGAGCTCCCATGGCTTCCACGCTTGTAGACACTGCAGCTTGAATTGTAGATCGATCTTGTTGTTCCTTTTTTTTGTTCCTTTTTTTGTTCCTTACATTTAGTAGTTGCCCGAGTTTGCCTTTGATCTCTAGGCATCTCTACTTCCAAAGGCTGAAATATATCAAGGCTCCGCTCAGGCAGCTCCAATAAATCTCCTTTATCAACCCCTGTTGCCCCATGAGGTTGTAACTCCTCAAGCTGTAGTTGTTCTTTTTGCTCTTTATTTCCTTCTTTATTTGCTCTTTATTTGCTCTTTATTTCCTTCTTTATTTGCTCTTTATTTACTTCTTTAAATCTTAAAATAAATAAATAAATGTGATTCTGTGCTTTTCGGTGTTGGGGATGGGGGTTTACCAGCCTTTATCACATTCACAAGAAAATCTTTTGCTTTCCAAATAGAATTCAAGCGGTATCTATTACCCTGATAAGATAATGATAGCCCAGCTGGAGCCTCCCATCTATATTGTAAACGACGTTTTTTAAGTTCTTTCACAAAAAATGCATAATCTTTTCTAGCTCTCAACATCTTCGAAGGAATCTCCTTCAAAATCACAACTTCTTGACCGGCCACAGTTAATTTCTTGTTATAAGATATTGTAAGCACATGATTTCTAAATCTCCTTGTAACAAAATAAATCAAAATGTCTCTAGGTAAATTTCTTTGTCTTCCAATCCATGAATTGACTCTGTAAATCCTATCTATCTGCCAAGACATATCTTGTACCCCCTCATTTATAAATTCTGCCAGAGCTTCTCCAAAAATCCTTCTCAAATCCTCCTGATTCTGATTTACTTCTTCTTTCAGCCCTCTTATTCTAATAGCCCATATCATCTGATTATATTGTGCCATAATAGTTTGGTCTTCCATATGACTTTTAATTTCTTCCATCTTTTCCTCAAGTTGTTGCTCTACCCCTTCCACTTTCTCTTCCACTCTCAAAGTATAGTCCCAAACCCCCCTGAAAGCTTCCACAATATCTTTTCTTATCACTTTATTATGAGTCTCAATTATTTCTTTAATTTTCCCCAATTCCCCAGTTACTCCTTTGATTTGTTCCTCAGCATGAGTTGCAATCTTTTTCTCCAATTCATCCCCAAATTTCTCCATATTTTTCTCCATACTTCTCTCTATATTATCAGTCATTGTTAGTAGTGCAGCCTGCAGGTCTTTCATAGTCAACATTTCTGGAGGGGGTTGAATAGGCAAAGGGGCTTGAGGCTGTGGGATTAGAGAAGCCGGGGGAACAGAAAAACTAGATTTAGAGGGCTGAGCTGGTGAGGATACTGCAACCTTCGCAGATGTTATTTTAGTTTGTCTGGCAGCCATTCTATAATCAATCCGCTTTTTATAAAAAACTCTCGAAAAACTGCTTTTAATAAAAAAATTTCTTACACATATATTGCCAAAATTTTTCTTGTTCTTCTTTTCCTTCTTATGTTCTTTCAAAACCTAAATTTTAGTTAAAATTTGTAGAATTTTAAGCTTTAGATCTGAGCGATCGCTCTGCCTTTGCTCTAGAAAGTTACTTTCACTTTTCTGTCAAAAAGCAATCGCCATCTTAAAGTCTTAAAGTCATTATGTTGATTGTAGGAATAATTGTGGTCAGAAGTAGAATTTAAAAAGTTACTTGCGATGTCAGTCTCCTGCATTCACTCCCCCTGCGTATAGATCACTCTTAGATACTTATCTTCCGCAGGGGTGGTCGCGGCGTCTTTTGCTGTCTACTGACAGAAGCGTCCCGGCTGGAGCGTCTTCGAGCGCCTGGGGAGCTCTCACTCTTTCCCTCTGAAAACTTTTTCAGGGGGTTTTTAGAGGAGCTCAACCCACGCCCGATGCTCTTCACCCTTTCTTCTCCCGAAGGGGGGTTTTTCCACCGCAAAAACAGCTGATGATCGCTGTTTTTTGCGGCTTACAGTTCCCGGGAATCGGAGCCTCCAAAGGAGGCTGTAGGATGCCAAATGGAGCCACTTGAAGTCAAATTAAAATTAATCCAGGATACAAGGGAAAGAGGTGGTTTGAAAATGCCTAATTTCAAGTTATACTATCATGCAGCTGTTTTAGTAGCGATAAGTGATTGGGTCAATTTAACTAATGATAGAATATTGAATATTGAACGGTATGGTTTATTATATGGTTGGCATGCATATTTAGTTTATGATAAAAAGGTGGATAGGAGTTTCAAAGAGCACCTATTGAGAAATGCTCTGCTGCGTGTCTGGAAAAAATATCAGTATAAACTAAATAATAAAATTCTTGTATGGACGGTTCCCAGACATGCAATAGAGAATATAAATAGAGAACAATTACATGATGTGGTGCCTTATGAGAAACTCCTATTTAAAGAAGGGAATGTCTTACAATTGAAGTCCTTGAACATTCTAAGGGAGGAAGGAATAATCCTTACTTGGTTTCAATATTTACAATTGCAGACTAGATGGAAAAAAGATTTGAAGATGGGTTTATCTCAGATAGATGAAAATTTAATTAAACAAGTTAGAGATCAAAGGTTAATGCATATTAAAATATTGTATAATGCATTGATAGAAATTGATTCGGAAACTGAATTAGTTAAGGATTGTATGATAAAGTGGGGACAAAATTTTGGACAACCAATCATGATGGAAACTTGGGAGAGGATCTGGGTGAAAAATGTAAAATTTACTCAAGCGCAACATTTAAGAGAAAATTTTTATAAAATGTTTTATAGATGGCATTTGGATCCGAAAAAATTATCATGTATGTACCCTAACTTACAACCTAAGTGTTGGAGATGTGAATGTATGGATGCTACTTATTTTCATGTATGGTGGACTTGTAAAAAAATCAAGGCTTTTTGGATAAAAATTTGGTGGGTACTTCAAAATATTCTGAAAAAACGTATTGAATTTTCACCACAGCTGTTTTTATTAGGTATTACAAAAGACTCTACTACTATAGAGATGAACTTGATTTTGAACTTGATTACAGCAGCGAGACTGTTGGTGGGACAATACTGGAAGAAGGCGGAATTACCATCTATCGAAGAATGGACTTTGAAAGTTATAAATTTGGTGGAAATGGCCAAAGTATCTGCATATTTGAAAGATTATTTGAATGAAAAATATATGTTGGAATGGAAAAAATGGATAGAGTATATTCAAGGGAAATATCAATTTAAGAAACTGTATTTAGCATATAGTTAAATTTTTATTAGCATTTATATAATAATTTTGTTTAATATTGTGGGGTTTTTTTCTTTTTTTTCTTTTACCCTGTATTCACTCTGGGAAGCTGGGGGTGGGTAGGTTGGGGGTGGGGTGCAATAATGTACTCAACTGTAATACTTGTAATACTTGTTATATATAAGAAAGAAATATTTACTGACAGAAGAGGGGTTGCTCAGGCGGTACCTCTGTACTACATCTGCAGGGGGTTGTGAGGGAGGAGTGAAAGAGGGGGAGGAAGTAGGATGGTTGGAGGAGAGGAGGGTGGAGAGGGAAGGAGAGAGGTGTGAGGAGGAGGGAAGTAGGAGATAGGGAGGAAGAAAGAGGGGGATGTGGTAAGGAGGGTGCCGCCGAGCAATGCCCATAGTTATTGTATATATGGATCTAAAAGAATGTATGCTGATTTTTGTTTAGTGTGGGAGAAAGTTGAAAAAGAATGTATTAAGTTCAGTTGTATTTAATGTGGATTTTTCGTTGTTTAAAATTACAAAAATTAATAAAATATTTTTTAAAAAATATTTTATCCTTGTTTTGTTGAAGCTTAGAAACTTTATTATC
This sequence comes from Bothrops alternatus, assembly GCA_034064705.1. Taxonomy (NCBI): domain Eukaryota; kingdom Metazoa; phylum Chordata; class Lepidosauria; order Squamata; family Viperidae; genus Bothrops; species Bothrops alternatus. The sequence continues at coordinate 41,204,329 of JARGCV010000007.1, read as the reverse complement.
TAGAATGCAGCCCAGTAATTATTTTTATTTGTGCATCTTTTTTCCCACCTATTTAAACAGTATCTGTTATTCTGTTCTGTTATATTTGTTTATTGTTGTGCTATAATATATACTTGGCAATAATGCAGGGCTTTTATGAACAGGTTTCATTCTGATTTTAATTAGGAGCAGATAGGTTAATTCTGGAATCCTACATATAGACATTATTCCTTAAAAAATCCTGTCAAAAATTGGAATTGTGTGTGTGTGTGTGTGTGTGTGTGTGTGTGTGCATGCGGGGATTAAATACTAACTTTTAAAGCCAGAAATCTGACTTGTTGATCTTGCACAGTAATAAAGAAAGTTGAACTTTGGCTAAAACGACATCATGGTAAAGGTGTTAGAATTAAATTCAGCTGAAATTATGTTACAAATAGTGTTGACAGCTGGTTTCTTTAATAATGTGAAAAAGGCTTTTTTATGAGCAATTCACTTCTATACGGTGATATTTCCTTAACCATTATGCATTTCCATATAAACCACAAAGATACATGAAGTATAAGACCTATTTGGAAGCGATCACTACGGCAAGATCTCAGTATCTTTCCACATTGATCGCGTCTGCGGAATCTCGTCTGGCTGCCCTGTTTAGGGTGACTCGCTCTCTCCTTGATACGGGGAGGAGGGAGGAACCTTTGCAGGGCAATGCCGAAAAATTTAACATCTTTTTCGCAGACAAGGTTGCTCAGATCCGGGCTGACTTGGACTCCAATTGGAATGCAGTGTCGGCTGACAATGAGTCAGTCGAGATGACAGAGGCCCATCTTAGTTCTGTTGAATGGGAGGAGTTTGACCTGGTAACTCCTGATGATGTGGACAAGGCCATTGGAGCTGTGAGTTCGGCCACCTGTTTACTGGACCCGTGCCCCTCCTGGCTGATTTCGGCTAGCAGGGAGGTGACACGGAGCTGGGTCCAGGCTGTTGCTAATGCTTCATTGAGGGAGGGGTCCTTTCTGGTTCCCTTAAAGGAGGCACTTGTGCGCCCCCTCCTCAAAAAGCCTTCCCTGGACCCGGCAGTTTTAAATAACTATCGTCCAGTCTCCAACCTTCCCTTTTTAGAGAAGGTTGTTGAGAAGGTGGTGGCACTCCAACTCCAACGGTCCTTGAATGAAACTGATTATCTGGGCCCTCAGCAGTCTTGGTTCAGGTCTGGTTACAGCACGGAAACTGCTTTGGTCGCGCTGACCAATGATCTCTGGCGGGCCCGGGATAGAGGTTACTCCACTATCCTGGTGCTTCTTGACCTCTCAGCAGCATTCGATACCATTGACCATGGTATCCTTCTGCGCCAGTTGGAGGGGCTTGGAGTGCGGGGCACCATTTTACGGTGGTTCACCTCCTACCTCTCTGGCCGGTCGCAGTCGGTGTTCGCAGGAGGTCAGAGATCAGCTCCGAGGCCTCTTCCATGTGGAGTCCCTCAGGGTCTCCACCTCTGCTTTTTAACATCTACATGAAGCCGTTGGGTGAGATCATCCGTCGACACGGGGTGAGTTATCATCAATATGCTGATGATACCCAGCTTTATATCTCTACCCTGCATCATTACAGCGAAGCAGTGGAAGTGATGAACCGGTGCCTGGAGGCTGTTGAGGTCTGGATGGGTGCCTACAGGCTCAGACTCAATCCCGACAAGATGGAGTGGCTATGGGTTCTGCCTCCCAAGGAAAATTCCAACTGTCCATCCATTACCCTGGGGGGAGAAGTTTTGTCCCCCTCGGAGAGGGTTTGCAACTTGGGTGTCCTCCTCGATCCACAGCTAAGTCTAGAACATCATTTTTAGGCTGTGGCGAGGGGGGCATTCGCCCAGGTTCGCCTGGTGCACCAGTTGCGGCCCTATTTGGACCGGGAGTCACTCCTCACAGTCACCCATGCCCTTGTCACCTCGAGATTCGACTACTGTAATGCTCTCTACATGGGGCAATCTTTGAAGAATGTTCGGAGACTGCAAGTAGTCCAGAATGCAGCTGCGCGAGCCGTCTTGGGTTTCCCAAGACATGCTCATATCACTCCAGCTCTCCATGAGCTGCACTGGCTACCAATTGGTCTCCGAACACAATTCAAAGTGTTGGTTATGACCTATAAAGCCCTTTATGGCAATGGACCAGGATACTTGCGGGACCGTCTTCTGCCTCATGAATCCCAGCAACCGGTTAGGGCACATAGGGTTGGCCTCCTATGGGTCCCGTCTGTTAGGCAATGTCATCTGGCAGGGCCTAGGGCTAGGGCCTTCTCCGTTGCTGCCCCAGCCCTCTGGAACTAGCTTCCCTCAGAGGTTCGTAGTGCTTCCTCCCTCCTAGCTTTCCGGAAATTGTTAAAGACCCATTTATGCCGACAGGCTTGAGGCGTATGAGCTGTGCTCTGCCCCGGGCTTAGGAATGTCCCTCCATCAGCAAATGTGAGCTGACTGTGCTTGTATGTTGTATGAATGTGATTAATTTTATTGTTATATTTTTATTGTATTGTTTGTAAGCCGCCCTGGGTCTTAGGAGAAGGGTGGCATATAAGTTTGAGTAAAATAAAAATAAAAAATAAATAGGTTGTAACAATGTCAAATGAGGTGCAGCGTTATATATTAACTAAAGTAGAGAAAAGCAGGACATAGTCAAGAACTCAGTTTCAGCCCCATCAGGCAGTAGAGCACACTGAGAGATGTTAACCGGATGATTCAGTTGTAGATCCACATGAACTTGACCACAGCACAGATTAACTCTGTGTCATTTGGAAAATACTGTAGCACAATGCAATGGATGCTGGTATTGGGAAGAGAGAAGAGGACTGAGAGAAGCCATAGGATAAGGATGATTCTCAGAGCTCGCTGCTGGGCATTTTTCAGCCTGGCTCGAAAGGGGTGAAGAACTGCCATATATCTCTGTATGCTAACCATGCTTACAATCAGGATAGAAGCAAAGCACACAGTCTCAAAAAAAAAAGCTGTTTTAAAGTAGCAGCCTACTAATCCGAATAAGAAAGGGTAGATGCTCCACATTTCATAAACTTCCAAAGGCATCCCACAGAGTAATTGAGTTCCCCAGGCTTATTGTCTTGGGGGGCTTAAATGTTCCATCACTCGGCAAATCCTCTGGGTTAGCGCAGGAGTTCATGGCCACCATGGCAACCATGAACCTGACTCAAGTAGTTCAGGATCCGACTCACAAGAGGGGACACACTCCCGACATGGTTTTCCTCTCAGAACAGTTGAGCAATGATCTGAATTTAAGGGGCTTAGATATCTTGCCTATGTCATGGTCAGATCATTTTCTGCTATGGCTTGTTTTCAAGGCTCCACTCCTCCCCTGCAGGGAGGCAGAACTGATTAGGTGGTTCCGCCCCAGACGTCTGATGGACCCAGAGAGTTTTCAGAGGACGCTTGGGGAAATACCGGATTCTCTCATTCACAGTTAGGCAGAGTCCTTGGTTATGGCCTGGAATATGGCTGCGAAGGGGGCTCTGGACCGGATTGCGCCGCTGCGACCTCTCTGTGGTAGCAGACCCAGGAGATCTCCTTGGTTTACCAAGGAACTCAGGGTGATGAAGCACCAGAAGAGACGCCTAGAGAAGCGATGGAGAAAAAGTAAATCTGAATCTGACCGAACATTATTAAGATCTTATATCAAGACTTATCAGGTAGCGCTCAAGGCGGCGAGATGCGCGTATCATTCCGCCTTGATTGCATCTGCGGAATCCCGCCCAGCCGCCCTGTTTAGGGTGACTCGCTCCCTCCTTAATCAGGGGGGGTTGATGCACCCTTGCAGGGTAGTGCTGAGGATTTTAATAAATTTTTCGCGGATAAAATCACCCAGATTCGGATGGACCTTGACTCCAATTGGAATGCAGTGTCAGCTGACAATGAGTCAGTCGAGATGACAGGGACTTGTCTTGATCCTGTTGTGTGGGAGGAGTTTGACCCTGTAGCACCCGATGAAGTGGACAAGGCCATGGGAGCTGTGAGTTCCGCCACCTGTTTATTGGACCCATGCCCCTCCTGGCTGGTTTCGGCCAGCAGGGAGGTGACGCGGGGCTGGGTTCAGGAGATTGTCAACACCTCTTTGAGGGAGGGGTCCTTTCTGGCTCCCTGCAAGGAGGCAATTGTGCGTCCCCTCCTCAAGAAGCCTTCCCTGGACCCAGCTGTGTTAAACAACTATCATCCTGTCTCCAATCTTTCCTTTATAGGGAAGGTTGTTGAGAAGGTGGTGTCACTCCAGCTCCAATGGTCCTTGGATGAGGCCAATTATCTGGGCCCTCAGCAGTCAGGATTCAGGCTCAGCTACTCCATGGAAACTGCTTTGGTCGCGCTGACGGATTATCTCTGGCGGGCCCGGGATAAGGGACATTCCACTATCCTGGTGCTACTTGACCTCTCAGCGGCTTTTGATACCATTGAACATGGTATCCTTCTGCGCTGGCTGGAGGGGTTGGGAATCGGGGGCACTGTTTTGCAGTGGTTCACCTCCTACCTCACTGGTCGGTCGCAGTTGGTGTTGGCAGGGGGTCAGAGGTCGACCCCTAGGTTCCTCCCTTGTGGGGTCCCTCAGGGATCGGTCCTCTCCCCTCTGCTGTTTAATATTTACATGAAACCGCTGGGTGAGATCATCTGACGAGACAGGGTGAGATATCATCAGTATGCTGATGATACCCAGCTTTACCTCTCCACCCCGTGTCACTTCAGTGAAGCAGCAGAAATGATGTGCCGATGTCTGGAGGCTGTTAGGGTTTGGATGGGTGCTAACAAGCTCAAACTCAACCCCGACAAGACGGAGTGGCTGTGGGTTTTGCCTCCCAAAGACAATTCAATCTATCTGTCCATCACCCTGGGGGGGGGAGTTTCTGACCCCCTCAGAGAAGGTCCGCAACTTGGGTGTCCTCCTCGATCCACAGCTAAATCTGGAACATCATCTTTCGGCTGTGGCAAGGAGGACATTTGCCCAGGTTCGCCTGGTGCACCAGCTGCAGCCCTATTTGGACCGGGAGTCTCTTCTCACAGTCACTCATGCCCTTATCACCTCAAGGCTTGACTACTGCAATGCTCTCTACATGGGGCTACCTTTGAAAAACGTTCGGAGACTTCAGGTAATGCAGAATGCAGCCGCACGAGCAGTGTTGGGCCTATCTGGAAATGCCCACATTTCAACATCACTCCACGAGCTGTATTGGCTGCTAATTGGTCTCCAAATGCAATTCAAAGTGTTGGTTATGACCTATAAAGCCCTACATGGCATCGGACCAGGTTACTTACGGGACCGTCTGCTGCCCCATGAAACCCAGCGACCGGTTAGGGCCCACAGAGTCGGCCTTCTCCAGGTCCCATCAGCCAGACTGTGTCGCCTGGCGGGGCCTAGGGGAAGAGCCTTCTCTGTTGCGGCCCCAGCCCTCTGGAATCAACTCCCCCCGGAGATCCGTATTGCCCCCACCCTCTCCGCCTTTTGCAAATTACTGAAGACACATCTTTGCCGACAGGTCTGGGGCTGTTAACACCTTGCCCCAGCCAGTGTATGTTTGTTTGCATGTCTGTCTTGGATGATTGGTTTTTTTAATTAAGGGGTTTTTATAATGTATTTTAATGTCTGATTTCTATCTATGTTGTGAGCCGCCCTGAGTTCCTGGAATAGGGCGGCATAGAAATCCAATTAATAAATAAATAATACCAGCAGGTCTGAAATTGCAAGGCTAAAGAGATAGTAATTAGTGGGTGTTTTCAAATTCCTGTGCTTGAGAATCCCCAGGCACACTAAAAGGTTGCCAGACACACCAACTATGAAGATCAGAGCATAAATCCAAGTTGTAGGCAAGGACAGGTGGCTGCTTTTTGGTCCATATAGAAAAAGAAGATAGTCTTTGGTGCTATTAAAGTATTTTCTTAGCGGTTCTGTTTCTTCCATCCTGTGAACGTATTGAGATATATTTGTATACAATCCATTGTAGGAGCTGTGGGTAGAAAAATCTCTTTCATGGTTCCAGTTTTATTTACATTACCCAACAGTTGTTGGCTTGAGATTCTCAGTGTTAAAAAAATAAGAAATGAAAGGAAGGGGAGAGCAGGAAAGATGGAGACAAACACAACTGGAGAATCTCCTTTCAGTCTGGAATCTTCAGACAACCAAGAGTGTTTGTGGATGTATCTCAGTACATTTATTGTTGTTTTTATAATTATTTTCTTTGAAGAGTCTTTTCTAGAGTAAGCTCCTCCTTTCACAGATACTCATTGGCTAGCTGTATAAATCAAATTATATGTTGATCAAGACTGTCATGTCTATTCACATCATTTTTACTGAAAGAAACATTTCTTGAACAAGAGGTAAAGCTAAGGAATGAAACTTAAAATCTGAATCTTTGATATAAAACCACCTACAAAATCCTCAGTTTGTGAATAATGATCCCAGAAGGGGAGAAATACAAACTAAAGGCTAACTAAAGTTATGCTATGATTCATTTTTTCTGAACTAAAAGCTGTAGCCACAAAAAAATCTAAAAATAAAGCTTGCAACATGTAGCCATTTAGCCCTTAGTGACCTGAATATTTAGCATTATATTCTGAACAAGCAACAGCAATAAAGACAACCAGATAGAGATCATGTATTGAGATAATCTGAGAGAGACGTGGATTGGCTGGTGCTGCACTTCATATATTATATGTCAAACTGGGAATGTATATGGTATAGCAGCAACCCCCAACTTTTTGGGCACCAGGGACCAGTTATGTGGAGAGAGTTTTTTCCACAGACTAGAGGGGTCATGGTTTTGCATGATGGCTGCATCCCTTAGATGGGGCTTTGCTTGTTTGCATGGCCCAGTTTCTGGCATGCCGGGACCCTGTGCTGGTCCATGCACTAGAAGTTGGGAACTTCTGTGGTATAGTACTATATATACATGTACTGAAGAAATTCTGAAGTCAGTCCTCCCTTTAACTTTTTTCCCTTTTTGATCCCCTCCCCATCCTATTTTTCTCTTTTGTGTTTATCTGTTTGAGATTTAATAAATCTGATTTTTTAAAAAAAAGGATATAAGGTTGTATGTGAAAAAAATCTATACTTTCTTTGCTTACTTGCTCACCAATACCATTTAATGATTTGCTCAAAATTTGACTGACAGATCAAGTTGCAGTTTTTCAAATTCTTTCTTTTCCTTCTTTTTTTGAATGTTAAAAAAATTGGCTCCTGTCCAGCCTTCTGGGACATCACCAGTTCTCCAGGAATTCTCCAAGATTAGTTAGCAGTTCTATAATTACCTCTGTCAGTTCTTTCAGATTTCTGGGCTGTAATCCATTTGGCTCTGGCGACCTACATATATTTTAATTAGTGAAGTGTCCTTTTACTCATTCCTTGGCTATCCTAAGCTGCAGGTCCCTATTCCACAACAATAATCAGAGAAGGCAATGTTACAATGCTACTTCCTTCAGCCACAACCTTTGATCATTTCTAAGTTCAGTAACATTCCTATGGGAAAAATGTTAATTAATAAAACATATTGTTATTTACTTATGAGCATGGACTTTTGGAACACCTTGTATATGTGTCCAATATCTTGTTAACAGAAAGCAATTGATATCTTAGAAATTAGAGTATCAAAGTTGTGAGTCAGATACCATGAACTCTCTATTTTCAATAAATTGACAGCAAGAATATCTAGAGCCAGTGTAGAATAAAGTTTCTCACAATGTTTCAAACAATCAAAGTTGAGCGATGAAGCTCACTAGGTGACATTGGACAGTTCTAGCATATCTCTGAGAGTAATTGTGAGACAGACTCAGGTCCACCATCAAGTTTCTGTTTGATAACAGTGATTTTGTATATCAGAAATAATACAAAGAGAAACTAAAATTAGGAGTACCATTTTTATGTACTATAAAATGGCTAGCACTTAAATGAAAGGAAATAAAGCTATTTAGGAAATAACATAGTAATAGGAAGCATATTACTTAAGTTTGTCTACAGCTTTATAGCAGTGTTTCTCAACCTTGACAATTTTAAGATATGTGGACTTCAACATCCCTAGTTGGCATGATATGATATGACGAGGTCCCCGTATTGTAAAATTGCCAAGGTTGAGAAATACTTATCTAAAATGCATGGTCCTTCATTATGCAGTCGAGGGTGGTTCAAATGAGAACTATATAATTTTGTGTTAGCAGAGAAAAAGGGCTGAACTGGGAATTTTTAAAACCCTAAAAATCTTATCAGTTGAAGGGACATATCAAATAAGACATAAAAAGTAAGTCTTTAAGATAAGAAAATGAGATAAAAGTGCACTCTTTCTGCCAACTATATCTGTATCTTTTGCCCTTAACAGGTTTGTAGCTGCAGAAAAAGGGTTCATGTAATTTTTTTTCTAGCACTAGGAGGTGATTTGCTCCTTATTTGAAAGATACACTGCACTCTTGTTGTTGTTTTGTCATAAACTCTCTTCCCCTAAGCTGAAAAAGAAATGTTTTATATTTTAATCATTAATGAAAGGTCATCTGTTGGGGAAAAAGTGGGATTCACTGCTTAGACAATCCTATGATGAATCAATGAGAAGAAAGTCCAGGAATATCCATGTCCACTTTTCTAGAGTAACATTAAAAACAGGAAATGTTTTAAGTCATTTCAATTTAAATTGAGGAACTATTCACAAGAGTCTTTTAATCTTATTTTTAAAGATTTGGGTTAGCAGCAATAAAAAGAAAACTTTGTGCCATCAAAAATATTCACATTGGTCTCACTTATGCTCATTATTTGAAGAAGAAATAGACATTGTATGGAACATAACAACTTTATCAGGAGAAATACACCTGCTTCTCAGTCCTTATTGCGCTCACTGGTCTAGCAGGTTTTCCTAATGAGTTGTGCTCCTTAATAAGCATATTAAAGTGAAACATTAACTTTTATTCACCTGAGCCTTTGGTAGTTTCATTTTGAAGTGGTGGTCCTTCTTTTACATATATTTATATAAGAAGAGAATAAAATCATAAGGCTGCAAGGGACCTTGGAGGTCTTCTAGTTCAACCCACTGCCCAAGGCATGACACCTTAACCCATCCTAGATATACAATTGTCCAATCTTTTCTTGAAAACTTTCAGTGACGGAGTCCTCACAATTCTGAGAGCCAAGCTGTTCCATTGTTTAACTGTTCTCACTGCCAGGAAATTTCACCGTTACTATTATTATTATTATTATTATTATTAATTTGACTTCTATGCCGCCCTATTCCGGAGAACTCAGGGCGGCTCACAACATAATACTATGTTTGCATGGAATAAAACATAAAACTATGGAAATTCCATCCATTGCTTCTTGCCTGCTCGTACTTTGGAGAATAAGTCAATTCTCTCTTGTCTGTGACAGACTCTTAAGTAGCAGAAGATAGCTATCATGTCACCCCCCCCAAACATTCTCTTTGTCAGGCTAGACATGCCTAGTTTTGTCAACCATTCATCAGACCCCTTCTCATCTTTTCTGCTCTTCTCTGCACTTTTTCTAGGACCTCAGCATCTATTTTTGTATTGTGATGAACAGAATTGGATGCAATATTCCAAGTGTGGCCTCACTAGTACAATATAAAGTGTATAAAATACATATATACATATTGTATATATTATACAGTATAATACCATTCCCAATGCTTTCCCTCCGCCCATTGTTGGAAAACATTCTTCTGCTTCGGTACTTGTGTTCCTGTACTAATTCATTCCAAGTTTCTTTTGCTCCTTGCCATGTAGTCAAACCTTTAACTTCCGTAGTGACTTTTATAGAATTCTCAAGTTCTCAACTCACAAACTTTTGACTACCAAGCGTTCCTGCTTTCAAATTACTCAACTTCTTTAGATTTGTGATCTGTAATAAAGATACCACTTACTTAATTTACAAGATGAGCAACCTCCGTTTGAACTCTCATAGGAGCTTTTATTGATTTCTGTCTAAATAGCCAAATCTCATCACATATTATCTGAAGATTTATAGCACGTCAGTAAAAGCTCTCAGTTATGTAATTGCCTTATTTTCTGTTTTCATCTGTCTAAAGGCAAGACACTTTTCTAAGTTAACAAGTACTTGTCCAGTCTCTTAATAGCCTTAGGAGTTAGCTGAGATATGATTACAAAATTATTTTCTGTATCCTTGGATTGAATGCTTCCTACCTCAGTACCTTCACAAATTGCTTTCATTCATGACTCATTCTTAAAATATTTACACCAAACTATGGAAATTGTTGAAGAAAAGATGTTCAGCCACAACAACTGCATTATGAAGACTTGGAAAATGATCAGAAGTAATCTTTAGATGGCAACTAATTAAGCAAATAAACCATTTCAAACATAGAGGTTTGGGATTTATTATCCAGTGTGTTATGTATTGGTTAATTCAGTGGCACACCAAACGTTTTAACTATTTTGCTGAGCTTTAGTAATAAAAGTATGGGCATTATACACAAAAGCCCACAATAAACACATAATCACCTACCATGCATAAAATCAAAAATAATATTTTTCAGAAATTGCAGACATTTTAGGAGCCTTTGACATGTTTCTATATACAATTCAAACAGCTGTTCTTTTATTCTATAAAACCCTACATGCTTTGGATCCTAAGCAGAAAAATTGGTAGAAAAAAGAGGTAGGACAATTTTTCTGATTGACACTCTTCTATTGAGTGTTAGTAGGTAAATGAAATATACCACAGAGTTGCCTACATATGTATTTATGAGAACTAGAAGAGAAAGAAATAGTACAGAGTGCAACAAAAGCAAAAATGCAACAGCCAGCTAATTCCTTGAAAAATTCTGTTTTTAAACAGAATTCCCCAATCCCCAATTAAATCATGTCAAATTTTAAAAAGTAATGCTTAGATTTTAATGCTCTTATGTAACCCCAGCAGTACAATGCAGTTTCCTAGTGCCAGAATGAAAATTGCTTCAGATTCAAAGTGTATTTGCATAGCACTAGGAACTGTCCAGCATGCTGAACGAACATCAACCCAATGTTTTGCTATAGACAATGAGATTGTTAAACACTTGCTCCTAGATAAGGATGGATGGAGACAATTTTGTTCTGTTAACAATTTGACATGCTCTTGCAAAATAACGCACTTCATAAATCAATATATAAACCAAGAAATGATTAGTTTTAAATCTGTGTTCCTCACAGTGTAACCCAACTGAAGAAGAATGTAGACATATGGAGACTTAGATATATGGGGAAAAGAACAGGTGAATTGAGATTGTATTGCTAGGTAGACACATTTCCAAAAGTTAAACAACCATCCCAGGAAAATGGCCAAAGAGAGACAAAAGTTATTTCTACCAATTCTGTTAGGAATTCTTGCTCCAATATAGAGAAAAAAACACAATGGCAAAAATGGTGATGGTGGTGAGGTATTAAAATTGCAGAAAGACCTTGAAACATTTAAGTAGAAAAATTGCAGAAAATAGAATACATAAGTTTCAACAGAAGAAAATCTTGCAGGATTCAATTACTGAGTGAAACATCAATTTGCTAAAAAAACTCCTGTATTTTCTGTTATCAGGAGAGAAAACACAAGGACTAGAATGAGCCAAATTGTAGAAGATATTATTAAAGTGACATGATAGCAGTGTTCCAATATCTCAGGGGCTACCACAAAGAAGACGGTGGCCCAAGCTATTCACCAAAGCACCTGAAGGCAGGACAAGAAGCAAGGGATGGAAACCAATCAAAGAGAGAAGCAACCTAGAACTAAGGAGAAATTTCCTGACAGTTAGAACACTTAATCAGTGGAACAACCTGCCTCCAGAAGCTGTAAATGCTCCAACACTAGAAGTTTTAAAGAAGAGATTGGACAATCATTTGTCTGAAATGGTATAAGGTTTCCTGCCTGAGTAGGGGATTAGACTAGAAGACCTCCAAGGTCCCTTCCAACTCTATAATTCTATAATTCAGTCATTCTCACACTTATGATGGTTGCAGCATCCCATAGTCATGTGATCACCCTTTGCAACTTTCTCTGTTGGCATCTCACAAGCAAATTCAAAAGGTGAGGCCAGCAGGAAAGGTTGAAAATCACTCGCAGCTGCCTTTTCTCCTGAGGAGCCTTCCAAGGATCTCATGCTCCATAATTCACTCATGCCACTGCACCCCTCCCCAGCTTGTATCCACTTGCCACAGGACGTCCACCTTCTTATAGCATAGTAATCACCTGCCCTATAGCTTACTTGTGAACCATCCAGGAATTGCAGATTCCAAATGGCTTCCCCATTGACTTGTGGAAAGCCATAGGTAGTCACAGGTTACTGTTGCATGACATACTTGCTAAATGACCTGCAAGTTTTGCTTAATGTTGGGAGTGGGGAGTGCCGGGAATGTCGCATTAAGTGATGTAGTCATGTGATGTTGCACTTTGTGGTAGCATTGCTTACCAGTGGCAGTCCCAGGCTCCCCATTGTTGTTGTTAAGCAGGGACTACCTGTACTGGAACCTACTGAATGCAAAAGGGCGCTGTCTAAGAACAGGCTCAAAAATTCTTAATTTCATTTTGTTAATGAAATTAACAGTCTTACAATCTAAACAGATTATTGTTTCGCCATTCGGAAAATTTCTTAGTGCTTTCTTCATCATAAAAATAAACATTCAGTAAGGAAGCCAAAGGGGACAAGTCTGAAATGATTCTTTTCCTGTATTTATTCCAAACATTCAATAAATCGCTTAATTTTAAATAATAGATAACTTCTTGAGAACTGTTTGTGTCCATGTATATAAACCCAAATACATCTGTGCAGCTGCTATGGAATATCTGGTCTTTCTATTAAGGTGATGGAACCATAAGGCAATCTAATGCATTCTGATGTCAGTGTTAGGCCACTGGCTTGAGAGTGCAATTTGAAACCTGGAATGGTTATGAGGTGAGTCAGGATTAATTCATAGGATGCTCAAAAGGAATCTTTAGCTCAAGACTATTGACAATCTGCTTTTAATCATTGCAGAAAAAGGGACAGTGCTTCAAAACAAATCCGTCTTCCTTTTCTGCCTGATCAAGAACTGATTAAGCCTATTTTCCATCTCCAGAACACTTTTTACATGAAAATGCTAAGTAATTATTCATTTCCTATAATAGAGCATTCACTTTAATAGAGGGACCTCTTTCTTTCTTATTGATGCAGCACTAATGGCAGCATTTTAAAGATGTTACTAGGCAACTTTGAATTAATGAAAGTAATGACAAAATAAAAACACTGGAGAAAGGGTTGTAGGTGATACTGGTAGATAAGCTCATTTCAAGATTTTAACCTTTAGTATCCGTGACTCATCCCAAACATGATGCAGCAATCACAACATTTGTTGAGGTCCTTGAGGTTTCTGGATAAATTCACAAGTTTTATAAAGAGCTGTTTCAAGCTGACTCTTATGGAAAAAGTCCTTGTTTAAGCTGAACAGTTGAAACATAGCAACATTTGCAGGTTTTTTTTGCCATCAATTCATTGCAGAGGAGGGAGCTGTCTTATTATTATGGTTAGGTTTGGGCAAACTAGTAAAGTCCCTGTTGAGAAGAGCTTACTGCTCTGACTAACAACAATCTTAGATTCCAAAAAATTCAGCAAAAGGCATCATCATCATCATCATCACTGACAAATAATTGACAAATTTGCCATTAGTCAATTGCAAAAGGTGGCCTTACTAGGAACTGCTTCCATCCTGCGATGATATCTGTAATACCATCAAACATCCACATCTGCCTATCCCAGGTCCTTGTTAAGGACTCGATAGGGAGACAAAATGCCAAATCCAGTCTGAACATCTGGCTGACCGTGCGATGATCAATAATAATAATAATAATAATAATAATAATAATAATAATAATAATAATAATAATAATAATAACAACAACAATAGCTTAAGCCTGGAGCAACAGGTGCTGGAGGAACCCATCTCCTGGCTAAGTTGAAGGTTGTTCTGATGTTTTTGTAAGCCTTTCCTAACTGCTACGGGTGTTACACATGTTTTTTGTATATTTATTTAAAAATCTTTTTAAATTTTTTGTTAGCCCACCAATGTCGTGTATTTGAAATGGGTGGCCATATAAAACTGCTAATTAAAATGAATATAAAATTACAAATTATATAAAACTGAAATAAAAAAGATTAAGAGAAAAAAACGATTAGACCTCCAAACTCAGTAATAATCATCTTCTTAGACACTGACAAGAGAATATCAGTTCTACCCTCCCTACTGCAGGGAAGGGATCTGCTGAAAACAGACTTGACCTTAAATGGAGCACTATTCCAATCATCAAAAAAGTCTGGTTTGTGATTTATAATGTAGCCATTTCACAAGAATAGGAATTGAAAGATGTCTTTCCTACCAGGTCTTATGAAGAAATCACTGGAAGAGGAAGGTCCCACAGACAGCCAGATCCTGATCCATGTAGGACTTTAAAGGTGACAGTCAATACATTGAATTTCACCCAGAGCCAAGGTGAAGTTCTCACAAACTAACCAAACTGGGCAAACTGAGGTGCACTTTAACTATTCCAGCCATTGCATTCAGGACTCAGTAGCTCCCAGATGGTCTTCAAGGATAATCCAAGGAGAATGAGTTGTGCTAGTCTAAAATGAGAGATGATCAAGGCATGAATTATTGTGAACTGGGTCTCCTGATCCATGAATTTTAATAATTGGCTCACAACACAATAATGTGCAAGAACCTTCCTTGCCAGAACTGCTATTTGGTTCTCAAATAAGTGTTGTGAAATCTGGACTATCCTTAAATTACAAATCTTCTCAGTCCAGGGGATAGTAAGCCATTCCATAATTAAACACAGAATATCACTGGTTTTGGTTGGCTTCTGAACCTGTACCCATTTTGTCTTGGCCAGATTGAGTCTGAGTCTGTTTTATTCCCTTCTGGCTCTTGTAGCCTTCAGACATCTTGACAAAAGTAGCTTGAATGTATCTCTTGTTCTGCCCAGGGTTGAGTTGTTACATTAATTATCTTCAATTCAAGCTCTCCATTTGCAAATTTCTTGCATTACATGCCATCCAGTTTGATGAAGAGTCTTAGACCACAATAGATTTGTTTACATATCCCTAAACACTGAATAATAAGAAAGTTGAACAGCATAGAATTCAGTTCTATAACATCTTTGCTATTTCCTGATTCTGGTTTATTTAATTTAAGTTGGTTATAACAAAAATTATACATTTCAAAAGTAGAATGTACCACCCACATGCCTCAGTACTTATATAGCAAGTATTTTCTCTAGTAGTTTTAAGCTGTTTTCATCTGAATAAAAAAAGGAACATGAAGACAAGAAGATGAGTCATCAGGCAAAGTTCTTGCAGAACTGTTAAACATCTCTCTCTCTTCCTTTTCTTTCTCTTAAAACACACCCACATGCATACATGCATGTTATTCTTTTTCAATATTTTGCAAAATACAGGAAAGAAGGAATAAATAATAACCTAAAGAAATTGAAGACATGAGATAAGAGAAAGAAAAAGGAAAGGAAGATGACTAGATGTAGTTTATACCCACGGCATTTCTGATATCTTTCCTTGCCTTTTTAGCTTTGCAAGCCATCTTTGCTTCCACCATATATATACATATATTTAAAAAATCCCCACAATTTGATACATTAATTTTAAGTTCCATACTCCAAATTATATTATATAGTCTATCTAGCACTCATTACTTCACTTTCACAGCCAACAGTATGGCATTGATGGCAATACAGTTTGGTGCTGTGGTGAAGGTGCTGGTCTAGAAACAGGAGATTGGGAGTTCTAGTCTTGTTTTAGGCATGGAAGCTGGCTAGGTGATTCTGGGCCAATCACTTTCTCTCAGTCCAATAAGAGCTGTTGCTGTGTGAAAAATAGGAGGCAGAAGGAATATTACGTACATCTGTTATATAAAAGAAATAAAGGTGGGACAAAAATCTAATAAATAATAATATAAATAAATCCACAATCATGTTCTCAACCAGCAGACCTCTAACATCACCACTAGAATTTTTAATTGCTTCTCTATAAACAGATTAAACATACAATGGACACCAAGTATCCATATTCACTTTCTTCCATGCATACATTATTTTTGAAATGTACTGCTCTTATTGCCTTTAGTGATCAACCTTCAACTTCATATCTGCGCAAAACATTCTGTAATTCATTCATTATCCTATGTTTTCTGTAAATGTCTAACAAATGTGCATTTTTTTTTCTTTTCACAGTCCTGCTCTGGTCTCTGTAGTCCTACAAGAAGAAAGCCATGCTGGGGTCTCCATATTTACTCACTGTCCCCCTTTGAGTTGGAATGATGCTAAGTACAGTATCTTGTTAAGACTATTGCTGTCTTTGTATTGAGGAACAAAAGCCATATTCTTCCAGTCATCAGGTGCAAACGCAATTTTCAAGCATATATTGTCCATGTTTAAATGCTTCTCTATAACTAGAGTTTTGAAGCATCGTTTTTGTAAAACTTCATCAGTTAGTCATTTGTTCAGCTTCACGTCACATTTGTTCTACTGGAAGCACACTTATATCACAGTTTCATTATTATTCTTTCTAGTCTTTATTTCTTCTTATGGTTAATACAAACATCTTGCATTGTTAAAAACAGTATGCCAGTTCACAGATAGTACAGCACACTACTCATCAATAAGTAATAATTAATCACCCCTGTAAATAATTACGATAAAATGTTCATCATTCAAGCCTCCAAATTATCATGATGACTTCTTTTTACTGAAATGCACACAAAGCTCTATTGTGTGTACATAATGGATCAAGAAAATATCTATTGTGGGTACATACGTCAAAGTTGGTATGTGTTTGTTTGTATAAACAAGAACATTAACAATTTTATCAAAATAATTTTAGCTGTCATAATTTCAGGGTTTTTTTTAACAACAAATGCACACAAGGTCCGCAACTTGGGCGTCCTCCTCGATCCACAGCTAAATTTGGAACATCATTTTTCGGCTGTGGCGAGGAGGACATTTGCCCAGGTTCGCCTGGTGCACCAGTTGCGACCCTATTTGGACCGGGAGTCTCTTCTCACAGTCACTCATGCCCTTATCACCTCGAGGCTCGACTACTGCAATGCTCTCTACATGGGGCTACCTTTGAAAAACGTTTGGAGACTTCAGGTAATGCAGAATGCAGCCGCGCGAGCAGTGTTGGGCTTGCCCAGAAATGCCCACATTTCGGCATCACTTCGTGAGCTGCATTGGCTGCCAATTGGTCTCTGAACCCAATTCAAAGCGTTGGTTATGACCTATAAAGCTCTACATGGCATCGGACCAGGTTACTTACGGGACCGTCTGCTGCCCCATGAATCCCAGCGGCCGGTTAGAGCCCACAGAGTCGGCCTTCTCCAGGTCCCGTCAGCCAGACAGTGTCGCCTGGCGGGGCCTAGAGGAAGAGCCTTCTCTGTTGCGGCCCCGGCCCTCTGGAACCAACTCCCCCTGGAGATCCGTATCACCCCCACCCTCTCCGCCTTTTGTAAACTGCTTAAAACACACCTCTGCTGGCAGGCCTGGGGCAGTTAACATCTTGCCCCTACCCAGTGTATGTTTGTGTGTATGTTTGTTGAATGATTGGTTTTCTTTTAACTTAGGGGTTTTTATATATGTATTTTAACTGATGATTTCTATTTATGTTGTGAGCCGCCCTGAGTTCTCTGGAATAGGGTGGCATAGAAGTCAAATCAAATAAATAAATAAAATAAATATGCCCATTTAGTTAAATGTATTATATTCTTTTGGAGAATTACCAGATTTTGAGAATATAGAGATCTTTAGCTTTGGTATATTTTGTTTTACAGAAGTAAAGTAAAAAACATATATTGGTGAACTAAATAAATGAATAAACATAAAATCCATAATTAAGCTAATTGGAATTTGTAAATTTCTAAAAGTTACTAAAATAATAAGCATAATATCTATGCCACAGCAGTAGCAACAGCAGCTCTTTTCTTTACCCTGTTAGTGTCAATTATTTTTTCTAAGAAAATACAATGTAGAAATCAACAAATTTATTTTTACTCAAAATACCCAGATTGGTAATAGAAGTGATGAACTTCTTTTTAAAACCATTTGATTGGAACAATGCTTTCTCCTCAAAGTTTCTGGAACAGCATTACATCACAATGTTTCCATGTTTCAATGGCAACATAGCAGTTTACCTGTTGATTAATTGCAATGCCTTTATTGCTCTCAAATTGGTAAAAAAAGATGTTTCTACTTTTATTTTGTCTGTGCATGTGTGTGTGTTCTCCTACCACTGAAAACTGCACCGGATTTTTATCTTTACAAAACACTTTCTAATCCCAGTCTGAGGTTAAATTTAGTGGAAAAGTTTCTAATAAATCATTCAAAGGAAATACTTTTACATTTATCAAATATTGCTTCAGTATTTTCAATCCCCAAAGAAAACGTTTGCTTGCTTCCTTTCTTGCCTATTTATTCACTGTAAACACTTCTGTGCTACTTCAGTGATATAACTCTTGGTGGCTTTTGAGTATATAGTAGAGATTTCATATCTGGTACTTATGAGTAACATACAACAGTGACAGAGAACAGATAGAATTTACAAACCAGGTATGTAAATGTAAATTGGCTTTGATTTGTATTTCTAAGGTCCTTCCTTAAAAAGGGGTTTTATACTAAAATATTTCTAATAATGCCAATATAGCAATAAACCAGATCCTTAAAGGCATACAAATAATGTCAAAGTTGGTCCTCTTAAATTCCATGGTAAATACAAACATTTTAATAAGCATAACAGAGGCAAGTTAAGGCTAGTAGGCCCCCAAAAATGAGAGCCCAAAACCCTGCATAAACCCAAAGCAATGTTAGTCCAGAACATTTTTGACTGGTAGAGTTTAACAAGGTGATAAAATTCATTGGCTGGCTACTCATGTAAATATCATAAAATGCATCAAATCATTTAATCCACTTCCCCAGCACTTTTTATATCTGGAAATGAAGTGACAGTATTGTATAGTTTTTATTATAACCCCAGAAGCACCAGAAAAGCTATCAAAGCTAAGCAGTTCGCTCATACAGTTTGGTGTACAGAAGCAAATCTGGCTTCAGATTACAAGTTGCTTCAGTGGGATGATTTGTAGAACCAAAGCAACACTTCAAAGCATTGCATAGTCTTAGTATTTGATAACCTTCTCTATGGGAGAACCGGTTTGGTGTAGTGGTTAAGGCATCAGGCTAGAAACTGGGAAACTGTGAGTTCTAGTCCTGCTTTAGACATAAAGCCAGCTGGGTAATCTTGAAGTAGTCCCCTTTTCTCAGCCCTAAGAAGGAGGCAATGACAACTACCATGTGTTCCCCAAAGTAAGACCTACCCTGAAAATAAGCCCTAACTTGATTTTTGGAGGTGGGCCTAATATAAGCCCTAGTTTTGGGGTGAGGCACACATCTAAAAATCAAGTTAGGGCTGGGGTGGTGGGGTGAAGCTTACCATTGCAGCCAGGCCTCCCATGGATCAACACTTGCCTTGCTGGCCCACTTCCAGTGGTGGGATTCAAATATGTGAACAACCAGTTCTCTGTGTGGATGCCAATTCTGGAAGTCAATTCTGGGCCTGGGCAACAAAAATTAGCTACTGGTTTTGCCAAACTGATGCAAACTGGCTGAATCCCACCATTGCCCACTTCCTCTGTAGTCGAAGGAAAGGCCTCTGACTGCGAAATCAGGCTGGAGCTCTATTCTCAGCTGGGCCAGCTGGGCGGGGCTGTTGCTGATGGAGTGGAAAAGACACCCCCCTCAAAAATAAGACCTGGTGCCTCTTTTGGAGGCAAAAATAATAATAAGACTGGGTCTTATTTTCAGGAAAACACAGTAACCTTGCAGGGAATTGTCTAGACAGTCTCAGAATCATACATGATTAAATGGAAGGGGGGGGGACCCTCAATTCTGTGTGAGCCACAACCACAAGATGTCACTATAGGACAAGTTATTAACTTTCAGTGAATTAAGTCTGACAGCAGTAGACCATAACCGATGTGAACAGAAGAATAAAATGGAAACAGATGGGATGTATGCATATTCTCCAAAGTCATCAGTAGATCTTTTAAAGAAAATGGAGCATGGAAGGTGATGGGGTGTGCAACTGTTTTCAGCTGCCAGCCTGCAGTATATATACTGCAGTTCCTGAAACAGAGGAAATGTACTGTCTATCTAGCTTTTAAAGATCACTGAAAATATATTCCTATCATAACTGATCTTCTGGAAGACGTGGAGGACTGAATACCTCCATGTAGTTGTTGTTGTGAGGAAATAGGAGGAGGAAAGTGTGTTGCATTTGTTCACTGCCTTAGCTTATTTATAAAAATAAATAAAAATGGAAATATATATATATAAACTAATAAAATAATACCTCTCTTCTGAACCTGACTGTAATGAATTAATAATTTCAAAATTCTCACTTGAGGCACAATGATCAAGTTCAAATTATCATATTTTGGACACATTATGTGAGGACATGCTCTCTTGAAAAGACCATAGTACATAAAAAATATGGAGGAAAAGGGATGACCAGCAGCATAATAAATGGACTTGAATATAGCAGCGGTGTGTTCATGGCTGAGTGATCTGAAGGACCAGGCTGAGAATAAGTCATTATGGAGAAGATACGTTGATGATTGTTAAAAAAAACAACCATAGCTTGATATTATACAATCACTCAATAAATCAATTAATACAGATTCTTTTAGGCTCCCATTGGTTACTGATGATGCCCACTCTAATGTGGAACTATTAAATGCCATTTAAGTGCAACTGGTCTTCTAGTTATGCATTCACCATACTGTTCTGCTATCACATTCTAAATTTATCATTTAGAATGTCACATGGAACCTTTGCTAAAACTGTGATAGATTATGTCTACAGTATTCCCCTTTGTCCACTCATGTAGTTACCTTGTCAAAGAAGGTAGAATTCTTTGCTATTGTCTCACATGGTGGCACTGTTTTCAAGGTGGTTATAAATTACCTGTTTTACTATATATTCTTATGTCTTTCAGATTATTTCAATCATCTCTCCCCCCCCCCCCCGCTTTCATAAACTGGGGGAACACATTTGTCTTTCTCCAGTCCTTTAAAATCCCCCAATAATCCAGGATTTCTAAAGACAATTGACAGAGGTCAAAACCTTTTTCTGAAACTGGAAATGCTCAGGTGAGCAGAGATGATAGCTATTGTAGAGTCATGAGATTGGATGTGTTTCCATCCACAAACCAAATAAGGCTAAAGGATGATTAATAAGGATGAGACAAATAAACCATGTGTATGCTAATATCGTACTCCTGTTCATAGAATCATAGAATCGTAGAGTTGGAGGGGACCTCCCGGGTCATCGAGTCCAACTCCCTGCCCAAGGCAGGATTCCCTAAACCATCCCAGACAGATGGCCATCCAGTCTCTGCTTGAAGACCTCCATCGAAGGGGAGCTCACCACCTCCTGTGGTAACCTGTTCCACTGGTTGATCACCCTTACTGTTAGAAATTTTTTTTCTAACATCTAATCTGAATCTTTTCCCCTGCAGTTTCATCCCATTGTTTCTAGTCCTTCCTTGAGCAAGTGAGAACAGGGCTAGTCCCTCTGCACTATGACAGCCCTTCAGATATTTGTAGACAGCTATCATGTCTCCTCTCAGTCTTCTTTTCTGTAGACTAAACATTCCCAATTCCTTTAACCGTTCCTCATAGGACATGGTTTGTAGACCATTCACCATTTTGGTAGCTCTCCTTTGAACCTGCTCCAGTTTGTCAGTGTCTTCCTTGAACTGGGGTGACCAGAACTGGACACAGTACTCCAGGTGAGGTCGGACCAAGGTAGAATAGAGGGCAATAATAACTCACGTGATCTGGACTCTATGCTTCTCTTGATACACCCCAGGATCATGTTTGCCTTTTTTGCAGCTGCTTCACACTGTTGCCTCATGTTCAATCGATGATCTACTAGGACACCCAGGTCCTTTTCACATGTACTGCTGCTCAGCTGGATTCCTCCCATACTATATGTGCTTTTTTCATTTTTCTTACCCAAGTGTAGTACCTTGCATTTTTCCTTGTTAAATACCATTTTATTAGTTGCAGCCCATTTTTATTTTTCCTTTGTTGGATATTTGCAAACCTTTCAATATTAACTTTAGTGATGGCCATTTTGGATCTAGTTCTCCTTTAGTAAAGCATAATTTACCCAGCCATCAAGCTTAGACATTTCACTTTGAAAAAAACAATCTCCCCACTTTTTCTTTATTATTCCAGTGTCAAGAAACCTACAAGAAATTGGAATCTCAATAAAACGTTTATTGGTGCAGTTTCTTATTCAGTTATCAATATTGCAAGACAGCTGTCCTGGGTCAGATCTATTAAATAAGACTATAAACTTCACTATTGGTGTAAAGTCTAAATCTTGGAAATATGAAGTCCTTTGTGGTCTCTGAGCTAGGCTGTTTGCTTGCAGAGATTTCATTTCATTCATCAATTTTATTGAGTGTGGAATTTGCTCCTTGTTTTTCTAGACATCAGATTGGCTACTGTGACCAAGGAGATACGTCTCCTAATTTTAGCAGAGCTGTTTATATATTTGCTGGTGTTGTTTTTTACAGACCACATTGGGAAATTCTATTGGTAAATATTTTGAATTATTAATAGTATTTCCAGGAAATATATATCTCACTGAAGCACTGCTTTTCTTTCCCCAGTGGATGATAGTTCAGATCTAGTTTTTGTGCATTATTAATTTAGAATGAGGGGTTCCAATTGCTAAAGTGAATCACTGCAGTTTTTAAGTTTTTAGTGGCAGTTGTTGAGTGAATCTGGCTTCCCAATTGACTTTGCTTGTCAGAAGTTTGCAAAAGACAATCACATGACACCAGGACACTGTGACCGTCATAACTATGAACCAGCTGCCAAGTGTCTGGGTTTTGATCATGTGAGGATGCCATAATGGTCATAATAAGTCACTTTTTTAGGGTTGTTGTAGCTTCGAACAGTCTCTAGTCAAAATGTTGTAAGTCGAGGACTACCTGCACATAAAAAAAAGTAGTTGTGTTTTTGAAGATCAGTTTCACTTAATTAGTGTAAAAATGCAGTCAATAATCTGAAAATAATTACTACACCAGCAGCTGGAAAGCAATTAACACTCGAGCCTTCCTTTCAAACTTTTTTTAAAATAGTCTCTTTCATTTTATTTTCTTCTCTCATAGTCATTAATTAGGAATGTAACTGTAGGACAAATGCTGTCTAGTTGCTGAATTAACACCTTGTCACCCAAACTTCATTATTTTTTCCAACATAGCAATGGATTACTATTTCTGGCAAATGAAGGCTTCATCTTGAATGCCAATGGATTATTCATCCCTTACCTGCTCCCCAAGAAACAATGGATTGAAAAACTTCAGGTTTATTAAGAGAAACATTTATGTCAGTCTTAAATATGATGGACACCACTTGTGGCCTAGAGGAATGAAACAGATCATGGTAAGGAGATATAATAAATCCATTTAATTTTTTTATGAGTAGGAAGGCAGGAAGTTTTACTTCTTTCATAGCAGTAAGCTTCTGGATCAATTGTTGCAATTAACAATAGATTCAGTTTGAAACATAGATGGTCATTTAGGTGATCAACTCAATTCCTCAGTGTAGGAATCAATTTAAAATATTCTTTACAGAGAGAAAGCCAACCTTTCCTTGAACTCATCCAGTGAATGATAGTCTACCAACACATTGGGAAATTAGTTCCACAGTTAACCTGCTTTTCCTCTAAGGATTTTTATTCAGCTTTCAACAACAATAACAACCAAACCTGCTTTTCTATAAGTTAAGTCCACTGTTTCATATCCTGCAAGGTGAACAGATACATGTAGTCCTTGACTTATAACAGTTCATTTAGTGACCATTCAAAGTTACAGTGGCATTGAAAAAAGTGACTTATGACCATTTTTCACACTTACGACCACTACAGCATCCCAGTGGTCATGTGATCAAAATTCAAACGCTTGGCAACTGACTCATTTTTATGATGGTTAGTGTTATGTCCTGGGCTTGATGAGGAAACTCAGCAAGCCCAGAAATATTGCAGATGGTCCCGGGCCACCTTAAAAAGCTACCCGGGACAAGACTGGTCTTGTGTGCAGGCGCAAGGCGTGAATAAAGGGGATTTATGATTGAATATGGGGAAAAGTATAAAAGGCCTGCGAGCCTGTTGGTTGCTAAATGGTAACATGGAACAAATAAAGAAGAACTTGGTTAACAACTTGTGTGTTGCTTCAATGCCGTGAACCGCAATACACAAAAGTAGTGACAAAGGTGGGATCGCTGCAAAGAAGAAGACAACAGGAAGAACCTAGCCTCTACAAAAAGAGCTGGAAGCTGGGACGTTGGCGCCCAAATCTGCACTCACCTGCCAGTACGCAAATGCTGGAGGTGGGCTTGGCAAACAGGTCTCTTCCCAGCTGGAGTTGCAGTGAGGCTAAGAGAAGCCAGAAATGTCGAAGATCGGCCAGCTGTCCGAATTCTACGTGTCTTACCCAGAGTGTTGGAACTCTTACGTGGCCTGGGTGGAAAACTACCTGCAAGTTAACCAGGTTCGAGAAGACAGTTTGAAGGCAGCAACCCTGCTGTGCATCTGCAGTCAGGACACTTTTAACATGGCCGAAAATTTAGTAGCTCTTGCACTGCTTGAGTCTGTAACCTACACAGACCTGAAGGACATGTTGAAGGATCATTTTCATCTGAAGCTATCTGTAATTGCTTGGAGGCATGCTTTTGATCAGAGGGACCAGAAGTCTGGTGAGTCTGCTGCAGAATTCATCGCTGCTTTGAGACAAGCTGCCAGGCCTTGTGAATTCAAGGACCTGGAAGAATGTTTAAGAGACTGTTTCATCTGCGGCCTTAGAAGCAGAGAGCTGCAACAAAAAATCTTTGTCAAAGCTGAAGTCACCTTCCAAGATGTCTTGCGTGAAGTTGCAGCTGAAGAGGCAGCAGGCAGCACTGTGAAGGCCTTGAGGCTTGTGAGAAATGCTCCAGCAATTGCAACCGTCCATTGAGAGGATGCCCAAGAAGTTCAACATCCAGACCCGGAGGAAGAGGTGGACCGACTGCACCAGCCTGCAGCACGACGGCCACAAGAGAAGCCAGACAAGGTCCCAGCAGCTCTTCAGTGTCTTGGATGCGGTGGATGCCATAACTGCCAGTTCTGCTCTGCCATTTGCCGGGCATGTGGTAAGCAAGGCCACATTGCCTCCGTCTGTTTGGGTCGCCAGCAGGTGCAACCTTGGGAAGAATTGTTTTAGAAAGGTACCAGGGTCCCCAGCCAACACAGGGTGGGTTTCTGCGCATCACACAGGAGTATTCTGAGGACAGGGATACACAAACCCCTTAAGAAAAACTTCGCATTGATGTGAAGTTGCAAGGGGTTCCCTTTTCGATGGAGTTGGACATAGGGTCCACTCTATCAATCATTTCACTTGACACATTCAAAAGGATTTGTAGTAGTAGTGGCCTCCGAGTCAGATGCAGGCCATCAAATTTAATCCTCACTGACTTCCAGAATTCCAAAGTCAGTATGAAAGGGGAGGCTATGCTCAAGGTGCAGTGTAAGGCTTTTGAGGGCTTCCTAGATGTGGTGGTAGTTGGGGGTGAATGTATGAGTCTTATTGGACTCAATTGGTTTGAGGCCCTTGGAATCCAAGTGACTGGGGTTCACAGCTTGCAAATGTTGGGCCTTGCAGAAGTTTGCAAGGAGTTTGCTGATGTGTTTAGCTCAGAGCTTGGCTCCTACAAGGGGCCTTCCATTGCATTACATTTAGACCCAACTATCATGCCCATCAAGATCCTAGAAGGGTGCCTTTTGCCCTCAAAAGCAAGATAGATGCAGAGCTGGACAAACTGCTCCAGCAGGGCATCTTAGAACCTATGGACTCTAGTCCATGGGAAACACCCATAGTAATGCCTTTAAAGGCTAATGGAGAAGTCCACATATGCGCAGACTATAAGTGTACACTGAATAAAGCATTGCAACAGAACGCATATCCAGTGCCTGTGGTGAGTCACATTCTGGCCTCCCTCAAAGGGGGCACCTTTTTGCAAAACTTGATTTGGCACAGGCCTATCAACAGGTACCTGTTGATGAGGCAACTGCAGAGGCCCAAACAATTGTATCACATAGAGGGGCCTTTAAGGTTAAAAGACTGCAGTTTGGGGTTAATGTAGCCCCTGGCATATTTCAAAGTGTCAAGGAATGCACACTTTGTGGTATTCCTGGCATTTTTCTCTACTTCTATGACGTCCTCATTGCTGGGAAGTCATCTCAAAATCTTGCTGAAAGATTAAGGGCTGACTTGCTTCGTTTCCGCCAAGCAGGCCTTAAATTGAAGCAAGATAAATGCAAAATAGGAGTCACTTCCACTGATTTCTTAGGTTTCAGGATTATGCTCAAGGCATCCACCCTGCTGAATCCAAGTTTCAAGCGATTCAGCAGGTCCCAAGTCCCAAGTGCAAGAGAGAGCTGCAAGCTTTCTTGGGGCTTTTAAACTTCTATCACACATTTCTCCCACATAAGGCTGCAGTGGCAGAGCCATTACACCAGCTCTTAGACAAACAGGCTCAATGGCAGTGGACTAAAGTCTATGAAAGGAGTTTCAATGAGGTTAAGGCCTTGCTCTCTTCAAATGCTGTTTTAGTGCATTTCAATGAGCAAATGCCTGTGTTAATCGCATGCGATGCATCTCCTTATAGGGTGGGAGCAGTACTTAGTCACCTGAAGGCTGATGGGACACAAGTCCCTGTAGTCTATTATTCAAGCACTCTGTCATCTGCAGAGCGTAATTATGCTCAGATTGACAAAGAAGCCTTGGCCATAGTGGCTGGCATAAAGAAATTCCATGATTTCTTATATGGCCGCCATTTCATGGTCTACACAGACCATAAGCCTCTGCTGGGTTTGTTTACTACTAACAAACAGACACCACACATTATTTCCCCACGTATGCTGAGATGGTCAATTTTCCTATCAGCATATGATTACTCACTCATTCACAAACCTGGAAAAGAGATGGGCCATGCTGACCGCCTCAGCAGATTACCTTTCAAACATATAGAGCCAGATCCTGCTCCTGCTATTCACATTCTCTCCATTCAGGAGTTACCTGAATCTCCCCTCAATGCTAGGGACGTGGCTGCAGAAACTGCCACTGATCACATGCTCAAACGCGTACTAACATTGGTCTTGTCAGGATGGCCTGACACATGTCCAGATGCTGCGTTTGAAAGCTTCTGGCAAAGAAGGCACAAACTGTCTACATTTAAGGGGTGTCCAGGACCAGACTGGTTGACGCTGGTCTTGTGCACAGGCGCAAGGTGCAAATAAAGGGAATTTATGATTGGATATGGGGAAAACTATAAAAGGCCTGCAAGCCTGTTGGGTTGCCGAGTGGTAAAATGGAACAAATAAAGAAGAACTTGGTTAACAACTTATGTGTCGCTTCAATGCCGCGAACCCCAATACACAAAAGTTAGGGTTAGGGTTAGCAACCTTCTGACAACAAAGTAAATGAGGAAGTCAGATTGACTTAACAAGTCAGTGTCACTAACTTAACAACTAGAGTGATTCACATAACAACTGTGGCAAGAAAGATCATAAAATGGGGCCAAATTCACTTAACAAATGTTTCACTTAGCAACAGAAATTTTGGTCAGTTGTGGTCATAAATCAAGGACTACCTATATCAGTGGTTCTCAATCTTTTTAATGCCGCAGCCCCCAACTGGTCATAAGTCGAGGACTACCTGTATTTCCCTACCCAGGAGCACCGCGCATGTGTGGTGCCGCCCCCTGCACTGGCCAAGGTGTAGCTGGCAAGGGGCAATGACGGCGCAGGGTGACCACCAGCTGGACCACCAGCCCAAGGGAGGTAAGGCACCCGCCGGGCCCCACGCGCACCAGCAACCCTCCCTGCGCCCGCCGGCCTCCCACCTCCCACCCCTGGCCCTCTTTTACTTACATTTTTAGTAGTTGCTCAGCAGGGAGGGGTGGAAACTTCCAGACAGCTTGCCTTCGCTGCAGACAACTTGCAGCACCGTTTGCAGACTGGGACTTTTGGCGGGCTCAGCAGGGCAGAGACAGCCTGGACAATTCCTATTGGCTTTTGAAAGCCAATAGAATTAGACTTTATTCAAAATAGTCTATTCTATTAGCTTTCAAAAGCCATTAGAAAAGGAGGGAGTAGTACAGCTAAGGAAAAGGGGAAAAAATGGTGGACTGCATTGTTTGGTGACCCCCGTGAAATGGTCATTCGACCCCAAATGGGGTCGCGACCCACAGGTTGAGAACCACTGACCTATATTAATATAGTTCTGTGTGATACACTTTCTGATATATATTTACCAATAGTTTTCACTTCTATATGGCATGTGTTTTCTCTCTCTCAAGGTTATACATGCCCAGTGCCTTCTATCTTTCCCCCCACTTTCAGTCTCTTGTCTTGCTGTCCGTTTCTGAATCTGTTCTTTCTCTGAATCCTTCTTAAATTTTAGTACCCAGAACAGGACACAGTATTAAAAAAGGATCTGAAAATGAAGATTTTATTTAACTCTGTTAAATTTCATTCTTTTACTTTCAGTCCATTTAAATAGCCTACCGGGATCATTTTGATTTTTTTCCCTTCTGGAGTATAGTCTTACCCAAGTTTGTGTCCTTTGCACATTTACTAAATATTCATTAATTTTTTTCATCCCATCATGAATAAACATTTTGAACCACAGTGGACTGAATTTTGCACTGTCCTACTTGATATCTCACTTATGAGGAACAAATGATGAATAATGCTTTCCGAACCAGTTATGCCCATGATTATCTAGCTTGCTAATCATAAATGTCATCGGGTACTATATGCTTTGCTGAAATCAGGATATAGATAATGCTGACACTATCCCTCAATCTTTAAAGGAAGTTTTCTGATTAAATTGGTGGCACATGTTTGTCTTGAGAAAGGGTGCTTGGCAAATGCATGCTAACTTTTGATAATTACCACACTTTTTAAAAAAGTGCTCACAGCCTGATCTTTTTATGATTCTGTCTAGATCTTTCAAGATGATGATACCAACCGGGATGACTTGCAGTTTCTCTACCTTCCTTTTCCTAAATTATGAAGACAGGCACAATATTTGCTCTCCTGTACTCATCTGACACTTCATGACTGCTCCATGATTTCTCAGTAATAATGCATGAAGATTCAAGAGACTAACAGCTAATCTGATCAGTATTCCAGAATTCATTCAATGAAAATATTATTTGCGCATCTATCTATCTATCTATCTATCTATCTATCTATCTATCTATCTATCTATCTATCTATCTATCTATCTATCTATCTATCTATCTATCTATCTATCTATCTATCTATCTATCTATCTATCTATCTATCTATCTATGCCCTAACCTGAACCCAAACCCAAACCTGAACCCAAACTGAACCCTAACTCTTTTTGTTAGTCTTAACATCTTTAACCAATCTGTACTCATTTAAGATTTCCTGAAAACCTCTCTACAATTCCAAGGAATATGGATGCATAAATCCTTATTATTCTCACTTGTGAGACTTTCTTCTGTTTTCAGATCTGCTTTTTATATAAGCATATTGGTAATTCTTTTCTCCTCTTATTTCTCCTCTGATGTCTCTTGATTCTTGTTGACACTGTTGCCTGCCAGAAGAGTTTCTTGCTTTAACTGTCTTCTTTATGAAAAATCACTCCCATTACCAGCTTTTGTTGTACTGTCTTCCTTCTTTGAATGGATAAATCTTCAACCTTTCTTGATTAGCTGAAGCACAACCATTTGCTAGGCCACAGGAAAATGCTATAAGGTTGCAATCATAGCAGATATAGTCCAAAAAATATCAGGTGAGAATTCAAACAAGCCACAAGCACTACAAGGCAGAATACGAACAAAAGATTCTTGTCTTTTCATCTTCACTTTTGCTTCTTAGCCAATTAGCAAAGTGTACTGTCTCAACACAGAGAAAAATTTGTTAGGGACTTTCTTTTAAATGTAATATTTTGAATTCCACTGGCAAATTCACATCATCTTAGCAGATTTGCACCCTGTATCCTGGCTGCCTTATTTTTCCTCTTCTTGAGTTTTCCTATGACTATGTTCAGACCATATATGAAAGACAATCTATAATATTTATATTTTTAATACAGCTAGTCCTTGACTTACTATCATTCTTTTAGTATCTGTTTGAAGTTACAACAACACTGAAAAAAGTGACCTATGACTGTTTTTCACACTTGAGACCTTTGCAGCATCCCCATGATCAAGTGATCAAAATTTGGATGCTTGACAACTGACTCACATTTATGACAGTTGCAATGTCCCAGGGCTATGTGATCATCTTTTGTAAACTTCTGACCAGCAAAGTCAATGGGGAAGTCAGATTCACCTAATAACAGTGCTCCAATTTAACAATGGTGGCAAGAAAGGTCATAAAATGGGGCAAAACTGACTTAACAACTCTCTTGCTTAACATCAAAAATTTGGGGCTGCCTGCATCATCTGCCTTTACATTTCTCAGTGGCTTCGCATCAGGGATTGGGCTACTTGTTTCATTTCCATTTTCCCTCACATGATGATCTTTTATGACTCGTGGGCTTCAATTCCCAGAATTCCTGAGCCAGCTTAGCTAAGCTGGCTCAGGAATTCTGGGAGTTGAAGTCCATGAGTCATAAAAGAGCCAAGGTTGACTACCCTTGTTTTAAGACTACCTACCTACCCGGCTTTTGTGTTTGATGGTTACAGTAGTCTGAAATTCCAAGGTTATTTCAGGATAGAGGAAACTCAGTAAGAGAGACACTAATTTCCCTAGGCTCAGCTAGAAGAGGAGAATGAGTCCTATAAATGAGAGATTGCCAACATCTGGTCTATTACTGTTCAAAGTGAATCCAGATAAGTCATGGGTCTAAAATGACTCTCCTGTGAACTCTTGAGAGGCAATTTCATGTCTTCCATCAATCGCCTAATGCACAATTTTGGGCTAAATGCAAGTGCTGCATAGAGGGATTGAAAGTAAAGGCATCTTGCAAGGATTTGCATTGCAAGGAGTTGCAGTTACTTTGAGCACAAATCTTGGAAAGGGACAGTCCCTTGAGACAGTTAAATGGTCAATTTCGGTGTGCTTTTGGAGATAAATAGGCCTTTAAAAATGTTTCAAAATCCCTATGAAAAAAATAGAGCATTTTTCTAATCCTCCCTTGAAATCATAATTGGAAGCAAAAATATGAAAACAGTGCATGCTGCTTGACAAGTTTTCCCCATTCGTTATTAAAGGAACATGAGCAGGAAGCCACAAGCACATCATGTCCACTTTGGAAAATAAACTGCAAAGATGTTAATTACATGTGGTAATGAAATTAAAGAATTTGTTTTATGTTTTATTAGTAAAACAATGGAGTCTATTCTGCATGCAAAAATAGCACACATTTACTTAAGAGACTTGCTTACCTCTTAGAAAATGTTTTGTAAATATTGTTTCTATTCTCAGAGACAACATAGCCACTACCCCAGCTATTTTTTAAGGACATGGCATTTCAAACATTTCGTCTGCTTCTGTCTATAGACATGTTAGTTGTTGAGAACAAAAATCCCCTGAACTCTGCAATCATAGACAGAGATGTCCTTTGTCATTTAGACAAGACGATTGGAGAAGAGCTTAGAAAGAATTATTGAGGAAGAACTTTGGGGAAAAACTTTAACTGCTGGTTTTCTGCACAGGATGAAGTTGTCTTTATTCTATTGTAGGCCTGAGATAATGGTAGATCTAAAGCTGGGCAAATCTTTAGGGAAGTGTTTCACCTGCATGGAGACCAGAACAAAGCATCACTGTGAAGCTCTTTTGCAAACCAATATGGCAGCTACATTTCTAAGAATGTGGTAAAATGGCCATTTCCCCCCACACACTTCTTTTCCAACAAAATTGTCTCTGCACCTTGATGAGGCAATTTGCAATGTTTGTGTAGTCCAAAGCAGCTTTACACAGTTGGATCTTTCCTATTTTCCAGTCTAACCATATATATCCTTGCCCACATATGAGAAACAGAGTGGGAGGAGAGGAGGGAAGGATGAACGGAGAAGGAGAAGGGGTGAGGGAGGGGGAGAGGGTTAGGGTTAGGGAGAGGGAGAGGGAGAGAGAGAGAGAGAGAGAGAGAGAGAGAGAGAGAGAGAGAGAGAGAGAGAGAGAGAGAGAGAGAGAGAGAGAGAGAGAGAGAGAGAGAGAGAGAGAGAGAGAGAGAGAGAGATTTACTTACTTCATCGTTGTACTTTGTACTAGTAGAAACTTCTGGTAAAACATTAATCTTGTTATTCCAGGAGTCTCAAAGCATATTAAATGAAGTGCAACCTCAAGTAAGAGGATTCTGATTATGATCGTGGATACTAAAGGTGATGATGGAAACATTGACTCCACATAAATGTATTGAACATATATCCAACTAATATATGGAGGTATTCTTCTGAAAATGATTGATGCAGACTGCCTTGCAAGTCCTGTAAAATGAACAGGTCTGTGAAGTATTCAGTATATTGAATCTATAATGATGTATCATTAAACCAATCTAATTTTCAAACCATGTTGAAGTTAATAAGACCAAATCCTTTCATCCTTACAAGTTCACTGCTCTATTGGCTTGCCCTGGATTTAATTGTACTTGGAGCCCTGTTACATTTTCTTCTCTTACTCAGAGCCCTTTCGAAGTTATTTTGGTATACTTTTAATTGTCACCTTTTCTTTTTACAAAGCCCAAACCAAGCTTAAGAATAAATTTTCCCTGCTTCCTAGTTTACTCTTTATATTAACTGAAATTAAACACATTAATCAATAGTTACCATAAATATACCCACAAATTGTTGTGTGCCAATACATTACATTATTACATTATTACTTTTGTCTTTTTGGCCAGTCTTCCCATCCATCCATAGCAGAGATTCCACAATACATTCTGTTACAAATACATTCTAAGCCAGGGATTCTCACATTTCCTGGGCTGTCCTAAAATGAGAGGTAGATGTTGTGATCTTCTCATGAACAAAATAATGGCTTCTATAAGGTTAGCAGTGGATAAAAAAATAAATACATCCCTTTCTTTTAATAATTAAAATTTGATTTATACATCAAAGGGATTCTCAGCCTTCACAGCTCTCCAATCCAAAGGGCTCATGGAGGCAAAACAAGAACAAAAGCTCTGTGCAGGGAAATAGGGAAGACTGTCAAAACTCACTCCCACTTCACAAGAGCGAAATCTACTCCCCAAGGAAAATGTAAAGAGGTTTTGAGAGTACTCACATTTTGCCTTTACAAGCCTGAGCAAGCTTTTTAAAATTTCCCCTTCCCTCTAGGTATTTTTAACCCCCCGGGGAAGTCCTCACAGCAGTTTAAAAATTCCTGTTCCAAGCAAAGGCTATTTTTCTTATTTCTGTTACAGACTGAATGCAAGATTGACTATTTAAAATATAATCCATCCTCCCCTGTATGGGGAGTTTCTTCTTTGTGCAAGGTGATGATGCCAGCAACAATGTTTTACCTGGAGCATAAGTAAATGTACTAGGCTTTCTCAAGGTTAATTCTTGTTTTATTTTATTAAATTTATAAGCTACCCAGCTACATTTTGGTCAGCATACAATACATTTAAATTAAAGCAAACCACACAATCCAAAATACAAAAAGAATGTCCAGAGGAAACAGACAGGATTTCACAAATCATACAACTAATAAAAGCCCTCCATCCACTTTTTCTCCACCTTGGGAAAAGGACCACATTTTATGAGCTAATCTAAATAAGGTTGAAGGGAGGGGTATATAAATCTTTGGAGGAATGTCATTCCAAAAGATGGGAGCTATGACAGAGAAATCTACAATTTGAGTCCCATCAGGTAGCATTACTTAATTGATGGGACTTGGAGCATGCCAACTCTGCTGGATCATGTAAGGTTTGGCAGCAATATGGAAGTTCCTTAAGTAATTAGCCATATGCCATGAAGGGCATTGAATTTCATTTGGAAACCTATTAGTAATTAGTGCAGCTCACAAAAATTAAGTGTTTAAATGGACCTACAATGACAAACCATAACTTCCTTGCTGCTGCAGCCTGACCAGCAGTGGCTTTCACATAGTTTTCAAAGTCAGCCCCATTTGTAGTAGATTGCAATTGTTCAAATGTGAGGTAACCAAAGCATGAGTGTCAGATATGGCACGACTGGTCCACTAAATTAATTTTTGCAAAGGCCTTCTTGACTATAAAAAGGTAAAGGAATCACTGTGGATTTTACTCCGCCAGTTGTTGCCAACTATAGGGGGCAGTGCTCATCTCCATTTCAAGCCATTGAGCAGTGTTGTCTGAAGACATTTCTGTGGTCATGTGACCAGAAGACATCATGGAGCGCTGTTACTTTCCCACTGAATTGCTACCTATTTATCTACTCACATTTGCATGCTTTCAAACTGCTAGGGTGGCAAGGAGGAGGACGGGAGCTCATCCTGTCACATGGTGCTCAGGTCTCGAACCTGGGCTGCTGGCTTTCTAGTCAACAAGCCCAGTTTCTTAACCACTGAGCCACTGCACTGTCTCCTTCTTGACTATAGCTACCACTTATTCCATGAGCAAAAGCTGTAAGTCTAAGGAGACCCTCATATTGAGCACCAATCCTGAATACTTCTAGATATTTCAGAAAAAGAGCTAAGGAGCAGAATGCCATGGTTCTGACAGACAGAGATGAATAAAGCAGAACTCCAAGGCTTGAAAGTTCCTCAAAGAACATGTTTATTAGTTACAAAGTATCGGCATGGTCAAAAGTGAAACCAAGTCTAAATACATAAGTAACAATTGCCCAATTACAAAGTGAAATGTCCACAAAACTATGCAAGGAGCTACATTCCCCAATATGCTTATTTGGCAGACTGTTTATGCAACGCCCAACCTGCAGTCTCCGGAGCAGCCGATGACCTTGGTTCCCACGGGACAGAAGATTATTTTGACTAATGAAGCACCTGGGCAACCCCTCTCTCTCCGTTCTATGTGGCAATCTAGAATGAGAAGAAAAAATGGCTGCAGCCATGCTCATTGTAGAGTTGACACAGATATTTAATTATTAAACATTATCAGTGTCATTTTTTGTTAATTTTAACTGTTTAATTTTCTTAATAACTTGGATTTAGCTTTCTAAATATTATTATTATTTCAGGATCCAATCTGAGTCAGTCACCAGAACCAGAGTTTTTGTCTTCTGAACTTTTGGACTCATGCTGGAGCCTATCTTCAGGGAACTTCTCTCTAGCATTATTATTATTATTATTAATATTTACCTGCCTTATATAAATTGCCTTGAGTACATGCCAGACTAGAAAGAAGGAAGCCAAAGAATCGCTAGGAATCCTGTCTTAAGGTAGCAATAGCAATAGCACTTAGACTTATATACTGGTCTATGGTGCTTTACAGCCCCTCTCTAAGAGGTTTATAGAAACAGCATATTGCCCCAACAATCTGGGTCCTCATTTTTACCAACCTCGGAAGGATGGCAGGCTGAGTCAACCTTGAGCCTCATCAGGTTTGAACTGCAGGCTGTGAGAAGAATCAGCCTGCAATACTGCATTCTAACCACTGCACCCCCACAGTTCCTAAGAATCTAAGCTTAATGATGAACTTATATGATAAGTATATTGATTTGATTTTATATGCTCAAACAGGTGCACACAAATAGTCCTTGCTTAATGGTAATTCATTCAGTGACCTTTCAAAATTCTGACAATGCTGAATGAATGGCATTTATACCCAGTCCTTGATATTATGACTATTGCAGTGCCTCCATGGTCCATGATCAAAATTCAGATATTTGGCAATCCACCCACATTTACAACTACAATGTGTGCTTCAACTTTCCCTTTACCCACCTATCTTCCCACATCTCTGCCTTTTTGGTTCCCCAGTGTTTCCCAGGCCATTTCATCCCTGCTGCCTTGCACTCTGCTGCTCCTGCTGCTTCCCTGCCCTGCACTTCATCACCCCTGCAACCCTGCACTCCACTTCCTGCTGCCCCACATTTCACACTGTGCCACTCCAGCCAGCCTGTATTCTGCCACCCCTGCTGTCATGTGCCCCACCACCCCTACAACTCTGTGCACAGCCATCCCTGTTGCCCTGAACTCTGTATTCCACTGTCTCTGCTGCTTTGTGCTCTGCCAGTCCCACTACCCTGCACCCCACCATTCTTGTCACTCCTGCCAACCTGTGGTCTGCCACCCCTACAATCCCTCCTGGACCCTAGCTGTCTTCTTTCTCCCATTGCTGACAAGGCATGCCTGGTTTGTCCCTTTGCAAGGCAGCTGCTGGCCTCACAAGACCTTCTTCCTGAAGTCAGAGCTAAAATATGCATTACTATCAATAGTATATTAAAGCATAGATACATGTTTAAAATGGAATACAGTACTGTAAGGAGAAATTTGCACTTGATTTAGAGCAACAGATTGTGTAGTATATTATGTTCAGGGTTTCTCTCTGTCTCTTCAACAAACTGACAAGAAATGACAACTTTTAAGCTGCATGGTCAACATTCACAGTTCTTCTGTTTATTAGGTAATTTTCAAAGCTATTCTCTCCCCCCTCTTATTTTTCCTATAATCATGTTTATAAATTTTGCTGATATAGTCTCCCTTCTGGCAATTAGTTTGGCATAGTAACATTTAAAATGGGTGTTCACAAAGCATCATCTTATAGTAGATGGATGACGCTGAAAAAAAAGTCTACCACACTTAAATGAGATAGCTCTGAGGAATCTCAGGGCTGTAGGTTAGACTGAGAAGTTGAAAAAAATGTGGTGCTATTAAGACTGTAACTTTAATTCAGGTCATGGGCCTAAATCATTTTACCTTTTTTTTTTTAAAAAAAAAAATCAGGATTGTTCTATTTCAACTTTAAAGATGTATCTTTTTTCCTCAGCTGGAAAGAGTAAGAGGTAAGGAAAAAAGTGACCCTGTATTTTCAGCATAACCACACACTTTTTGAAAAATGAAGGGGAAAGGTGCAGAAAGAGAGAAAGCTGATCTAAGCAACATGCACTTCTAATAAATTCAAACACTCTTTTTGTACAATAGACTCTTGCATTTTAAGAGACCAGCCTTATTTTGAGATGTGGAATCACTAAGTTATCTCATTTTCTTGGAAAGAAACACACATAGCACTTTGCCTGGTTTTGCTCTCACTGTGAACAAATTCATAAATGGAGTCTTTCCACTGTACATCCATTGCTTGCTTGGTGTGTTTCCTATCACAATTTCTAATGAAGAAATGAGGGACAGAGCTCCGAGCTAAACGTTGTTTCAGTCTTATTTAGGTTAGGGATCCCCAACTCCTGGCTGCAGCCCACTACTAGGCCTTGAGCTGTTCGGAACTGGGCCGTGGAAGTGGGGGCCAAGTGTATGTGTGCGCATATCCCACTTGAATGAGTGTGCACACTTGTGTTCTATTTGTGTGAGCGGCGGGCGGGTGCGTCTGCCGCTCGCACAAATGAAGCTGCACATCTATGTGCACTTGCTCACTGCTCATGCAGAATTTGCCCACCCCCTCCCCCCTGGAAAGGTTGGGGGACTCTGATTTAGGTAATATGTTTATGAGAAGAAGACATGATAGGCCCCATCTACCTTATCATTTGACTTGTATCAGTTTTACCACATTTTATCCAAATGCAGCACTTAGGAACTTTTTGTATTCACATTTCTCCCAGTGTAATTTCATAGGAGCATTTGCACAAAAAACCACTATATTATGGAAGCAAAACTAAAACATCCCTTTTTACATTATAGCTTTTCATGTTGTATTTACATGAAAAGAGACAGTCTAATTTAAAACTTCATTGGCGGCACTTTTTTCTAAGGGTTCCCCTGTGGGGAAAAAAGATACTTTGGATAGGCTGCCATCTGCCTGGTTGACGCTCCTGAGACCCTTGTTCAGTTCTGTTGGTGAATTGTAAGACCTCATACCCTAAATTTCTCCTTTCAGTAAACCTTTTGGGAAATAAAAATATTTTGGATCTTCCTTCCCAAAGCCCAAAGGTGCTTAAACGTGGTGCTTAAATTCAAGGGAACATGTATTACCATGCATTATTACACAGGAGAAAGTTTATTTGCAAGAAAATTTCTTGCTAAGCTTCTGTTAAAAGCAGAATTCTGGATATTAAAAAAAATATCGTGAAAAAAGAAATACAGGAAAAACAAGGCAAGATAACAGTCACAGACACAGAATTTCAAATAAACTCAGTACAGTCACCTTGTATTACTTCAAGTAAATTAAGCTTGAATCAGCTTTAGAGTTCTTGAATCAACATGAGAGGTTCATGCAGAGAGGATGACTGAAGAGAGATTATGTATTGCTTATTTTTCATTCTTCTGAGAATGCTTCAGTTGTATGGAAGGTAAATGAAAACCAGCCTTACTGGGAAGACTGGCTGTTATTTTGCCCAATTAAGAAAATGTGCACCCACCTTCCTAACACTGTTTGGTGAAGTTATATAAGTACATTTAATTTTTACCATCTGTGCCATTAAACAAATGGATTACATGGGAAATTATTTTTTTTCGGGGAGGAAAAAAACCAGACTCTTTTCAGCATGGAGACACATTATCAAATGCTTTAGAGGGCACTGTTGAGTCATAACAAAAATGAAGGTTTGTTATAATAGGCATATATGAAATAATGGGTTTCCTAGATTTGCTAGTATGGTGATGTTGTGTGTCCATGTGTGTGTGGAGGGGTGTCTGTCTGCTTACATTTTTCAGTGATCATAGAAACTGAAACTTGCATCATATAGAAGCCCTGCATCAGAAGAAGCTCATCTAACACCCAGATACTGGATTATTATTTAATTGGTTGAATTAATTGAAGAATCGAGATTTAAAAGACACATTTTTTTAGTCTCTATAAAAGTCTTCACAATGAAAAGTATGTGAACTGGACTTAAGTCCAGACTACTTAAGAAATCATTCCTCCCATTTTGAATCCCACTGAATCTTGAGATTTACTGATGAGATCCTTCTGATAAATTTCCATGGAAAAAAGGCTGTGCATATAGAAGTAAGTATTCTCCAGTAGTTTCTTTGTAGAATTACAGTTGGATTCCACTTTCCCTGCTTTTGGAATTAGATTCCATTTAGATTTTTTTGGAACAGAAGCTAAGTTTATTTCATTATTTTAAAAGTGTTCTATATTCATTATTTTATGTAAACTGTTTGGAATATTCGATTCATTTGGAAATAAAGAATAAAAATGCAGCTATAAAACTGATAAAGAGGAATAGTTATAATACGGCAATCATATCAAGTCAAATTTAGGTCTGATTAACGGCAAATTAATTACCGCCTAGGATAGAATGTAGAATTGCAGCCAAGCAAAGAACTGTCCATGGTTCTGAATGAAAAGTCAACTACTGTTATTCACAATTTGCATCTTACTAAAATTATACTTCTTTTCATAGTCTTCCCTTCTTTCCAGAAATCTTACAACTGACTCTTGTTAGACACCATTGAGCATCATCCTGACTCATAATTTAGCAGCAAGCAATAGTATAGTGGTACTTTAATAAATAAAACATAGCATTTGAATTATTTTGATTTCAATTGTTATTTCTGCTTGTGTAACCTTTTTTAAACAATGCAAGCATTAACAGAGAATAAAAACAAAGTCTCTCACATACAAAAAGCAGATATTCCATTGAAGCTAACTAAATGCAGCTGAGATTGTAAATCAATTCTTATTTTCTTCACCAGCACTAATACTTTCCTGGCAAATCAAGATAAAATACTCTATTAACAAGAAAGACTGAATACAGCAAGCAATTTCTACAGATACAGAGCTATCTTCTCCTCAAAAGTAATGCTGTTGGCACGTCTAAGTCGCATATAGCTTTCCTGTGGCTGGAGCAACTCTCATTATTTCTTGAAATTTTTTTTCATTAAAACACAATCAGGTTATGACTTTTCCTTCTCCTGTAAGTTATAAGTACCTGTTTCATTTCATGTTCTCTAAACCATACTACTTTTGCAAAGTTTAAATAGGCATGAGTTAGTTGAAAATAGGCATGACTTAAAGTTACATTATTTAAAAAAAAACTCCCAAAATGCGGAACAGTTGGTTGTTTATTCATCAGAGACACTATAACAACATTCCACTGACGACTCATAGATGAGGGAAAGTCACAAATGGATGATGGAAGTGGGATTTTCTACTTGACCAACTATATTTTACAGGGCTTTTCTTTTTTTAGAATCAAAGCATCAAATTCTGAAATGGAAGTAGCTTAAAGTATACATTTAGTAAAGAAAATGTGGTATCAGGAAACAACACCAACTGAGTAATGCAGTCATTGGGATTCCTATTTCTTTACTGATTTTGTTTGAACTTTACTAAAGAAATACTAAGGCTGGAGGAAGCGAGTATAAACATGAGGTGTGAGTTACAACCATCAATGACTGTGTTCAGTATGTACTATTAAGGTGAAACTAATTTATTTCCTATTCCTTTTGCATATCAGTTTAGAAATAACGTAGCGAATGATGGCTTCTCATGATATGAAAGTAAAAATTTGGAGAAGATGGTCATGTATCACTATGTCATTTCTCAAATTCAAGAGAATTCAAAGTGAAGCAGGCCTAATTCAGCATAATGCAGAAATGGGGGATTTGAATTTAGCCCAAAAGCTGAATTTTCACATTGTACACAGTCTTCCAAGCATCAGCTTCTGACATACACAGCTGGTTGAGTGATATCAAAAGCAGGAACTTCTGGAGAGAAAGACCTTTTATTCTCTTTTGAACCTGACTGTAATGAAACCTTTCTCATTTTGAAGGAGGCAGTGGAAAAGTTTAGTGATCCAGGAGAAGCATCTTCACTAGTCTTATTGAACTTATGGTCAGATGTGCTGATTACTTCATTTTGAGAAATCCAAATTCTTTTACATGGCCTCATTTCCTACCTTTAAGAGAATCACTGGAAGTAAATGAATGGAACGGAACGGAACGGAACAGAACGGAACGGAACGGAATGGAACGGAACAGAACAGAACAGAACAGAACAGAACAGAACAGAATAGAATAGAATAGAATAGAATAGAATAGAATAATAACTTTATTGTCACTTTGGATGTACATTAATCAGCATATATTAAAATGAAATTTCATTGCATACAAAGGGTCACCACCTCCAATATACACTACAGAAATATGACAAAAATAAATAAATAAATATAGAATTATGCAAATACCCACAAATATTATATGACACAGAGAAAAAACAGTCTAGTTCAATCTAGTTCATACATGTGCATGGCGAGAAAAATGAATCTTGCAAGACGGATGGCATAGGGAACAAAGCTATTACAGAATCGGGTAGTCCTGCTAAAAATACTTCTAAACCTCCTCCCAGAGGGGAGCAACAGAAACAGATCATAAAGTGGGTGTGTGAGGTCTCTAACAATGCTTTGAGCTCTAAGCACATAGCACTTATAAGCAGCATCCTGAAAACCAGGGAGTGAGCTTCTTATGATCTTCTTGGCTGTCCTTACCATTCTCTGTATGGACTTTCTATCTGAGGCACTGCTCCCACCAAACCAGGCAGTGATGCAGTTTGTTAACATGCTTTCAATCGTGCCTCTGTAAAAAGTGGCCAGGAGGGAAAGAGAAAGATGTGTCCTCTTCATCCAATGCAGGAAATGCAGACGCTGGTTTACACGCTTCACTAAGGATGACGTGTTGAAATTAATGGAAAGATAAATGCAGCTTGCACATTTGATATCAGTGCAGAT
Source organism: Bothrops alternatus (assembly GCA_034064705.1). NCBI lineage: Eukaryota > Metazoa > Chordata > Lepidosauria > Squamata > Viperidae > Bothrops > Bothrops alternatus. Next base: position 41,162,493 of record JARGCV010000007.1, on the reverse strand, counting down.
ATTATCAGAAGTGAAAAATTCAACTGAAAAGCTTGTTACTAGTTTTATATATTACTAGCTGATCTATGGTGCTATCAATGACAGAATACTGTAGTTTCAGTAGGATTATTTTTTTCTAAGTAGCTTTACACATAGAGTTTTTGATGTTTTCTTACCTGCAATGTTGGCTGTTATGAGTGGAGGAAAATAGAACACTTTTTTTCATAAGTTTTTTAAAAGGAAAAGATCAATGAAAGTGATATGCAAATAAGCTTAAAAGAAAAATATGCAAATAAGCTTAAAAGAAACCCAAACCTTATCTTCTTTTAAAATTTTCAGTCAGGCTTTTTTTCAAAGCTAAAAAATTATCACAGTTTCAAGTTGCTTCTTAGTATACCAGGTTCAATTCATCACTGATTCAATCTCTTCTGTATAGATTTTCCCCTTAAAAGTGCACTTTATATTCTGAGTCATATAAACTGGATTGTTGACTATTTCCTTAAAAGTTAAATATAGTAAACTACTGATTAAAAATCAAACTCTACTTACTTATCTGGCTACAACATATACATTCCTCAGGGAAGGAAGAAGCATTTTAAGCAGTGTTTGTCAATCTTGGCAACTTTAAGTTGGATGGACTTTAACTCCCAGAATTTCCCAGCTAGCACGTGAGTTCAGGAATTCTGGAAATTGAACTCTATATATACTTGCTGGGGAATTCTGGGAGCTGAGATCTATACATCTTAAAGTTGTCAAGTTTGAAGAACACTGATTTAAAGCAATTCTATTTATGGACTTGTCCTCCCCTAAAAAAAAAAAATAGAAAATAGAGCATATGGTGGTTGTTGGTGATATAATCTATCAAGTAAGACATTAGTATATGGTGGAAATGTACACAGTCCAGAAACTGGTCATTGGTATGTATGTATAAATAGATACATCTATAATTCTACTGAAGTTTTCCCCAATTTTTCTCCTCAAAATAAACTGAATGTAAGTTATCATAATCTTCTCATAATGTTTTGCAGACTTCTTCAGTAGATGTTGATGGGAAAGGTGCCTTTATTGTACTGTATGGATTACTTTCAAGACTAAAGGTCATTGAATGCACACATCAAAATGGTGGTTGTGTGGGCTCAAAGAAGCTTTTCATTCATCCTAAGTTTATTCCATACAAAAGATGGAGATTCTATTCCTGCAGTTCTCAAATTATTCCTAGCAAAATTCCAGGTTCATCTGCCCTATGTTTCCAGCTAGGCCCTTATCTAAATTACACACAAATGGAAACTATCACCAAGTTTATAAGAGCAAGTTGTCAGCTCCACAGAATAGTCGACAAGCAGGAACGAGCGACAAACGGAATTTAATGCAATCCGTACAGGAATAAAGTCGGCACTGAGAGTGGCTTGCTCCCAGTCCCTTTACATAGGGAGCATGTCCGCCCCACCCACTCCGGATCTAATTCCACCCAATAAACTACCATCCGGCCTGGAAGGCATAAGCCCCGGACCTAGCCCTCCCCGCTAGGGAAATTGTGGATGCTCCATCCCTGGAGGTTATTATTCTATTCTATTCTATTCTATTCTATTCTATTCTATTCTATTCTATTCTATTCTATTCTATTCTGTTCTGTTCTGTTCTGTTCTGTTCTGTTCTGTTCTGTTCTGTTCTGTTCTGTTCTGTTCTGTTCTATATACTTTATTTAGTAATTAGTTTAAGACTTTGGCTCTTGGACCTCAGAATACATTCATACAAATTCTGAGGACTACCATGTTTCCCCAAAAGCAAGACCCTGTCTTACTTTCTTTTGGGCTCTGAAGTAAGCACAAGGTTTTACTTTTGGGGAGGGCTTACTTTTTGCCAGTACTGGCACCAGTAGGCTGCAAACGCGTGGGGGTGAGGTGGGGCCTGTGCATAGGGTGGAGAAGCAATACAGCGGTGAGAGTGTTCCCCTGCCACACACCTGCCAAAACCTCCCAGGGTCAGGTTGCCGCCCCCGCCCCCGCCCCGGCCAAGATGCCTTGCCTTCCCCAAGCATTTTTTACTAACCTGCCTTTCAACTGCATTCCATTTCTCAACCTTTGCCACGTGTTTGTGGGACTACCAGTAAAAAAAAAAAGTTCAATCAGACTTTCGAACTTCTCATGAGATCTCAAGAAGTTAGAAAGTCTGATTGAACTTTTTTTTTTTTACCGGTAGTCCCACAAACACATGGCGATGGCTGAGAAGTGAACGGAGAAATGGAATGCAGCTGAAAGGCAGGTTAGTAAAAAATGCTTGGGGGAGGTGAGGCATCTGGGCAGGGACGGGCGTGGCAATCTTACCCTGCACAGTGGCGGGAGTGTGGGGTGCATGCCCTTCCTGTGCCAGGCCAGCCCCTGCAGCCACCAGGGCAGCCACGCTGGGCAACCATGCTGAGTAGGGTGTTGAGGTGGGGGCCACCAGGCCAACCAAAGCAGCAGGTGAAGTGCCAGAGGCTCAGGGAAGGAAGATGAGTAGGCCATTGGTGAGAGCAACTTGGCTCAGCTGAAAGCAGCCATGGAACAAGTGAGGCAGGTAAGGAAAGAAATTCTCGCTCCCCCCAGGAATTGCCTTTTTTTGCTTACCTGACTCCCAGCCCTGTGCTGTTTCTCCTTCATGATCCGCCACTGCTGCATGCAGGGAAACAGAGGAAGGGCTTTTGGGGAGAAAAGGGTTAATCAATCAATTCCAACTTCACGAGATCATTTTTTTCCATGAGAAGTTGGAATTGATTGATTGACCTTCCCCCCCCCCCAAAAATAGAAGTCTATTCCCATTGTTGTCATCTTTAGAATTGAATGCTTCAGTGTTTCCTTGCTGGCTGAACTGCTGCTGTTTACATGAGCTAGGTGTTTTCACTGGTTTATCTAGAACAGATTTCTGGGGGGAAAAAAGGTCTTGATTATGATTAGATCCTGCACTAGAACCTGGCTTAATTATACAGAGGGGGGGGGGTCTGTGGAATTGCCAGACTTGTTTTTTTCCTAGAAGCTGTTCTCAAATGAGGCCATAAAAATAATTTGCAAAGCAGTGAAGTTGAAGAGTGGCTAGTGAGATGTAAAATTTCATGGAAAGATATTGCTTGGGACTGAATGAATTAATGTAATCCTCTCTTCTTTGGATAAGAAAAACTATGTCCACCTGGCCCAGATGTTGAACCACAGGGACAGGAGGTTTTTGTACTGAACATATTCCAATATATCTACTTGGTGGTAACCTCTCACCACAAGTGAGAGTTGATAGCTATGCTCTGATAAGATCTTGCTGCTTATGGAAGCAAAAAAGCAGACTGAAAAGACCCTTGGCAGAACACAGCCCTTCCTTTGGGAAAGCAGAGATTGGCTGCTCAGAGTGAGAAGGCATTGCATGGATAGAGACATGTCATGCCTGGTTTCAAAAGAAGTCATCTAACATGTCTTCTTTTGTGGTGACTTAAACAATTCCTTTATTGCAGACTTTCCTGAAATGCAACTTTGCAGCAAAAAACTGATAAAAAATAATCCACTTTCTATGAGCCACAAAGTTTATGAGCCTATCCAAAGTCACAGGGTTTTTGTTTTGATTTATTATATTTTGCTACATAGCCAATTCACCTAACATATTGTGTCTCTTTAGCAAAAACAATCCTCACTTTGTCTATGGAGATTCTCAATCACGCAGGTCATGGTTGTCAATGAAAGTTCTTTTCCAGTTGCCTTTTGGAAAAGCACCTTTGGGACACTCCCCACTTTATTCCATTTTAATTTTATTTTAGCAAGCAAGATTAAGGCTAAGGGCAGTTTATATATCCCGAGTTAGAAATCATTACCTTTTCTTTTTTTTTTAAAAAAAAAAACTAGCTACAGTAGATAGACCATATATAAGAGAAACACCAATCAAATAAAATGTATCAGGTGTATAGTTTAGGCTTGACGTGAGGAGTGAGGAATGTTTACTAAACCAGACGTTTACAAAGACTGATCCTTAGAGTTGTATTGCAGGTTATAATATGATCTTATGTTTAATGTTGATGGTTTTAATAAAATAATTTTTTTTACAAAAAACAAACAAACTAGCTTCCAGATTCTTTTGAAAACTGCTTCTAACTAGATAGTCTCACTTCCTCTAACCCAAAAGAAATCCTGTGAAGAAAATAGAAGTTCATGTGAATATTTCCCTAGTTCTTTTTTGCTCTGGAAAAATGCACTTAAGAACAAACAAACGCATCTTGACTTTTCAATAATTGTACTGTTTTTAAACTCTGAGAAAGTTCCTTCTGCCCTAATCTTTGACATTCCTTTAAAAGTTAGTTTGATAGACAGAGTTGCTGCAGAGAACTACTGTCAATACAAAATTATTCTATTCCATGGTCTTTTTATCTACAATGAGTTCCAAATTGACTTTGACAAAATATTTCAGAAAAATCTCTTGATTTTTTTGTCTTGAATGTCTTGAGTAAACAAAGTCATGGATGGAGAGGACAGGATAGCTTACAGAATGTCCACCATTTATTTGTTTATTTATTTTTTTTAAAAAAAAAACCAGAATGCAGAGATTGGTGACAACTATGTTTTTCACAGGATAGATTCCCCAAAAGATTTATCTCTATCATAGAGGGTAAGCAAACCAACAGTTTTAAATCCTTCCTACAATAAAATGAATTAGTTTTAATTACTTTGAAATGATTATTTTAATTAAAATAAATAAATGGGAAGCCATCATGCAGCAAAACACTAATAGAAAAAAAATAAAATTGCAGTTGTTTTACGAATAAGAAAACCACCATGGGGAACTGTCCATAACATGCTTTCAAAGTTCCAAGTATGCCCAGCATTCTTAAAAGCTTGTCTACCCTACCCTGTAACAACCTTTTAATCTGTATAATTTATTTAATGACTGAATCAGCTTATTGTAAGGTAATCAAGCATGGCTAGAAAATCAAGATTTTATACAATCTTGTATATCTAATCAAGCTTAGATTACTCTTGGTGCAATTTAATTCTGAGTTTCTATTTTCATGATTTTCATATCAGTAGCTTTCCCCCCCCCCCTTTTTTCTCTACCACTCCACACAACTTCCTTTTAAAAGCATTTAGCCTGATGGTAGACATCTTGATTAACACATTTTTGAGGTCTTTAATTCAGCTACATAGAGATCACAAAATCCATGAAATAAATTTGGGGATTTTTCTTAAGGCCAGTAAATTAATTATTTATATACTATGCTTTCTATTGCATTGGAAGCCTCTTTCCTTTGACTGAACTATGGGACATTTTAGGTTATTTATAAAATATATGTCATTGATTCTGCAATATCCTAAACAACATTTTTCCAAGTGATATTTTAAAGCTAGGTACATAAGACTCCAGCGCACTGAAGCATCAAGGATGTAGTCCCCTGTTTACTTAACTGAAACAAATGGAGCTTATCTCATGGTAAATCTGCATATGACTGCAGTATAAAGAAGAAACATTTGAATATGTTTACAATTTACCAGCAAAGAAACTGTGAAGTTCACAAAGCTTACAGGCACAGTCAATTCTATTTGTCTTCCCTTCCACTACCTTTCATGTCCTCTAATGCAGGTTTTTTCAACGGGTGGTAGCACTGGTAGCACCTGGCAGGTACTATGCTACCCCTAGCCAAGTGTAGTGGGGGAGTCAATGAGCTAAAGCAACATCACACAGGCCTGGAGGAGACCACCTTGAACTGCAGGACTCAGCAGAAGCCCCAGAATCTGAGCACGCAGCTACATGCTGATTGGAGCTTCCAGCTCACCCGGAAGAGAAGAAGACGAGGAGGAGGAGGAGGAGGAGGAGGAGGAGGAGGGAGAGAGGAGTAGCTATAAAAGGAGCAGGTTTTGGAGGGAGAGAGAGAAAAAAACACATGGAGAAAGAGAGAGAAGAGAAGAGAAGAGAAGAGAAGAGAAGAGAAGAGAAGAGAAGAGAAGAGAAGAGAAGAGAAGAGAAGAGAAGAGAAGAGAAGAGAAGAGAAGAGAAGAGAAGAGAAGAGAAGAGAAGAGAAGAGAAGAGAAGAGAAGAGAAGAGGCTTTTGTTAGAGAAGCGGTGAGGAGAGAGAGAGTGAGTGGCCTTTGCGAGCAAAGTGTGAGTGAGTGAAAGAGTGAGAGGGAGAAGCTTTTGCGAGCAAAGTGTGAGTGAATGAGAAGGCGAGAGAGAAGCTTTCACAAGCAATGTGTGAGTGAATGAAAGAGCAAGAGAGAGAAGATTTTGTGAGCAAAGTGTGAGTGAATGAGAGCAAGCGAGAAGTTTTTGCTAGCAAAGGATGAGAGAAAAAGGGAAAAGCGAGGGAGAGAAGGGAAAAAGAAAAGAAAAGGCATTGACTCCTGACTTCCACTGTTGCAGTAGGAAGTATTAACATGATTATTAACAACAAATGAATCTAACCAGTAAAGCCCCAAACCCCCCCTTTTTTAGACATCAAGTTCTTGACACCTTGCTAAGCACTGGTGATACTCAAATATTGTCATGTCCTAAAAGTGGTCCAATCTGTGAAAAGGTTGAAAAGCCTTGTTCTAATGAAGGCTTAAGTTGTACTGCACATTATTATAAGTGAGCACTTATTTAAGAAGAGATTATATACTTGTTTAAAATGAAATATAGAACACAAAATATGAACTGACTAAATTTAGCAGTTTTTTCTTCTCTGGCTCGCAGCTTCCACAGGGATTCCTCACTTAGTGACCATTTGTTCAGCATTGTTTAAAGTTATGACAACTCTGAATGAGGACATTAATGATAGGTCCTCAAGGTTGCAGCCACTGCAGCATCCCTGAGATCACACCATTGCAATGTGGAAACTTGGCAAGTGGTGCGTAATTACAATAGTCACATGACCACAATTTGTGACCTTCTCTGCTGACTTCCGACAAGAAAGATCAGTGAGGAAGCTTGCAGGAAGTCACAGGTGACATTACGCTTAACAACCACTGGTGATTTGCTTAATGACCACAACTGGAAATGCTGGAACTGCCATTGTAAGTTGGTGGAGTTATATGATTTTTCACTTTGTGACCCCATTGCTTAGCAACAGAGTTGCCAGTTCCAGTTTTGGTGCTTAACCGAGGACTACCTGTATTGTTGGTGCTGGAGAAGACTCCTGCGAGTCCCTTGGACTGCAAGACATTCAAACCGGTCAGTCTTAGAAGAGATCAACCCTGACTGTTCTTTAGAAGGCCAGATCCTGAAGTTGAAACTCAAGTACTTTGGCCACCTAATGAGAAGGAAGGACTCACTGGAGAAGGGCCTAATGCTGGGAAAGATTGAGGGCAATAGAAGAAGGGGACGACAGAGAGTGAGGTGGTTGGATGGAGTCACTGAAGCAGTAGGCGTGAGCTTAAATGGACTCCAGAAGATGGTAGAGGACAGGAAAGACTGGAGGAACATTGTCCATGGGGTCGCGATGGGTCAGACATGAATTTGCAACTAACAACAATAACAATCTGTATTGTCTAATGGAAATAATCTTAGACTTTCGTAGATGAGCAGAAAACTTAATTCACATTTTTGTGCATTCATGGGATTCTTGGATAAATTATTATTCTTTAAGCAGGTAACGTTGCACAATCTCATGCCACTTCTCTAAGTCGCTTGGAGAAAGATGCAGTACAAAGGTGGAATGCAAAATGCGATGAGCAAAACAAAAAACATGCAAATATTAGTGATATTTCTCCCTCCCCTGTTCATTTTTATGAAAAGCTTCCCAAATCAGCTTTCAAAGTGAAATAAAATTTCCCTATGCTCCATAATTAAACATGCAAGGATACCTGGGTGGATACTTGCTTTCTATATCCCAAGAAAAGAATGAAATAAATGAAAATTTGTAATTATAATAATTAGATGAAATCCATAAAAATAAATACTGTATTGAACTAATAGACGTTAAGTGATTAATAAGGCATTAACTGAAGGGTTGTCTTTATGAGCCTTCCATTCAGGTTTTAACGTGCATTTTTTAAAATTGGCAGATATACATTAAAATGATGAGTAAAAATGAGAAATATATGCTATTAGATGTATTATTTCTGTTTTATGATTCATATGCATTATTAAGTTCTTGTTTCTAATTATATTACATGTGCTATGTTTCTAATTATATTACATGTGAACACTAATAAACTCTGCATTCATTGCCAGCAATATAAGGGTACTCTATATTACAGGGGTCCCCAACCCCCGGTCCGTGGACTGGTACCAGGCTGCGGCATGCCAGCAACTGGTCTGCACAAACAAGCAAAGCCCCATCCACAGGATGCAGGCAGCACACAAAACCATGCACCCTTTGGTCCATGGAAAAACCTCTCTCCATGGAACCGGTCCCTGGTGCCCAAAAGGTTGGGGACCTCTGCTCTATATGATTTTCATTATATGTACTTTCACATTGTTGGCACTAGATGACACTGTGCCAACAGTGCCTTGTAATCCCAGAATGCGCCAGAACTTCAGGAATCCATCAGCAGTACCAGTGGGAGAAAACTGCACATTTCCACATTTCCTTCCTTCCTTCCTTCCTTCCTTCCTTCCTTCCTTCCTTCCTTCCTTCCTTCCTTCCTTCCTTCCTTCCTTCCTTCCTCCCTCCCTCCCTCCCTCCCTCCCTCTTAGAACCCAGTTTAACCATAGAGATGTCTATATGAGATACGCTCCACCCATAACAATCCTTAAAACAATACACAAAGTTTAAAACAACAAACTGCTGAGATACACATCTGCTTTAATGTCAGAACTGCCATCCTGCTACACATTTCATGCTTCATCAGATGCCAGCCTGCCATTACCAATGGGGAGGGGGGAGCTTCAGAGAGGTAGAGGGGAGTAGAGGGGAGGCAGGGATGAGGGGAATCAAAACTACTCTTTATGCAGTCCCAGATCTGCTGCTGGCTATTCCAAGGTCATGGTATGAAATGTGATGCCACCATCCAGCCTGCCAAACCTGGGACTGTTACCAGAATAATTTGTTTGTATGTAAGTGGACAGTGAATGATAGCCAGGGGAAAGATGGGGAGAAGGGAAAGGTAAACCAGATGTTTTGGATGCGAAACTTCTGGCTTTGCTACTCTGTAACCACTTCACTTTAGTGAAGTATATTTTCATCAACAAAGGATTTGAGAGTCTTTCTTTTCTAACTGACTACGTTGGGATATCTCATATTCAGTTTCTGAAGGTCTATTGCAGCAATCAGATCTTAATCCCTTCTTGAAGTCTATGTTTTCCCAATAATTTCATTAAATTACACAAATATAAAGAAAAATCAAATGCAATTTAATTTATGCTTTCGGCTTCGTGCTTCTAGGAGCAATGTGTGACTGTAGCTGTTTCTTCCTTTTAACTGTCAGTGGGGGTTTGAACTGATTGGCTGGGAGCTCAGCTGTGTTCTGATTGGGTGAAGGTGTGTTCTGATTGGTTAGGGGTTTGGCTGTGCTCTGATTGGATGGGGGTTGGCTGTGCTCTGATTGGATGGGGGAGTGTTCTGTTTGGGTGGGGGCTTTGTTGTGCTCAAGTTAGTCTGAGTTACAGGGGGATTAGAGATGGTGAGCTGCATAGCTTTTTGGCTTCGCGTTCGTGGTCGTGCCTCATCTTCATGGTGGGTGTCAGTTTGTTTCATGTATGGATTGGAGGGGTTTAAGGTGGCTAATGATGCAGCTGTGGTCTGGCTTCTGGTTTGTGGTCATGCCTCATCATCGGTGTGGGTTTGGGTTTGCTTTTTGCCTGGATGTGTGGTGGTGACATCCTGTGTGGTTTTTGTGAGTGTAGGTCTGGTGTCATTCTTTGTGTTATGGATGCGTTTGTCAATAAGGGCGGGTTTCCAAATGGCTGGTATGCGGGAGGTATCATCTCGTTTGTTCATGCTGTGAGGGCGTTTTTCTATCTCGATGGCTTCTCTGATTATTCTGTTATTAAAGTGTTCAGTTTTGGCAATAGTTCTGGTCTTTTTGAAATCAATTTCATGTCCTGTGGCTTTAAGGTGTTGGACCAGGGAAGAAGTTGGTTCCTCTTTTTTGACTGAGTTTTTGTGTTCTTCAATGCGTGCACTTATTCTTCTGTTGGTTTGTCCAATGTATGTGGTGGGGCAAGCAGTACATGGGATTTCATATACTCCTTGATTTTCTAACTCAATTTTGTCTTTGGGGTTTCTTAGGATGGTGGATATTTTTCTGTTTGTGCAGAATGCTGTTTTGATGTTATGTTTGTGCAGGATCTTGCTGATTCTGTCTGTGGTGCCTTTTATGTATGGGAGGAGGGCTTTGCCATTTTCTTGTTCTCTGTCTTGGATTTTAGTGGGAGTTTCTTTTTGGATTAAGTTGGAAATCTTATTTCATACATAAAAGGCACCACAGACAGGATCAGCAAGATCCTGCACAAACATAACGTCAAGACAGTATTCTGCACAAACAGAAAAATATGTGGTGCCATCGAGATAGAAAAATGCCCTCACAGCATGAACAAACGAGATGATACCTCCCGCCTACCAGCCATTGATTTTCCCTATATGCAGTTGACAGTGTCAGTTTACAATTTATGTTCCATAATCTTTTCCAATCTTCCAGATTTATATTTTGGCCCACATTTCTCACCCCTGCTATCATTGGCCCTTTCACTATTTCTTCCTCCAGATCTACCTCTAATAAATATTTATAGGTTTTTGTTAAAAATTTTCCTTCCTTAACTGTTAAAATTTTATCCAATTGATGTGGGGTCTGGCTTATTCCGTGCTCTTCCATATCCTTACTATGTTTAGATTGGATCTGTAAATATGGATACCAATCTATGATTATTCCTTGTTCTTCTAATTTTTCTCTTGATTTAAGGTTTCCTTGGTTGTCTAATAGTTCTTTGTATCTAATCAATTTTTTCTTATCCAAGGTGTTAGGGTGAACCTTCGCCTCCATCGGTGAAATCCAATTTGGGATTTTCCTATAATGTCTTTTTTTAACTTTTTCCCACGTCCGAATCAACGCATCTCTTATCTGATGTTGATAAAAGTATGTATGTGTTTTCCTATGTTTCCCCCATAAAAAGGCATGCCAGCCAGCCTGTAAGTCATGCCCTTCAATCGTTAAAACTCTTTTATTGCCTATGTTTATCCAATCTTTGATTCAGAGAAGTCCAGCTGCTTGATAATAAATTTTCCATTTTGGGAGCCCAAGTCCACATCTACTTCTACTTTCTTGTAATATTTTTGTGTTTATCCATGCTTTTTTGCCCGACCAGATGAATTTATTTATTATTTTGTCTAATTCTTAAAAAAAAATTCTCTAATTTTATCGGGACTGTTTGGAATAAATATAATAATCTTGGTAAAGTATTCATTTTGATTAACGCTATCCTACCTAATAATGATAATTGTAATTTCCCCCAGGTCTCAAAATCTTTCTTCATTTGTAGTATCATTTTTTTATAGTTATCTTCTTTTATTGAGGAGCACCTTGTGGTAAGCCAGATTCCTAAATATTTGATCTTTTTTACAATTTGCAATTCCAGATTCTCTTCTAATTTCCTTTTCTGTTTTTCAGTTAGGTTTTTGACTAACATTTTGGTCTTTTCTCTATTAAGTTTTAATCCTGCCACTATTCCATATTTTTCTATTTCTTTCATCAAAATCTTTCCTCTCTCTATTGGTTCCTCAATAAAAAAAAGACCAAATCATCCGCAAATGCTTGTGTCTTATACTCTTCTGTCTTAACCTGTACCCCTTTTATCTTCTTATTGGCTCTGATTTGCGTTAGCAGAACTTCTAAGGTCAAAATAAAAAGTAGAGGTGACATTGGGCATCCCTGTCTTACCCCTTTATTTATGTCAAAGCTTTTGGTATTATCTCCATTAATTATCACACTGGCCTTTTGTGTTTTGTATATTGCCTTAATCATATTCTCAAATTTCCCTCCAAATTTCATGTCCTCAATCTGTTGGAATATAAATTGCCAACTGAGACTGTCAAATGCTTTCTGAGCATCTAAAAAAATTAGTACTACCTGTTTTCCTGGATGTGCTTCATAATACTCTAAGACATTTAAGACTGCTCTCGTATTATTTCTAATTTGTCTTGTAGGTAAAAAGCCATTTTGATCTGGGTGTATTATCTCCTGTAATATTAGTTTCAATCTTTCTGCCATTATAGTAGTAAAAATTTTATAATCAGAATTTAGCAACGAGATTGGCCTATAATTTTTGATCTTTTTGGGGTCTGTGCCTTCTTTTGGGATCAGGGATATGGTAGCTTCTATCCAGGAGTCTGGTAATTTAGCTTTGTCCAACACATCATTATACTCATCCAACAATATCTTTTCAAAGTCCTTGTAAAGAGTCTTGTATACTTCCCCTGGGAGGCCATCTGGCCCCAGGGTTTTATTATTTTTTTGTTTTTGCACCACAGTTTTAAATTCCAAGGCTGTTATTTTCCCATTCAAAATTTCTCTCTGTCCTTTTAATTCTTCGCCTTTAAATATTGTTTAATGCTCTCCACATCTATCTCCTCTTTTTTATATAATGACTCAAATAGTTCTGAATTATTTGTTTCTTTTTATCCATTTTGTATTGTGACTCTCCATTTTTGTCATGTAATTCCTGAATTCTTTTCTCTTTCTCTCTTTTTAGTTTATAAGAGAGCCATCTCCCATGTTTATTTGCATGTTCAAAGAAATTTTGTTTTGCTATTTTCAATTCTTTTGTTCTTTCCTCTTGATCTATATATTTAGTTTATGTTTAGCCAAAACTATTTCCATTTTAATCGATTCATCTTGGGGCTCTTTTTGAAATTTAGATTCCAATTTTTTAATCTCTTCCTGGAGTATATTTTGTGTTTGCCTTTTCTTACACAGCAAGTTTTTTTTTGCTATGTAAGCTATTACTAATCTTCTTAAATATGCTTTCGCAGTGTCCCAAATAATTTGTACTGATGATTGTTGTTTTATATTCTCTTTAAAAAAAATTCCATTTCCCTTCTACTCCTTACTATAAATTCTTTTTCTTTCAAAATGTGAGAGTTCATTATCCATCTTCTCCTTACTTTTTTCTGCCCCTTCCAAATTATTTGCAAGGATTGTGATCAGCCCATATATCTGGCATTATTTCTATTGTCTCAATGTCTTGACCTACTTCTTTGTTGGTCCATGCCATGTCTATTCGAGACCAAGATTTATGTGGGTTGAGAAGAATGTGTATTCTTCTTTTTTTTTATTCCGCTTCCTCCACTGATCTGATAAATTAAATTCATGGGCCAAATCAAAAAATGTCCCTGGTAGTGTTTTCTTTTTGTTTTTATTTTTTGTATCACTAATATAGTCTTTTTTTACATCCACTATCATATTGTAATCTCCTACTATACAAATATTTCCCTGTCCAATTTCTATAAGTTTCTCATGTAATTTGTAGTAAAATTCTTTTTGGTTCTCATTTGGTGCATATATTACCACTAGCAACCATGATTTATGTTCGGTTTGTACTTCTATTGCTAATATTCTTCCATCTATATCTTGGTATTTCAATTTGGTGTTAATTTCTTTTCTAATATAAACCACTAATCCTCTCTGTTTTTGTTCAGCTAATGCTGTGTATAATACTCCTAATCTGGGGAACTCTAAATATTTCCTATGTTGTTTTTTGATATGTACTTCTTGCAAACAAACTATATCTATATGTTGTTTGGCTAATTTTGTTAGTATTTGTTTTCTTTTTGAGGGTGAATTTAATCCATTTATATTAATGGATAATAGTCTGATCTCTTTTTCCATTTTCTACCTGTGTGTCTATTTGTGTGTTTGTCTTGTTCTTGGACCTACTCCTTTTTCTTTCCTCTGTCCTTTTTCTTCCTTGCTTTCTGTCCCTCGTTCTCTTTCCCTTACTTCCTGCTGTTGGTCTTCCTGGCTTTTAGATTCCAATTCTTCCTTGCTACTACTCTCTTCCTCCACTTCTTCCAGTTATTCATAGAATTCCTGTGCTTTCTCTAGGTTATCTATCTTAATTCTCCTCTCCCTCCATGATATTAACATCCCTTCCAAGATTAAATCATCTGAACGGTATACTTCTTTTGATTAAATAAGCACTAAGGAATCTATATTCTCTTCTCTGTTCTCTTATCTTCTTTGGTACCTGTTTTAGAGTTTGTATTTCCACTCCTTTGTAAATCATTGGATCCTCTCTTTTGATTTTATAAATTATGTCTCTCACCTTTTTCCTAGTAAATCTAATATGTACTTCTTGTAGGAGTCTGTTGCGTCTGGCATAATTTGTATGGATTCTATATGCCTCATCAATTTCTATCAAAATCTCTTGTTTGTCCCTTTGTAGGGCCTCGGCAATCAAATCCACCATAATAGCACCCAAATCCTCTTCCTTCTCCTCTACCACATTTTGAAATCGTAGGTAGAATGCCACCCTATCCAATTCTAGATGGATGATCGATTCCTCCAATTTTTTATTAATTGCCATCATTTCTGTATCTAATGTATCAACTTTTTTCCCTACTTTGTCCAACCCCACTTCTACTGTCTGGATTCTTGCTTCATTTTTCTCCATTTGTTAGATCATCTCAATTCTATTATCCAATTTATTCATATCCCCTCTTATTTCTACAAGATTTTTTGATATTGTCTCCTGCATTTTTAGCATTGTTTCTTGAATAGTAAGAAGTGATGTCTTCGTGGTTTGCATACTAGCCATTACACTCTGTTTTTCTGTACCAAACATTCCTTCTAGTGTTCTTTGACCAGGTGGAGATGAGGGTGTCATTGTTAGACTTGACACTGTTTTTTCCTATCCTCAGTGTTGCCATAGTTATCACTTACTTCTCTAATATTTCTATTTCTGAATGTCACTCTATTTAGCCAACAGCTTATTTAACTTTATTTTTACTCTAAACTTCTAATTTTTCGTTTCCCTTCCTCAACTCCTCTGAGACTACCTCCACTACCACAAATCCCCAACTCTCTCTTTACCTTCATTACCCTCTTCATTTTCTTTCCTCTTTCTTACTTATCACACAGTTTTTCTAAAAATTCAAATTACTTTTCCAATCATATATTATCAATCATTAGTCCATTCTTATATCTTCCTTTGCCTTCCAAGCCTCGTCCACATTCCTGTCACTTCCAATGTCATCCTCTCGTCATCTCCTTCCCTTCCGCTCACTCTCACGCTCGTCACCGTATTCCCCCCTTTCAATCCAATTCACTTTGTCTCACCTCTTTTAACTGAAGATGCCGTCCCTATCAAGCTCTGGATTTTCCTTCTGATTTCGTCTCTCTGGCCGTCAATCTGTTCCTTTCAGTTTCGTCTCCTCTCTCGCCTCTCTCAACTGAAAACACCGTCCCTTATGATCTCATCTCTCTCCTCATCAATCCATTCTTTTTGCCTTCATCTCCTGTCACGTCCTCTCGCCGTCTCTTTAATCTTCCAGATTTTTACTGCACTCCACTCTCTTTTCGCACTTTCTCTTCATCTCCTTGGCTTTCCAAATCTTCACCACGTTCAGGTCTGTCTCCAACTTTCTTCTCCAACCACTTTCTCCAGGGATCTCTAATGTTCCAGAACGTATTCACTCCTCCATTCCTCCTAAATTGCCATTTTCTTTTCCTTCCCAAATATTCTCCCTTCACTTCTCTTGTCTCATGGGCTCCACCAATGCCACCTTCACCACAGTCTCTCAGCTTTTTCTTCTTTAATCCTCCACCATCTTCCTTGTATTTGCACTCAACCTTTTACCACAAGGTCTTTCTTTCTTTTATGTCACCCTCCTATTAATCCTCTGGTTGTTAAATCTGTCAACTCACGGCTCTTCCCACTGGGTCGCTACTTGCATTGAGGATTCCTCACCAGTTGAGCTTTCTTTCAACACCCACCCTCTTAGACATGTAGATCTTTTTTGACTTTTCTATTATTTCATAGAGATATTTTAGACTATTTTAACTCGCTCATTAACAGTCTGTTAAGCTCCTTTTTGCTTCCACATCCTCTGTGATTTTGTCAGGGCCTCAGATCCGCCATATGTTGATGGCAGAATTTTCCATGCTGGATTTAGGGGGTTTCCTTCATTGTAATGGGTGATCGCCTCTCACCTCGTTACTCTTCTGGCTTCACCCATTCTCAAGTGTAGCCCTCCAGGCTCTTTATACCCCTGAAGGGTCTCCAATCGTAGAAAGATCAGAGTTAAGAGACAGAGACTGTCCTCTTGCCTCCGCACCACCCTGACGTCACCACCGGAAGTCCACACTGGCTCTTTTATTGGGACCTTGCTGATTGCTTCACATTACTGGTCAGATAATTCACCAAAAAACATCATTTCTTTCTAAGTTTTTTTTTTTTTAAAAAGCTAGTGATGGAGTTTCAAGATTTTCAAGCAAATACTGCAGGCCGAGAGAACTGTGAATCTTAAACCCAACAGGATTTACCGACCATATGTACTGGCTCATTAAACTCGATAAAGGTGTTTATGCTGCTGGGAATATGGGCAGCTGAAATAAAAGCATTGCCAGCAGCTTCTCAAAGGTCAGTTCAGGCATTTCCAACTACCTCCCAAGTTATTTACATCAGTATCTATTTCTATTCCATGGTGTGGAAGAAAGCCATTTCTTTTGCAACAGCAGAGAAAGCAAGTACCGTGGCTGGAATTGTAGCAAGAGTGATTTATTTCTCTATTTGCCATATGCCTTCAGCCTGTGTTTAACACAATCCTGGCTCTGCCTTGGCCATGTTTCTTCAGAAAGAGGTTCTTTGCCGTAGGCCTTGCTTCAGCTTGTACATTTGTTGCTGCTCTCCTGTGTCAACAAGACTCCTGTTCAGCATTCAGCTCACCACATCCAAATGTTGGGAACACACAAGAGGTTCAAGTTGCTTCTTTCAGTAGTTGCCTGAGCCTCCCAGCAATGCCTCTGGCATTTTCCTTCTGCCTCTGAATCAAGCTGATCAGTGTTGTTGCGGTGGTATTATGTTACCCAAATGTAGATAGATGGATCTGGAAGGGAGATGCCATTTAATCAGTGATGTCCAGATTGTATTGAAAACCTTTTGTTCCTCTGTTTAAAACAAACACAGAGCTGCACAATTATTTATTTATTTATTTATTTTGTTTGGACTTATATGATTCTCATTAAATGATCAACCAGGAAGGTTTCCACTACACAATTACAGCAGAAGATTTTGATTCTGCTGAAGCTGTTGCCCTGTCCAAGCGTGGGGGGTGAAAGCGAAATCACTAGCCAGGGTCATAACCAAAGGTCATAAGAAGGAGTTAATGTTAATTGCTAAGAAGAATAGAGGAAGAATGGATAAGAGACATGTCCACGTGTGAAATGGACAATGTAGAAATCTGATGAATGCATAAACAAACAAACAAACAAATAAATGGAAGCTTTATAATTAAATTGTCTTCCCCAGTTCTTAGTTAAACCATTCCCCAGTTCTTAGTTAAACCATTCCTCTTCTCACCTTCATTCATAACATCATGGTTCTGCTGCATATTAATTTCCCATTAATTATCCATTTCTACACTGCTAAAAGCTGTGCAAGATTCAAATACAGAAAGAAAAGAGCAGCTGAGATCAGTTCAAATTCAGAGTTACTGCTGTTAACGCTGCTGGCAACTTGCTTTATTTCTATTCATTCCCAGGATTGTATTTGTATAAGTACATGAGGGTAAAGCTAGAGATTGGTGGAATTCATCTTGCTCTGTGTTGATAAGCAATCTGAATGCAACCTTCCACTATTTGTCTTGCTCTCATGGAAATGAAGTCCTGCTTTCATCTATTTTCATAAATCTCTGATATCTGAAATGTTAATCTGTTCTTTTGTTTGCCTAGAAAGAAATGTTGTGTTTTACGGAATATAATTATTAATGCTCAACTTACCCCCAAAGCACAGTACATTCATTTTAAATGTAGATGAGCTGCCACTTGGTTACGTCATATCCACAGACTTTTAGTCTTTGAATCTGAAAGGGCTTTCACACTATTTTTCTTGTTGCAAAAAAGATGCCATTAAGTAGGTTTAACACATTCTTTCTAATTTCTTCAATGCTTGATTAAATCCCTGTTGTCTCATAGGAGTGGGATGAGAAAGCACGTGCACACACACACACACACACACACACAAATACTGAGTACCCTAATTTGCCTAAGAATAACTCTTGTGACATTCCAATATATGTAGGTAATATTACGCCAATTGGTGTACATTCAAAGTGACAATAAAGTTGTTGTTGTTAAATCTTGAGAATACTGTTACTGTGAAATAATGAATGAGTTGACTTAATTCACATATTATCTTGTGCAGTAATAAAAATTCATATGCAGCATAGGAAAGATTTCTGTATGCTTTGTCCGTGGCATAAATTATGCCTCTGGTGGTATTTTCAGAAGAATAGGGCAATTATTACTCCTTTTTGTAAGACTATATCTATTGAAAATCAAGTTCACTGAGTTCAGTGGGACTCTCTGGCAAGTGAATATATGCTTTGTAGCCTTTAGGTAATAGCAATAGCCCTTAGACTTGTATACCGCTTCACAGTGCTTTACAGGCCTCTCGAAGCAGTTTACAGAGTCATATTGCCCCCCAACAATCTGGGTTCTCATTTTACTGACCTCAGAAGGATGGAAGGCTGAGTCAACCTTGAGCCGGTGAGAATCAGACTAGCAAACTGCTCTCAGCTGGCAGTCAGCAGAAGTAGCCTGCAGTACTGCATTCTAACCACTGAGCCACCATGGTTCATAATACCTGAAATGGCAGTAATTCATGAATTCAGATTGCCATTTTCACCTTGAAATTTGAAACAGAAGGAGTTTTGCAAAGTCAGAACTTGCTCACTATTTATGTCATTTAGATGACCCCTAATAGCAGGGGCAGGCCTGGGGATGATTGTTGATTGTGGTGTGATTGATGAGTATGTATGGGGTTTGTATTTTTAATGTTCTTCGGATTTGTTGCAATTGTTTATATATATATGTTGTGAGCCGCTCCGAGTCTTCGGAGAGGAGCGGCATACAAATCCGAATAAATAAATAAATAAATAAATAAATATTACTAAGGTTTGGGGTAATCAGATATAGTTTAGTAAGGTTTTCATAAAAAGGCAGAATTTGGGATGTATCTGTCGTACTTCAGTAGTACCAAATCCACATGTTTTTGAATTCTAAATTGAACCCCAAGTTAAAGGCAGGTCTATGCACTATTCTTAGCTTAATAACACTATTGTAAAGAGATATGTTCACCTTTGCAACATATTTATATGGTCTACATCAGGGGTGTCAAACTTGCAACATCATGTAATGTGTCGTGACGTATCACAACTTTTTTGCCATTGCTGGCAATGTGGTGGCTGCGGTTTCGCTATGATGTATCTGGCTTGCGGGCCGGCAGTTTAACACCCCTGGTCTACATCTTTAGAAGGCATGACAAATACGTGAAGAAGGGATTCACTCTATATTCATTAGTCTCTCTCCATTTCATTTCATTTGATGAAACAGAGTTAGGCTGTTTTTTCTCTGTCAAGTGAAAGCAATATGTAGTTGATAGGAATCAAGTTAGTGAAGTGGAACTAGGTAATTATTCCTGCTAGAAGAAAAATAAGAGGTCATTGTTCCTTTGCACTGTGATGGTTGGTTAAATGTTACCTGCCACTCTTCCAACTACAGCTGATTATCCATTTGTCAGCTCTAATAACAATAATTCCTTTTCCATCACACTGGCCTTTTAGTCCAATAGAATCAATCAACTTTTGTGCAGGGTACAACTATTGATATCTAGAAATCATTGCTAAACTTCCATTTTTAAAATATCTATGACTTACACAATCAAGTTAGGTAACACACCCAAAATGTAAGTGAACTAATATACGGCTGACACTTTGGTTTTACAGCTATTGAATGTGAAATGTGTTAACTGAGCAGATGTTGCAAGGGTGATCTTAAGAAAAGTAGTTTCTAATAATGACTACTTGTCACCTCTAAAAAATGAAACCGTCAACTACTTCTGGAACTTTTGAAAGACCATACTTTGTTCATTAAATTATACAACCCATTCATATGTAGACATTTTGGGAAGTGAGCTAACATTTAAAGAAATTTTCCCATTGTGAGTCTTTTCTAACAATAAATATTTCTTCAACTATCTTTGCCTCTACAAATGAAAGCAGCCTTGTCTTAGCTTAGAATGTAAACACTGAATACCTGGTTGGGAGAATCCAAGGGCTCCCAGGACTGTAGAAAAAATTGAGAAATTGTAAGACATCCTAGAGGAAAGCAATTGCAAGCCATTTCTTTATTGTTGCTAGGTAAACTGCATGGATGTGTCCATGAAATTACCAGGATTCATGTTTAGTTAGAAGCATTCATGGTTAGAAGCATTCATGATTTATCACTTTTAAATGTATATCTATGGAGATTTTTAATCATCCAGAACATAGTTATCCGAAAGGTGGTTTTTTACAAGGCAACTAGACTTCCTTGTTGTTCTTTGAAGATGTTTCCCTTCTCATCCAAAAAACTTCTTCAGCTCTGCTGAAGCAAAACATCTTCAAAGAAAAACAAGAAAGCCTGGTTGCCTTGTGAAAAACCACCTTTGGGATTTTAAATGTATAGTTACTATGTTTGACAAGTTCTACAAGAATATTAGTTGCCAAAAAAGTTGAAAACAAAGTTTGGGTTTTGCTAATATCAGGATTATTAAAAAAAAATTAAGCAAAAACATTCTTATTTATTTGTGCATAGTGGTGTTTTTTTTTCATTTTTGAGAATATAGCCAAATGCTTGTATATGTCTGACATCTGTTGTTGAAAAGTCTCAGGCAATTTAACTTTCTCTTTTTTGTTTAGTTAAATATTTCTATAATTCTGTGAGAAAATTAGGCTGGGGCATACCAATTGTACTTACAAAGCTCCTCATTTCATGATTGATTGTGAATTTAAATCTTAATCTCCTCAGTCCTAGTCAATTTTCTAAGCCATTTTTCCCTAGTCTGATGTACTCTAGGCCTTGCTGGCTGTAACATATATGAGTAGATATAAGATCTCTGATCTCTGCTGCTAGTTGCATTATTATTGGAAGGAGACTTCAAGGCACTTCTTTGATACAGGGAAAAAAGGAATGCTGAATTCCTTAGTTCTTAGATTAGTCTATCTCACCACAATTTCATAAAAGGACCAGGATATGAAGAGTAACTTAATATGTCTATGTAAAATGTAAAATCTAAATCAGTGGTTCTCAACCTTTTTCAGGCCGCGACCCTTTATCGACCGGTTGAGCGCCGCGCATGCGTGGTACTGCCGCGCATGCATGGTGCTGCCCCCTGTGCTGGCCAAGGCATAGCTGGCAAGGGCCAGCGATGGCGCAGGGTGACCACGGGCTGGGCCACCAGCTGGCCCAGCCCAAGAGAGGTAAGACACCCACCGGGCCCCATGCGTGCCAGCAATCCTCCCTGCGTCCGCTGCTGCCCTGCTAGCCTTACCTTCGCTGCTGCCCATTCAGGGCAGCGGCAGGCAGGCCCAGGCACTCCTGGGCGGCCGCGGCAAGCAGCAGTGATGGTGCAGGGTGACCATTGGCTGGGCCACCAGCTGGCCCAGCCCAAGGGAGGTAAGTCACCCGACGGGCCCCACGTGCACCAGCTGCCCTCCCTGCACCCGCTGGCCTCCCATCTCCCACCCCTGGCCCTCTTTTACTCACATTTTTAGTAGTTGCTCAGCAGGGAGGGGTGGAAAGTTCTGGATAGCTCACCTTCGCTGCAGCCAACTTGCAGCACCGTTTGCAGACTGGGACTTTTGGTGGGCTCAGCAGGGCAGAGACAGCCTGGACAATTCTTATTGGCTTTTTAAAGCCAATAGAATTAGACTCTATTCAAGAGAGTCTATTCTATTGGCTTTCAAAAGCCAATAGAATAAGAGAGAGTAGCACAGTTAAGGAAAAGGGGGGGAAATGGCAGACTGCGTTGTTTGGTGACTCCCGTGAAATGGTCGTTCGACCCCAAATGGGGTCGCGACCCACAGGTTGAGAACCACTGATCTAAATCAACCATAATGGTAGTATAAAAATACAAATATGTTCCTCTACAACAGTGGTTCTCAACCTTGGGGTCGCGACCCCATTTGGGGTCATGCGACCATTTCGCGGGGGTCGCTGGGCAACGCCGGCCGCCATTTTGTTTTTTTTAATTTTTATTTTTTTAATTTTTTTTAAATTTTATTTAAATTTTTTTTATTTTTTTGGGTGCGCGCGTGCCGCACACGCTCAGATCCGCCCGTCGCGCCAGGAAAAAAAATAAAAAAATAAAATAAATAAAATAAAAAAAACCAAAATGGCGGACCGCAACGGGCGGATCCGTGCATGCGCGGCGCATGCGACGGGCTGATCCGTGCAGGCGCAGATCCGCCCGTCGCGGCCGCCATTTTGTTTTTTTTATTATTTTTTTTTAAATTTAAAAAAAAAATTAAAAAAAACAAAATGGTGGCCCGCGACGGGCGGATGCGCACATGCGTGGCGCGTGCGGCGGGCCAATCCACGCATGCGCAGATCTGCCCATCGTGGCCGCCATTTTGTTTTTTTGTTTTTTTTGTTTTTTTTAATTTTTTTTTTAAAAAAACAAAAAAAACAAAATGGCGGCCCACGACGGGCGAATGCGCGCATGCGTGGCGCGTGCGATGGGCCGATCCACGCATGCGCAGATCCGCCCATCACGGCCGCCATTTTGTTTTGTTTTTTTTTAATTTTTTTTAAAAAAAAATTTTGGCGCACGCGCGCACACGCACACGCACGCGCGCCCGGGTCGGGGTCGCGGCGCGCATGGGCGGGGCAAGTGCGGTCTCAATCTGAGAAAGGTTGAGAACCACTGCTCTACAAAGACTAAGGCATAGAGGAGAAGTCATTTCCTTGTGTGAAACATTACTCTTTAAATTGATAATAACCTGAAATGGATGATGTAAAATGGGAGATGAGAAATTATTTGTTCTACTTAAAGTGAATGGTAATTTCCAATACTGATTTTGGCACTGCAAATCTCTATTTTTATGCCTTTTGAAAAATTGTAGTGAAAAACACCATAGATATACAGGCAGCTAAAAACTGTAATCAGGACAAGACAAAATACATCAATTGCAGACATAATCTGCCCAATGACTAAGGCTGAGGTTTATACAAATATTGCATGAGCATTCTGTGAACTTTACATCTGAGAAGTGAAGAATAAAAATTGACTGAGAAATCTCTACAGTTTAAGGTGACCAACTTTTTTACAATGAAAAGGAGGACACAAATAAATTGAAGAAAAAATATCGTAAATAAAAGAAACATTTTATTCATTGCAACAAAGTTTGCAATGTGCAAAGTTTGCCAGCCGGGTATTTTGGCATGCTCAGCAACAATTCCTATTGGCTTTTAAAAGCCAATAGCGGGAGTAGCATAGCTCATGCAAAAGTTGAAAAAAAAACCCATCAAAAAAAGGTGCCGGAACACCGTTCTGAGCGTTCTATGAGAAAAACAAAGCCCTGCAGATTAGTCTTCAAATATTGAAAAGGAGGACATATAGGAGGACACTTTTGGAGGGAGGACAGAACTTACAAAAGGAGGACTGTCCTCCCTAAAGAAAATGGTTGGTCACCTTACTATAGTTACTTTTCTGTACTACATCAATCAGCTAAGTAACCATAAGAGCCATTTTCTCAGGAAAATGTGGTTATACTGCAGAGAAAATAAATGCACGCTTGATTACAATAAATCCACAAAATTTAAGCACACAGCTCTGCACCTGTTCCATTGATTTCAACTGGACTTCTTTTAAGACTGACTGAATTGAGTCTGAAATATGTAACTATTTTGGCATGCCTTTCCACATTCTTTCATATGCTTGTTGTCAGATGTTACTTTTTAGTAGACATCAATTCTTATTATTGCCTAGTATAAGAAGACATAGCATTCATAAAAACATTTGTTTTGATAGAATTAGCTCAGTAAAAGGAGAAACAGTTAAGAGTTCTAAACCTATATCAGCCATTCAGGTTTTATTTTGCTTCGAAGTGTAACATTCTAAAGAAGCGGGGAAAGATGTTTCATCAGCGAATGACATTTTTCGGAATTATGAGACATGCAAGTTATTTGTAAATCAGATTTCTTTATCAGTTCAAATTTCAAAAACCAGGTGTGCAGTTTTATGGTTGAGGGCAAGTTTGAAATATGAGAGTTGGTAAAGGGAGAGTTCCTTTATCTCCAGAACATGTTAAAAAAGAAGTGTGAGGGCTGAATACTGCATTATATTGTGCTTCGATGCAAGCCTGTTAATTCTGTGACAGCCACAGCAGGAATGACATAGTGATTAACAGGTTTAGTTTTTCTGAGGCTACAAAATTGGTTGGAAGACAGGAAATACTCACAACAAAGTGCACATTTACAATGTGGAAATGTAGTAATTGCAGATTCATAGGAGCCAAAACTGTTTTTTTTAAATAGTCTGATGCCATGGTATGGTTTAAAATATTATAGCAAAAATTAAGGTTCTATTGATTTTAATTTGAAGAAAAAAACCCTCCAATTTATCATTCCAATGGTAGGCCAAATGATTGGAAAGCCATGCCCAAGGTTAGAATGCCTTGGGTTTCCATGTAAATAGACTGAAAACTAAGATGGCCTACTTCCAATCAATGTTGATAATATTGAATTTTATAGACTAGTGACTTAGCTCAATTCAAGGCAGTAGAAATCCTTCCGTTACAAATTCTTTTTACCTGGAAAATGTAAGCATTCATAAAGCCCCCCCCCAAAATAAAAGAATACAGTTTGAACCTCTTTTTGTTTTTGATAACAATGGGTAAATAAGAGGGACATACCTCAGCACTGGGAGAAACATCCTGATGTATATAGCTACAGCATTGACCAAGAGGCAACGGATATGCAGAGAGAGTCCTGCGGTTAATCTGTTCAATGGCCTCATTGGGTATGACTGATGATATTGACAATGGAGGCAAACATATCTTTCATTTGTCTCAATAGACATTGGACAACCAGTGTTGGTAGTCCGTAGTGCCTCTCATCCACCCTCATAATTTCATCTTCTGCAATTCAGATGGTGGTTCTTATTTACATCATTTCAGTTCACTTATTTACATCATTTCAGTTCATCTTTGTTAAAGCTTCAGTGAACTCAGTGGATCACAGATGTAACTATATATAGGGCTGCAATTATCCTCATCATACTAAACTGGGAATACAATGCTATATGCTGTGTTCATGATATATCAGTCAATAATTCAATCACTCACTCACTCAATATTTGTTGCACTCACAAACCAGCATAATATAAGTGCACATTGTGAGGATATAGTCCCTGCATGATAGGCACTTCTAAAGTTATAACTATGACTATTCTTCCCTGAACTAAACTTGTTGAGTTAGCTATTTGGAAATTTTCACCAGTCTTGCTGCAGTTGCTACTGCTACTTTTTTTTTTTTTTTACTTATCCCTTCTCAATTTTTTTAAAAAAATCTGCTGCTGGCAGGATTATTGCTACTGTATAAATGAGGAGGAAGATTTCTCTCAGCTTCCCCCACTCCAATTTTGTAGGCCTGTCTAAGAGAGAGGCAACAAATAGTGAAGTCAGAACATTAATTATATAATGGCAGAACTATAAGAAACCTTTTCTTACAGCAGGATTTCTGACAAATCCCAGCACAGGACAAATTTTATGACATCAGTGTGATGCAATTAGCAAACAATTGTTTCAAGAAGGCCCTAGAAAAGCAACAATGGAAAATAGCAGTAGAAGAGGTGAGAATATTTGTTCCATATTATTTAGAATGGATATCTTTTTATAGAATAGAATAGAATAGAATAGAATAGAATAGAATAGAATAGAATAGAATAGAATAGAATAGAATAGAATAGAATAGAATAGAATAGAATAGAATAGAATAGAATAGGAGCTGGAAGGACTTTGGAGGTCTTCTAGTCCAGCCCCCTGCTCAAGCAGGAGAACCTACTTAACTGACCACACTTAACTTTTTTGTGGGGGGGGGGTAGTGGTGGAAGAAACTGATGGACTCAAGACCATGAGGCAGGAAAGGCTACATCAGAAATAACTTACAGACTTTATATGTCTTTCCACAGCAAGAAATGACATCACATGCTTTCACAAAAGGTACTATTGGATTGGCAATATAGGTTGTGAGGGTTAAAAAAAGAGGGAGTTTGAGGTAGCTGCATACAATCCTGAATGGGAATCTTAAAAAGATTTGTCAATTGTTTGACAGTGAGATTTTTAACCTTACCCATTAATTACTTCTTCTAATTGGGGAAGCCAGTTGTTCAGCTTAATAAAATATGATTTATATTACTGATGAAAGCGGCACATGAAAATAACAAAACAATGCAATATTTCATCATGGAACACTATCTGTCAAGCATGGAAAAGTTTAGAGACAATGACAAAAAATAGGGTCCATCCCATCACTAACCACTCTTCAAGCCAGATTAGACCAAATGCTTATGTCAGGAATATTGCTCTCTTTTCTTCATAATATCATCTCCAAAGTAATTTGAACAAAAAAAGTACTTCAAAAACATTCCTGTCACAAAGAAAACTCAGCTGTGAAATAGATAGGGAGGAAACATCATCTGGACATTCAGAAATAAATGAATAAACAAATGCTATTAATATTGGAAAAATATGAGCTGATATGGAATAAAAGTTGACAGTGCAGATGAAAAGCACCAAATTATTGTCCAGCAAATTAAACAAAAGGTGGAAGAAGGGCACATTTTATTTAATCTGTTATTGTAATTTGTATGTTAACTGTGAAGCTGTTTTTACCAGTACACTTTGAAACAATTTATTTCTCTAAACTTTGCTTTTGCCAATCAAATTATTGCCTGTTGTTTCATCCATTAAGACTGGGAGTCTTCTAGCAGAAAATTTGGCTTCCAAGATTAAGCAATATGTTACAATGATACCAGTACAACTTCTTCCCATTCTCTGCAGCAAAGATAGAAATTTTGGCTGGTATCTCATGGTAATAAAAAGCATTCCTGAAGCAGGTTGTGGCAATGGCACTAGCAACATCAACAATTGTGGTAGTACTACCAGTTGCCGTAAAACTAGGCAAAGCCCAAATCATACGTAGATTAGATGACTTGGACTTTTACTTGAATGTGTCTAAGTCACTTTGTTCTGGTTGAAAAACCCTTCATTCCTATTTGTTTAGCTTTGATGAGGTATACATGGAAGTGCTACATACAGCAGCTGTCAAAAAAAGGAGGGGCAGAGTTTGTTGTTTATGTAAACTGCGAAGTTGGGAAGAGAAAAAAGAAAGATTTTTGGAATGATGGATCTGCCTTCAGATCATAATGGCTCTTGGGATCAGATCACAATTAGCTGTCCAATCACGGCATCTTAAAAGGGATGAAGAGAACTTTCAAGAAAGATAAATTATTAAACTGTTTGCTACACCATATTTCCCAATCATTTTGGTTGCATGTGATGTTTTGTGAGCTGTCAGAACAACTACTGTATGTCACGTAATAGAAAAGACATAGATTTTGTTTATTTGACTCTTATGACTCCCAGGATGAGTTCCTACATAACTGACAAAATTTTCAGAAGTGATTTGCCATTGTCTTCTTCATAGGGCATTAAAAAAAAATCCTAGATTAACAAGGAAACTTTTTACCCTGATGGAAAGCCATGGGGCATTCTTCTTCTAGATTTCACTTCAGCACTGTATTGGTGAAGGGACAATTTTATTATTTATCCTCATTCTTTCTTTCTGTACATAAGCATATATGCTCTTAGAAATTTGTTACAATTTGTCCTCTCCACAATGTGATTTTCAGTTCAGGACACACACACATCCCCACATACCAAAAATAGCTTTAAATATATCTTAAACTCCTTTGCACTAATTTCTATGAAATTTGGCAGGCCTCTTTTCTTTTTACAATGTTCTAATTTCCATCAGATGTTATTCAGCTCCAATGAATGAAAAGACAAACAAAATATACAATCCATTTATGCTTTACTAAACAATGAGAGTGAAGAGTTTCTGCTCTGGGGATCAAGCCAGATCTGTCTAATTTTGAAACCAGACACAGCAGATTTACTTCTCATTTTCCTTCAACCCTCGCTGCATATCAGATGGCTTCTTCAGAAGCTTGGTAAAATGTTACCAGGGAGGAAACGTTGAGCAGCAGATGTGGGACAGCTTTGCTACCAAGGATGTCCTGCCACAGGGCTGTATGTTCCTATGAGTTACAGGTTTTCCAAAGCTTTGGTTAAGGAGATATCTGTATTATTTTCTTGTGAGGTAGCAGGAGAGGATTATTTCTCTAAGGCTCTTAGGTAAATTAATTTGCAAGAGTAAGATTTTGAATAATTTCACCATCCCCTTTGCATGTTGCGAAGTTAAAGATAAATTTATAGCAACTGTGGAGAAGGCACTGAAAAGGCACTGGTTTATTTGTTTGTTTGTCAAATTTATATAACTACTCATCTCACAAAGAGTGACTTTGGCTGGCATACAACAATTAATTAAAATAAGAGTCATTATTAAAACATAAATTGGAAAAAAACACCACAAGGCACAAGAGAGAATGAATGTTAATCACAGCAATGGAACCAACTCAAGATTGCACCTGATGACATAGTCAGGCCTTGAGGACCTCCAGAACATTAACATTAACAGTGATGGAATCTGTATCTGACCGAACACTATTAAGATCTTATATTAAGACTTATCAGGTGGCGCTCAAGGCGGCGAGATGCGCGTATCATTCCGCCTTGATCGCATCTGCGGAATCCTGCCCAGCTGCCCTGTTTAGGATGACTCGCTCCCTCCTTAATCGGGGGGGGGGGTTGATGCACCCTTGCAGGGTAGTGCTGAGGATTTTAATAAGTTTTTCACAGATAAAATCGCCCAGATTCGGATGGACCTTGACTCCAATTGGAATGCAGTGTCGGCTGACAATGAGTCAGTCGAGATGACAGGGACTCGTCTTGATCCTGTTGTGTGGACAGAGTTTGACCCTGTGGCACCCGATGAAGTGGACAAGGCCATTGGAGCTGTGAGTTCTGCCACCTGTTTATTGGACCCGTGCCCCTCCTGGGTGGTTTTGGCCAGCAGGGAAGTGACGTAGGGCTGGGTTCAGGAGATTGTTAACGCCTCTTTGAGGGTGGGGTCCTTTCCGGCTCCCTGCAAGGAGGCAATTGTGCACCCCCTCCTCAAGAAGCCTTCCCTGGACCCAGCTGTATTAAACAACTACCGTCCTGTCTCCAATCTTCTCTTTATAGGGAAGGTTGTTGAGAAGGTGGTGTCACTCCAGCTCCAATGGTCCTTGGATGAGGCCGATTATCTGGGTCCTCAACAGTCAGGATTCAGGCTTGGCTACTCCATGGAAACTGCTTTGGTCGCGCTGACGGATGATCTCTGGCGGGCCCGGGATAAGGGACATTCCACTATCCTGGTGCTACTTGACCTCTCAGCAGCTTTCGATACCATCAACTATGGTATCCTTCTGCACCGACTGGAGGGGTTGGGGGCACTGTTTTGCAGTGGTTCACCTCCTACCTCACTGGTTGGTCGCAGTCGGTGTTGGCGGGGGGTCAGAGGTCAACCCCTAGGTTCCTCCCTTGTGGGGTCCTTCAGGGATCGGTCCTCTCCCCTCTGCTGTTTAATATCTACATGAAACCGCTGGGTGAGATCATCCGACAACACGGAGTGAGATATCATCAGTATGCTGATGATACCCAGCTTTACATCTCCACCCCGTGTCATTTCAGTGAAGCAGCGGAAGTGATGTGCCGATGTCTGGAGGCTGTTAGGGTTTGGATGGGTACCAACAGGCTCAAACTCAACCCCGACAAGACGGAGTGGCTATGGGTTTTGCCCCCCAAAGATAACTCAATCTATCCGTCCATCAGCCTGGGGGGGAGCTTTTGACCCCCTCGGAGAAGGTCCGCAACTTGGGCGTCCTCCTCAATCCACAGCTAAATTTGGAACATCATTTTTCGGCTGTGGCGAGGAGGACATTTGCCCAGGTTCGCCTGGTGCACCAGTTGCGGCCCTATTTGGACAGGGAGTCTCTTCTCACAGTCACTCATGCCCTTATCACCTCGAAGCTCGACTACTGCAATGCTCTCTACATGGAGCTACCTTTGAAAAATGTTCGGAGACTTCAGGTAATGCAGAATGCAGCCGCGCGAGCAGTGTTGGGCTTGCCCAGAAATGCCCACATTTTGGCATCACTCCGCGAGCTGCATTGCCTGCCAATTGGTCTCCGAACCCAATTCAAAGTGTTGGTTATGACCTATAAAGCCCTACATGGCATCGGACCAGGTTATTTATGGGACCGTCTGCTGCCTCATGAATCCCAGTGGCCGGTTAGGGCCCACAGGGTCGGCCTTCTCCAGGTCCCGTCAGCCAGACGGTGTCGCCTGGCAGGGCCTAGGGGAAGAGCCTTCTCTGTTGCGGCCCTGGCCCTCTGGAACCAACTTCCCCCGGAGATCCGTGTCACCCCCACCCTCTCCACCTTTCGTAAACTGCTTAAAACATACCTTTGCCGGCAGGCTTGGGGCAGCTAACATCTTGCCCCTAGCCAGTGTATGTTTGTGTGTATGTTTGTGGAATGATTGGTTTTTCTTTTTTAACTTAGGGGTTTTTATATTCATGTATTTTACTGGTGATTTCTCTTATGTTGTGAGCCGCCCTGAGTTCTCCGGAATAGGGCGGCATAGAAGTCAAATAAATAAATAAATAAATAAATAAATAAATAAATAAATAAATAAATAAATAAATAAATAAATAAATAAATAAATAAATAAATAAATAATCTCACTTTGGGAGGGAAGGGAGAGGAATGAAGAATGTTCCATATAGGGAACTTCCGATGAAGATATGGCTGACACCTGGCAAGCCCAGGGAATCTCCTCTCTCTGGACTGTCCTTTTTCTAATTTAACAATGGAAGGAACAGGTTTTCCTTTCATTTATCTGATTCTCCTGGGTTAGGGAGAGTCCTAGAATCATGCCTCAAGATCCTCCCAAAACAGCTACAATCTGCAAGTAGTTTCAGAAGCTGTGCTTCAAAGCAGCTGGTGAGCAGAAGCTGGGGGGGGGGGAAGGGTACAATCACTTCATAAAACAGCCATTTTAGACTTTATTTTTCAAACAGACAATATGTTGTGCCCTTCATTTCTTAACCAATTTATGATACTATTCTCTTTATTAGCTAAAAGAGGCTTTCTTTAGTCCCAGCTTATTATTCGTTTTTGAAGCTCTGCACCATTTTTGAGACTTCTTTATTGTTAAATGACAAGGAAGAAGGTTCCTGGAGGCAGCTAAAATCAGGAAGTGTGGAGTATTTTTTTTCTTTTGAAATTTGATGGAGAAACATAAAGATAAAAGTTGTGGTTTTATTTTACTATTTTTAAAATAATATGTAGCCCTTGATTGCTTTGTTGTGGGTGGCTGAAATTTTCCAATTTTTGTGAACTCTGATTGGCCAGAAAAAAGGAAATAAATAACATTTTTTGACCATTAAAAAGATGCTTAATCCTGAGCTGGGGTCTGTCATCAAGAAAATCTTTGAAAGCTCCATACAGAAAATCATTTATGCCATAAATCAGCTAGGGACTAAAGATACAAATCATACAGATGATATTTTTTAAAAAAGAGACACAATTAGCAGTAGAAAATTGTCTATCATATCTTTTTTTCTGAAAAGATTCTCAACCTTGTTAGTATGCATGAAGAAAAAAATCCCAAACTTGACCTCTTAAAAATTGTGAATTTACTTGCCATTCTTGTTTCAATTGTGCTGGAAGGGTTATATTCAAACCATCATCATAATAAAAGCTGATGTCAGATTTATATTCCAAAGTTAAGTTATTTGAATTGTCCACTATTTGTGGAGTTGTCACAATGGGTTGATAATTTTCTACACCTTAATTGTGTCTCTTGTTATTTTTTAATATGATCTGTATAATTTGTATATTTAGTCTTTAGCCGATTTATGGTATAAATGATTTTCAGTATGGAGCCTTCAAAGATTTCCCTGATGACAGACACCAGCTCAGGATTAAGTATCTTCATAACTCTCTCTAGTGGGCAAAATGTTTTTTTTTATTTTATTTTTTCCTTTAATGTAGTTTTGTGTTTTGGATTCTGGATTTAAAATGAATGTTTTTTCCTCTTTATATATAACATTTGAGTAATTTTAAAAATTTGTAAAATTTCAAAATTGGAAAAAGTATTTTCACCCTTTAGGATTAAAAAAATTGAAATAATATAGGGAATTCTTTTAATATAAATAATGACAATTAATAAAGATTAATGAGTAAACAGAAGCATATACTATTCCCCATTGCAAGGAGAAGCAGAGATGATCAAACTGATTCTTTTATCCAAAGAAGAGAATATATTTAATTTTGTTTCTGTTTGGAAATTTCTTCTGGATTTTGTGCTTGCAATAAAAAAAAGAAACTTTGATTTTGTTTTTGATGATTAGATAGATTTGTTGCTATAGAAATAGTTAGTATATACTGTTGTGTAAAAGTAAAAAGTTGAGGTTGTGATGTTATCTTCTACTGTGCTAAAGATAATTGGAAATTGGTGCCCTTTTCTTTCCTTTTCCCTCTTTACACCATATTTTCACTTTTTTTCTTTTTCACTCCCCCTCCTCCTAGTTTTCTATTACGTTTTTTAAATTTCGCTTTGTATTTTATATCTTGATAAACTAATAAAAATGTCTAAATGAGAATGTTCCATATAGTGACTTTGTCTGACTGATGCTAAACACATTTGTCCACACATCCTTGCAAGAGGTTCTCTGAACCCCACTCACCCCCACCCAACAGGGCTTGTAGTACCCAAAACAGGGTTACCAGGATATCTATGGATGCAATAAGGAGGGAGAAGTACTGACTCTTTGTCACCTTATTGCCACAAGATAACCCTTAATAGCAGTTCTCACCTGTGCTTGATTGAGTTTGTCCCTTGCTGAGTGCCAACGATGCTCTAGAATCTCTTATTTCATCTCCCCACTCCTCCATAAACCAGGGGAAATGATGGGTTCTCTGAGAGGGAAGAGGTTGCATGGGTGCAATCCAATGGTGGGATTCAAATATGTGAACAACTGGTTCTCTGTGTGGATGCCACTTCTGGAAGCCAATTTTGGGCCTGGGTAACAAAAAATTAGCTACCGGTTCTGCCAAAGTGGTGCGAACCAACTGAATCCCACCACTGGTGCAATCCAATCTAAAGCCTCTGCTACCCCTTATTTCAAGTGGCAACCAAGAGTTTAGGGGGACAGTGCAACAGATCAATGACAACCATTCTGCTCTCCTAGTGAAATCCATTCTGGTTCATCAATCATTAGGTCAGATCAATCTAATGAGTTCTGCCTCCCTGCACTAGAGAATCCTAGGGTAATCATAATATGACCATGACAAGGTTATATTTCAGATCCCCAATTTCAGATTGATGTTCTCTAGAAGGAACATCATGCCTAGCATATGATCATTGTCCTGTGTTAGGCTCGGGATGATCTGGGATAGGTCCATGACTGTCACAGTGAATCTGCTTGAGACACCACTGCTGGAGAAATCAGATTGAAGTCCCCCAAGGTCATAGGTCTAGTGAACTCCACTGCCAACCCAGAAATGGAGTAAAGGAGTTCAAGCAAGGAAATTTCAATGCAGCAATCAGATTGGTACAACTGCAAAAACTGGAAAGGATATGTGTAGCTAAAGGGTTGAACTGTGAAGTTCTTTATGCTCTCTAAGCTTAGCTGTTTGCTTGTAAATTGCTTGCAGCTGTTTGCTTGCAACTTGCTTGCAACTTGTAATTTCTTTGACACTTGAAGAGAACACCAAGGACTCCACAAGAGCAACCATTCCAACTGATCCCTAGAGAACAACATATTAAACATAATTTTATATCTGGTGATCTCTGATGCAGTGCTTCTGAAAGCAGTAAGAGATTCCTGGATGACAATCGCTATACCTTCAGCCGTGTCCCAGAGATATACCCCAGTTGGGCATATCTCCAAAAAGCTACCTCCCTTCTATTCCCAGTCAGATGTTGGTAATAGATGCCAGGTCAGCCCATTCATCAATGTTAAAACACTAATGATGGAGACCTTATAACATACAACCTGGCCTTTAGAAGGAACAGCTGAAAGCAAGGGATTCTGAATGTCTGAAGTGATCAAGAAGCTAAATGCAAAACCAGTATAAGACAATGTTCTGCTTTTCTTGTGAATGGAATGGCTCACTCCCTGTCTCACCACATATCCAGATGCCTGTCACCATCATAACTGACTTGCCTCCATCCCTTCAGTGACAGCCAGATCTCCAAATCTAGGACCTCCAAATTCCCAAGACCAGGAACTTCCTACTGTCCCCAACCATCCCCAGGAGGGGAAACCAGACACTCAAGGCACTTATAACTTCAGTAGCTTTTAGGACCATCAGGATATCCAGCAACCACCTCCCCATTCCATTACAATATACTCATACACATTAACACTCACAGGTACTCTCTCCTTCTGCTCCCACTGAAAACAATGATTCAAAAACATCCTTTAGCACACAAGGATAACCCCTCCTTAGCTCCCATTCTAGCATCCTACAGTATTATGCTGGATCCTTGTCTTTCGCCTTTGGGTTTTAAATGTTTGGAAGTATCAATATAAAGTCACTGAATTAACTGCAATGCTTTCCACCCTTTCCTTACAGAATAGAGGAAGATGGGGAAGGAGAGCTGCCGAAGTATTGCTAAGTTTCTGAAAGAAGAGGCATCAATAAAAAAGGAGCCTCTCCTTCCAATCCAAAGTTACTGGAAACTTTACCCTCAATTTGAATAGTGAAGTATTTTAATAAATTCCTCCTTCTCTTCCTCCTCCTCCTCCTCATCATCATCTTTGCTCATACACTAGCATGTTAAGAAACTCAAGAATTGGATAGTTCTGTCTTGGTATGTTTGCATGCAGATAATTGCATTGGGTAAGTGGAACTCCTGTGCTTGAATGCAGGGGATTTTTTAAAATTAGAATTTATAGGCAAGAAATGAGTCAGATTTTACTTTTGACAGTAGCAGGTTCTCTCCTAGTGACTGATAACATCTTCCAACCATCATTGTGTTGCAATAACTATAACTATAATGAGGACAGTTCCTACCTCAGCTCAGTGATAGCTGGATAATTCTAGAAGTTGCTAAGCGGTTAGAAGGGATCCTGCCAGAGATAAGCAGGCTATCAGACCTATTGCATGTTCAGTTATACAATATTTCTGATAAAAGTTATGAAAAGGGGATTCGGCACTCAGAGAATTTTTGAAGAAAGGACACATTTAAAAGTGTAATTGAAGTTTTAAAACAATTTACTTGATTGCTTGGCTTCTTTATCCAGCTGTCTGCTAGAGGCTACAATGATGTCATTTATGTTATGACATCATTGCCCAATGATGCAAATTATGCAATTTACACAATTATACCATTTCCACAATGACCTTGTGAGCAATATATTATGACATGCCCTCTCTTGTCCCTTATGTAGATGTTAATGTTCTTGGATTTGGGGAAGAGAAAAAGAAGCAGTCTCTCTCTCTCTCTCTCTCTCTCTCTCTCTCTCTCTCTCTCTCTCTCTCTCTCTCTCTCTCTCTCTCTCTCTCTCTCTCTCTCTCTCTCTCTCTCTCTCTCTCTCTCTCTCTCTCTCTCTCTTTCTTTCTTCTTTCTCTCTCTCTCTCACACACACACACACACACAGAGAGAGAGAGAGAGAGAGAAAGAGAGAGAGAGAGAGAGAGAGAGAGAGAGAGAGAGAGAGAGAGAGAGAGAGAGAGAGAGAGAGAGAGAGAGAGAGAGAGAGAGAGAGAGAGAGAGAGAGAGAGAGAGAATTTCCTTCAGACTGCTTGTGAGCATTTCAGTAATTAGAAACAAGGGTGGAGTGAAGTGAACATGCCCTTTGTGCATTCCTAGACACGTGGAGTTAGGTAACAATTATCCTCCCAAACTTGATGCCCTCCAGATTTAGGGGCATGGAGGTTGGAGAATTCTGATATTGCTTTAATTTGTCTACTGTCTCCTCTGCAGCAAAGTTATTATTTCTATCCTTAAGAATTATAGAGAGGGGGAGCGGGGGGGAGGAGGAGGGGGGGGATGGCATCATGCCTTTCTTTCTTATGACATTCTCTCACCTTATACATGCTAAAAAATGAGACCTATCCCTACAAAATAACAAAATTAGTACATCTCTATGACAGAAAGAGATGCATTTGTCTATGAGGATATTGCAGAGCCTTGTTGCCAGGCAACACAGACCAGAGGCAACTAAACAAAGACAAATGTGGATGGGGTTGTGTAAG
This sequence comes from Bothrops alternatus, assembly GCA_034064705.1. Taxonomy (NCBI): domain Eukaryota; kingdom Metazoa; phylum Chordata; class Lepidosauria; order Squamata; family Viperidae; genus Bothrops; species Bothrops alternatus. The sequence goes on along the minus strand of JARGCV010000007.1, from coordinate 41,126,181 downwards.
ACTACTGTAAGTGGAGTCACTTTGCTGCACTGATAGAGGAAAAAAAACAGTCACCCCTTGTCCTTTTCTTCATTTTTTAGCCTCCATCCCCTAAATCATCTTTCTTGCTCTTCTCTGTACTCTTTCTTGAGTCTCAACATCTTTTTTACATCGTGGTGACCAAAACTGGATGCAGTATTCCAAGTGTGGCCTTACCAAGGCATTATAAAGTGGTATTAATACTTCACGTGATCTTGATTCTATCCCTCTGTTAATGCAGCCCAGCACTGCATTGGCCTTTTTGGCAGCTGCAGCACACTGCTGGCTCATATTTAAGCAATTGTCCACCAGCACTTCGAGATCCCCCCTCACCGTTACTACTATTGAGCAAGGTACCACCTATACTCTACCTGTGTGTTTGTTTTTTCTTGCCTAAATATAGTACCTTACTTTTTTCAACATTGAATTTAATTTTGTTATATAGTGCCCTATGTTCAAGTCTATGAAGATCCTTCTGTATCTTAAGCCTGTCTTCTGTAGTGTTAGCTATTCCTGCCAGCTTGGTATCTTCTGCAAATTTGATGAGTTCTCCATCTATGCGCTCATCCAAATCATTGATGAAGATGTTGAAGAGTGCTGGGCCTAAAACAGAGCTTTGGGGAACCCCACTACATACTTCCCTCCATGTAGATGCAGTTCCATTGAGGACTACAAGTGGAGTGTGGTTGGTCAGCCAGTTATGAATCCATCTGGTGGTGATGCTGTTAACCCACATTTTTCTATCTTATCTAGTAGTAGATTGTGGTCTACTTTATCAAATGCCTTACTGAAGTCCAAGTAAATTGTTAGATATGAAATTGCAAAGACCACATGAAGGGTTTGTTATGAAGAACAAGGAATAAGATCCAAGCAGATTTCAAGTTCAAAATACTCACCTAAACTGGGAAGATTAGGTTGAAGTTCAGTCTCATCGATGGAATCTTACTAAGTAATTTTGGGCAGCTTTCAGACCAACCTACTTCATATTAGGGGGGAAAATGTGATGCCTTAATTCCTGAACCAAATGTGGGATATAAATCTAAAAAAATGTGTACATTCTACTACTTTGGTTGTTGTAGAATTTTTCCCCAAGTCGATATCTTCTGGGAGATGTTTAGGGATCATCTTTTCAATCACACTGAAAAGAAACATAGACTTTGTACTTCAACACTTTTGGAAGACAACGGGTTAGAAAATATGACAATATGATATTTATTTTTGCTTATGAATAAACAAAAACTCCAGCTGTTAGGTTAGGCTTGCTGGAAATTGCAACTGAGCAACATCTGAATTCTTTAGATACAAGGAACTGATTGAAATTAGTTTGCATTAAGATGGGCAGCACTGATGTACTATCCAGAAATCAAGCTCAGCTTAGTGTATCACTTAATTCTATAGATTTATATATAGCTTTATTAATGTTTTTATAATAAAACTTACACCACGATGCAAAAATGATATCTGATTATTTCTCTATCTTTTTCATTGTCATTATCAATGCCTAAATAACTTGATAATCTAAGATGAATCAATTGGTTAGAAAAAGAACCAAAGCATGAAAAGAGTATAATTAGACTAGGATTTCTCCCCTCCACTACCCAAAGAAAAGTTCTGAAGCTGCATTGACTAATGTCAACCAGTGGCTATTAGCTACCATAATGTCATGAGCTCACTATGTAGTGGCTATCTATCTTTAAATAATGAATGCTAAGACAACCTTATGGGAATTCAATTGTTAATTGTCTAATTTCACTAGTTATCATTCACTGAAGGCCCCGATAGATATTGCATCAGATCTAACCATGCTCTTCTGTTGTGAAAGAAAGACATTCCAGTGGGTGGAAGCACAAACCCTATTTAGGCATCAGTTCATAGAAACTGTTATTTTTTTTTTCTGAATTGCTAGTGTCAGTACTGCATTTGAAGTTCCGTTCCGTTTCAGAAGCAGGTTGCCATTTAGCATAAGATCTTACAGACCAACTGTGCTAAGTGAACTGACCAGCAGGTCATATGGATCTATGATTGATTAAGTTAAGTTCTTTTAAAAGATAAACAAAATGAAAAAAAAAATCTATTCAGATACTTGTTTCTGAAACGATCTGCTGTTTGGTTGGCTGTAGAGTCTGAATCCAGCTGACAGAATGAATTGAATCAGCCACTCAATCTGGCAAACAGAACAAATCCATCAAATGACAGCTAAACAAACCTTAAAATGTGGTGGTATTATTCTACATATGGTTAGTACCCCAGATATGCCTCAACTATTTTTGTGTAAAATGCCAAAGTGCTTTTATGATGTGAAAATCATTTATTCAAATGATACTTTCCCCAGCTGGATACAGTGACTCTCATACAAATAGAACTGAAGAACATTAATGATTGAGCAATTATATTTTTTTTTGAAAACCCACAAATTGTTAGGATATTTGACAAGCTGCAGCAAGAACCAAACCTAGTAAATTGGAAATTCTTGCTAAAGACATCATATTATTGGATTAATTCTCTTATAAATCAAGCTGTATTTTTCTGCAAGCTCATATAAGTATTTTCAACAAAATCCACTTATGCCATATAAGAACCACTTTTCAGAGTGAGATGTCAATTTAATAATTTATTAAAGATTATATACTAGTTACCTAGGTATTATTATAAAGCTTGCTTTCTCTCTGCCCTGCCTGTGTTTTATTACTAAAATGTGGATAATCTTTATTGAGCAGGACTGCATCAAACAAGGCGTAACAATAAAAAACCTGGAAGGGACCTTGGACATCTTCTAGTCCAACCCCCTGCTCATGCAGGAGACCCTATATGTTTCAGACAAATGGCCACCCAACCTCTTTTTAAAATCTTCCAGTGATGAAGCACTCACAACTTCTGGAGGCAAGTTGTTGCACTGATTAATTGTTCTGTCAGGAAATTTCTCCTTAGTTCTAGGTTGCTTGTCTCCTTGATTAGTTTCCATCCATTGCTTCTTCTCCTGCCTTCAGATGCTTCGGGAAAATAATTTGACCCCCCCTTCTTTGTGGCAGTCCCTTAGATATTGGAACACAACTATCATGTCACCCCTAAATTTTCTTTTCATTAAACTAGATATACACAATTCCTGGAGTCATTCTTTTAGCCTCCACTTTCCTAATCATCTTCTTCTCTGCTCTGTTTCTAGAGTCTCAACAACTTTTAAAAAAAAATATCTGGCAATCAAAAGAGCACTGCAGAACTCTCATTGACTGTCTTTTAGGCCTGCTCCCCTTCTTCTCCACTACTGCTGTCTGATCATGTGTCACTATTAAGCACAAGAATATAACAAATGTGAAACAAATAAGCTGCATATTCCAATCAACCTGCCCCAGCTTCTCAGCAAGAGTCTGTGGCCAGAAAATCAAGAGAAGATATGGGCAGCAGTGAAAAAAAAGGCCCACCTATTCAGAGTGGTATCAGTGTATTTAAACCAAGGGTCCTTCATAAAGCCCAGCCATGTGGGTTATCAGTTCAATAGTGCAACAGAAGAATGCTTGAAAAACAATACAAAAAGGAAAATGCAAATTGAAAATCCTAGATGCATCCCTGCTTCCTGAATAACAGTTGTGTTCTCCAACAACTTGATGCTAGATTTCAGAACCTACATCTCAGAATCCATTCCTAGAGAAAACTGGTTCACTTTGCCTTGTGGTATTGCTGAGCCTGTAAGGTCATGCAATATATACAAAGCTTACTGATGGATATGTTTTGTCAGGCACTTGATCACATAAAATTTTTTATTCATCTTTAAAGAAACATGGGTATAACTCTCATTTAGATCTCCCTCCTCAGGAAAGTTTTAGACTGAAGGACTTTTATAGAAAGATGGAGAAAGGAACAAGCTCTATATACTCATCCTTAGATAGGTTTTGAGGCCACGTGCATATAACAAAGGACATCAAGAGGGTATCTTTGTTCACTTGAACCTCTTTTCCTTATATTCCACTTGTATTAGTTGAGCATTTTTTAGATTGAAAAAAAACATCTGGACAGATGGCAACCATACAGGACAGTCTGATTTTTTTATCTAAAATTCTCATTTATGCTGCATATCATATTAGAAGCTTATGCTATATATTAAAAATATATTAAAATATTGCTTCAAAATAAATCGGCACAATTTACATGATTCTATAAAATGCTAACAATGATGTATTTTTGAAACTCACAATCTTTGCTCTGCATTGATATTTTATGTTGATAGATTAGACTTTTCCCTGCAATAAGAACTCTTCTGGTAAAAAGAGAAATGTTTGAATTAAAACTGAACACATCATTTAGCAAAGTCTCTAAGAGCACAACTTTTTTGTGTGATTAGGGTTTTTTCCCCCTTCTAATATACCCATTCTTTCTTCTAATCTCTTGTCTTCTTCTTAGCCCTACTACACTTCTTTCAACTCTAGATGAGATGGGTTAAAATTTGAAAAACTCAAAATGGTTGAGGAATAGCAGATTTTATTTAGTCATACAGAAACAAATTATGATAATACCCATTATTGTTCCTTGTCATTCCTGGTTGTTTTGATATATATATATTGGACACATTATGCAGATAATGGACACATTATGCAGAGACCTATCTGCCCCAAGAAGTCTATAATGCTGGGGAAGGCGGAACGAAAGAGAAGAAGACAATAACCAGATTAATTAATTGCAATGCATGGATGCACATCTGGAAGACATTAACAGCCCAGGTTGGGGGACAAATTTGGAGAAATGTTATGGATATGGTTGCTACGAGTTGATACTACTTACTACACATAATCACTAAAGAAGAGTTGGATGATTCCTGTCTTCTAAAAATTCTGGACTTTAACCCCTAATTCTTGGCATTAAATATCATTTTCTTTTTTAAAATTTAAGCCGCCCAGAGTCATTTACTGAGATGGGCAGCTATAGAAATTGAATAAATAAATAGGAATCTGCCTGAATCTTGCATCCTTGATTGTGCCCTGAAGTTAAAAGCTTTGAAAGCAATCCAGATTTTAATTGACATTGAGGCTTCTTGCCAAAGTATATGGGTCTGAATACTGATAGAGAAGTAAGTTTGTCTGTTACAAGCTGCTTCAATCACAACTAACTCAAAATAGGATACAGTTGACATGTAGCAAGGTTAAAATAATACAATGACAACACTTAATTATTATTAATCTTAGTGTATCAGGGAAAACATTGCATACAATTATAAATCACAGGGAGAGGGGCATATCCACTGCACTCCTCCTCTTCCTGAAACAGCCATGTCTTAACATCTTTCCTAAATTCCTGAAGGATTGGGGCTGTTGCAATCCCTTAGGATTTAGAAACATAAAATGTTCTGGGGACACAATTATAATGCTGGGCACAGCTGGCTTGGAAGAAAGTGATGTCTTTGGCCTTTTCTTAACTCTTCCTATTGTTTCCATCCATAATTAACACATTTAATCAATTAAATTATAATAGATTTAATACATTAAATTAAAATTAAATTACACAATTGCTTGTGCCAAAGCATTTAACTTAAGGATAGAAACCATTTCCATGCCTCTTCTAGTTTTACTGTGATTCATGGTAATAAATCACTAGCAAGAAATCTCTTCCCATTCCAGTGACATGCTTAACTGAAAATTTCATTGATTATTATAATTTTCTTGATTTCAGGGCATTGTTTGGAAGGCTCTGAGGCCCTGCTACTTCTAAAAAATGCATTGTTATCTGACAGTTAATTTAGTGACCTGAGATAGCTTGTAAATGAATAATAGTTTCTTAAGTTGCAGGAAAACGTTGAATGGCCACTGTCTTACAGTTGGAATAAGAATGACTGAACTGATCCCCCCCCAACTATATATAATAATTAACTTACTCAAAGAAAGTAATGGGAGATTGGGAAATAAAGGGCATCTTATATACTCTAGTTTCTCTTCAGATCATAGAAATGCATCTCATTCCCCATTTATGAGATGATAGTGACTCCATGAACTAGGCTGAGCAGATTGATCTGCCTTGAGAATGCTCTTTATTTCCTCACAACAATAAAGTGCCTCAGGGAGACAAGTTACTCTGCCTCCACAAACTGACAAGGCAAGTCTAAGGAACGTAACTATTGGAGGAAAATCTGAGGCACAACTGACTAGAATAAGAATGTTATGGGCTTCAACCGTGTGTATAGCCCCCACTCTCAGGTCAGTCCAGAGTAACAAAGCCATTAATATATTGTAGGACTATTAAAGCTGATTTATTTATTATTCATGGAAAAGAACCTACCTAATCAGATAGTGTGTTAAAATTCAGGAGAATGTTTTTTTTATTGTTCTGTAAAATAATGTGACTTCCTAACATTGGGAATAATGCTTTGGGATTCTTCCAAATTTTGGTCATCTTAAAAATATCAGGATATATCATGTAGTTGAATCAGCAGTCTCAAAAATAAAACAGGTATCTCAGAAAATAACAAATGTTGCATTATTTTGGGGGATGGATGGGTGGGCAGAGAGCCAAACCTAGATGTCACAAATACCTTGTGTAATATTTATTTGTGGAATATTTATTTACCTCTGGTTGAGCAGGCACATATATAGAGAAAGAGTTACTGGAATTTTTCCTTTAAAACAGAGCCATCAAATATTGAAATATAAAAAGGAAACATATTTAGGGGAAAAGAGCATAGCAAGAAGAGAACCTGTCATCACTTATAATTTCAAAAACAAATGAATAAGCTTGTCTGTTTTATCTTTTATGAAGTAAAGCAAATTGAGTTTTAGACCTGAATATGCAGTATATAATATAGTTTTCTTTTTGCCTTCTAAAGCAGCGGTTCTCAACCTTTTCCAGGGCTCGACCCCGGCCCGCGCCGTGCAAGTGCGGCGTGACCCCGGCCCGCATCGCACATGTGCGGCGCGACGGGCGCATCGTGCATGCGCGGTGTGACAGGTGCATCGCAAAGGGGAAAAAATGGCGGACCAAAAAAAAATGGCGGGCCCGCATCGCACATGCATGGTGCGATGGCCCGCATCGCAAAGGGGAAAAAATGGTGGACCAAAAAAAAATGATGGACCAAAAAAAATGGCTGACCAAAAAAAAAATGGCAGGCCCGCATCGCGCATGCGCAGCGGCCTGCATCGCAAAGGGGAAAAAATGGCAGACCAAAAAAAATGGCCGACCCGAAAAAAATAAATGGCGGGCCCGCATCACACATGCGCGGCGCGACGGCCCACATCGCAAAGGGGAAAAAAATGGCAGACCCCCCCAAAAATGGCAGACTGCGGTGTTTGGTGACCCCCATGAAATGGTCATTCGACCCCAAATGGGGTCGCAACCCACAGGTTGAGAACCGCTGTTCTAAAGGATAATTGGGAATTGGTGTAACAATTTAATAAATAAATAAATATGATATCTGATGATTTGATGTTTCTAGGAAAACCCAGACAAAGGTCAAAATGTATAGAAATCCAAAGTCATTATTGTTCTGTTCTCGAGGAAGAGGCATTGAGACGAAGCAACAGTTTCACACAGTCCTTCTTTATTGCAAACACCAACAGAACAGATTGCAAAATGGTGCGGCCCCCCTTTTATAGTCCCCTGCACAGTACCTTGCTGGCCAATCATTGCAAGTGATTTTTTTCCCGCTTTGCGCATGCATGCAAGGCTGGGAACAGCCTTTCTGGTCCCGGGCATCACCGTGGTCTGCCCGGGCCAATCGCTGCAGCCTGCGCTCTGCAGGCCCAGGACATAACAATTATCTTACCAGTTATTTTGAGTAGTGTCTGGAATATGATATCCATCATTTCTGATGGTAATACCCCAGCCAAAATATGTTTAGCATTTGAAACTTCCTTCTTATAAAGCAGCGGTTCTCAACCTATGGGTCGCGATCCCATTTGGGGTCGAACGACCATTTCGCGGGGGTCGCTGGACACCGCGGTCCGCCATTTTGTTTTGTTTTTGTTTGGGTTTTTTGTCGCGCGCACGCGCGCCACGCATGCACGGATCGGGCCATCGCACGCGCGCGGGTCGGGGTCGCGCCGCGCATGGGCGGCGCAAGTGGGGTCTCAACCTGAAAAAGGTTGAGAACCACTGTTATAAAGGAAGCTAGCCAGTTCTATCAAGATTAAGAAAATCAGCCCATGTGCTTCTTTAGCCTTTCCAAACTGCTATCAACTAAAGTGTATCAGGATGCCAGTTTATCTACATCAAAATATAGTAGATAATTCAAGATAACTATAATAGATCCTATCGTTAAAATATCATAATTCACTTAGCCAACTCTTTAACACATTTGAAAGAACTGCCAACTTAATAGGTGCCCCTTTCTTCCGCCAGAAAAGTATTGAAATATTGCTCTTAGAATAGAAAAATATAAACCAAGACTTGGAAGAGATTCCCTGGTCATTAAACCCATTTGATTGGATATATGCACATTTGGAGAAAGTAATCATACGGCAGGTACTATAAATGGCATTTATGACAACATTGATCTAGATTATGAAAAAGCAAGCATTTTCCATCTTCAGGCTCAAAAAACAGGTCAGAAATTTTTCCACCTATTCTGCTACTAAATAAAATATGGGAGAAAGAAATCTTTCTTTCTTTTACCTGTTTCAGCTCAACCCAGAGCCATCCGCAGGAACAAATATCTATATATGTTTTTATTTAAATTGCTAACAAAGAATAAGGGAGATCTGGTATAGCTATTTCGAGTTTCTTAACTCTCTTCAGCCAGAACTTACCCTTCTGAGATTCAAACCTGGGCAGTCTGCATGTTAGGCAGTTGTGTTAACCTCTAGGCCACAGGCTCTGTCTCACTTTGTTAGCAGTAAGGGAGGGAATAGATGTATATCAAGTGTTTCTTTTTTAAATTGCACCCTGTAAACCCAAATATGGGAGAAAGAAATCTTTCTTTCTTTTACCTGTTTCAGCTCAACCCAGAGCCATCCGCAGGAACAAATATCTATATATGTTAATGCATATATGGCGTAAAAAATTAAAGAAAAGAGACAACAATGTCAGTTGTTAAGAGAAGAATTAAAAAAATTAGAACTTGAACTACAAATATTGAAAAGACAAATGGAAATAATAAACCATAAATTAAATTTAACAGAATCAGAAAAAATAACAAATTAAAAGGGCAAAGCAAAACTTTTTTGAAAATGCAAACAAACCAGGAAGATGATTAGCTTATAAACTTAAAAAACAGAAGGAGAGGAGAAAAAAATGATAAACAATTTAGTAGATGAAAAGGGCTTTTACAATTTAAAAATGAAGCAATAAAAAAGATAATTAAAGAATACTATGAGAAACTGTATGACAAGGAAGAAACTCCATGGGAGAAAATGATTCAATACATGGAAGAAAATAATTTAACAAAAATTCCAGAAAACTTTAAAACTATATTAAATGAAAAAATAATGATGGAATTGACAGAGGCAATAAAAAGACAAAAAAAATGAAAAAACACAGGACCAGATGGACTCCCGACAAAGTTTTATAAATGTTACAAGATATATTAAGTTCACCATTGAAATAATAATAATAATAATAATAATAATAATAATAATAATAATAATAATAATGATGATGATGATGATGATGATTATGATGATGATAAAGTTGGAAGGGATCTTGGAGGTCATCTAGTCCAACCCCCTGCTCAGGCAGGAAACCCTATACCATTTGACAAATGGCTGTCCAGTTTCTTCTTAAAAACTTCCAGTGTTGGAGTATTCACCGCTACTGGAGGCAGGTTGTTCCACTGGTTAATTGTTCTAACTGTCAGGAAGTTTTTCCTTAGTTCTAGGTTGCTTCTCTCCTTGATTAGTTTCCATCCGCTGCTTCTTGTCCTGCCTTCAGGCACTTTGGAGAATAGCTTGACTCCCTCTTCTTTGTGGCAGCCCCTGAGATATTGGAACACTGCTATCATGCCCCCCCCGTCCTTCTCTTCGTTAAACTAGACATACCCAATTCCAGCAACCATTCCCCATATGTTTTAGCCTCCAGTCCCCTAATCATCTTTGTTGCTCTTCTCTGTACTCTTTCTAGAATCTCACCACTTTTTATTTAGATCGTGGTGACCAAAACTGGATGCAGTATTCCAAGTGTGGCCTTACCAAGGCATTGTAAAGTGGTATTAATACTTCACGTGATCTTGATTCTATCCCTCTGTTAATGCAGCCCAGCACTGAGTTGGCTTTTTTGGCAGCTGCAGCACACTGCTGGCTCATATTTAAATGATTGTCCACTAGCACTCCAAGATCCCTCTCATAGTTACTACTATTGAGCAAGGTACCCCCTATACTATACCTGTACATTTGGTTTTTCTTGCCTAAATGTAGAAACTTACTTTTTTCAACATTGAATTTCATTTTGTTAGATATGTAATGAACTTTTATTGGAGGCAAAACTCCCAAATACATGCAGAGAAGCCAATGTTACTTTGATACCAAAAGAGGACTCAGATCTGAGTCAGATCAAAAAGTATAGACTGATATCATTACTGAATGTGGACTATAAAATCTTCACTTCAATAATAGCTGAGAGTCTGAAAAGATTTTTGACTGAATTTATGCACCCAGATCAACATGGAGTTTTGCCAAAGAGACAAATAAAAAATAATTTGAGGGTAATACTAGTTATATTGGAATATTATGAACTTCACCCAGGGAAACAATTGGCACTAGTATTTTTAGATGCCCAAAAGGGATTTGATAATGTTTCTTGGCAATTTATGATTCAACAACTAAAAACAATGGACTTTGGTCAAAACTTTATAAATATGATTCAGACAATATATCAGAAACAATCAGCAAAAGTAATTGTAAATGGGGATTATACGGAGAATTTTGATATACGAAAAGGCACAAGACAAGGATGTCCATTATCCCCATTGCTATTTATTTTAACTTTGGAAGTTTTAAATAGAAACATTAGGCAAGATCCAGAAATTAAAGGATTGAAAATAAAAGGTGAAACCTACAAACTGCAAGTATTTGTAGATGATTTGATATTCATTCTAGAACCTTTAGAGACAATTCCTAAACTGTTAGAAAAGATAGAACAATATGGAGAGATAGCAGGATTAAAGATAAATAGAGAAAAAACTAAAGTGATAGTTAAAATTTTTACAGATAAACAAAAAAAGCAATTATCAGAAAAAATAGAATTGCAAATAGTCAAAAATGTCAAATATTTGGGAATATACTTGACAGCAAGATGTTCAACAATAAAAGAAGATAATTACATTAAATTGTTAAACCAAATAAAGCATGATTCAACTGTCGACGTTAGGAAGAATTGCTATGGTGAAAATGAATATATTACCAAAAATATTATTTTTATTTCAAACGATACCTATAAAACTGGAGAAACTCTCTAATTCAAAAATTTATCTGGCAAGGAAAAAAAGCTAGAATTAAATTGAAAATGTTACAAGAAGCCAAGGGAAATGGAGGCTTTGGCTTTCCAGATTGGTTTTTATATTATCAAGCATCAGTGTTAACATAGATAAAAGAATGGATAACTCTTAAAAATAAAAGATTACTATATCTGGAGGGACATGACCTGCAACTGTTACAAGAAGCCAAGGGAAATGGAGGCTTTGGCTTTCCAGATTGGTTTTTATATTATCAAGCATCAGTGTTAACATAGATAAAAAAATGGATAACTCTTAAAAATAAAAGATTACTGTATCTGGAGGGACATGACCTGCAACTTGGTTGGCATGCTTTTCTATGGTATGGAAAAAATAAAATACATATTTTCAAAACCACTACATTAGAAATGCATTATTATTAACTTGGAAAAATTAAAATGTAAAATTTATTTGATGGAGATATTGAATAATTATCCACATTTGGTTAGAAAAAAGTTAGAGAAACACATAGACTATAAATCTGATTTTTTTTTTACTAGGTATAATGCTGGAAAAACTTGATAAGCAAAGTACATATTTGATTCTACATGTGATAACAGTGGCAAGAATTATATTTGCACAATATTGGAAGAATGAAAAAATTCCACCAGAAGAAGAAATAATCAAAAAAATATTAGACAGTGGGGAAATGGACAGACTTATTTTAAGGTTGAAAGAAAAAGAAGAAACAGAATATTTTCAAACTTGGGATCTATTTTATCAATGGCTAGAGAAAAGATTTAGGGATTAGGAATTTAATTTGTATTAGTGAATAAGATACTCAGACAACACGTTTTTGTTGAATAATTATTATTGAATTATGTTAAATAATAATAATAAAACTTTAAAAAAAACCATAGGAATGAAAACCATGCACAGAAATGGTGGAATCTTTTCCACCATTGGAGGGCAAACTTTCTTTTGCCACTTAATTACTGATAATTGATAAATAAGACAGGGTGGCTATTGAGCCATTGGTTTTTTGGATGGGTGGGTGGGTGGGGTTATGTTTTTTATCCTTCTGCATGCTCAAGGATTTCAAAGATATTTTTGTTTTTATTATATTTTATCATTAAATAAGCTGTCCAGATTTGTCTGGAGATGGGAGGTTTCTAAATTCAATAAAATAAACAAACAAATAAAATGTAAATTTGCAAAATATGTTTTGTAGGTGACTTTGCCAAAATTGGAATGATAGCTAGTATTGTTTTGGAAATAGGAATGTAAAAAGTTGCAATATTCAATATAGCGAAGGAACCAACTTTCGTTTGGTTTAAGATATCAGTTATCATAAATCCTATTTAGAAATGTCATGCATTAAACTTGAGACCTTTTTCCTGCAAAACATGATCTACCACTGAGATATCAAAAAGCTCATATCAGACTCACAGTAAGAGGCCCAGTGTAAACTATTCTGAGATTGTGTCTGCTGAGTAATAGCTTCTGAATACCTGAATGTATGCACTGATGTATGCAGATTGGGGCAGACATAGAATCTCATTTGACATTTTGAAACAGGAAATAAATGGGCACAGGGAGAGGTAGGGAGAAATGCCAGCTTGATTTGTAATATGTTCAAACATTAGGAGCTAGAGAAGTTTATATAATGGGGAAAGTTCTTAAAAATTATATGAGCACGCAACTTAACCAATATGTCTTCAGAATGCAAATTAAAGAATAGATTGATTATGTGCTATCATGTGAATAGAATAGAATAGAATAGAATAGAATAGAATAGAATAGAATAGAATAGAATAGAATAGAATAGAATAGAATAGAATAGAATAGAATAGAATAGAATAGAATAGCTTTATTTGGCCAAATGTGATTAGACACACAAGGAATGTATCTCCAGTACAGAAGTTCTCAGTGTACATGCAAATTGACAGAGTAGTAATAATCATATAATGATACCAGTAAGAGAGAGTAGTAGAGAAGATGAGAAGAATGATAATACTATTGCCATACAACATGGATGAATATACTTAGATATAAGATAGTATTGTGAGGATTAGGTGTTGGTGTCAACTCCCAATAACCACATAGAAAGATTTTCTCCAGTTGAGGTCTCTGCTCATATATCAAATGATTGTATTCAAAGATCTTCATCACATTGGCATATAGGTTTTCATACATGGCACAAGAGTTTTCTTTCCTTTTTAAATTTCAGATGAGTGACCTCTTAGCCAATCCCATGCTTTATTATGTAGTGATGTAGACCGTTGCTGTGAACGTGGATTTTTTTTTCTTTTACTGGAAAATACCCCTTGGAACAAAGAGCTTTACCCACCCAGATTCAGACAGAAAGCTTGTAGCCATGGTTTTGTGTGAGTTCTACGCCACTGGGCAAATTTCCCATTAGAGAAAGTGCAGGTTTCACTCCCATTTCATCTGGATTCCTTCTATCTGGTATAAATCTTTGGGTTCCAGGCAACGTCTAGACCCACATCCAGAGGTGGGTGGGGGAAAGAAGTGATAAATAAATATTCTTGAAAGAAGGATGATATGAAGGGGAGAGAGAGAGAGAGAGAGAGAGAGAGAGAGAGAGAGAGAGAGAGAGAGAGAGAGAGAGAGAGAGAGAGAGAGAGAGAGAGAGAGAGAGAGTCTTGAAAGAAGAAATCAGAATGGAAAGTGTGGAGGAAATGTCTTTTTTGCACAAACAATGGCAGTTTTTTAAATAAGGAAACTAGTGAATACAGCAACTTATAAAATTTTAAATACTTCAAGCACTTATTGTACCTATTTATTCTTTTGGGAGTATTTTACAAAACTGAGATGAGAACTGTTCTGCAAAAAGATGTGTAAAAACTGGGGGGGGGGAGGGCATGCATTTTGGTTCTTACATAAATCCAGAAGCTGCAAATCAGTAGCACTGGTGTGCTTTGTTGAGGTGGGAATGGGGATTCTTTCCTATTTGTAAAAGAAATTCTATTCTCCTCAACTGCTGTATGCACTTTATTTTTTGAACCATGATGGAGATTTGTTTTAATTTATTTTATGATTGTTCACTTCTCAGAGTCACTTTGCTAAGAAGGGTGACCATATCAATCAAATCACTCACTCACTCACTCACTCAATCAATTATAACAAGCAGAATATTTCTGCTTCTTTTAACAGTGCAGTTCTTTGCATGGAGTGCAGCAGGGTTTGTATACAGTTTAAGACCTAGTTTTGATTCTCTACCCGAAATGAAATAAACAAAGTACAAATTAGGACAGCTGAAGAACTGTAAATCTTTCAGACTCTGAAGATTACCTTGAGATAAATATCAGTAATTTGGGGTACTTTAGAGTGTCTAATTTCCTTGGATTTTATGAATTAATGAATTAACCATTGCTGATTTAATCAATTGGTTACCCAATGGACACAGAGCTGTTTGCAGAGCTGCCCCCTGCCCTCCATAATTTTAATTAGCAATTATCGCTTCTGTGTGTAATTGAACTTGCACATTTTAACTCTCAACTAAATGCAGCAACAATTTCACCTTTTGCCTTTTAGCATTATTTAGAGTTATCATTACATTCCCAGCCTTGTGGAACTTGCAAGATGTGAAAATCTTTAGTTAACTGTGCAATTATAGTAATGAGGCCATCCAGTGAAATTTCTCTTGACAGATACTATCATAGATAGAAGATACACACAAATCTTGAAGCTTTCCTTCCAACTCTTTCTCTTGGATCCAAACCAAGTTTAACATGCAGTTAATCTTGCCACATCAAACTTGTAATGTGAAGTACAACAAAAAAGCAACTGTCTTTGCCAGTGCTTTTTTTGTTTAAAAAAAAAAGGTTCTGAAACTCACACACATCATACAACCCATCTTGTCTACCCTACAAGGTTTACCTTTGTAGTTGAAAAAAAAACCCTTCAATTTTTAGTGTATCTAAAAGACTAGGATTTTGTTCGAAAAAAGGTGCCAGAACTCTGTTCCAGTGGGTTCTATGACAAAAAAAAAAAAAAAAAAAAAGCCCTGGTCTTTGCCATCATCAAATGTGTTATATAAAGGGAGGGTTTGTCATTTTATGTAATCACTATTTAAAATGGTCTTTGCTATTTTCCAGATAAAATACTTTGCAATAGTTTTACTACTTTATTACTTCCTGTGAAGGAAGAAAGCGGTAAATACAATAAAATACACATAGGAAATAGACTTCATTGGGATTCCTGCATTAAGTGGATTTCAAGCACAGATAGAAAAACTAATAGATAAATACTATGGTGACCAGTAGAGGTCAGCAAAGGGAATCAAAATAAACAGAAAAGTTCAACTTATTAAATAAAACTAACTCTGATGAGATATTGATAGGCTTAAGCAATGAAAAAGCTTTTAACTTACTACTAGAAAAGATTTATATTTGAATACCTGTACTCCAAGTCAGTTTCAGCGCAGATGACATTCCTTATATTTCCAAACCTTGACTCTGGAAGGGAAAGAGACAAAGCTTATTATAAGATTGGGCATGGATACAATTCACAATGTACTGATTTATACCATCTTTAGAGCCAGGCAACTGAATTGAATTTCACACCTATTTTCCCACTTTGGGGATTAGTCATGTAACATTAATTTTATTCTTTTTGCCTGGTTTGCACATTCAGTCTGGTCTTTTCCAATTCAGTGTTTCTCAACCTTGACAATTTTAAGGCATGTGGACTTCAACTCCCAGAATTCCACAGCCAGCATTGCTGGCTGTGGAATTCTGGGAGTTGAAGTCCACATGTCTTAAAATTGTCAAGGTTGAGAAACACTGGATCTGAAGGTAACCTGGTTGTAAATATGCTGAGAAAATGGAAAAGTTGGGAAAAGCAACATTGTTATGAAGCTTCAACTCTCACAAACAGGAAGTTGGCGAGGCTTCTGCAGTGCAGTTTTGAGGAGAGTTGGTCCGTGGATATTTAAAGCGCTTTCAAGGTGGCAGAACAAATCCTTCTTTACATATTTCTGTGCAAATTTGTTTGTTGGCCTTAAAAGTCCAATGGATATAAGGGGCTCTCTGAAGTTTGGTTTCTGAAACCCATTTCAGTTCTGCCTCATCTTGCAGTACAAAATCAACATGAAAATCTGTGTCAATTTTCATAAATGTTTCTTCTAATCTATGCAGTTTATTAAATAGATTTCCTGATACATACATTTTCATAAGCCAATTTTCCTGATACAATATGCAAAATGGCAAACCCTATGCACTCATACGCATACTTTGTACCCTTGTTTTCAGCTGTGAAATTCATTGCAACATTCGGAAAGCAATGGAAACACTAGCATTCTAGTCTGTGGTTTAAGCTTGAAAATATAAATTGAATAAAAGCTTCTTAAAATGCAGACTGAAAGAATTTCACACCCATCCCTAATTTCTTTGCTGTATGTGAGTGTGTATGTGTCTTTTTCTCTGTCTGTCTCTTCTCTCTCTCTCTCTCTCAGCTGGATTTTTCACAAGAACATTCTCATTGTTACAAAATGTTACCCCATGAAGAATTTGCATAACACTTACTTGGAAGGAAGTTCTAAAGAACGCAGGAGATTTCTCCGTGGATAAATGTGGGTGTAAATGTGCTGCATGCTGCATCCTAGAGTCAAATATTAAAGAAACTCTGTTACAGGGAAGTCAATCTTGCTAGGGAGACAAATTCAGCCTTTGTCTCCTTGACCATCATTCTTTATCAAGATGAAATGCAGACCCTTTCGACCACACTGGGCAGTGACATGAAATGCATCAATGGAGACACCTAAGATAAATAGCCCTGCTCTTCAGTATAAAAATGTCATAAGCAATTGTCTCAACAATTAAGTGAATAATGTACTAGCCCCCTGAAAAACTAGACTGCTTTTCCTTTGTATCAAGGAAAGTCTAGATTTTCCTTTCTTGCATGTTTGGCTTTCTTTCTTTCTTTCTTTCTCCTCTCCCCTCCCCTCCCTTCCCTTCCCTTCCCTTCCCTTCCCTTCCCTTCCCTTCCCTTGTATTCATTTTATCTTCCTTTTTAAAAAATCTTTAATAATAATAATAATAATAATAATAATAATAATAATAGTAATAGTAATAGTAATAGTAATAGTAATAGTAATAGTAATAGTAATAGTAATAGTAATAGTAATAGTAATAGTAATAGTAATAAAGTTGTAAGGGACCTTGGAGGTCATCTAGTCCAACCTCCTGCTCAGGCAGGAAATGCTATACCATTTCAGACAAATGGCTGTCCAGTCTCTTCTTTAAAACTTCCAGTGTTGGAACATTCACCGCTTCTGGAGGCAGGTTGTTCCACTAGTTAATTGTTCTAACTGTCAGGAAGTTTTTCTTAGTTCTAGATTGCTTCTCTCCTTGATTAGTTTCCACCCATTGCTTCTTGTCCTGCCTTCAGGTGCTTTGGAAAATAGCTTGACTCCCTCCTCTTTGTGGCAGCCCCTGAGATATTGGAACACTGCTATCATGTCCCCCCTCATCCTTCTCTTCATTAAACTGGACATACCCAATTAATAAAAAATCAAACTTATCCATTTATTTGATTTTTTTTTATCCTGACTTCATTACTTTATAAGTAACTCAAGGCAGTGATGATACATAATACTCCTTCCTCCTCCAATTTTCCCCACAACAACTCTGTGAGGTGGGTTGGGTTGAGAGAGGGAGGGAGGGAGGGAGTGGCCCAATGTCATTCAGCAGGCTTCCATGCTTACTGCAGGACTAGAATTCACAGAGTCCTGGCTTCTAGCCTGGTGTCTTAACCACTAGACCACGGTGTCAAACTCGCCACATCACATGATGTGTTGCGACGTATCATGACTCTTTTTGTACTGCCGGCACTGTGGTGGGCGCAACTTCAGTATGATGAAACCGGCCCATAGGCGGGCAGTTTGACACCCTTGCGCTAGACCAAACTGGTTCATATATAGTTGGAGGACTACAGTAATTGCTGTAGTGACCTAGAAGGATTTATTTGTAATGGCATTCATGCAGTTATTGACCTTGGTAGTTGGAGCAGATGTGCCCTGTCTCTGATTTAGGAGCCAATCTATAATACAGCCATTCAAAGCATTTGAAATAGATGTTTTGCCACATGAATTGGTGCTAACAAAATACCTCTTGTACAATCTAAAGCAGCCTTTTCTTCTGCAAATCCTTCATGGTAGGTTTGCAAGTTGTTTACTTCTACTAGCAAAGTTAAGTAGCTATGTATGCACAGGCATGTAGAGACAGTCTGGGATAACTCTGAAGCAGGCAACTGAGGTTTGCTAAAGAACTACCTGCTTTAACTACTTGCAAAGAGGAACCTTGATCATTCTAATGATCACCCTAATTAATTTGGGATCCAAATACATAAAGGTGGAGACGATGTCACTGAATACAGATCATCATTTTCCCATCATCATTACTAATTGAGGACAGTACATCCAGGAGTTGAATAGAATTCCTGGGAATTGGGAGGTATAGAATTTTAATAAATAAATAAAGTATATGTATGCAATGCATGCTGAAGATGTACTGTGCAATTAATTTGTCTTTTGTTTTTCAGATGTATGGATTTGGTTATCTGAAATTCTCCACTTATTACATACAAAAGAAGGGAGGAACCACCCAATGCCTTCTGAAATGGGACGCCAGAATTACAGTATCTTCAGACTTTGGGACTGTATTTGCAAATTAAGTTAGAACTAACTGGACTGAAACTAGATTTTTTTTTCTTGTTCACCTTTTGAACTCTCTGGCATTGTTGATCTCTTATTTGCTTCAGAAATTGCTGAAGCATAAGGCCAGGACCGAAAGAGAGTGTAAATGCTATAGCCCAGTGAACCAAATAGCAGCCTGTTGCTAAGGTCAAAGCCAGAGTATAAACCTTGTTAATTCCTGTTTGTTTTTGACAGAATTATGGCTCACAGGCCATGTGGGGCATATTGCTGTAATAAATAGGAAGAAGAGAAAAAGAAAAAAGAGCATGTGTGCTCAGGCACACACATACACACACACACTGACCTGTTTACAAATGATAACCTTGGGAAAAATTATCTAAAAAGAGCCATAAAGCACAAACCCAGCTATAATATGGAAGGTAGGCACCAGTCTTTGGTTGTAAATTAGTTATAATGACTTTAATTTTTTTAAATAGAGCAGTTACATTTTAATATATTTTATTTTGAATAGTCCTTTGACTATTTTTTTTCTTATTTAAAAATATAACTTATAATAATACTTTTTCCAGACACGCAACACAGAGTTTCTTATTATATGCTCTTTAAAACCCCTATCCAGTTTTTTATCATAAACTAAATACGCGTGGAACCCGTACACTAACCCATATCCTTCTATATTTAATATTCTTTCATTTGTTAAATTAATCCAATCACTTATTGCCACTAGAACTGCTGCATAATAATATAATTTAAAATTAGGCACTTTCAAACCACCTCTCTCTCTTGTGTCTTGAATAATTTTAAGTTTGACCCTTGGTTTCTTGCCATCCCAAATAAATTTGTTTATACCTTTCTGCCATTCATCAAGATTTCCATCCTTTTTAAGTATTGGTAACATTTGAAATAAAAATAAAAATTTCGGCAATACATTCATTTTGATAGCGGCTATTCTGCCCAACATAGATAATTGTAATTTTTTCCAATTCTCCAATTCTTTTTGTACTTTACACCATAAGAGTTCATAATTATTCTTATATAATTTACCATTTGAAGCTTCTATATAAATTCCTAAATATTTAACTTTTTTAACTATCTCACATCCCGTTATTCTTTCCAAATCTTGTTTTAATTTATTATCAAAATTTTTAACCAACATCTTTGTCTTGGATAAATTTAATTTGAAACCTGAAACTTTTCCATAATTTCGAATAATTTCCATCAAACTCTGAGCCGATTGTATTGGCTGAGTTAGTGTCACAAGTAAATCATCTGCAAAGGCGCATAATCTATAATCATGTTGTCTAATTTGTACCCCCTTTAATTCCTCTGATGCTCTAATCCTGTTCAATAATACCTCTAAAGTTAAAACAAACAATAAAGGGGATAAGGGACAACCCTGCCTAGTACCCTTCTCTATATTAAATGAATCTGTTAATTGTCCATTCACTATAATCTGTCCTGTTTGTTTCTGATATAGAGCTGATATAGAGTTAATAAACTGGTCCCCCATTCCCATCCTTACCACAAGCCTTTGCAGAAATGTCCAATTCAATCTATCAAAAGCTTTTTCTGCATCTAAAAACATTAAAACAGCCGATACTTGGATATGTTTATCCAAGTATTCCAATATATTAACCATTTGTCTAACATTGGTTTTCATCTGTCTCCCTTGTAAAAAGCCAGTTTGATCCGGGTGAATCCTCTGTGTCAAAACTGTCATTAGTCTATTAGCCAAGATTTTTGCAAAAATCTTGTAATCCGTATTTAACAAGGAGATAGGTCTAAAATTTTCTACTTGAACATTATCTTTGCCCTCTTTAGGAATCAAGCATACATTAGCCGTTTTCCAAGAGGGTGGAACCCGACCACCCTCTTGTATATTCACAAATAACTCCCTCAAATGTTCCACCATTTCCTCCTGTAAACACTTATAATAAATCGTGGTAAAACCATCAGTGCCTGGAGATTTTCCCAATTTCAATTGTTTAATTGCATCAATAATTTCTTCTGACTTAATCAAAGCATTTAATCTATCTCTTTGTTCCAAAGTAATTTCCAAAACATTTTGATTTTGTAAAAAGGCATCTATCTCTTTCTCTTGAACTTTTTCTTCAGCATACAATTTGGTGTAGAACTGTAGAAAAGCCTTCTTAATAGTTTCTTGATGAAATACTTCTTGCCCCTTATATTCTACCTTCTCAATTAAACGGGATTTTTTTTCCCTTAATGTATAAGCCAACCATCTGCCAGGTTTATTAGCATTACAAAAGGTATTATGTTTAGCATATTGTATATTCCTGGCAACCTGGTCGGTCATCAAAATATCAAATTGTTTCCGTAAAACCTTTATCCCTTCTTTAATATTACTATCATCTGGCTTATCTATTAATAATAACTCTTTCTTTCTTATTTCCGCTTCTAAAACTCGCCTCTTTTCCTCTTGTTTACGTCTATGCCTAACATTCAATTCAATTAATATTCCACGCATGTGGGCCTTACTAGAGTCCCACACCATTTCTATTGGTAAGCCTACATTCTTATTTAACCTAAAAAATTCCTTGATAGCCTTTTTACATTCTTGCACATACAATTCATATTTAAACAAATTTTCATTAAGTCTCCAGGATCTGCTTAAAAATTGGCCAGTCCTTAATTCCATCATAACTGGATTGTGGTCAGACAATACATTAGGTAAGATTTTAACTTTCTTTAAACTTAACATAAAATCACTAGTAGTTAAAATAAAATCAATTCTAGAAAATGATTGATGTCTGTCAGAGAAAAAAGTAAACTCTTGATCCCTACCATGTCTTTCTCTCCAAATATCTAACAAATTAAAATCATCTTTAATATCAAAAAAAGATTTAGGTAAAATTGAACGCGATTGAGAAACTAGTGAAATCTTTTTCTTGTCCAAACCAGCATCAAGGATTCCATTCCAATCTCCCATTAAAATACAAGATCTATAATCCAACTCTAATAACTTTTTGTGTAATGATTTATAAAATATACCTTGTTTTTGGTTTGGAGCGTATATACCCATCAAAAGAACTTTCTTCCCATCCAGTAGAATTTCTATAGCTAAAAATCTACCTTGATTATCTGCTTCTATTAATTTAGCTTTTATATTATTTTTTAACATAAATAACAATTCCATTTTTTTTATCTAAAGATGATGCCACGAAATGTGTACCCAGCTTATTATTAATCAAATATTTCTGGTCCAAAGATCTAATATGAGTTTCTTGTAGACAGATTACATCATTTTTACATTGCTTCAAATAATGAAATATCTTCTTCCTTTTTTGTGGAGAATTTAAACCATTAACATTCCATGTCAAATATTTATTTGACATGACCTTTACGTGAAAGCTTCTGCAAAGACCATTCCACTTCTTCCTGCCTCTTGGGTCTTGCTCCCATGGCTTCCATAGATTTCAGATCAGTTTGCTTGGTTTGAGTTGGTTGTATTTTTTCTCTTTGTTCAATAGCCTTAGTAGATTCACGTACACGCCTTGGATCTTTAGGCTTGTCTACTGCCAAAGGTTGGAAAATATCAATTGACTGCACTGGTTGTTCAACTGCTTTATCCATAAGAACCGATGTAATTAGTCGAGGTTGTTGAAGTTCCGAAGATTGCAATAATTCTAGATCTTTAACCAAGGTTGCCCCCTTAGGTTTTGGGGAAGTAGATCTATCAACCATCAATATATTCTCAAAAAAATCCTTCGCTTTAGCTACAGTAAGCAAACGGTATCTGTTATTTTTAAAAAGTAAAGAAAGTCCAGTTGGTATCTCCCATCTATATTGTATTTCTCTTCTTTTAAGCTCCTCTGTCAGAAAAGCATAATCTTTCCTTGATCTCAACATCTTAGGAGGTATCTCTTTCAAAACCTGTACTTCTTGACCAGCAACACTTAGTTGTTTATTATAAGCTATAGAAAGAACCCAATTTCTATATTTTCTTGTATTAAAGTATATCACAATGTCTCTAGGCAAATTCCTTTGTGCAGCAATACGTGAGTTCATTCTAAACAATCGTTCAATCTGCCAGGCCACATTCTCAACTGAGTCATCCAAAAATTTTGCTAAAGCTTCAGAAAAATTTTTTCTTAAATCCTCTTGATTCTCATTTGATACGTCTCTAAATCCCCTAATTCTAACCGCAAACTGCATCTGATGATATTGTGTCAAAGTAGCCTGATCTTGTACATCACTTCTAATTTCTTCTAATTTTTCTTCAAAATGTTGCTCAACATTTTCTAATTTTTCTTCAACAGCAATAGTATAGTCCCAGACACCTTTAATAGCGTCTACAATATCTTCTCTCATCTCCTGATTAGAAGCTTCTATCATAACTTTAAAGTCTTTTTTTTGCTCTGCCATCTTTTCCTCTATTTTCACATCAAATTTATCTTCCAATTTGTCAAACCTATCATTAAATAAGGATATTACATCTGTTAAAGCAGACTGTAAGTCTTTCACTGTAAGCATTTGTGAGACAGACTGTGCAGGCTCTTGAGATTCTAAAGGAGCAGACTGTGATTTAACAAGCTGTCCTGGAGAGGGCATAGCCGCCTTAGCAGCTGCCTTTTGTCTTGTAGTCATAGTTGAAGAAGAGAAAGGAAAACTAAAAAAAAAAAATTTGCCACTTCCGCCCTTCTCAATTTCTTTTAAAATCCAATTATATTATAGTTTAATAAATAAATCAATAAATGAATCAAGTCCAAATAGTCTCTCAAACATCTCTTCAAAAGAAAAAGAAAAAGTTCAGTTTCATTTTCTCAGCGGAGTAAACACTTTCATTTTTCACTTTCACTCAGTAGAAAGAGCAAACGCCATCTTAAAAGGGTTATGTTGATTCAGAAAAATTTGTAGATACAAAGGCAGAAACAAAGTAACAAAATACTTGCGATACTCAAGAGACTCCTGTATCCATTCCGTCTGTATAAAATCCTTATTATTCTCCTTTAAAAGCAGAGGCGGTCGCGACGTCTAATTCTGTCAGCCGACAGAAGCGTCTCTGAGCAGGAGCGTTTCAAGTGCCTGGGGAGCACACCTTCTCTGCCCCTGAAAATTTTTTCCAGGGGTCTTAGAAGGGCTCAACCCGGCTCTTGATGCTCTACTCCCCTTCTTTGCCCGAAGGGGAGTTTTTTCGCCGCAACAAACAGCTGATGAGCGCTGTTGTTAGCGGCTTTACTAACTCAGAGAACGGAGCCTCACGTTAGAGACTCCAGCGATGCCGGCAGAGCCACCGGAAGCCTAAACGGTAAAATTCCTTTATGGACAGTTCCCAGACACGCAATACAGAGTGTAGGTATACAACAAATTCAAGACGTGGTGCCCTATGATAAACTCTTAAATAAAGAAGGGAATAGCCTAGAACTGAAATCATTAGACAGATTAAGGGAGGAAGGTATAGCTCATAATTGGTATTATCATGCACAACTTCAAGCCAGATGGCAAAAAGATGTCAAGATGGGTTTTTCTTTAAAGGATGAAAAATTAATTATACAAATTAGAGATCAAAGAGTGATGCATATTAAAAGAATATATGATGCTTTAATTGAAATTGATTCTGGAACTGAATTAGTTAAAGATTGTATGATTAAGTGGGAAGGTAATTTTGGACACCCAATTATGATGGAAACTTGGAAAAGAATATGGGTGAAAAATGTTAAATTTACACAAGCTCAGCACTTAAGAGAAAATTTTTATAAAATGTTTTACAGATGGCACTTAGATCCAAAAAAATTATCGTTTATGTATCCAAATTTGCAACCCAAATGTTGGAGATGTGATTCTATGGACGCTACTTATTTTCACATTTGGTGGTCTTGTAAAAAAATTAAGGCTTTTTGGATAAAAATATGGTGGATTCTTCAAAATATTTTGAAAAAGCGTATTGAGTTTGTACCACAGTTGTTTTTGTTGGGTATTACAAAGGACTGTTCCACCATAGAGACTAAATTGATTTTGAACTTGACTACAGCTGCAAGACTGTTGGTGGGACAATATTGGAAGTCATCTGAAATACCATCTATTGAAGAATGGACGTTAAAAGTTACCCATCTTGTTGAGATGGCTAAGATTTCGGCATACCTGAAGAACCACTCAAATGAAACATTTTTGATGGACTGGAAGAAATGGATTGATTATATGCAAAAGAAATATCAGTTGAGAGAATTAGATTTGATATATGGTTAAATAGTTTAACATAGTAGTTTAGCGGGGTTTCTTGCGTTTTTACCCTGTATTCATTCTGGGAAGCCTGGGGGGGAGGGGGGAGGGAGATAATATATATTAGTTTATGTTTCTCAACTGTAGTTGGGGGTTTAAGGGATTAGATAATTTCTGTAGGATGCTCGGGAGAATTTTAGTTAGCGCTTCGGAGGATGAGGAGGAGGAGCGAAAGTAGAAGAGGAGTGGATTGCTGGAGGGTGTTGTGGAGGGGGGTTCCGAGCAGCTATTTGTATTGTTTTCTTAATATGTAATTTGTTTGTTTTCAGTTGAGTTAATATGTTATTATGTTATAATTGTTAAAAGTTTTTAAAAAATTTTAATAAAAAAATTAATTAAAAAAATATAACTGTGTTCTGAAGCAGTCCGGGTTCTAGTCTTCCTGGGAAAAAATGTGGATATATATCTTATTTCTAATAAAATGCTTTGCAATCTACACTGCCATAGTGTTGATGGAAAAATGTATAGGTCTGTTCAGGCCTCAGTGCTGAATGAAACCTCCTTCTTGGGCCAGAATCCAAGGTCTGTTGGCACAGAGATTACCAATACAGCCCAGAAATCTTTGGAAGAAGAACCAAAGAATGAGACAGAGAAGGAAGAATCAAAAGGAGAACATGAATTGCGTACACCCAAATCTTCATCAGACTAAGAAAACATTAAAACACCAGGACAAAGCTAAGGTGCATTGAGTATATTTCTAAATAATTTCAATCCAAAGGCTGTTGCTAAGCATTTAGACATGCTTATTTGATGGGAAGGATTTGGATTCAATACAGATTCAACCAGCATATTTTTAGCTGAATGATCTCTTAGCCATTTTGTCTGTTCTGCAAAGTGAAGGTATCAAAGTGGTGGGTAACGTCTGCCTTTTAGGATGAACCATAATAAACTATGAAGAAGTCAAGAAATATGTCCCAGACTTGCTTTTAATAGAGCATCCATGAAAGCCTTGGAAAAGATATTCATATGCCGCAATCGATCTACAATGCAGCTACTGGTTTTGTTCATGATACTCCATGGATATGAAATTTGGAGTTTGAAGGAGCAAGACAGAAAGAGTATTGATGTATTTGAATTTTGGAGTTGGAAAAGACTCCAGAGATTCTTATAGCTAGCCAAGAAAAGAATTGAATGGAACCTAGAACAAATCAACTTAGAGTTCTCACTCAAGACACAAATGACCAGGCTCCAGTCATCATATTTTGAATACATGAAATGAAGGCTTAGTTCTCTTGAGAAGGCTGAGATAATGGAAGGTAAGACAAGAAAACTCTGAGGTGAATGGACTCAATTAACATCAGTGATGGTTCACTTTTAAAGACCTGAAGGGCTTGGTTAGGGTCAGGCCAGCCTTGAGAAGGTCTCTGACTTGATGGCACATAATCCTCTACCCTTTATTATATTTATATTAATAATGTTGTATTCTCAGATTTGAAATTGAAATGAAACATGTTAAAGTTGCTATTTGTTTGTGTTTGTTCGACTTTCTTGTAATCCAAAGAACCTGTCTGAATGACAGGGAAAGTACTCATGAAAAAGTGTGTGGGGAAAGTATGAGTCATGGCCTCTAAATAGATTTGTGAACTAGAGACAGCAAAAGAGCTCTGGGATCCAAAGTTTTAGGTTACTGATTGGATATAACAAGTTATTTGGCCTAATTTATTCTGTATTCAAAGATTTATTACATGTCTGCCCAGATATCAAGTAATGGCCTGACTGCTCAAGGCTGTGCAATCCAATAATCCAAGGCCAAATGTAATCTAAAGTGCTATTGTGGCAAATTTTGTTTTTGTAAGCATTGTTGAGAGTATGAATACTGCTGCAAAGTATAACAATTGAGGAAATTGTTAATAAAAGTGCCATGCCTCCATGAGAGCAGTTGCAGCAAACAGGAACACCCCCCCCTTATACTTAGCACTGGCAGTCAGTCAAGCAATTGAAGAGTTAATACTCAAATTCCTAAATAGCTTTACAAAGACTGAGCATGCTCCAGAGATGCAGAATAATGACTGATAGGTTCAAGTGGAATAAAAATTGACTAGAATTTTTTTTATTTCTTTAAAACACAAAGTTAAGTATAAAACCTCACAGCGATTTCTTTCTTTAACAGAGGCACTTTCACATTAGAACTCCAGTTCCCAAAATGGTGGAAACAATTTGGATTTCCTGCCTCAGTTAAGTTTGGCAGTTGAAGTATTTTTTTAACCTTGGTTGTCAAACTCAAAGAAAAGTGGCTTTTGATGAGTTCTTGTGAATGATATTAGCCCACTGAGGTGGATTCTTGCCTCAACCTCTTCTCAGCGTCCTTAGCAGGTCTTTGGAGTTGGTTTCTTCAAGGTAGACCCATACTGCTAACAATACGAAGAAGTGGGGTACATCTTCACTTCCCAAACTGGCATGTGAAAAAAGTGAAGCTTCGGGTGGCAAGACAGACAAGAAACTATGGTCGAGAGAAAGAGGAAAGAGAAAAGAAAGGTAGCTTAGTCTGCTTCTAGCCAAATATGGTGACAGAAAAAAGAATCTGATCTCCTCATATGGATATTTTTGAGAATGCCTGGAAATTAAGTAGTTGGGGACACTCTCCTGATTCATGCAAGATGAAGCTCACCAGAGCTCACTCCTTCTTTTCTCATCCCCCCCCAGTTCCCATAATATTCTTGATCTAAATCAGCACCGCATCTCATTAAAACTGTTCTCCTGGGTACTTGAGGTACTTTCTTTAGTCCCCTCCATCATCACCGGTTTCTCCCCAGGCTTTTTAAAACTTATCTTGTTAAGTAAAAAGAGTCCAAAAGAGTCTCCTAAGCTGCCTTGAGCTCTCCTTCCTTTATCTCAGGACTGAGACACCTTTATGCTCTAAAGCCCAGTGTTTATGTTTATATCCAGAAATCTGTTATTTCAGTTAATTCCTTGCATGTGGATACTACACATGAAAATACAATAATCTAAGGCTACTTTTATCATTACTGAGTTTGGTTTGATTTCTTTTTTTCTGTGCCTTTGAGTCAACATTGACTCATTGTCCCAGCCTATTCAGTTTTCTTGGAAATAGTTCAGAAGTGTTTGACCTTGCCTTTCTTCCTAGGGCTGAGAGAGGGGCCTGGACTAAGTCACCTGGTGGCTTTGTGTCTAAAGTAGGACTTGACTCCCGGTATCTAGCCTGGCATCTTAACCACTATCCAATCCAGTTTCTCCTGAATGCTGCATCTATTCTTTCTATGACAGAAAATAAGCCTGGATGATATTTTGGTATTTTCCATTTTATTTCTCTTAAGGGAAAAAGGATTTTGGCTATTTCACTGGGGTGGAAATGGTGCTACCATGGAAGTAACCTTATAATGAGATCAGTCCTATAAATGTTTCTTGGAAGAGGGAACGCTAGCAATTTATTTTATTTCCTTTTGAGTAGGTTGCTAAAAAAAAAAACCTTTGTTACCTCACCATCACAGTAGTTGAATGATATTTTGCGTACTCCCATTTGGTTAGCTTTTGGGAGACCACTGATTGGTTTTCAGCATGTTCTCAGTGTTCTGTGATCCCCTGAATTGAAAATGATTGGTAGGTGTATTTCAAAATGCTTTACCTGTATGTATTGGTATGACTGTAATACATTGAATTGAATTAAAATAATTTTGAATAAATAGAGGAATGGAAAAGTTATCTGTTGGAAGTGTCCTGGATGTTTTTGTTTCACAAATGATTTGCAGATCCACTGATCTAGTTAAAAACCTCAAGGGACTCCCAGCCAGTTCAATCAAGCTTTGTAATGAGAAGAGGAAACTACATTACTATTTCACTACATTCCGAGTGTAAAATGCTACATGCTGCTCAAAAAGTGAATAATGTCAAATAACTAGAAACCCATTAATCATTTAATCGAAGAAAGCATTTCAGCTTCAAAGCAGATGAAAACTCAAATGTTTAAACGAACTCATTTTATTAATTCCATTTTCCTTTGCTACAATATACATTTATATCACTGTATTGCTATAGACATACATATAACTAAATTGTTGATCCAATTTTTTCATCTGTATTATAAAATGACTTTGAAAAGTATACATTTATAAAAAAAGTTCTATCATTGTCATTTTTAAAATAATAATAATATAATAACATACTACACAGACAGTTTAGTCTAGTGATTAAGGCATCAGACTAGGAAGTGTGAGACTATGAGTTCAAGTCCTACCTTAGCCATAAAGCCAGCCGGCTAACTTTGGACCAATCATTCTCTCTAAAGCCCAATCCACCTCATAAGATTGTTGTTGTGGTAGACAAAATAGAAGAAGGTGTGTTGGATATGTTTTCTGCCTTGAGTTATTTGCAAACATAATAAAGGCAGGATACAAGTAAATAAATAAATTTATCATAGGAAGTATACAAATGCAACTACAATAGCTAATATGATAACAATACACCTAAAATAATAAAAAGGTAGCATAAAAACCAACTAAAAGTCACCAATCATTAAGGATGTATAGGCTGCAGGGAAAAAAAAAAGACTTCGCTGACAATGGAAAAAAAGAAAGCTATGTTAGAACCAGAGAAAATGCTGAGAGAACATTTCATAATTACGCCTTACCTAAAGCCTGTTCTCAAGCAGCCTATTTTCAACCTATCATTTTCCTAGACAACATTACTTTCTTGGAAAAAAATATAGTTGACTTGAACTGAGGACAAGAGAACAGATTGGATAAAATGGACTGTAGAGATGTCATGAACATTGGAGAGAAAGGAAATGATAAGAGAAGCGGAGAAAAGAAAAAGAAAAAAGATTTTCAACAAACATGGAAAGGCAAAAGCCCCGTACAAAGACACTTCACCTGATTTACTTTTTATATCTACAGTACCATTTATGAACATATGGAAAGACCTTTTGACTCAGCAAAATACATTGATCAAGAAAGATACTGGGCAGAGGAAAAAGACTAAAGTGGAAATCAAGAAAATAGATGGTGGGACCTACCAGAGAGAATACTTAAAAAAAAAAAACATTTGTTTGAATATGGTTAAAGAAATAGAAAAGATCTTGAATATATATGTCATTCTAAGAGGGATGAATCCCTTAAATAACAGAGTATGCTTCCCCCCTTTTTTTATTCTATTTCTTGGTATGAGTAATATAAGAAAGTTGAAATGGTTTTGATAAAGGAAATGTGTTAGATATTTAAAGTGATTGAATTTAAGAAAATTATAATGGATAAAAAAGGAAAAATGTTTTCAATAAGAGTTAAAGGACCAGATGACTAGATGTATTAAATGGAATATTTAAAAATTAAACATATTTTTAATTATGATTAAAAAGAATAAGAAATCTTTGAAACAATTACATATTAGCTTAGGGGTGATACATATTTTAAGTAGTATGTTATTTTTATGTGTCTTTATTCTTGCTCTCCTTTCTTTTTTTACTGTTTTATCTATTCCTTAAGAAATGTAAAAGTGTAGAGATGGTTCATACAGGAAAAAAAACTTAAATTTTTAAATGTAATTAATTTTTGAGACAATCTTAACCAGTAAGAATACTTTGAATTTTGTGGAAGAAACAAATTTAAATAAGGACTGTAACAGGATCTATGATGAGGCAACCAGAATGATTGGATAGAAAAGAAATATCATATTGATGTGATTATTATTTTTAGGAATATTGGGGAAAATATATATATTTAATTGTTATCTATCAAAACAATAAGAATTGTATTAACTCAATATTTGCAAAAGAGGACATTCTGGGGAAAAGAGGCAATCAACTAAAATCATTATGTGGATTATGGACTATAGAAATCAATTGTTAGTGATTGTTTACAAATGTAAATCCAGACAACACACTGTTCACCAATTATTAAGTGATCTATGTTTTAAAAAATCAATTACAAAAAAAACCAAGAAGCAGGATGAATTTCAATGCTATAGATTGTCAGGCAGGGAAAAGGGAAGACAACATTGAAAGTTGTGTGATTTGTTTGTGTGTGTGTGTGGAGAGAGAGAGAGAGAGAGAGAGAGAGAGAGAGAGAGAGAGAGAGAGAGAGAGAGAGAGAAGGCTAAAAAAATATGGAGAGAACAAACCAAGATGGAGATGAGACCAGGTGGGATAAGTTGAAATATTATTACCTGACATCAGAATGAATGAAAGATTGATTGACTGGTTGTGTGCCATCAAGTGTGCCGTCAATGTGTTGCAACCATATAGATATAGTTTCTTCATGACGATTCATGATAATGAGAGCCAGTTTAGTCTAGCAGTTAAGGCACTAGACTAAAAACTGGGAGACTGTGAGTTCTAGACCTGCTTAGGCATGAAAATTGGCTGGGTAACTTTGGGCCAGTCTCTCTCTCTCAATCCAACTCACCTTAAAAGGTTGTTGTTGTGAAAAAAATAGAAGGAAGAAGGAGCATGTAGGAGAAGGACTAGCAGAGCCAGAGGGATCCTGATCCTGAAAAGAAAGATCAGTTTGGAGTTGTTACATAACTGCAAACAAACTAAGCCCAACCCCCTCTTGATTGCCATTGAACCTTATCTAGCTCTAACCAGGTGGTAACCGTTGAGAAGATTCTATGCATAGGCTTTTACCAATAAATCAGTTTAATTGAATTTTCACTTGTAGGCCTGCTTCTTTGCACCGGACAGAGCATTAGGTATGTTCACGGTCTTGAGTTATTTATAAAAATAATAAAGGCGGGATAAAAAATAATGATCTTGCCCAAACTTGCTTCTTCAGGTCCTCCAACCAGTATACTTACCACCACTGTAACTGAGGCCATTTACGTGGTTATTTACATGGTCATTTTCTTCTCATTCCTTCTCTCTTCCCCAGCATTAGAAGGATTTTTTAAAATCCTTTTTCTTGCCCTATGCAGCTCCCAAGAAATCCTACTCTAATAAAATAATTGTGAGTATAAGGTAGTGGGATAATTTTTTTCTTTTAATGTTTATTATTTATTTATTTAGTCAGGAGAATATCCAAGCGGATTAGTAAAACATTTTTGAGACAAAAACAACATAAAGAAGCGGAAAGTAATTAAAATTACCATTAAAATAGACACAGACAAGTATTTAGTGCAGGGCTCTTCAAACTTGGCCCTTTTATGACTTGTGGACTTCAACTCCCAGAATTCCTCATCCAGCGTGCTTGGCTGAGGAATTCTGGGAGTTGAACTCCACAAGTCATAAAAGGGCCAAGTTGAAGACCCCTGATTTAGTGGGTCAAAAAAATCAAGCCACAATCATGTGGTCAGAGCTCTACTTTTTTTGTTATATGCAACACATGTAGAAAAAGAGTGGGTTCCTAGAGAAGAGTTTAAAGATTGGGTCAAAAGCATGTCAATGGCAAACAGCAAACAGGACCACTGTCAGCAGATTTTCAAATATGCAAAGCAACAATGCTTCATTATTAATCATTGCTTCAGAAATATTGGCAGAAGACGTCAGACTGGACAAATAAGTATTTGGTTTTAATATCTAAAGAGCGGAGTATAAGCTAAAATGTCATCCAGAAGTTATAGTATTAACTATAATAGAACCACAAGGGGCAATAAAACAGTAGATTAAAATAACCCCTAGCTTTGTAGAATTCTGCAGATACATAATCAATATCCCAAAAGCAAAAATAATCACTAAACACTTAATGCAAGGAGATTTCTTGCAGAAAGAATTTGGTTGCCAGATAACACATTAAGTGAGGTAGCTTGATTTGCATTGCTAGACAATAATTCCAAAATATATCCAAACAACCTTATCAAATTATGGCAAGAAATTAAATAAGATCTTGAAAGGTGGAAAATCTTAAAGCCTTTCTCATTAGAGTCAATTGCAATTATCAAAATAAATGTACTACACAAGATAAATCAATTGTTCAAACTGCACAAATTCCATTTCCAGAAAAAAAATACTCTGTATGAATGGCAAGAAACTGTTAGCAAATTTATATGGAATAGAAAAAAAAATAGAGTCAAACTTAAAATTTTACAAATATCAAACGACTAATATACTTACCGGTAGATACAATATGGAGACAGTAAATAAAACTGTGGAATAAATTTATAAAATTCACTCCAAGCTATGGTTTCAGGTAGAACTGGTATAAAATGTTTTACAGATGGTATATAATTCCATCAATAATTGCCCAAATAGATAAATAATATAATAATTTCTGAAAAAGCCATGAGACAGAAGGAATATTATTGAATGTATGGTACACATGCAAATCCCACATACCAAAGTATTGAAAACACATATGCAGCATCCTTCAAAGAATCTTAAAGAACAAGTTTGAAATGAAATCACATTTTTTTCATCAGTATAGTTCTAAAACAAAGACTAAAAAATGGTCATTGATCACATGGTTGTAGCCACCATTTGACATTTTGAATTTGCTACAAAAATTAAGTCTTGAGAAATATATATATATAGTTGTATATTCTTTACATGCTAAAATATGGGATGGACAAATTGCAATTTTTCAACTGAAATGATTATATCTGATTATCTATTATGGTTAATCAATTCAATGTAGAAAAAAAATCAATTGATTTCAGTTATTTTAATGAGTATTGGATTGATTTGCTTCAAATTCTGAATTAATTTGGAGGAAAAAAAATTATACACGAAGAATTTTCTGTATCATTTAGGAGGGATCAGAATCAATGAACTGATCTGACTTTTTGGTTAAGTTTGGAGAGTCAATTTCACTCTGGAGTTTTCACTGAATTGCCTTCAAATTAAATCTACATATAGGTGGTTCTCAACTTACAACCTAAATTGGGACCAGAACTTCTGTCACTATATGATGTGGTCATTAAGTGAGACATGCCTGATTTTATGATCTTTTTGCTGTGATTATCAGGTGCAAGGAACCAGAATTCAAGGTCAAAGCAGCTTAACTGCCAGACTAACTGCATTCTTTTGGGAAGAGAAAGATGAAGTTACGAAATCTAGTGTCTTTAGGACTGCTACAGGCTTCTAGCTTGCCAACAGTATGGGAGGGAAAGAGTGGAGAGTTTTGAATCCACAGGTGTTCCTTATCAATGTGAGAGCCAAAATTGTTAAAGAATTGTTTTGGCAACTAAAGTTTCTTCTCATAATAATTACTGGAAGATATATTGGACAATTTGACCTGAACTGTCAGAGAGGGGGAGGGAAGGTTTCATTCTTTTAATTAATTGCTTCCCATCATTTTCTCAGAGCTAGCTTTAATTTTATCATACTGGTTTGCTAATGGCTAATAAAGTTAGTATTAGAGAACACAATGCCTCTGGTGTTTTGCTTCGCTGGGCTTCTCAGCCGGAACTTGACACAAGGATTCAGTAGTCTGATCCCCCTGGCTTCCTCCCATGGAGGAACTCTTTATCCCACAGCATCCCCTCTAGCCTAGCCAGAGATTTCACTACATGATTGTTAAGCAGATCACATGACTGTTAAGTGAATTCAGCATCACCCATTGGTTTTGCTTATCAGAAGCCCCTTGGAAGATCCCAAATGACTCCCAAGACGTTGCAGTAATTGTAAACACATTGGTTACCAAACAATCAAATTTTGACCAGGTGACTGTGGGGACACTGCAACAGTCATAACTATTATTATTTATTTAATTTAATTTAACTAATTTAACTAAGAGGACACTTCATAAGGTACAGTTGCAGCACCATCTTAACTTTGAACAATCATTAAGCAAATGTTGGTTATGACCTATAAAGCCCTTTATGGCAATGGACCAGGTTACTTGTGGGACCGTCTTCAGCCTCATGTATCCCAGTGACCGGTTAGGGCGCATAGGGCTGGCCTCCTACGGGTCCCGTCCATCAGACAGTGTCATCTGACGGGTCCTAGGACAAGGGCCTTCTCCGTTGCTGCCCCAGCCCTCTGGAACCAGCTCCCCTCGGAGGTTCGTACTGCCTCCTCCCTCCTAGCTTTCCGGAAGCTTTTGAAGACCTATTTGTGCCGACAGGCTTGGGGGGTATGAACTGTGTTCTACCCCCGGGCCGAGGAATGTGCTTCCATCCTTGATTGTGTGTTTGATTGTTGTATGTATGGATCTTTGGTTTGGCTGTTGTCATTGTTATTAAAAAATTTTATGTGTACCTATATTGTTGTTGTGAGCCGCCCCGAGTCTCGGGAGAGGGGCGACATACAAATTTGATAAATAAATAAATAAATAAATAAAATTATCATAAATCAAAGTCTATTGGTGATACTAATAACGATGTAATCTTGGCAAGTCATATTTCACTAACAGGACATGCCTGCCATCAACCTGAAAAAAGGGACATTTAAAATATCCTCTGAATGACATAATTTCCAGACAATTCCTTTTTATCTTCCCTTTCCAGTGGCTCTTGGTTTCAGTTATATGTAAAATCTATCTCATGAGTCTCATACTGTGGACATCTGATTGGCAAGCTATGGTCAATGAAAGCTTATATGATAATAAAATGGGTCAATTATTAAGTTGTTGCTAATATTTATGAAATGTCTGAACTGCTTCAGTCCTGAAGTATTCTAAGTGATGCACAAAGGGTCGCAATGAAGAGGTAATTTTTTTTTTTTTTGTATTTGGAAGACAACAGCATTAGGGATACATGATACCTCTTAATAATTTACTAAACCTCTCTGTGCAGGAAGAATTTTTATGAAACAGAGCATCACAACCTGTTCCCATTTTATGATTTGGTACATTAATGCATCAGTGAAAGAGGGGCAGTCACAAACACTGTTACAGTAGGAACTGAAAAGACTCTTTGTTTAGTGTTGTACATATGACTGTATGAGCAAGATACATCTTAACTCAAATGAGTTTAGAGAAAATAAGGTCAATGTAAAAGAATTATAAAACTAAGAAAAAGCAGTAATAAACATAGTTTTAAAGTAAAATCTAAAAAGGTAAAATACCCTGCTATTTTGAAGGTCAAGCACCAAAGCCTAGAAGATTGTCCTTTGGGCTTTTTGTTCTTTTTAAAGAACTTCAGTAGTTGAGTCATCAGGTTCCTGGTTGCCTTAGTAATTTCACAGTTGCTGCTCCCTTTCCCTGGCCCTTGTGACTTAGTCATTACTTCTGCAGGTTAGAACCACCCATAAGAACTCTCTTGCGCCTGAAATTCTACCCAACCTGTCAGAAACCAAGACTAGTCACTGAGGACCAAGATAAATATAGAGTTGGAGAAATAGAGTTTTCTCATGGCATTTGCAGTATTAGCATCATACTCACCTGTTTGTCATGGTTCCGACAATGGAAACAAATAAAGCAGAACTCCAGGGCTTGCAA
Organism: Bothrops alternatus; assembly: GCA_034064705.1. NCBI lineage: Eukaryota > Metazoa > Chordata > Lepidosauria > Squamata > Viperidae > Bothrops > Bothrops alternatus. The sequence continues at coordinate 41,089,640 of JARGCV010000007.1, read as the reverse complement.
ATTCCTAAAAGAACATTAGTTACAAAGTATCGGCACATCAAAAGTGAAACCAAGTCTGGACACACATGTAAACAATTCCCCAATACGAAATTAAAAATCCCACCCCTAAAACTATGCAAGCAACTATGTTCTCCAATACATTTTCTTGGTGGGCTTTTCATGCAATGCCCAGCATTGGGAGCAGCTGATGACCTTGGTTCCCATGGGACAAAAGATTATTTTGACTAGAGAAGCACCTGGCAACCTTCCTCCCTCCATTCTATGTGGCAACTGAAAATGAATAGGAAAAATGGCTGCAGCCATGCTCATTTGTAGAGTTGATACTGTTTACTGTAGAATAAGAAAGTATTCTTTTAAGTCTGGGCAAAGATCATATGACTTCCTTTACATCCAGATCTTTACTTTTCAAAGTCGCTCAGTCTGCCTTTTGTTGATCAAAGGGTTTTGGGCAGAGATGCCTTCAAGTCAAATGTTGCATCTTGAAAACTGCCTGGACTAGTCTCTGCTGTTTTCTTAGCAGGAGTGGTTTGCCATTGCCTTATTCCTTGGGATGAGAGAAAGTGATTATCCCAAGGTTACCCAGCTGGCTTTGTGCCTAAGGAAGACTAGAACTGAGACCCCCAGTTTCTAGCTTCTTGTCTTAATCACTAAACCAAACTAGCTCAATCAATATTTTTTTGTGGGTGAGTGTGTGGCATGGCTGAAATCAATTCCAATTCTAGAGCATGAGCTGGGAAAATTGAAAATCATACCTTTGTGATCTCATGTGCAAAAACCAGATATATAATGATAATTATCATTTTCTATCAACCTATGATGGAAATTTTCAGGAAAATTTAACATCAGTAATCTTGGTAAATGTTGAATGTTTAATCACAGAGGCAGGTTGTTTAACTCTCAAATGCATAACAGACTAGAATAGAATGCATAATAGACTCCATGAAGGATTTTGAGTGGGTGACTAAGAAATTCTATTTCACCTTGAATAAGTTAAATACCATCTTAAGTTGCCAGTTCTCCCTTGGGATTGCAAAAATTTTTAATGTGGTGGAAACTGCTAAACACATGACCTTCTGTTGATTGTCAGTATCTCACATTTTAAAAGCTTTCCTCATATGGCTTTTATAGCAGTTAACCAAATTATCTTTTGTAAGTTATTAGTAGAAATTTAATCAATCACAATAAAGTTCCATTGTACATAGAGATGCCCCAAACTCTCTGACCTGCTAATTAAGTTGTAGAATTGGCAATTCTCTGAAAACGTGAACAACAGAGAAAATGGGGGGAGGGATCAAAGCTCTCTTTGAAATGGAAATACACATATATCGTATGGTAGGCAAGGAAGCAGAAAAGAAATACCAGTTGAAAATGAAACTTTAAAACCTACAAACTTGAAGGGTTTTTCCTCCAACAATATTTTCTATTTCTGCAAAAATAAATATGACGAAGTCAATTCAAAAACTGTCTTAAGGTCTATCTCATAATATTCTCAATTTGCCTTTCCTAGGTTTTTCCTGGCAAAACCTATTTACAACTAAATCCTATTCACTTGAGAACCATCCATACTACTTTCAGTGAGATTTCCTTTTAAATAAAATACTTGTAGCATTAGGTTTGGAAATAATTTCTTTCAATTCATATTTTGATGAAAATGTGCTTAGACGCTTTTGAATCAATTTGCAAACTAAATGCAATTACCCTTTCAAATGTATATTTCTCTGACATAATAATGCAGTTGTGCAATACAAAGCACTTACAAAATATGTCTATTACATAAAAGTGCAGTACTTGTAGATTTTAACTTGCATAAGAAATACTGACAAAGTGAGTATGTGCATAAAATTTGGATATTAGGAGAACTGAATATGAAGATGCATGCAAATCTCTTATACCACCATATAATTAGGACAAATGGACTTTGATTTTGGTGCTTTTGCATTATTTAGAGTTGCTAAAATTGCCTTAGTCCTTCTCTTAGGGCTCTGTAGCGGTCCAGATTTGAAAGACACAATGTAATGTGGAATATGAGTGGCCACATATGTGCTGCCTTTTAGTAAAACCTAAAACCAAGTGTGTCTTGGTGCATTACATTGGGGAAAGGAAACCCTTCAAACACTGTAGCATTCAATGAGCAAATGTGTTAACTGCATAAAATGGCTCCTTTGCTCTCTGCTGCACACTCAATAAGAGCAAAATGGTTTATATTGCCCAAGATGCCTCCTACCCCTTTTCAAGATAATTTCAAGACATTAGTTATCCATATTAGAAAGAAAGGTTTATTCAATACAAGAGGGAACACAGAGTACCCAAATGTTAATATAACATAGAATTTTATAAGACCATGATATAAAGTGTATGTGAGGATACGCCATTTAGCTTACTTAATAATATTATTTATTGCACATAATGACTTGTCTAACACATGCAGATTCTGAGATGGCTAATCATTCTTTGGGTAGAGATGTAAATAGTTTGCTTTAAATTAATTTGGAATCAGAGCTATTTCCTCTCTAAAGGATGGGCTTTAGATGGATTTTTAGGTGAACTTTTAATCCTACATTATACGTACAAAATCACTAAGCAATAATTCACTAATATAATGTCATCTGGACAATTCCCTCACACTACATAAAACCATACAATTGCCAGGAATACAAAGTTGACTCAAGGGCACACACAAACACACAGACACACAAAGGACTGGGCCTTACCTCTGGAGGGCATCTGTTTGAGCACAACAAAAGAGGCAACTACTTTGAGATGGTACAGACAAATTCTATCTGCATGATTTTACATTCACTCACATTTTACTATTACAACCCTAATCTCTACCCAATTGTTTTTGAAGATTTATGCAGTACTCTAAAACATAGGACTGACTATGAACTAGAAGTTGCTCTGAGGAGATAGAATTTGAGAAGATAGTGTGAAATATTGATTGTCCTTAAAATAGGAGATAAAGTATCAATTGTATTACTTGGATAACAGTGATATCCCTACTTTAAATTCATGGAAGTGTTTTCAAGGTGAAAAGACAGACCTGTCACTTAAAGCACTATGAATGCACACATATTCTGTTGTGCCACAGCCAGACACTTGTATGACAAGAGAAAATGGGGAAACTGTTAAGGAAATAAGCATTGAAAGAGGAGAGAAATAGCTAGACAACACATTTAATAATCTCCATTACATAGATAATATGAAGCCAGAAACACAAATCAATATACTCCTAGGAGATCTAGTCTTCAATTAAACAATAAGACAGATAAACAAGGGGACTAGTTTGGATTCTTAGCACAAGACAGTGATAAGGAAAACATCATGAATAACAGACAGGGTAAGAAACAAGCCAAAATACAATAGTTCCTTAGCAGCCCATGGGGAACTTGTTCCAGAGAGGATGACTAAAAGCATTAGCAAACTGGAGAAACGTGATTGGATTTTTAGAACTCTGAAATACATTTCAAAATTGCATAACTGAGATATAGTTTCCAAATAGTGAAATTTGATTTTTATAGCCAGCTTCATAAGTCTAGCGTATACAGAATACAGAATACCAGAATTGGAAAAGGCCCTGGAGGTTTTCTAGTCCAACCCCGTGCTCAAGCAAGAGACCCTATAGTAGCATTCTAGAAAAATGACTATCCGGTCTCTTCTTAAAAACCTCCCATGCTCTTGCCCCTAATTGCTGTCATCATCTGGCGATAGTATTTGACTGAAAAGAAGAGAAACTTAATATTTTATGCAAGGAATTAAAGGCAAAGAATTATGGACTGATTTAAGGACTAAGTGTAAGAGCAAGAGACATGAGAGGGTGATTAATGGAAGATATATATTAAATAGACTAAGAATGTACGTGTTGAAGGGAGGGGTGTATCGACATGAAAATTGTTAATTTTAATAAGATGACTTGTTTGTTTGATGTACAATGGATAGATCTGAAAAGAAGTGAAATTTAAAATTTTTAAAATGTAGTTGGCTTATAGTTAAACTTTGATATACGGAGTGAAGAAGGTCTGCAAATTTAAAATGATTGTATTAAGTTGAATGGCTTTAACTTGCATTTTTTCTTTGTTTACATGTACAAATGGATATCTAATAATAAAATTTTTTTTTAAAAAAAACCTCCCATGATGGATCACCCACAGTTTTAGAGGCAAGCTGTATTGTGTAGTGGGCTTCAATAGGCTTCAATAGAGCAGCATAGTTATAACGTTATTTATTGACTCAAACTAGAACTAGAGAACTGCAGGCAATTGCTTGTAATTTATACTCTAAACTCACAGGGCCTTAACCAATCACAATATTTGAAAAACCCGCCCAAATATGAATGTTCAAAGTTTCTCTCCAAAACAGTTGAAGTTAACAATCAGGGTCATCTAAAGGTTAGTTTCATTTTAGCTTCACAAGCAGTTGGAGTTAAGTTAGTTTCACTTTAGCAGGGATTAACACAACTTCATATATATTCAATACATAACAAACTGTTCCACTGATTCATTGTTCTCATTGTCAAGAAATTTCTTCTTAGTTCTAGGTTAGACCTCTCTTTTTTAGGCTTCTATCTGTTAGTTCTTATCTTGTTCTCGGGTGCTTTGGAGAAAGTTGTCCCCCTCAAGCAGCTGCAATGAAATCATGGTCACAGCTAATCCAAAATAGTACTAGGTGATTAACTGCATTAAATTATAGCCCATATTAGTTTGAAGTAGGCTACCAATCTGACCTTCTGTGACAGGACCCTCCAAGTCTTCTGTTATTGCTATTGATGTTTATCCTGTTGAATTGAATCATGAAGAAGTGTTAATTTTGAAATTGTCACCCTGATTCTAATGACCACTTTTATAAAACTGCAACTGCCTCCAATATTTTTATGTAATAAAAAGGATGCCTTTTTATGAACTAGAATTGCCATAAATAGTTTTGCTACACTGCATGATAGATGTGTTGGGGCAGAAGTTAATTTGCATGAGATTAAAACCCTGATACTGGGAATGTATGTCCCAAATGAGGATAGAGTATCTACTTTCCTGGAAGGCAGAGATTATTTTCAATAATACCGGTAGATAAAATTTGGATTTCAAAGAGTTTGGCTATTCAGGTTTCTAACGTAGAGATATTACTGATCATAATCCTGTGAGTTTATATAAAAAAAATATAATTGTTTTAGATGGGGAAAATGTTGCTACAGAACAAAGCAATAGGGAAGGCTTGTAAAAAGAAATCAAAATAATTTTTTTGAAAATAATTTAGGTAAAGGCATGGATTTACAATAGTTTTGCATGCAAATAAAGCTTTTATTAGATGTTTATTTATTTATATTTATTTCTTAAATTTATTTGCCACCCATCTCTCACCATAAGGCTCCTCTGGGTGGCTTACAACAGTAAAATAAAAAAAATTGATAAAAAAATATAAACATAACAATAGCAGAACAATGAAACAATACAAATAAATCATAAAGGTACAATAATCTGAATTAAAAGATAGGAGAAGGGGAAGCAGGAAGCACAGGATGGGATAGGGACAGCTAATTAGTCAATAGCCACTTCCCCTGTGGTGTTCCCTATTTGATCTCCAGGCCAAGCAGCAGAGTCAGAGCTTCAGGCCCTTAAGGAAGAATAGGAGGGGGTGAGCACTGAGGGGGTGGGGGCAGAATGTTCCAGAAGGCCAGCACTAAAACAGAGAAGGCTCTTCTTCTGGATACTGTCAGCCAGAATTCCTTGACCGAGGGGATCCTCAGCAGGCCTCCTCAGCTGGCACAAGTGGGGTGGGCTTATCTTAGAAGGATGAGACAGTTCATCAAGCAATCTGGACCCATGCCATGGAGGGCTTAAAGGTCATAACCAACACCTTGAACTGTACCCAAAAGCAAATCAGCAGTCAGTGCAGCTCATGAAGCTTGGTGTAACATGGGCCATACCAGTGGCCCCAAAAACTGCTTGCACTACAGCAATTTGTACTAGCTGAAGCTTCCAAATGCATTTGAAGGGTAGCCCCATGTAAAGTGCATTGCAGTAATCCAGACGAAATGACTAGGGCTAAAGTCACCAAGACTTTAGAAAGATCTAGAAAGGCCACAGCTGATGAACAAACTGAAGCTATGCAAAGGTTCTCCTAGCCATGATGGTTCTCTCCATCCTCTTTGAACAGTAGTTGTGAGAAAGGAGAACCCCTAAATTGCAAACTAAGTTTGGATGGGGTAATGTAGTTTACCTTATGTATTGTAATAATGAACTTAAAAAGGGGAGCCAAGAGTAAACACAAACTATTTTGGAGAGAAAAGAAGATAAGATAAATACATTGTAAGAGAAGGTAAGTATTACTCAGCAAATTAAGATCCAACAACATTTATCTATGTTAATAGTAAGAGAAATGGAAATACAAATGAATTATATAAAGCAAAAAAAATGATTTTGCAATAAACTGAGGAAATGGCTAGCATATACATTATGAAAAGAAAAAAATGATATTGAAATTACAAGACAGCTATACAAAAAGTATTTCATCAAAGTTTTTCCAATTGATAGTAAGAAAGTGACATTGCTCTAGAGAAAACAGATAAATATCTAAAGAAACAAAATTTACCAAGGATTACAGAGGAACAAATTATGAATATACCTATAAGAATAAAGAAAGTTTCTTTTTTTAAAATTTTTTATTGGTTTTTTAATTTTTAACAGAAAAAGAAAAATACTCAAATCAAATCGTAATATTAAAATAAACAATAAACATAATCACAACATAAATACATATTTCAAAATCATCCATAAACAAAACATAAATACTTATTTCAATACATCTAATAATAATAACTCAACTGAAAATAATCATAGACCATATTTACCAAACAATTAACATTACTGCTCGGTACCCCCACCACCACATCCCCTTAACCCTAACCTTCCCCCCTCACTTACCAACTAACTACCTACTCTCCTCCCTCCTTCTCTATCTCCCTCCTTCTACTCCACCCAACTATCCCTACTCTTCCCCCTTCTTATCAACTTTCTACTTACATAAGCCTTCACTCCTCCTTCCTCTTTCCATCAGATGTGGTGCCCAGAGGCCACCCGAGCAACCCCTTAATAACAATAATTACATATCCCTGCATCAACCCCATTGCAGTTGAGAAAACATAGTATATAAAATTATAAACCCTCCCTACCCCCCCTGACTTCCCAGAGTGAGTACAGGGTAAAACAAAAGAAAACCCACTACTTCAAACAAAGTTATTATATAATCCTAACAAGAATTTTAAACTATATACTAAATACAATCTCTACTTAACATTTATTCAGCCTTATCAGTTCTAATACATATCTAATCCCTCAATCAGTATCTAATATCCAACCTTAAGTCATTTCAATCCACTAAACAAAACAGACAAATCATCTTGTTAAGAGTATTAATTTTCATTTACATATCTAAACCATCAATCTAACAATCTTAATTTTAAATTTCACTTCTTCAATCGACTTCTGGGCTTTCTCATATGTCAAATAAACTTAAATAACAAATACAATCTATTTAATCCATTTCTAACTTAGATTCCTCCTTATCAAATCACATAATGCTTATCTATCCCATCAATCAATCAATCAATCTAATGTCAACCCTAGATCATTTCAAAGCAAGTACATTCTTCTTCAATTTAATTATATCTTCCATTAATCATCTTCTTTAACGTCTTACTCATAATCTTAATATTATATCTTCCGTTAATCATCTTCTCTTACATCTTATTCATAATCTTAGTCCTTGAGTCAGTCCATAGTTTTGAATTACCCATAATTCCTTGCATACAATTTTAAATTTCACATCTTCAATCGTACTCTTGGTTTTTTCTTCTGCCAGGTAAATCTCCATAACGAGGCCCCCCTTCCAAATAATAAGTCTCTCTTTTTTACTTGCAAAATCATTTGAATCCATAAAAGCCATCTTAACCTTTGCATTAGTCCTCTATTTCTCTTAACCATAAACTTTTGTTGAGGTAACATTTCAAATCTCTGTCTTTGCTTTTCCTGGTCCTCAGCACCATAGATAAATTGCTTCTTAAACTGGATCAATTTCTCTTTTTTCTCAGTTAAATCTTCTTCTTGCTGCTTGTCTGAGAGGAGTAGCCATCCCCTCCTGTCTTGGAACAAATCCTCTTCCTCCACTCCATAAATGAACTGTTTATCAAGCAAAATCCATTTCCCATTATTCTCTTCATTCTCAATACTGTCTTCTTCTTGTTTGGATTGTTGTATAAAATGTTCAACAGTCGGTTGCAAATCAATTTCATTTGGAAAAAAGGATCTAATTAATTTTAATATTTCTGCGTTAGTCTCTTTTAATATTGCAATCGTTTCTTCTTTAAATTCATCAGTGCGATCCAAAATAGGTTTGACATTAAAATGTAAATTCCACTCCATTTTAAATTTTAAAACAATCACTCTGGCTTTAATCCAATTTCTACAACCGTCTCTCTAGCTTCGCTTACAAGAACAAAGAGAAAAAAGAAAATGGAGAATTCACTTTCACTTTCAAGCACTTTCCTTTAGCAGTGAAAGTAGTGAAAGCTATACGCCATCTTGAATGCATTATGTTGAAAGTAACAGTTAGAAATATATTGCCAGAAAACAATAAACAATACTTGCAATCCAATAAAAGCTCCTGTATTCACTCAGTCTGCAAACAGTCTCTCTTGTGTTCTATTTTTTAAAAGCAGAGGCGGTCGCGGCGTCTTTTTCTGTCTGATGACAGAAGCGTCTCTGGGCAGGAGCGTCTTCAGGAGTTATGGGGAGCTCGCACTCTTGATCCCTGAAAACTTTTTCCAGGGATATTAGAGGAGCTCAACCCTTTACTCCCATTGCTCTACACCTCTTCTTCGCCCGAAGAGGGGATTTTTCACCGCAAAAAACAGCTGATGTTCACTATTTTTTGCGGCTTTACAAACCCAGGGAACGGAGCCTCACAGAGGAGACTCTAGCGACGCCGGCAGAGCCACCGGAAGAATAAAGAAAGTTTCTGAAGTTTTAAAAGAAGATTAAACTGGGAAAGGTGCCTGGACAAGATCGATTATCAGGTACTTATTATAAATATTTTCAGGATGAACTTTTACAATCTTTACAAAACACGATGAACTCTATTCTATGGGAGGGGGGGAAGATGCCAGAGAGTTGAAAAGAGGCCAGTACAGCATTAATTCCTAAAGAGAGACATGATTTGATTTTAATAAGAAACTATAGAATGATATGATTACTGAATAATGACTATAAGTTGTTCACACTGATTCTAGCTGATAGACTAAAATTAATTTTAGTTCATTCCTGAAGATCAATGCAAGTTTTTATCTAAAAGACAGTTAAAGGGCAATGTTAGAAAAGTGTTCAACATTTTGGAATATTTGGAGCATTATAATGAAAACAAGCTGCATTTTTCCCCCCAAAGAAGCAGAGAAATTTGAAGTGAAAGCTTTTCTTGTTCAGGTTCTTAGAAAACATGAATTTTGGAAATAACTTTGTAAACTTTATGAAATGAATAAGATCGATTTATATTTTGAGGAGAGCACAAACATTTATTAATGGACATTTAATGGAACTCTGTGAGATACACAAAGGAACAAGACAGGGATGCCCAATGTCTTCCTTCTTGTTTATTTTGGTTCTTGGAATTCTGAATATGACTCAGAGATACAAGGCAAGACAAAGGAATCTGGGAGTTCAGATTAAAAAAGAAATGCATAAATTAGGGGCTTTTGCAGATGATGTTTTGAAAATTCCTTTAAACTGAATTGAAATATTAATCAGCAAATTAAAAGAAATTGGTGCATTAACAGGTTTCAAGATTAATAAACAGAAGACAAATTTTAAGTATTGGGGTTCGCGGCATTGAAGCGACACACACAAGTTGTTAATCAAGTTCTTCTTTATTCTGTCCACTGTACCACTCAGCAAACCAATAGGCTCACAGCCCTTTTATAGTTTCCCAAAACATCCAATCACAAATCCCCCTTTTCCGCGCCTTGTGCCTGCGTGCAAGACCGGTGCCAACCAGTCTGGTCCCAGGCAGCTTTTGGGTTGCCTGGGACCATTTGCAACATTTCTGGGTCTGCTGACTTGCCTCAGCAGGCCCAGGACACAACAACAAAGAAATAAAAATAGAAAATCAAACAGAATTGATGAATAAATCAGGTTTTAAGATTGAGAAGAAAGTGAAATATTTGGATATTACTCTGACAAATATGAATTGTATATTATTTCTAGATAACTATGTTAAGACAAGGAATGAAGCTGAAAAAGACATGTTGAAATGGAAGAAACTATAACTGTAATTGGGGGAGAATTTCTATGATAAAAATAAATACTTTGCCCAGAATGGTGTTTTTGTTTTAGATGATGCCTGTTTTGATAGCTAATATACCATTTAAACAATGGCAGAAGGTTGTATCTAAATTTGTGTGGCTGGGGAAAAAAAATAAGAGTGAAATATATGTTGCTAGATGCACAGGAAATAGGATAATTGGGTTTATCTGATTTGAAATTGTATTTTGCAGCTTGCTGTTTGGTTTGGATTGAAAAATGGATGTTGATGAGAAATAAAACACATTTGGAATTAGAAGAATATGACCTGAGCTATGAATGGCATTTTATTTTATCTTATTTATTTATATATATCTAACTTATTAACCACCCATCTCTCTCACAGATTGTTGCATGCATATTTGTGGTACAATAAAGTCAAGATTAAAGTCAATTTTAAAAATCATTATGTTAAACACATATTGAGAATATGGAATAAGTAGAAACCCAGGTTTTGTCTGAAAATGTGTTTGTAGTTCTCAACACAAGAAACATTTTATGCTGTAAATTAGAAATAATAGTAGGAAAAAACAAATGGTTGACTTATCATAAGACACTAAAATTTTGTCAAGAGCAATGTAAACTAAAATCAAGAAAACTGGTGACTGAGCAATATCAATTATTCTTTTATTTGCAGTTATTGGAAAGATATTTGAAGTTGACAAAATAATTCATTATTTTGAATATTATAAGATTCAGTTAGAAATAGAAATGCATTGCTAAAATATATACATTTTAACTGAAATTTGAAACAGAAAGAACAAGTGAAAAAATATGTGGTAAAGTGAGCTAAAATTGGCTATAATACACAGATGAGACACTGGAAAAACAGGGGACTGAAAAGATTTCAATATAATATAATATAATATAAACAAGAAAATTTATAAAATGATGTACTATTGGTATATGTCCAGTGGTGGAATTCAAATATGTGAACAACTGGTTCTCTGTGTGGATGCCGCTTCCAGAAGTCCATTCTGGCCTGGGCAGTAAAAAATTAGCTACTGGTTCTGCTGAACTGGTGTGAACTCGCTGAATCCCACCACTGTATATGTCCCAGACAAATTATCTCGAAAATACAAAGTCACTTCAAATTTATGTTGTAAATACAAACAGCAAGAAGAAATAATTTATAATATTACTTCTTTGTAGTTTTTTGTTTTTGTTTTTGTTTTCCTTTCTGGCACTTTTATCTTTCTCTGATTTCTTTTTTCTTTCTTTTTCTTAGTTTACATAAGTTTGAATTCATTTTTATCATCCTTTTTTAAAAAAGCTTTAAAAATTATTTATATTTATGAAATGATTTTACTGTGTCAACAGGATTTTAAGGGGGACATAAATAAAGAATGATTATGAGTGTTAATGAGGAAGGTGGCTATCTGCAAATGGATGTCTGGAATCTTTAGGGAAGATCCTGATGGGAAGGGCTTGCAGAAATTTCAGGGGAAAACACATTACACAACATTGTAATTATTTTATTATTTCTATTTTGTTATTGCTTTCTATTTTTATCTGTGCCTCTCTGCCTGCCCACTAGCCTGCCTATCTATCTATCTATCTATCTATCTATCTATCTATCTATCTATCTATCTATCTATCTATCTATCTATCTATCTATCTATCTATCTATCTATCTATCTATCTATCTATCTATCTATCTATCTATCTATCTATCTATCTATCTATCTACATTTTTAACCCTTTTTCTATGCTATAGGATTGTAATTTAACAATTTGATTAAACAATTAAAACTTGTAAGGCTAGAAAAGTTTTAAAAATGACTACATAGCCTGTCAGAATTTCAGCAAGTGGCTCATCCTTCCTCCAGCTGAAAAAAGAGAATAAACTAGAAAGGTGTAGGTGGGCAGGAACAATAAAACAGTTTGAAACATAAAACTAGAAAAGTTTTGTACCAAAAGAAATAAATGGCATCTCCAACTTTTAGAAGCGCTTAAGTGTTTGCCTCAATCTATATCCAATTTCTACATCACAATAAACTGCCGTACAATATTGTCCTTTGCATATATAAAGATGCTGCAATTTCATCTTCTATTAGCTCCATTCTTGTGTTTTTGTAATTTGGCTGAATGGATTATGTTAAGTACTTCCTTCACATGAGAATGATGAAGACACATGGCGATGTTAAACAGCTCTTTATTCTTATTCTAACAACCGAATGAACAGGCAAAGGCACACAGGCTTTTTTTATGTGGCCAGAGACCTGGACAATGTCAACAAAGTAACAGAGCATTTCTGTGCCTTGTGCATGCGTGCAAGTCTGGCGCCGCTCTGTCTAGTCCCAGCAGCAAACGCCTTGCTGCATGAAAGCACTTTCATCCTGACTATACCAGGATGTCCCTCATGCAGACATATCAAGATTCTAGACCTCAATGAGGCTGGGATCACTACCCTGCTGCCCCATAACAGGCAACCCTTAAAAGTGGGAAAACTCATGCTTCTTGTGCCAGAAGCTTTGGAACTCAGTATCTGGGCACTTGTTAAGCCATCCTGACAACACCCATGTCAGTACGCGTGTAAGTGTGTGATCAGTGGCAGTTTCTGTAGCCACATCCCTAGCATTAAGGGGAGACTCAGGCAATTCCTGAATGGACAGAATTTTAATAGCTGGAGCAGGATCTGGCTCTAATTGGTCCAGGGGTAGTCTGCTCAGGCTATCTGCATGACCCATTTCTTTTCCTGGTTTGTGAACTAATGTATAGTCATATGCTGACAGGAAAATGGACCATCTCAGCATTCGAGGAGAAATGATATGTAGGGTCTGTTTGTTAGTGGTAAACAAACCCAGCAGAGGCTTATGGTCAGTATAGACCATGAAATGGCAGCCATATAAGAAATCATGAAATTTCTTAATGCCAGCCACTATGGCCAATGCTTCTCTGTCAATTTGAGTGTAATTCCACTCTGAAGAAGACAGAGTCCTTGAATAATAGGCCACAGGAACCTGTGTCCCATCAGCCTTCAGATGGCTAAGTACAGCTCCAACCCCATAAGGAGATGCATCGCATGCGATGCAAACAGGCAGTTGCTCATTGAAATGCGCTAAAACAGCATTAGAAGTGAGCAAGGCCTTAACCTCATTGAAGCTCTTGTCATGGACTTTAGTCCACTGCCAAGGAGCCTGCTTGTCTAAGAGCCTAGATGTAATGGCTCTGGCACTGCAGCTTTATGTGGGAGAAATGCATGATAAAAATTTAATAGCCCCAAGAAGGCTTGCAGCTCACTCTTAAATTTAGGTCTTGGGGCCTGCTGGATAGCTTGCAATTTAGTTTCAGCAGGGTGAATGCCTTGAGCATCTATCCTGAATCCTAAGAAGTCAGTAGAAGTGACTCCTATCTTACATTTATCCTTCTTTAGTTTAAGGCCTGCTTTTTGAAAATGAAGCAAGACAGCCCTTAATCTCTCTGCTAAATTTTGAGATGACTCCCCAGCAATGAGGACATCATCAAAGTAGGGACAGGCCCCAGGAATACCTCGAAGTGTGCTCTCCATGACACTTTGGAATATGCCAGGGGCTACATTTACCCCAAATTGCAGTCTCTTGACCTTGATTGCCCCTCTGTGAGTTACAATAGTCTGAGCCTCTGCAGCTGCCTCATCAACAGGTAGCTGTTGATAGGCCTGTGCCAGGTCAAGCTTCGCAAAAATACGCCCCCCCTTGAGGGAGGCCAGAATGTGACTTACCACAGGCACTGGATAAGTGTGCTGTTGCAGCGCCTTATTCAGTGTGCACTTGTAATCTGCACATATACTTATGTCTCCATTAGCCTTTAGAGGCATTATTATGGGGATTTCCCATGGACTTCAATCCACAGGTTCTAGAATGCCCTGCTGGAGCAATTTGTCAAGCTCAGCATCAATCTTACCCTTGAGGGCAAAAGGTACCCTCCTAGGTTTAACCCTGATGGGCGTGATGGTTGGGTCTAACTGTAGCGAAATGGGACGCCCCTTGTAGGATCCTAGCTCTGAACTAAACACATCTGCAAACTCCTTGCAGACTTCTACAAGGCTCAACATTTCCAAATGGTGCAGCCCAGTTACCTGGATTCCCAGAGCCTTGAACCAATCGAGTCGAATAAGACTCGTACGTTCACCCCCAACAACCACCACATCTAGGGGACCTTCAAAATCCTTATGTTGTACTCTAAGGGTGGCCTCCCCCTTAACACACACCATAACATTCTGAAAATCTGTAAGTATTAGATTGGATGGCCTGAGTTTAACTCAAAGGCTGCTGCTGCTGCATATCCTTTTGAATGTGTTAATAGAAATAATGGAGAGAGCAGACCCAGTGTCCAACTCCATTGATAAGGGGACCCCTTGCAACTTTACGTTAATGGAAAGTTTCTTCTTAAGGGGCTTATGTGTCCCTGTCCTCAAAATACTCCTGTGTGATGCGCAGAAACCCACCCTATGTTGGCTGGGGACCCTGGTACCTTTCAGACGTAATTCTTCATGAGGTTGGACCTTCTGGCGACCCAAGCAGACGGATTCGATGTGGCCTTGCCTGCCACCCGCTCTGCAAATGGTGGAGCGAAACCTGCAGTCAGCTCGCTTGTGGTGTCCTCCACACCCGAAGCATTGAAGAGATGCTGGGGCCTTGTCTGGTTGTTCCTTCTACCTCCTTTCAGGTGGCTGGTGAAGTCTATCCACCTCTTCTTCAGGATCTGCTTTCGATCCTTCTCGAGTGTCCTCTTGATGGAGGTAGCTGTCTCTGGAGGGCTCCTGGTGAGCCGTAAGGTGTTCACAGTCCTGCGTGCTGCTTCCTCAGCTGTCACCTCTCATAGTGCATCTTGGAAAGAGACTTCTTCTTTAGCAAAAATCTTCAGCTGTAAGTCTTTGTTCCTTAAACCACATACGAAGCGATCTCGCAGCCTCTCTTCCAGATCCTTGAACTCACAAGGTCTGGCTGCTTGCCTTAAGGCCACAATAAAATCCATAGCAGATTCACCTGGCCTCTGGTCCCTCTGGTCAAACGCATGCCTCCAAGCAATAACAGACAACTTTGGCTGGAACTGTTCCTTCAATAGTTTCTTCAAGTCAGTATATGTTTGTTTGTTTATTTATTTATTTATTTATTTATTTATTTATTTATTTATTTATTAAATTTCTATGTTAGAAATTACTATGTTACTGACTCCAGAGGTGCAGAGGCCACCAGGTTCTCTGCGATTTCAAAAGCTTCCTGTCCACAAACACACAAAGAGTTTCAGCCTTCAAACCATCTTCTCTAATCTGATTTACTCTGAAGTAATTCTCCACCCTTGCTACGTAGGAATTCCATCTCTCTGGGTGTGAGACATCAAAATCAGACAAACGGCCAATCTTCGCCATCCTTTAGTTTACAACCTTCACCACTCGCTCCTCTGCAAACTGCTATAGGGGAAAGGGTCCTTTAGCCGAGCTCACCCTCCAGCGATGCTATACTGGCAGGTTGGGATGCCCTTTCAGACACTGCCTTCCCCTCTTCAGGACTTCCTGTGTAAGTCTTTAAAGCTTTTTTTTTCAGCTTGCAAAGGATCCCACCTTCATTGCCAGTGCTAAGTACTTCATTTGCGTACGAATGATGAAGACACATGTCGATGTTAAACAGCTCTTTATTCTTTTTCTAACAACCGAACGAACAGGCAAAGGCACGCAGGCTTTTTTTATGTGGCCAGAGACCCGGACAATGTCAACAAAGTAACAGAGCGTTTCTGTGCCTTGCACATGCGTACAAGGCTGGCGCCGCTCTGTCTGGTCCCGGGCAGTAAATGCCTTGCACATGTGCACAAGGCTGGCACCACTCTGTCTGGTCCCGGGCAGCTTTTGGAATGCCCGGGACCAATGCAACATCCCGAGCCTGCTTTTGCAGGCTCAGGACACAACAGATTAAATAAAATGTGTTCATCCAGCTGAATTGATCAAGGTTCCTTCCCACAATCAAGACTGTGTGCAGGCCAATTCCAGGAAAGGACTCAGAAATCTTTAGTCAGCTTTTCTGCCTAGAAGCCACCCAGTATTGATATTTATAAGCCACCCAGAGTACATATGAGTGGGCGACTATAATAAATTTAAATAAATAAAAAATAACACACATGGGGACTCATGGAATGGGCAGACTTTACCTTTTCTGTTTTGTGGAATATGAATGCTATGTTGTCTATTTGAGAAATGGAGAACTACTTTCTGCTGGATCAAAGCAGTACAGTCTATACGAACAGTGTTTTTTCCAGGGTTTTAGAAGAATTATTCAGCTACTAGTCCCAGAACATGATTTCCAAATGAGGAAATAGAGGTAACAAAACAGGGTTTTATAAGAATCCCTCATTCAGGAGAATGAGCCAATAAATCTTTATGGAGAGTTTGAGTTACCTGTGAAATCATTACATAAAGCTTTCTGTCTAGTCCTTAAACTTTTACAGCATGTAGGACTGAAACAAACAAACAAACAAACAAACAAATGGATTGCTATACTCAACAGTCCATTAAGTTCAGCTGGATGCCTGATAAAAACATGAACATGGCTGGAGGGTTCTTTTACTGCTTCTCTTTCTCTGTGTGTCTCTGTGTGTGTTTCTGTGTGTGCATGTGTGATTTTAAGGAGCACAATTGCTTCACAGAAAGGGAGAGAAATGGTGGAGATTTCTTTTGGTTCCTTTACTCTGTATATGTGTGTGTGTGTGTGTGTGTGTGCTCAGTCACACGCACACACACACACAACACAAACACAGAACTATTTACAGCAGTCTTCAGACTTTTCAATTCTAATGTTCTTTGCCTCTTTTTCTTTTTCTCTAGCTCTCTACCTATTCTTCAGAAACCCCTTGATGAGCAGTTTAGCTATCAACTCCTCCCTTTCTCCTCCTTTTTCCACTCAGCATTTCACTAAGAAAAAGTGATTAATAATTGATTTATTTTGAAATATGCTTAAGGCCGTTCTTCATTCTTTTATGGATGTCAACAGCCATCCCTTTGTTGTGTGATGTTGTGTGATGCAGTTTCCCCTAAGATTTTTGCCCAGCTGTTCCTGCCTGCTCCTTTTAAGAAAGCCATCTGCAGTCAGCTGCCTTCATCCATCCTGGACTGGCATGAGTTTGGGCTGAAGCACATCCCTCTGTTGGGGTCTTCATTTCTGTTCTCCCAGGGAAGCCTCCATCCTATGACTTCACCTCTTCTCCCTCTGGGGCTAGGAACTGCTGCCTATACACTCCAATGACCCAGCGTACAGACAGCATGTCTCTCTCTCTCTAGCCATTAACTTCCAGCCACTAACATGATCTCTTTGCAAAGTGTCTTTCTCTCTCACAGTAGCAGGTTTAAATGTGGCAAGGTGATTATCTATTTTCTTCTTGATTTTTCCTTTACATCTCAAACCCCAGCAACCAGGGAATGGATTTCCCTTCCATGAATTTAGTCTCAACATCTGTAAACAAGTCTTGAACAAGTGGGATTTTTGCCACATAACATCTGCCTTGCAACAGTTCTTTTTGGCAGCCAGGGATGGTCATCTGGCCTCCAGATGGCACAACTGCACTCTAGGACCATTCCTGACTTTCCTTTCCCCATTTAGCCTCTCCCCTTCTACTGATTCACATCAGCAGAACAGCAGCAGCCTGGCCACAAAATTCATATGCTATACACAGGTGTTTTTCTTTAATGCACAATACAGAAGTAATATTTTAATTGCCCTAATGGGACTGAGATTTGCTTCTTGACCTCTCAGTCTATCCTACAGCCATGGAATTTCTGTGTAAACGAGTTTATGTAAGAATTGCAGCTGGAATGATAACAGAGCAGACTTAGTTTCCTAATACCATCACAGACACTTTCAGGATATAAATATATAGGAATTTACATATGAGTCTCTCATTTGGAAGAAAAATATATTTGAACATATGTATTTGTATTTAGGGAAGGGCTTTAAATGTTTATTTGTTTAATAAAACAACAAAGAAAATAAAGCAATGCTACAATAACAAAAGAAAAAGGAAAAATATTTTGTGCCCAAAGTTATATACACAAATACAAATATATACATACTACAGAGATAAAACTTTTGCTTAAATATGAGGATTTCTGGGGAAAATATTATTTGCGGGCCCCTCAGTTCCTCAGGGGTCTGTTCTCTCACCTCTGCTTTTTAACATCTACATGAAGCCGTTGGGTGAGATCATCCGTCGACACGGGGTGAGTTATCATCAATATGCTGATGATACTCAGCTTTATATCTCTACCCCGCGTCATTACAGCAAAGCAGTGGAAGTGATGAACCGGTGCCTGGAGGCTGTTGAGGTCTGGATGGGTGCCAAAAGGCTCAGACTCAATCCCGACAAGACGGAGTGGCTATGGGCTCTGCCTCCCAAGGACAATTCCAACTGTCCGTCCATTACCCTGGGGGGAGAAGTTTTGTCCCCCTCGGAGAGGGTTCGCAACTTGGGTGTCCTCCTCGATCCACAGCTAAGTCTAGAACATCATTTTTTGGCTGTGGCGAGGGGGGCATTCGCCCAGGTTCACCTGGTGCACCAGTTGCGGCCCTATTTGGACCGGGAGTCACTCCTCACAGTCACCCATGCCCTTGTCACCTCGAGATTCGACTACTGTAATGCTCTCTACATGGGGCAACCTTTGAAGAATGTCCGGAGACTGCAAGTAGTCCAGAATGCGGCCGCGCGAGCTGTCTTGGGTCTCCCAAGACATGCTCATATCACTCCAGCTCTTCATGAGCTGCACTGGCTACCAATTGGTCTCCGAACACAATTCAAAGTGTTGGTTATGACCTATAAAGCCCTTTATGGCAATGGACCAGGATACTTGCGGGACCGTCTTCTGCCTCATGAATCCCAGCGACTGATTAGGGCGCATAGGGTTGGCCTCCTACGAGTCCCGTCTGTTAGACAATGTCATCTGGCAGGGCCTAGGGCAAGGGCCTTCTCCATTGCTGCCCCAGCCCTCTGGAACCAGCTTCCCTCAGAGGTTCGTACTGCTTCCTCCCTCCTAGCTTTCCGTAAATTGCTGAAGACACATCTATGCCGACAGGCTTGGGGCATATGAGCTGTGCTCTGCCCCTGGGCCCTAGGAAGGTCCCTCCATTAGTATTGTGAGTTGGTTGTGTTTGTATGAATGTAACTTATTTTTAAATTTGTATTGTATTTTTATTGTATTTGTTGTAAGCCGCCCTGGGTCCTAGGAGAAGGGCGGCATATAAATTTGATTATAAATATAAAATAAATAAATTATGTGTTCAATTTTATGTGGTGCTTTATATTTATGAATTTAATGCTTTTAAGAATTATTTTGTGCAGGGTTCTGAGAACTAGAGTTAAGATTTTTATAGATCTGTGTGATATGCTGACACACACCCTTTGCTGAGAGTTTTGAAAATCTAAAGAAATACATTTTGATCATTCTATAAAAGTCTTTAAACTATCTCTCAAAATCATATTCAAATTAGCATGTATTGCTTCCCATGGAGGAAAGTTCACGCAAATTGGATTTAGTCACTATAATATATACTTATTGTTCCAATAGAAGAGAATATATGTAGCTCAGAGTTGAACTATAGAGTTTTTGGTGCTCTCTGAGCTTGGTTGTTTGCTTGCAGACATTTCATTAACTTTGTAGATTGTATCATCAGTGGAAGTGAGGGGCAGTTTTCTCCCTGTTCATATGCAGCAGCTTGCCCTGTCAGTGTTGATGGGGGTGTGCGATTTTCTCCACCGCAGTTCTTTGATTAGGCTCTTGTTTTCTGCTTACATAATATTATATGTAAAGAGTGTGACTAGTTGGCTAACTACCAAGAAATCAGTTGTTTCTCCAGGAGAGAAATTTACTTGTTCTTTTCCTGGAACCATTTGGTCTTGGCCTTTTGACTAAGATCAAGCATTGTATCCTGGAATCCTTTGTCCAAGGCTGAGAATCGCAGAGCATTAATTATGAGATGTATAACAATAACATTAATGTTCTGATGATCATTACAGTCAAGGCTATAATTGCTTAAGCTGCCATAATATCACAAGGCAGAGAGGGGACAATGTCTTTGGGTTCACCTCCTAATACCTCAATCAGTATTCCAGATATGAGTTTCTGTATTCTTATTTCTTTGGAAGTGTTCCAAAATAGATCCTCCCTTTGGCAGTCCTGTTATAAGTTGTTTTTAAAATTGACATTTATGCCACCTTTTAATAAAGGACCATTTATTACTGCCTAGAATCAATTAGCACTTAGGCACTAATTAAATCATGGCCACTTAACACTAATGGGTTGCCAGATTTTTTTTTTCCTCCAAGCTAATGGTTATATTACTGGGATGATGAAATGGGAATGAAATGCAGAGCTAAGATTTTATGGCTTTGGTTTAAATTTATTATGATATTTATTAGAAAAAGAAAGAAAGAAAGAAAGAAAGAAAGAAAGAAAGAAAGAAAGAAAGAAAGAAAGAAAGAAAGAAAGAAAGAAAGAAAGAAAGAAAGAAAGAAAGTTTCAACCAGAGGCAAGGAGAACTATTTTACAAAGAACTTTTAATTTGTTTAAACTAATCTAAATTATTAATCTTAATAAGATTAAAAGCTTTATACATATTGAATGTTGGATATTCTGATAGCTTGATCTTACTAATGGCAATGCAATTCTAGAGTTGACCTTTTTAATGTAATATTTCTTTATAAAATTTTTATAAAATGTTAATTTTAAAATTTTTAATCTTTTAAATTAGGAGTCAGTTCTGCTCTGTGATATTTTTCTGATGTACTCCTGACAAACTTATATATCAGAATATCAAGCTACGCAAAGAGATACATTTTGCTTTGATACTCTGTTTAGAATGATAGGGATGGCACATTTCACCCTAATATGTCACTTGGTGAAGAAACCACTCTGCAACAAAGAGAGTTTAAAATGTATTTATTTGTATGCTGCATCTTTTGTAGGAGGTGATCAGGTGGAGCCTGAAAGCAGGGTCAAATGTGTCATCCCATGCTTTGATCAGATTTTTGTGTATAGATAGCATGTAATACACTTGAAATGCTTTCAACTGAACTCCTTTTCCTAGTTATTTGCATCTGACATTAATGTGAACTATTAATAATTAAGCAAATTGGTGCTAGATAAGAATTAATGGAATTCATAAGGGGCTGGACTTAGATCTCCTGTGGGAGAGTTGCGATGCCAAACTGATGACACCTTTGACCCTGTCTTTGGGCTTTGCCTGGTCAATTCCTACACTTTATTATTTGTACAACTAATTCAAGGCAGAAATCATATGGTATGCAGTTAGTCCTCAACTTATAACATTTAGTAGCCATTCAAAATTACATCAGCATTGAAAAAGTGACTTATGACTGTTTTTCACACTTACAGCAGTTGCAGCATCTCCATGCTCATGTGATCAAAATTAAGACATGGCAACTGATTCATATTTATGATGGTTGCAGTGAGGATCACCTTTTGAAACCTTCTGACAAGCAAAGTCAGTGCAGAAGCCAGATTCACTTAACAACCATGTTACTAACTTTACAACTTCGGTGATTCACTTAACAACTGTGGCAAGAATGGATGTAAAATGGGGAACAACTCACTTAACAACTATTCCACTTAGCAACTGTCTCACTTAGCAACAGAAACTTTAGGCTCACTTGTGGTCATAAATTGAGTACTACATGTACTTAAACACATTTAGACTTACTTTTGAGAGAATAAGAACTAGGTAGATCTTATTGACACTGAGTATGATAAACTCAACATTTATACAAAACATCAGAAGTTGGCTTGTTATAAGAATTCCTGCTTGATTGATTTCATTTCCCACTTAACAGAAAGTGCAAAAAGAGTACAGAATGTTTTAACTGGATTTATGCCTATAATTTTAAAACATAAATCAATTATGAAGAATAAGACTGGGAGCAAACATTTTTCACAGACAAGCTGACTTCTTTCTAATCAAGAATGATACCAAGTGTTGGTAAGAGCTGTGGACACTCTCATGAAATATTTTCTGACTAGATAGACAGACAGACAGATTCTCCAAGTCCTGCTAGGCTACCTCATTATGACAGAGAACTGTTCCTGAGACGGATGAGCAAAGAATGTGGAACATCTGCCAAGAGTATATAATCCCAAAAGTATCATCCAAGGTATTAAGGTTATCCTGGTTTAAAGCAAGCAGGCACATATATTGGGCAATACTGATATAGAAAGATGCTAGAAGCAGATGGTCACTTTAGTGACAATAGAAAGAAATAATTTCTTACTATGCAGAAGAAGGCAATGATAAATTATTTCTGTATTTTACTAAGAAAATCATACAGATAAAATAAAATAAAATTATAATGCTGGATAATCAGTCCTTAGATCAGAGGGCACTCAACTAGCTACTTAGAAAGAACTGAGGATCTTTGTCCCAAAGATGCTTTTTCAAGAGGCAAC
This sequence comes from Bothrops alternatus, assembly GCA_034064705.1. Lineage (NCBI taxonomy): Eukaryota > Metazoa > Chordata > Lepidosauria > Squamata > Viperidae > Bothrops > Bothrops alternatus. The sequence continues at coordinate 41,066,879 of JARGCV010000007.1, read as the reverse complement.
TGGACTTGTTTTTCTTTCGCTTCTCATCCAAGAAGGTTTTTCAGCTCTGACTGGATAGTGGGGAATGGAAGGATTTATACTCCTTGCACACAGCTGCTCATTTGCATTTTTTTAGAGTTGTTGAGGCCACCTGGAGATTTATCTATGACATCAGCATCACCTGAGAAGTGAAAATGGGTGTGGAGCCTTCTTGGAACTGTTGAAAGGACTGTATTGTAGACTGGAGATAGATGACTTCGGATCCCTCCTCCCTCTGTTGAAAGAGGATTGTTCAGTTTTGACATAGATGGCCTCTTTGACCCGTCTTTCAAACCAATGGTCCTCTCTGTCCAAAATGAGGATTTGCTTTCTCCAAAAGAGTGTCTTTTAAATGCAAATGGACTGCTGAATCTTGTTCACCTGACTGAATATGCAGTGAACTGTAATAATTATCATTTATAATAATAATATGTTATAATATAATATTAGAAGTATTATTATTAGCAGATTAAAACATTGTGGAATTTTGTAATACAGATTGATGAAATCTTGGCTCATAATGCACCAGATAACTGAAAAAAGAAAGTGAGGATAACTGATGTGGCAATACCAGGGGATAGTAGAATAGAAGATAAAGAATTGCAGATCAGAAAGTATCACGATCTGAAAACTGAAACTCAAATATAATGGCATATGCTGGCCATGGCAATCCCAGTGGCTATCAGCACACTGAGTGCTATATCACAAAAATCTTGGACAGTGGTTAGAAAATTTTCTCATTGAAAAAATTTCCATCTATCAATTACAAAAGGCCACACTGCTAGGATCTGCATATTTACTACGCTGATACATTGAAACATCCTAGGTTCTTGGGAAGAACTCAATGCTTTTGAAGGCCAACACCAGTTACAAAACTGACAGCTGTGACTTCACATTATATTAATGATAATATAAAGTCACCATGTGCTTTTTTGATTATGGAAAGACTTTCAGCTGCATCGGTCACATCAAGCTGTGGAATGTGCTTACGAAAATGGGAATGTCTTCATGAGAAATATATATTTGTCTTCATGAGAAATATATATGCAGGTTAGAAGCCACAATCTGGACAGAATATAGCAAAACAGACTGGCTCCAGTACAAGACTGTATACTCTCCACTTATTTATACAGCCTGCATGTTGAATATTTATTGAGAGAAACTGGATTGGAAGAAAATGAACATAGTTTAAAATTAGAGGAAGAAACATCAATAACCTGCACTAATGACACTGCTCTGATAGCTAAAAATGCAAATGATCTGCAAATTCTAGTAATAAAAATTAAGCGATGAAAAAATAGGAGTAAGTTGAAATATAAAGAAGATTAAGCTAATGACAACAGATACAGAAATTAGCCTTACAACTGGTAATGAAGTGGATGATAGCTTCTGCCTTTCAATATCAACCTCATATTGTAAAAGGACATGAGGGGTCCATGGTGCTCTCTGAGCTTGCTTGTTTTCTTGCAGATGTTTTATTACCTTAACTAGGTAGAGTAATGAAATGTCTGAAGAAAACAAGCAAGCTCAGACAGCACCAAGGACCCCTCATTTTAATCCTGAGATACAAATATTCTCCTTCATTAGTAAAAGGACAAGCAGTCAAGAAATATGGTACAGATTAGCACCTAATAAGGTAGACATAAAGGTCTTGAAAAAAATACTTGGGCTCCATGTGTCCAATATTATGAAAATAATCAGAATCATGCAGACAAAGTTTTTCCCTGTAACATTCTATGGAAGTTAAAATTGAACTTTGAAGAAGTAGAATAGAACAAGTATTGAATTTTTCAACTTTGTTGTTGAAGATTCCTAAGAATTCCATGAATAGTTTAAAAATCCATAAATGAATCTTTGAACAAATCTACTCAGAGATCTTATTAGAGGTGCAAAAGACCATAGTTTGAGCACACAATGTGAAAATCTAGTGATAGCATTTAGACTTATATACCGCCCTATGGTGCTTTGTAGCATTACAATGTCAGCATATTGCTCCCAACAATACTCATTTTACCAGCCTTGGAAGGATGGAAGGCTGAGTCAATCTTGAGCTCTGTCAGGATTGAACTCAAGGCTGTGGGCAGAGTTAGCCTGCAATACTGCATTTTAAACTCTGTGGCACCAGGGTTCATTTAGCTCTCTGGAGAAGTCTGGGAAAAATGGAAAGAAAGAGAACAACAAGATGACAAGTAGCAATACGGATTTATTTAATCACACAGCAATAGTTTCACTGGTAGAACACCCGAAGGATCACTTGGGCCAGATCATTCTGAAGAAAATTTAAGGACCATTAAGAATTAACACTTTCCTCTCTCCCTCTCCCTCTCCCTCTCTCTCTTCCATTCTCTAAGCACTGGCTGTCCCAATCATATCTTTGCCCCTGAAAAGCACTTAGATTTCTGGTGTTGCCTGTCATTTGTTTGTGCACATCTGGTCAAAACATATGTTATATGTTGTTTCAATCCCAAACTCTTAAGCTCTAATTTGTTGTTTCTCTCAGCTTCAGCATGCATTGTTCATATTCACCGAATGACTATTGCACTGGGCCCTCTACATGAACTACCAGTGCACCCCAAGATCAAGTGACTGAAAAAGATTTTAAATGGGATAGATAAAAGAAGCAAACTAGGAAGTACCACTTTCTTATCATTCAGAGAGCCATTGGAGGAGTTCCAGAGGCTGCAAAGCAGAGCTACTTTTTTAAAAAAAACAGAACAAAATAAAAATGAGTGAAACACAGCAGGGTAGTTTGCTTAAGTTACAAATGCAACATCAAGTGTGGCATAAAATATTCTTCATCTGTTTTCAAGCCATTTTACAAGAACAAACAGTAAAACTTCCAAATGTTCATCAATAACTTTTACTTCTATTTCTTTTACCTCTGCAATATGCCACAGCATTTGCATTGTCACAGCCAGTGCATTTATTTGGTAGCTGCCTTATTGAACGTAAGCACTGCAGAAAGTTCCTGCATTTCATTTTTATTTATTTATTTATTTTTTGTCCTAAAGAGTGGTATTTATCAAAATGAAAGATTAAACTTCTCTCAAGAAGTGCAGTAATGAAATTTAATTTCTCTAATACACGAGATGATATTTCTTGTAGCTTTAGAACAAAAGTAATAACAAAAATAATAAAAATGCTATTTACATTCCTGATCAGAATAATTCATGATAGCTTGGCTGAGTTCAAACTTTAGATTTCTTAAACAATAAACCCGTGGCTGAATTTATGCAATTTATACACTAAGCAAACACTTCATTTTTTCTGATTTTCTACAAACCTTATTTTAACAGCCTGATAACAATGCAAAGAGATATAAGGTGGCTATAGATCTGTTTTATCTATAAATTTGCGATTCTCCTATAATATCTAGAATCTAAATTTCCCACTGAAATCTACAAGGATGGCACCAACTTCTGATTTCCCAGCTTGTCCTTTTTATAGACCAGATTCTCAAGAGGATATTTCATGAACTGACGTGAATCTATGTCTTTCTATTCATAATTCTACTTCTGCATTATTATTGTGTTACTGTGGATGATCACATCATATTTGAAACTGCTTCTTTCATAGAATGATTGTTTTAAAACTGGTGTATAAAAAGCATGCAGGGACAATTGAAACAATTTAAGGAATTTGAGCAAATGAAACTGGGGTTTCTGTCTACATTTGGGAAAAACAGCTGCAGCCAGGCAGAAATGGTTTGACTTCCATTTCCCCAGTAATAATTTCAGTACTCTCAAAGGGCCATAAAAAAACCATAGCCCCAGAAACATGAGAGGATCATTCATTCCCCCATTCACAATTTATTCACAAGCATCCATGTGGTGTTTTTAGGAATGTGCTGGTGTCCATAGGTAGCCTCACCCATCCAGGCCCTTAACTTACAAAAGTGTGGGTGTGTAGGAAAAAAGACAATATGCAGACAAGGAATCAGGAAGCGATGTCTGGAAAGTACAGGAATTATAGGCAAGCAAGAACATTTTTAGTCAACTGTCAAGACTATAAGCTATGGTAACCATAGCAGGCGATACTGGCTAGGGAATTCTGGGAGTTGAAGTCCACACATCTTCAGCTGCTAAGGTTGAGAAACAGTGGCTTAGAGTTTCACCTATATCTCGGTAACGACCAGAAGAGAAGCAACCATGCTGAGGTAACATTTAATCCCAACTTTTAAAGGGAGGCAAAGGTTGTACTTTACAAACGTTAAGAGTTGTGTCATTGGAAACTAACCATCAAAGACTTATTTACGTGGCTAAAGCTACATCAACTTGCAGAACCTGGGAGGGTGGAGGTAATCCAGGACAACAGAAAAGTTTTGTGAGCTACAATAAAGTATTTTGTACAGTTATTTTATACACACTTGTATGTCCAGCTCTTGGAAAACAAAGACCCTCACAAGATCTGTCAACTGCCAGGGAAATCAGGAGATTCAGGCAGTTCAAATGAGAATTAAGATTTATTGCAGGTTGGAACTCTCTATAAGAATCTGATCAACTGATGATCAAGGGAAATGATCAGGAAATAAGAAAGGCATTCAAAGTGGGCTGGACTAAGATCTCTTCTGGGTACAAAGGGACTCATGACTTATCATGCATTTGACCCTTCCCTTAGGCTTAACCTGGTCATCTCCTACATCATCACTGAAATTGTAAATCTAACACTGGCATCTAGTATTACAAGTTTTCTTCAAAGTACTGATCACTTTCTATATGTAAATGTGCTTCCTAAGAATATAGGCAATAAAATGTCTCCACATTAGCAATCCTACCTTGCCTGGAATACTGTTAGTATGCTTGCAGTAAAACTGGTTTTCGTTGTGATTTGGTATAATGGCACCAATGTGCAAGAACTAACCATTACAGATTCTGTGATATGGGGTGCAATACATCTGTGTAAAAAATCCTTATGTGAAACTCTCAACAGAGCACAATTTATGTGGGTCCAATATGACCCACATGTATATGGAAGATTGCAACCTGGAATGTAAAAAAAAACCTAAATGGTTAAAAAAAACATGCATTAAGAAAGGAAAGAAAGGAAAACAAATGTGTGTGCCTGTGAACTAAGAAGAGAAGAATGAATAAAGGTAGACCGACCTTGTGGAATAGATTTGATGAATAAAAGGTAAAGATAAAGGAGTCCCTGTGGATTTTACTCCACTAGTTCCTCTGCTATAGGGGGAGGTGCTCATCTCCATTTCAAGGCCAATGAGCCAGCACTGTCCAAATTTATTTCCATGGTCACGTGGCCAGCATGATGTCATGGAGTAGTTATTAGCAGAAGTGTTAAAACATATGTCAGAAAATATGAATTGGGTGCGTATGAAAGTAGGAATCCTTAAAATGGTGAAATACAGAAAAAATATATTGGGCAATTAGGAGACCCAAGAATAAATAAAAATGATAATGGTTTGTTGAATACCTGTTGAAAGGAACAGGTATTAACCAGAAAAGCTTCATTCATTTGGTCATTTAGGATAAAAGGCTGGGAGAATTAGTGACAGATACAACATTGATAAGACAAATAATGTTTGGGTAATATCAAGAACAGATCCTTGGAGAAAATGGAGAGTCTATGTACGAAGTAAAAAGAAAGTAATAAGAATAAAAGTAGAATGATTGCCTGAAGATGCTTTATGAAAAAGTATTATAATATAAATTAACAGATGAAAGCAGACAGAAGGAAAGATTATGTGGAAGCTGCTTGGAACAAAGTAGAAAGAATCATGGTGCAAAGTACAACTGAAATATGGGAAGTTGCACTGATAGGAAGTATGAAAAAGGATGCTTGGTGGAATGATAAAAGGAAAGAAGTGAGTAAGAACAAAATGAATGTAAGAGAATACTGCAAAAATTGTGGATTTATTTATGCATTATTTCAAGTGCTTCTCTGCCACTTATAACGAGAGCATAGAAAGGCAAAGAATATAATCAGAATGCAAGGAACAGTTAAATTAAAAGAGTTATAGTAAATGCCCAATAATATTGATGCAAATTAAAAGCAGTGTTGTTGCACCAAAAGAAGGAGCTTTCAGAAGATCAAAAGGAATTAATATTAAAACAGATGAAGTGGTCTGGGATTAGGGAATTCTGAAAAGAGCATTTAGAAAAGTGAATGGAAATAGCATCGATACTTCATATTGCAGAACTGAACTGAACACTAAAATGTTAGTATTCAAGAAAAAACATGTCATTGAGAAACATATGACTGGGAGAAAATTATTGCACGTTTATTGATTTTGAAAAAGAACATGTACTAGAGTGAATAGGTTTCAATTGTTTTGCATGTATATAGCTTGGAAAGAGGTTTGCTGAATGAAGCAGCAGTTTTGTATTATAGAAGAAAAATATGCATAGTTCAGCACTAATTACGAAGGAAGACATGGATATGAAATGTCTTCTTGGATGTTAACTGTATTTTTTAAAAAAAAAAATGAAAAATGACTGTGTAAACTTAATGTGCCAGTTAGAGATGATGAGTATAAATCTATTTTATCAATAACAGAATAACTGAGTTGAAAGGGACCTTGGAGGTCTTCTAATCCAACCCCCTGCTTAAGCAGGAGACCATATACATTTCAGATAAATGGCTGTCCAATCTCTTCTTAAAAGCCTCCACTGATGGAGTGCCCATAACTTCTGAAGGCAAGCCGTTCTGCTGGTGAATTGCTCTCACTGTTAGGAAATTTCTCCTTAGTTCTAGGTTGTTTCTCTCCTTGATTAGTTTCCATCTATTGTTTCTTGTCTTGCCTTCTGGTGTTTTGGAGAATAGGTTAACCCCTTCTTTGTGTAGCCCCATGAATATTGGAACACTGCTATCGTGTCATCCCTAATCCTTCTTTTCACTAGAATAGACAAACCCAATTCCTGCAACTGTTCTTCATACGTTTTAGCCTCTAGCCCCTTAATCATCTTTATTGCTCTTCTCTGCATTCTTTCCAGAGTCTCAACATCTTTTTTTTAATATATTATGGTGATCAAAAGTGGATGCAAGTGTGGTCTTACCAAGGCATTATAAAGTGGTACTAACATTTCACATGATGTTGTTTCTATCCCAACTGTTAATGCAGCCTCAGATTGCATTGGTTTTTTTTTTTTTGACAGATGCAGCACACTGCTGGCTCATATTTAAGTGATTGTCCACTAGGACTCCAAAATCCCTCTCACGGCTACTGCTATTGAGCCATGATTTAATTATTCTGTACCTGTACATTTGGTTTTTCTTGTCTAAGTGTAAAACTTTACTTCTCTCACCATTGAATTTCATTTTGTTAATGGAGGCCCAGTGTTCAATCTGTTGACATTCATCTGGATCTTGATCCTATCGTTATGAATGGCAAAACAAGAAGAAATAAAGTCAAGAATGAAAAAAAAATGCTAAAAGAAAGGGAAATGAATACAAAAATATATGACCAATATGAAAGAAAATATTGAGATTATACAGTCATATAGACACAATAAATAAAGATTCTAACCACAAGACAGAGTCATGAAGATATAATGTTGAACACACAAATAGGTCAGACATGATGGACATGAATGCGTATATGCTGAGACATGAATTTCTTTTTTTTTATAAAATATTTTATTGGTTTTATGATTTTAACAATAGGTGCTTAAAGCGCACCGTGGTGATTGGGTAAACAAAAATTCCAAAATAAAAACATACATAAACAGCTCAACTTAGTACATTCACTTTCATCTTTCTATTTCCCTCACACACACACACACACACACACACACAAAACATATAAATTTAATATATTCCATTTCTATCATAAATTTCTGTTAAACCTATTTTAAGACTTTGTCAATTTCATTCCAAACTCTCCCGATACATATACCATGATATTTATGAGATGTTACCATACATTCTTTTTACATTCATATATATAATACTTTTAATGAAATGAGATAAATACCTACTCATAACTTTTGGTTTTGCTCGCCCATTTCCCCTTTCACCGCATCCACACTCCTTCTTCTCTATCTTCTTTCTCCCTTTCTTCTCTTCCCTACTTCCCTCTTCCCCTCTTCACCACTCTCCTTCCCTTTCTCTCCACTTCTCCTCTTCTCCTCCAACCTTCCTACTTCCTTCTCCCCTCCTTTACTCTTTTCTCTCTCCTCTCCTTTCTTCCCTCATCCCTCTTCAGATACAGTTCAGGGGTAATGTCTGAGCAACTCCTCTCTCCAAATTTCCCTATCTGTATTATACATTAATACTTCTATTTTATCTAATCTTCTCGGTATATACTTCTTTTTTTAAAAGAAAATAAAAAATAATTTTTTTTACTGATTTTTCCCATCTTTCCCCAAAAGCTTAGGACACAACGTGGTGATCAGGATGTCCAATCATTCAAAGACAAAGTCATATAAATATAGCTCAAATTGAATATGGTATTTTATACAATTTTAAGTAAAGTTCAATCAAACAAAAATCATCAGACACATGCGATTATAATCTATATCCTGTTTTTAGGCTATACTAATTACAGTTGTCACACTCCAATTACATTTTAGTAAGTATATAGTTGTGATTTCAGGTATCCTTAATACAAGATTGTTCATTGAGACAGATTTTTTTCCTTATCATAAATAGCTTTTCCTCTCTCTCTATTACAACATAGTTATCATATTTAAAATAATAATATAAGTCCAACAAATACAGTTCTATTTTTAAGAATATATTCTATCATTTCATCAATCTACATCTATAAAAAAAATCTTTTTAAGGCCTTAATAAAGTTTATATCTTCAAATACTTATCAACTATAATATCAGGAAATTCTCATCTTTCATTCCTAATTAAATCAGACATATTCTCTTTCTCTATTACAACATAATTATCAAATTTAAAATTACTATATAAGTAAAAAAAAATAATAAAAATAAAAAATACATTTCCATTTAAAAAAAAATATATTCAATCATTTCGTCAATCTACATCTATAAGATCTTTTTGTCCTCTAGAAAGATTTACTCCCTCAAATAATTATCAACCATGGTAACAGTAAATTTACATCCTTCATTCATCATTGAATCAGACACAATTTCTAAAGCCTTTTTAACCCGTCAAATAACATTTTATGTCACATTTAAACCTGACTCTAGCTTTCTTTTATGCCAATTTGGTTCCCATAATAAGGCTTTTCGGTTATCAAACCTCAAGATTTGATTACGAGGATTCCTAACAAATTCAAACTGAACAAATTTTCTTTCCCTTTCCTCTTTATTGTAATTTCCAAAAAATTGTGTCTGGGTATCAATCTTTGTTATTTTTAGTAGTTGAGTTGAGTCAATTACAGTTATTTCTTGGTCATCAAAATTGTCAATCAATTGTAGGTGACGTGTAGCATTAGTTGATTCAGTGGTTTCCACATTTTCTCTCAATGCAGATTCACAATTAGGTTGTAAGAATAGTGTCTCTGTCTCTTTAAGTTGTAAGTAGGTCTGTTCAGGACAATTCTGTTCATCTTCTATTGTTCCTTGTTCCATAACTTGGTTCATTATTAGAGGGTCAATGTAAGATTCCAAGGTGGCATCTTTGGATTTTCTCCAAGATTTCCAATAAGTTTTGAAATCTTCTCTAACTTCTAATATTTTTTCCAGTATTAAATCATAGTCAAGATGTGACTAACTTTCAGTCATTTTGGTGGTAGCTTTGCCTATTCCTTCATTAGAGACTACTTGAGAAAAATCCACAAATATCCACCTCCAATGGTCTAATAGCCAGCTTCACCACCCAGCTGTCCAGTTATCTTTTCTCTTTTATTATCACATAAATCCAATCCCTCTTTAAATAACAGGGAGAAATACAGTTAGAGTTTCGCTTTTTCACCTCCAGATGTCCTCAGTGGACTATAACATCTTTTTCTTCCTTTTTTCCCCAAGTTAATCAAGTTAAAGAAAAAAAAAGGAAAGTTTTCTCTCTTTCTTTTGTTAAAAAAATCAACAAAAATGTCTCCCACATTATCAGATTAAAAAAGGAAAATAACAATGTCCCTTTTTTCCTTCTTTTCCCTAAAATTCACCCAACAGAAGTCAAATAGTAAAAAAACAACAACCACACACACAAAAATTAATCTTTTTCTTTTTAGCTCTTCTTTCCACATATAGGCAGCCGCTGCTTTCTTAATAAAGGAAAATAGAAACTCTTTACAGGAAAAGTCAGGATAGCGAGGGAAGGAAAGGTCTCACCTGGATTCACCATGGTGGTTCTTCATGCTTAGTTGTTCTTGTGACTTGTGGTTGGTGCGGCTGGGTGATCGGCCATTTTATGACGATCTTCTTCTCCATCGGCCCTCAGAGTCAGCTCGGACAGCTAGAGGAGCCACTTCTCCTCTGCAGCCAAGCGCAGCCTCCTCGACGGTAGTTGCGCCCTCCAGGCATGACTTTCGACCCCCGCAGGGGTCTACCGGCAGAGGGAAACTAGCCGAACGAGGAGACAAGTCTACCCGTGCGGCTAGAGGCGCTGCGATTCGGAACCGGAAGTCGAGACATGAATTTCTGTAGTTCATTGAACAGTTGCCTAATGTTGTATTATACAATCTAGGACATGTATATAGATTTCTGGCAAATGTTATATACTGTTGTCAAGTTGGTTTGGCATCTCATTTTTTTTCCTGCCAAAGCCATGAATTATGTTTAAGAACCTTCACATTATTCCTGTGTCTCAGCATATATGCATTTATCTCCATTATAATAAAAAAATAAATTTTATATTTTCATATTTCTGAGTGGCACAGTGGCCTAGAGATGAAGACACTCGCCTCCCACTCAGAAGGTTAAGAGTTTAATCTAGGCAATGGCAAATGTTTCTCTATCAGGGCACAAAGAGAAAATATCTGCTGCAAACTCCTCATTGGCATCAGGAAGGGCATTCAGCCAGTAAATGCTCAGTTCCATTCAATCGCCCTGACTCCACCCCAAAACAAAGGGATTAAAGGGTCATAAGAAGAAAAAGAATTCTCATATTTATGTCCAGTTATCCAAATTTATGTCCAGCTTTTATATTCTCATTCTAATTGTCCAATAAAAATAAACATTTTTTTTTACCTTATTGCATCGCAGAGAAAACTGTTGAGAGGAGACTTTGATGTTTGCTAAAGCAGGGCTTTTCAACCAGTGGTACGGGTACCTTCTGTGATACATTGGCACCTGGCAGGTGGTACGCGACCATCCTAGAAAAGTGGTAGTGGGAGGGGGATGAGCTGAACTGGTGGCAGCACCACACAAGCCTGAGCGAGAGATGGCTGGAGCTGCAGGCTCCAGCTGGAGCTTAGCACTGATCCAGGTGCTTCTGCTGATGCAGAAGAAGCACCAATCAGCTGGAATGTTGCAGCATCTCCAGGGTCTTGTGATTTACATTCAGATGCTTGGCAACTGATTCATATTTATGACGGTCACAGTGTCCCAGGGTCATGTGAAGTGACCAAAACCTGCTGCAACCACCCAGCAGATGGGGGGAATAAAAACCAAACACCCCCCACCTCACCCCTACTGCCAATCCTCAACAGAAATGCTCACAACAATGAAAACCTCGGACAGGAGGAAGAGCGTCGCCTGGTGGGCAGCTAGGTGTCTTGCTCAGCTGTGACTTGGGGGGCACTTTTTTCAGTGCCATTGTAACTTCGAACAGTCACTAAGCGAACTGTTGTAAGTCAAGGACTACCTGTACTTTATCACTTTTTTCCTTTTTGGGGGGGGTCATCAAGTTTTTGACACCTTGCTATGCGACTGGTGGTACGTGGATGTTGCCATATCCTAAAAGTGGTACAATGGGTGAAAAGGTTGAAAAGCCCTGTGCTAAAGAAAGGGAAAACCAGAGGGAGGGCTTACTGGCTCCTTTGTATGTTATTCCACAGGGACTTATATATGGCTCTGAGATGTGAGTTTCAATGATCCTCACAGTTACTACCAGCAGAAAAGAAATGCTACTTTAGGTAGTCATCTAAAATGTATCAAACCTTGTAGCCCTAGTCCTATAAAACCTGATACATTTTCTTGCCTACAGGTATATCCTTTTCGCTAATTTATGAGCCTGATCTTAATTTTTATGGAAGTAAACATCTATGAGCATAGTCAAATAGACATCCGGTTCTCTTATTCAACTGATCACTAACATAAATCTCAAAACAAATTTTCTACCCTGTCTTTGGTAATTCACTCTGCCCAATAAAATGTTTTATAGAATTGCAAGCAAAACGCACATGTACACAAACTGCAGAAGCAGGATGGAGGGAAAAAACCCATAAAACTGAGAACTATAGAAAATTGCTGATGGTAAGAATTATTTCTCTATATTCATTTGTCCTTTAGACAGCTACTCTGCAGCTGGATGTCAGCATAGGATGTATTTCAATACAAAATCCCTCAGTAGAACACAGCTTTCATATTGTGATTAGTATATATATATACTTTTCATTACCCAATGCCACTCAAATTGCTTCCTGCTGTTAGTGGATCATCTGATGGGGCATTGTTATCAAAGTAATTTCTGTGCCTAAGCAAGTCTATAAGAAGAGAAAGCTTGCAACAGACGATGGCATTGGCCCCTTCATGGGAATCAAATTAGATGACACCGCAGGGAGACTAAAATAAATATCTGTATGATTGATCTTAAGGAGTATGAAAAGGAACAAGTGGCATCAAAGCAAGCAATGAATTCCTGAAAACGGAAAAGAGACTAGAAGTTAATGAATTCACACTTTTAACATTTTAAACTTGCCATCAATTTCTATAGCTGACCAATTCATCCTAGTAACTCTTCCTTACTATTTTTCTGCATTTTGCTCTCATGGCCTCTCCCGAAAGGAAGTAATGTGTATATATGTGTCTATGCATGTATGTATGTTGTATGCATTTAATGTTGTGCAAAAAACTTGATCATAGTCTGAGCCTGAAAAAAATGTTTGATATATAGAAAAATTAATTACAAGATTCAAAAATGTGAGCTTTAAAAACAGCTTGGAATCCCCCTTCACCTATATACATATGCATGTGTATTAGGCAGGAAAAAAAATGCATAAGTACAGAATAATAATAATAATAATAATAATAATAATAATAATAATAATAATAATAATAATAATAATAATAATGATGATGATGATGATGATGATGATAAAGTTGGAAGGGACCTTGGAGGTCATCTAGTCCAACCCCCTGCTCAGGCAGGAAACCCTATACCATTTCAGATAAATGGCTGTCCAGTTTCTTCTTAAAAACTTTCAGTGTTGGAGCATTCACCACTTCTGGAGGCAGGTTGTTCCACTGGTTAATTGTTCTAACTGTCAGAAAGTTTCTCCTTAGTTCTAGGTTGCACTTCACATTTTAGGCAGCCTCATACAGCAGCTTTGAAGAATGCATGGCTTGAACTTCCATAAAGCCTTCCACAGTCCCAGTACTGAATTCACTTTAGACCACATTAACTATTTCCAGCAGCATCAAACATGATAATATGGCAAACGGGTCTTAATAACTTCTTAGTAAAAAATCAGTGATCCAGTTGCTTGCTTTGAGAGACAGAAAAATAATGTGTTATGAAGAAGGGTGTATGGGGGGGGGAGGCAGAAAAACAGGTATCAAGAATTTGTAATCTCATTAATAAAGTTTTGTAAACAAACAATGCAACTGAATTTAATCTCTCAGAAATACTACCTTGCGCATAATCAAGTATCCAAATTTTTAATATTCGAAGTGATCCAGAAAGATATTGCCTGAAACAAAGCATTGGCGATGCTTTCCTTCATTTTTCTTCCTCAAAGAATTTTACAAACATCATTCTGGATTCCTGGGTAAATTGGCTCCAAGGTAGCCCTGGCTACTAAGACTTGAACAAAGTTTTGGCAACAATGAGAAAATTTGGAAAGCTGGTCCAGGAGCCCAGAACTAGGAAAAACTTTGCAATACTTATTATTGAGATGACCTACCACAGCTTTTACCAGCACTATGCATTGTTATTGGTAGAGCCTACCCATTCTCTCTTCCCTGCATCTTCTGTAGAAGGCCTCTGGGGAACAGATGTCAAGAGACTGAGGAGGAGGGAACATCAATGCTAGCTGTTTAAAATAGCCACAGTGTGATGAACTTGGCTGATTCCTTCAGGGTAAGGGATTTTACTGAATCTGCCACAAGTCTAGAAAGCATTTGTGAAGAGGATGCCCAATTTATACATAATACTGAGCCAGATTTGTTTAAACCAACCAACTACCATATGGCTTGTTGAATAGGCCTACCGTGGCCTGATTAACATGTCACACTAAGATATAATGGAGAAATTCACACTTTATGCTAAGCCAAATCAAATCACATTATGACTTAAGAACTGTGTGTAAACCAGGCTTGTGGAGGCTTTTTTCCTTCCACAGAACAAAAATAAAAAGAGGCCATATGAGTTGATTGGAAAGATGCCAGCCATATGTTAATACTCATATTCTCATATACAGCTAATAGCTAATGGTGTATAAAGGAAATTATTCCTTGCTCCATCCAAAATTGGGGGGGGGGAATTAATTGCTAGGAAGGACTGAATATGATCGATTGGTTAAGTGCTTTAGAGTAGGGCATTGTAATAAATGGAGATGTTTGGAAAACCCATCTCAGAAAAATATATTCCATAAAGAGACCAATATAGTCAGATATGTCAGACTAAGCTTCCACCCCATGATATTATGGGTAGATTTCCTGCTCAGTTTAGGCATGGAATAACCAATTTGGGTAATAAGGTTTCTACTAATATCCTCACACACCGTGAGAACATTAAGAAAGCACCACATTAAATTAAATTAGAGATGCTACTACAGCTCCAAAATTTATGAGTTTAAAACTCTCTGTGGGGCCATATTCTATATACCACTCCTTTTTTTACTTTAATAACGATCATTTAGAAAATGCACAGAGGATTTTCTCCAAACAATAGAAAAGGATGCATAGGGACAGAGAGAATTACTAAAGTATCAAATATTATTCCAACCAAGTTTGCTCCCCACTATCTGACAATCTATATAAAACTGAATCAATGCATTTCTAAAACCTGTTTTTATAGTTTTGGGGTTGCTAGCTACTACGGGATGTCTGAGGGGAGGAGGGGAAGGAAGTTAAAATTAAATGCTGGCATTTATTTAAAGAAGATAAACCTCATAAATATTCTTCACATGGTGCCTGAACCTTCAGTATACAGTGCACTAAGATCAGCAAAATCAATATTCAGGAAACTTCCCAAATTCTAGATTTCAGAAATGGTTAGCATTGGGCCATCTCAGACAAATGAAAATAAATCCTTCTCCAGAGTGCTTTAGTGCTGTGAGAATGAATTGTGCATGTGAAACAGATGCCTCGCTTCAATGACTGTTTCATTTTTTTTTATAAAATCCCATCTCTCTTCTTTTCTATTTATTTCACACCTGCAAAATCACAAACCTATTTCCTTTTCCAACTGAAAAGACTGGACTCTATCAAGGCTGAGGAGCAAAGAAAAGAATATCTTTACACTTGCTATGCAGTTTGAAAATGAGTCTTTTTTATCTTTCTCTCATTTTTTGCCAGCTGTCTCTGTCTAAAGTCAGGCTATCTATAAAGGATTAGCAAGAGATTATTTCACTTTCCTTACTAGGACATAAATCATAAGCATCTTTAAGTATGTGACAGAGAATCCAGCTGGTTTTTTTCTTCCTCCTCTCTCTCTCTCTCTCTCTCTCTCTCTCTCTCTCTCTCTCTCTCTCTCTCTCTCTCTCTCTCTCTCTCTCTCTCTCTCTCTCTCTCTCTCTCTCTCTCTCTCTCTTTCTCTCTTTCCTTCTCTAATTTCAAACTAATTGCTTTGGCCACATCTTGTTCCAGATATTTTGCTGATTTCTTTCAAGTAGCCATTTATTTAAAGTTCCATATACATCTCGCCTTTCTCTTTTTTCTTATATCTGGCTTTTGAAGCACATTCTAGTTTTTGACAGACAATTTAGAATAAATTATCTGCAGCAGCAGCAGCAGCTCTGATTCCTATTCCTGGATATTAAAAAAGATCTCTACTCATATTGCTGAATTAATACATATTATATCTGCCATATCTGATTTTTAAAAATCCAGATTTTTACAGACATACTAGATACAGTATGCATACTGTACAGAGATAGGCTTAAATTATTCTGTAAGGCACAATTCATTCTTTAAAAAAACAACAACTTTTGATCCCAGAGAGGACTGAATCCATTATCGAAGCCAACATTTGTGGTGTATTCAGAATGACCATGTGGGAAAATAATTTATGGAATTCCCAAGAAAAGTAAAATATCAATAAAGTTGGTAACATTTTGAAATTTCAGGATATCACTAAAAGTATCTAAATATATTTTGGTATGTTGAAGAAGGAATATTGATTAATTATTTATATACCATCAAGTCATGTTGGAATAACAATAGCAATAGCAATAGCACTTAGACTTATATATTACTTCACAGTGCTTTATAGCTTTCTCAAAGTGGTTTAGAAAGTCAGCCTATTGCCCCCAATAATCTGGATCCTGATTTACTGACCTCGGAAGGATGGAAGGCTGAGTCAACCTTGAGCAGATCAGGATCGAACTGCTGAACTGTTAGCAGACTGCAGTCAGCAGAATTAGCCTGCAATACTGCATTCTAACCACTGCGCCACCATGGTTCTTGATCACTGAACAACTGCATGAACAAATTTTGACCTGTATATATTGTATATATATATATATTGAATATATTTTCAATTGTTTTCTTTTGAATTATTTTTCCTCTTTGTTGTACTTGTCCTTGAGCCTACAGATTGGGACTAGTTGCAACAATAAATGAAGCTTTAAAAAAGTAAAATAATAAATATTTCAGTAACCTCTGATTTCATTGACCTTTTCTATTTATTGTCTTCTTCTTTTATTTCCACCAATTTTACCAAGCATAGTTGTTTTTCTTAGTCACTCATCCACTTATGTATTCTGCCTAAAGTACATACATTTCTGTTTGTGATTATCACCTTGGAAGAGCAAACAGTCTTTATTTGATTCAAGATTGATGAATTATTCTTCTGGCAGCCTCTGATATTTTTTGTAACTGTCTTCAGTCCTTAATTCAAAAGCTTACCTTTTCTTTCTCTCCCTCCTTCTTCATATATTACCATTCATATATGCTCTTTCATATATAGTATTACCATTAGAAAGATCATTGCTTTAACTATTGTAATCTTTGGTGTCATATTCTTATCTCAAAGATCTTATCTAAATGTTCCACTGTTTCCGTTTGTGAGGAAAAAAAACCTTCTCTTTACTTATCCACTGCTGTCAATTTTTAAAATACTAAAACCAAAACCAAAAAACTACTTACCACTTCTTCACTGTCAGCTGTAAGTTCATTAAGAAAGATGCAGGTTAACATTACCTTTACCTTCTATTATAAAACATTAATCCAGATCTTTGCTTTCATCAGAGTATAAATTCATCAGAGCAGTTCTCCAGATAACTTGTTGTGTCTCAAATGCAAATATTTAACTGGAGACAGGTATGATAAAACCTGAGTCAAGAGTATGTCTAGCTTCTCTATAAACTTGGTTAAAGCTTAAGTTTTATTATTGACACCCATTACCATTAATACTTCAAGACAATGTTCAGTACACATGGATCACAACTGTTGACACTACTCTTTTAAACCTAAGCTTCTCTTCCTCCTCCATTCTTAAGATAATATACAGTACAATCAGATGAAACAAACTCTGAAGCAAAATATAAAGAGTACAGAGTGTTAAGCAGATCTAGGAAAGGTTCTAGCTTTCCTGTCACCAGTACACAAGAGATATATTATCATTACCAGCCAGCAAAAGAGAGTGTTGGAAAACAACCTCGAGTATTCCACATTTAATGCATTTAATTGTTAGAATTTATAACACTATCCCAAAGGAATAACATGTGTGGTGTACATGCATGTCCAATCTAGGGGGGAAGGGTGTTATGTCCTGAGCCTGCAAAAGCAGGCTCGGGATGTTGCAACAGTCCCGGGCTTTGCAAAAGCTGCCTGGGACCAGACTGAGTGGCGCCAGCCTCGCACACAGGCGTGAGGCACAAAAGCCATCTGTTTTTCGTTACTTTTGCCCGGGTCTCTGAGCAGTTAAGAGAGGCCTGCGTGCCTTGGAAGTTATTGGTGTTTTGAAGGCGATGAATAAAGAGCTGTTGAAACAACAATGAATCTTCATCATTAGCAACCGATCAAAGGACTTAATACTTTCCTTCATTTTTCTTTCTCAAAGAATTTTACAAAAGTCATTCTGGATTCCTGGGTAAATTGCCTCCAAGGTAGCCCTGGATGCTAAAACTTGAATAAAGTTTTGGCAACAATGAGAAAATTTGGAAAGTTTGTCCAGGAGCCCAGAACTAGGAAAAACTTTTTTTTAAATCTAAGCTTCTCTTCCTCCTCCATTCTTAAGATAATATGCAGTACAATCAGATGAAATAAACTCTGAAGCAAAATATAAAGAGTACAGAGTGTTAAGCAGGTCTAGGAAAGGTTCTAGTCTTCCTGTCACCAATACACAAGAAATATATTGTCATTACCAGCCAGCTACCTTACACAGCTATAAACACCCAGCCATTGGAAAGCTTTCTCTCTTGTCCATTGTCACACTCTCCCCTTTGCAGTATTGGATGGTAAATATTGAAAGATATCATTGGCTGACATGTTTCTCCCCTGTGATTCGGGACAGGTGGAAACTACAGAATGTGTTCTTTGTTGTTCGTTTTATAGAGACACTCATCAGGGTGGCTTTTCAAATGTGTTGTTTTGAAGAACTTGATTAGCATCAAGACAGTTAAATAAGTGATTTCCAAAATGTTTAGAAAATGAGGTTAGGAACCCAGTGACCTTTAAAAGAATCTGCTATAATTGAGAGCATTATGATTTTTCTTTGTATCCTGATATTCAAACCCACAGGAAATCACTATCTTGTGGTCTCTTCCTGAGCAGAGCTATCCAGAGCAGATGTGGACAATCTCTGATCCCCTCATTATCCAGAGAGGTCCATAACTCTTTGCTATAGTCATTGTCTTCACTCATTCAGAGATATGCTACTTTGCCATTTCTCCCTCAGAAGTTTCTGTCTAAGCCACAGGTGTCAAACTTGCGATGTCACATGATGTGTCGTGACGTATCGCAACTTTTTTCCCATTGCCGGCAATGGGGTGGGCGCGGTTTTGGCGTGACACATCCAGCCTGCAGGCCGGCATTTTGACACCCCTGAACTATTGGCTCCTGCTTTCTCTGAAAACTGCCTGTCAATTTTTCCTGCTTTCTCAGAAAACTGTCTTTCTTTATTATATTCTTCATTCTTCATTACATTCTTTGTAATATGTCCACTTTTCTCATATGAAGAATTAGTGCAAATAATTGATCATTCTCTCACTTCTGGGTAGAAATATAAGTCCCCAACCCTTTGTTCTTTAACATCCTCTTTTCCTGCATGTTCCAGCAGTTCAATTTCCTCTGCACTTGAAGCTTCTGATTTGACTGCTCTCTCTTGTTTGTCACACTTCCCTTTCTAGAGGCAAGGGAACATTTCTTCCTAAAATCTGCAAAGAATCAAGTCCTATTCAATGGTTTCTATTCTGGGGGGGGGGGAGGAGGAAGGGATTGGAAAGAAAATTAAAGTTCAGTAAAAAATTTGTTGGATGGGAAAAGGAAATGATTTAAATATCTCTTCAGGCTAAATTTGTCCTTGCTTCAGCTTCCAAATACATATTTATAGATTTTTCAAATTATTTTTCATCATTTTTTCATAATCTACTTCTTAATTTCTTTCCCTTGGTATGTCTCTTCTTTCTTGAGGATGGAAGACATATGGTGAAAAACTATATTGAACCTGAGGTTAGTTCCTTCTCTTTTCTATATTTTCTATGCTAAGAAATGTTACAAATGGTTGCTTTGGGAAGCTAATTACTCACACGGCTTAGTTTGGATTTTCTGTGAAATGGATTCCTTCTTTGAAGAAGATAAAATTTTTGTCTTTCATAAGATCTCCTGTCCTCAAAACCAATGGATACAATCATTCCTGCCATGCTTATATATATAAGGCACTTGGTTTGGGCTGTTTAAATTCCCTGCTATACCATAGGAACCATATGTCAAGGATTGGCAAGAGAAATTTAGTCTTGCTTTGGAAACTATATTTCAGGAAAATCTGCCTGCCATCATTATGTTTTTCTGGAGGGATTCCATTGCCTTTTGGGGTCTATTCTCTGCTTTAAAATGGAAGAATAATTTACGATAAGGCTTCGAACAACATTAATTCAAACTATGCACTATGACTCTTGGCAAAATCAACTCTTTCATGCCTGGCACTGATGTGTTATATTTCTAGTAGTGGTTTGACTATCTCCATTTAAAGCTGTTTTTACAGCCTTTGCTGTCTCTTTTTTTGGACCACTTTCACTGCATTTGCTTTTCCTTTTCTGATTTTATTCACTGCCTTTGTAATCTTCTTTAGAAAAACACAGTAAAACTTTACCCATGTCTGAAGAAGAGACAGCAGAAGTTGTGAAAAGGATCCAAAAAGAAGACTGGGTGATATCTGGCTCAAAAACAGTAACTGTGAGAGGGACCTTAGAGTCCTAGTGGATGATCACTTGAATATGAGCCAGCAGTGTGCAGCAGCAACCAAAAAAGCTAATACAATCCTGGGTTGTATAAACAGAGACATAAAATCAAGATCACGCGAAGTATTAGTACTGCTTTATAAAACCCTAGTAAGACCACACTTGGAATACTGCAGCCAATTTTGGTCACCCTATCACAAAAAATATATTGAGAGTTTGGAAAAAAATTCTGAGAAAAACAACTAAAATGATCAAAGGCCTGGAGGCTAAAACATACGAAGAACGACTGTGGGACTTGGGTTTGGCTAGTCTAAAGAAAAGAAGATATAGGGGAGATATGATAGCAGTATTCCAGTATTTGAAGGGTTGCCACGAATAAGAGGGGGTCACATTATTCACCAAAGCATCAGAGAGAAGGATGAGAAACAATGGTTGGAAACTGATCAAAGAGAGAAAGAAGCAACCTGGAATTAAGGAGAAACTTCCTGACAGTAAGGACAATTAACCAGTGGAACAGCTTGCCTCCAGAAATCATGGGTGCTCCATCACTGGAGATTTTTAAGAAGAGACTAGGCAGTCACTTGTCTGGGATGGTATAAGTTCTCCTGCTTGAGCAGAGGGCTGGACTAGAAGACCTCCAAGGTCCCTTCCAGTCTTATCTTTTTCTATTCTACAAGAAAGCCAAAGCAGTGAAAAGCTGTCTGAAATGGAGGCAACCAAGCAACAAAAAGCTTTCCAAAGACATAGCAGCTTTAGCCACATTTAGAAAATGTTCACAGAACACGCTAAGTCCAAAAAGGAGTCAGCAAAGCCATAGGGCAACTGGGCATAAAAGGCAAAGGTTTGATGTGGGGAACAGAGAAAGGAGGCAACTGACCAATGACTGAGTTTCTGGGATTGCTTGCCACCCTGCAAGGCAGCATGTAGGGTGGCCCAAAGGGCAGAGATATGGGGAGGGTGAGATTGGTAGATAAGGGAAATTTCAGGCAGTCCCTTACCTTACTGATTCTTAGAACTGGGAGGAATCAAACCCAGAATGGCTTGAATTGCGATGGATACTCAATTAACAAACAGTGATTCTTGGTTAACAATTGCAACGGCAGTGCAGGGATTATTGTTGTAAATTGATTAGTCATGTTAAAATTTGTTTTATCCACCATGCCAACTTAGGTGGGAAATTCTGGATCCAGTTGTGGTCTTAAGTTAAGGGCTACCCTGAACAAAGGAATTTACTGCGGCCCCATGCAAAATTACTTTGTATTGTAAAATTTCTAGAGGCTTTCTTAAGAAAGAGATCTTTATTTTTAACTCTGCTACAAAAGCAAGATATAGGATGAGTTATTGCATGTTTCACCTGTTCCCTTTCCTTGAAGGAAGAAGAGCTGCTTATTGTTTGCCTGGCTCCCTTTTGGGGGGCTAAATTAGTAGCGCAGCAGTCACAAATGGAAAACTAATGGAGAAGCAGGAGGGAGATTGAAAAAGACAAAGGGCATAGGAAAGGGGTGTGCAATTCTCAGCATAATAAAAAAGAGCATGTAGAAAGGCATAGCTTATAAATAGATTCCTGAGCACCATGAAACAGTGCACTGCACCTCTGGCTCCCATTGGGATAGCAGGGGCTTCTTCCTTGTTCTTCCCAAGGAGTCTTCAGCCAGGATAGTGTGTGCTTGTGAGGGTGGTGGGGGGAGAGAAGTGGGTGGAAAGAGGATCCTTGTAGAGCCTCTTACCATGCTACAGAGTGCAGGAATCTCTCTGCAATTCACACATATGAAAAACATATCATGTGGATCTGATTTCAAACTGTGGTTGTCAGAGTTATTCTAAGGTGTCTATAGCTTGGCTGGCAGTGAAAAATAAAAAGGAGTGATGGAATTTGAAATGATAAGGAGATTCAAAATCAACCTGAAGCTTACTACATATGTTGCAACACAGAGCATGATTGCAATGTCCATGACCGATGGGTAATCATTCTTTGCTTAGAGATGCAAAATCCACTTTTCAGCAGCTCCAAATACTGGTATGAGGAAGTTGGGCCATTCTGATTTCTTGAAAATTCCACCCAACAATTCTATGTTTTTCTATTTGTAGTAAACAAAACAGGCACAGGAGAACCCTGTTTATTTAAACCCATTTTAATGAAGTTTTGGAACATTTTTGGTAAGATATGTTGGTAACTTAGACCAGGAAACAGGCTGGGACAGTGTATTTATTCTGGATGTTTCATTAGGTTTTGAAATCATCAGTCAAGATATCCTAATGGACCACTTATTTAATGATGTCTTAGGAAGCACAGTATTATGCTATTGATGGTCCTTTGTGGAGGAATCTTACGAAGTGGCTTTTGAAAACTTCTGTACCTCAACGTGACAATTTATGTGGTGTCACACAATCCTATCCAACCATCACCACCACCACCATCATCATCAAGTTGTAAGGGACCTTGGAGGCCATCTAGTCCAGCCCCCTGCTCAAACAGGAAACCTTATACCATTTCAGACAAATGGCTGTCCAGTCTCTTCTTAAAAACTTCCAGTGTTGGAGCATTCACAGCTTCTGGAGATAGGTTGTTCCACTGATTAATTGTTCTAACGGTCAGAAAACTTCTCCTTAGTTCTAGGTTGCTTCTCTGATTAGTTTCCATCCATTGCATCTTGTCCTGCCTTCAGGCACTTTGGAGAATAGCTTGACTCCCTCTTCTTTGTGGCAGCCCCTGAGACATTGGAACAGTGCTATCATGTCTCCCCTCATCCTTCCCTTCATTAGACTAGACATACTCAGTTCCAGCAACCGTTCCTTATATGTTTTAGCCTCCAGTCTTCTCTGTACACTTCTACAATTGCATGAAATTGTTAGGGAAGACAATCTGGAAGTTTGAGCTGAAGTATCTTCAATATGGGAATACTTCTCAGCTTTCCTTCATCCACTCATCACAATGAGGAGTCCTTGAACTGATCTCTGGAGACTTTTATGATCGATGATGGCAAAGAAGGCAAGATTTATAGCAGAAAATCAATTACTCTTGAAAAAAGCTTTACAACAAGTCTTAGATGGGGCTGTTTTTGCCTCAAATTCATCCAACTGCACAGCTTGTGATTCCTCCTAGGCTCCTTGTTAACTGAGGGAGTCAAAGAGCTGTTTTGGAGAGGAGCTTATTTACAGCATGCACTGCTATCAATAGTGATGTTCTGAGTATCGCAAAATACATTGTATGAGTTTCTCTATCTGTTTACATGCCCTCCCAAGTATTTTGGGGAAAGGGCACTGAGGATATGCAACATCTACCCTGGGTTGACCATCAGTACATCTCTGATGCAAATTCAAGGAAATATTCTTATTTTTAAAGTATAAAAGAATCTGTGATCACTTTCATATGTATATTTTTATTGCACTTTCAGATCAGGGATTTGGGTTCTTTTAAGCACTACTGAGTGGGCCAAAACAGAGAGAGGGCCTTTTCTGTAATAGAAAGAGTTCCAATTTTTGGTGTTGGTTTTAGAGCAGATTTTATTAACACTTTATTCTTAGAGTTAAATATAAGTTACCTGAAAAGATGTAGGTTGGATTTTGATTTTCTATACGTATGTATATGCTGATTATTCTTATAATTATGTTATGGTTTTTAATCCTAATTCACGTAGAGTTGCTTTTATGATTCAGGTGACGCATAAACTGATTAAAAAACTAAATATTTCATAAAAGAATCACTCACGGAAACAAGGCACAAGTATAGCACAGTGTGACTTTAAAAAAGAAAAGAAAAGCTATTAATAATACCAAAGGGTCAAAACAGAAGTCAGAGGTGAGTAAAACTGTTTAAAAAAAATAAAACAATATCTTTGAATGCATTGTTTTCAGCTCCAGTCTGTACTTCCAGACAAATAAAAGTCTGAGAAAAGTAACTGAGATGCTTCTGAATTCCAAATGTCAAAGTACAAGCAGCTCCCAGAAGCTATTACCAAATATTCATTTCAAGGAAAGCAAACTACTGATATTTAGAGTCAACCACCCAAATATATATAAAGCACCCACCTATACTACAACACAGACAATCCATGCAAACATCCCATAGGTTCACTTAACAGTCTGTTTTTGGTCAGCTTACCAGCATAACCTCTGGCAGTCTCCATTTGCCAGAGAGCTCTTCCTAATTCTCGGTGGATACTTCATCTCAAAGGCTATACACAGGATTGGAGACACTGTGGGACATAATGTCTGTCCAGTCACATATATGGGCACTGCTACCCTCTGTTTGTCTGTGTGTGTGTCTGTGTGTGTGTCTGTGTGTGTGTCTGTGTGTGTGCCAGCGTGTTTGTGCAGGCACATGCACACCTCTTCAGGTCAGTGTTGACTCCTGGTGATCGACTGGATAGGTCCCCGCAGTTTTCTTTACAACTTTATCAGGAGTTGTTTGCCCATGACTCCTTCCTACGGCTAAGATTGAGTCTTTCCCCCCTACACTCCAAGGTAATCCAGTTGGTTTTATGCCTAAAGTGGGTTTAGAACTGGGTTTTTAACCTGGAGTCTTATTCATTACACCATACTAGCTCTCCCTATCCTTCTGCTTGTTCCCTAAATGGGCTCCAGCTAATTGTCTTCAAGGGACTCTTTGCTATAAAATTGTGTTCAAGATTTTTGTAAACTCTTAGGATAACATTAACAGTACTGATATTTTGAAAGTTAACTTCTTTGTATGTGAAAACTTTGTTTTTGCTCATTTGGATTTTTTTGTCTTTCACAGAAATATACAATACAACTTTTTTTTAAATAATGAAATAGGAATAGGAATAATGTGCCTTGTTTGGGCTGCAAAAATCTGGGAGCTGTTAG
The DNA here is from genome assembly GCA_034064705.1 of Bothrops alternatus. Taxonomy (NCBI): domain Eukaryota; kingdom Metazoa; phylum Chordata; class Lepidosauria; order Squamata; family Viperidae; genus Bothrops; species Bothrops alternatus. The sequence goes on along the minus strand of JARGCV010000007.1, from coordinate 41,041,438 downwards.
ATGGCAGTAAAGAATGAGTTTTCTATGCCTCTCTCTGATGCCATCTAGTGATCATCTTAATTTTTGCAAGCCAGATATGAACATATTATTAGGGTGAAGTATCCTTGGTGCTCTCTGAGCTTGCCTGTTTTCTTGCAGATGTTTCATTACCCAAATTAGATAAAATCATCAGTACTAATCTTACCTAGTTTAGGTAATAAAAAGTCTTCAAGAAAACAAGCAAGCTCAGAGAGCACCAAGTACCTCTCATGTCAACCCTGAGCTACAAATCTTCTCTTTTGTTAATATTATTAGTATACCTGTTAACAAAGAACTGAACAGGAAGCAGTCTGAATTCACATACATTTAATTCTACCACAGAATGGAATTGCTGAATTGCTCACTTTTCTCTGAGCTGAAAGCATCTTCCTCAGGAGATTCTCTTGTATCCTTCTGTGTGCATTTATAACAAAGAGAAAATGATAGAATGGGTGCATATGTTTTGTGCTTGTGTGTTGAAAGTCATGGCCTGATAAACCAGTTGAGCTATCTTGCTGAGCATCCCAAAACATATGCAATCTAAATGCATATTAGCTCATGTATTTCCAGTAATGATTTTTTTATATTCAGTGCTTTAATTCTGAAATCATCCATTCTCTGCTGAAGGGTTAAGAGGCTCATTGGAACAATATCCATTTTTTTTCTGAAGCTTTAACAGCACCCATAGGAAATCGGAATACGTCTTATATCTAGGAAAAGTTGTAGATCAGGGGTGTCAAACTGCTGACTCACGGACCGGTTGCATCATGCTGAGGCCGTGGCCACCCCAGCTCCGGTAATGCAAAACAAGTCATGATACATCGCGACATGTCACATGACACAGCGAGTTTGACACCCGTGTTGTAGATAGTCTTTTTTTTTTTTTTTTAAAAAAACTAATATAAAATCACTCATTTTAGAACCCTGGATGCATGGTTTGGGTTTGCATATGTAAACTGTCAAATCTTTATTTTATCTTCAGTACTGCTCTTAATGTAAAACTCAAACCAATTACTGAACGGACAAGAACCCATAAAATATGCAAAATGATTTCTTTTATTTTCCAGCATATTCAGGAGAAATAGTTTTACTGATGATCTGTGACATTCTGTTCTTGTCAAACTAATCCTTTCTGTATTAGGTACTAAAAATTAACTCTATGTTACAGCTACCCATGTCTCTAATAAAATCAGTGTCACACCACCAAATTATAGTGTGTGTGTGTGTGTTTGTGTGTGTGTGTGTGTGTGTAAAATTGATCTTTCTCACTGTAAGATAATGTATAATAGATTCTATTGACCAAATAGATGTTGATATGAAAAGTTGGCCAGAACAACTCCATTACAGAAATATGAGTGATGTAGGCATGACAACACAATAACTACATTCCTTTGTTATATTTATATCTGCTTGTTGCAACGCCATCTCCCATTCTCAGATCCTAATAGTCTTCCACATTTGCTGTAAGAAGGATAACCTAAAGTATGTTTTGTGACATTTTCATAGAACATCATTCTATCAGCAGAAGGAACCTGTATTTATTACTCACCGTGCATGCAGTAATTTTACATTATTAATTATCTGTTCAATTGCAATTTAGAAAATCCATCTTTTACCCATAATATTATTCAAAATTATTCAAGCTGAAAAAACCTAGACCAAAAGAGGTATTAAAAATCATATTATTAACTACATTTAATTAAAAATCAATGAAATCAGGCTATTGCAATTGTTCAGAGATAAAGAAGATAAGAAGATAAAGATAAAACAACCAACTACAACAGCTAACACCTTGCCCCTAGCCAGTGGAATGATTGGTTTCTTTTTTAACTAAGGGTTTTTATATTTATGTATTTTATTATAATTTCTATCATGTTGTGAGCCACCCTGAGTTCTCCGGAATAGGGCGGCATAGAAATTAAATAAATAAATAAATAAAATAAATAAAATGTCTGCAATTTTTTTCTTTCATAAATAAGGTATTTTTTTCCGTTTCACATATAAAATATTACAAAACTTACCTTATGGAGGAAATGTCCCTTTAAAATGGCTTCTTGAATTTATTTATTTATTTATTCAACTTATATGCCACCCATCTCACCTAAACAGAATATAGATATCCAGATGATAAAGGTAGTAAAAGATTTGGACCGCCTGCAGCAAGTAAGGGTTATGAAGAACAGTTAGAAGATTATCAAATATCACCAAACAAATAAATGAAAAGAAAAAGAAGGAAGGCCTAATCATTTTGACTTCATGTTCTGAAAAAAAATCTAAAATTATGTCATATAAAAAGATTATGCATATCCTGGAGAAAATTAGCTACAGTGTGCTTGAAACTAAGGTTTTACAGAAGGAGTATTTTCAATATTAAGCAAAAATCAAGAATACAAGGGCATTATCTCAAACTGACAGGAGGGAAGTTCAACAGTAATGTTATGAAGTATTACTTCACAGAAAGAGTAGCAGAAGCTTGGAATCAACTTCTATGGGAGTTAGTGGATCAATCATGAATAACTGACTTTTAACATGCTTGGGATAAATACATGTCTACCATCCAACAAAAATTTAAAAAACCATTAATATAATATATAAAAATAATAATATAAAATAATAAATAAATACATTAAAAAGAAAACAAAAATCATAATGCTCAAAGAGCAGATTCGATGGCCTACTAGGCCTCTTTCTGCCATCAGTTTTATATGTTTCTAAAATAAATAAATTCTGCAGATGCACATTGCTTGATGTGCAGCATGTTTTATAATTATCTTACTTTCCCTCATGATCTATTACTGAAATGGTAATAGTGGTAATTGCCAAATCCATAACCAAAGATAATCCATGTGATAGTCAAATTTTTTGAACTGGGAGAATGAGCAAATTGTTTCTTTCATTCAGGTAAGATCACTCAATGTTCATTCAACCAACCTGGCCCCAAGGCAGCATAGTTCCATGTGAAGGAACAATGTGATAATACTGTATGAGCACCAGGAAAATTGAGCTCAAGCCCAACCTCATTCCATAGGGTGATGTCACTTCTTCCTGGCAGCTAAGAATAGGAATGGGTGACTGTTTATGTCTGATCATTCATTTGTTACTTTGAAAATAAAGTTGCAGGAGCCTTTTTGGAACTGATATTGAAGCAATCAGAAGATTTTATGTTTCAAAATGGTAGATAATGTAAGAATGAAACAAGGTAGATATTCCCTTGTGTATTGAAGCAAGGGAAGGCCACTTAATGGCCAAAGAGTTATGGTTGGCATTTCTTTGGGAGACTGAGAGCTGAGACAATGATTCAAAGTGGGGACGGCTTTAGCATACCTATACACTAAGACCAGCCTTGGATTCTTATTCTGTAAAATGTTTTTGGGTATGGGCTTCTAAATAAAAAGGGAATACTTAGTCACTATTGGTTTTTTATGTATTTCAACTTTTTTTCAATTAAAAAAAAAGCTTAAAGACTGTAGATCAGGGGTGTCAAACTCACAATGTCACGTGAGGTATCGCGACATATCCATTGCCAGCAATGGGGTGGGTGCGGTTTCATCATGACGCATCCGGCCCGCAGGCTGGCAGTTTGACACCCCTGCTGTAGATTGTCCTGCCTTCTACTGAAGTTAAGACTACCATCATTAAATGATTGACAGAAATAGAAACTTAGAAGCAGGAGCCTATATTTTAAATGTCTTTCTGCAATGTGTGCTGAGCGTCTAATTAGATCTCCACATATACCCTCAGAGCCTCAGTTTAACAAGCTTAAGGTACAGTATGATGATGACGTGGACTGTGATCCATGAAAGCTGATGTAGGAATAGATTTATGAAATTTTAAGGTACTACAAGACTCTTTGTTGTTTGGGCTATTTGCCAAGCAAGTGGGACTTCACAAGGGTTATAGCAAGTAGCACCTTCCTATTTCATTCTTCATTCTTCAATCCTTCCTTTGACATCTCTTCTCTCTCTTTCTCCTGTTCCTCCCCTCTCCTCCCACCATCGTGGCTTTTTGCAGGCAAGGCACAAATCATTTTTGAAGTCTTGTCTCATGCAGGATTAGCCAATTCTTGTGCAGAGAGTCTCTGGTGCTATGGAGAGGGTCTAGAAAGAGTGGTTTCTTTAAAAGGCATCAGCAAAGCTTAATCAGACTGAGTGAACCTCGAATGAACTGGCTTAAGGCTGAATTTTTATTTCTTTTGTTCCATCTAGACTTGACAGAATTAACTCATGTTACTCATAATAGAACAAGAGAAAGAAATATGTATAAGAATGCCCACTTCACCCAAGATCAAGAAATACATATATTCATAAGAGTACAGCTCTCTGTAGTTAAATCAAGATATGCATTAGTTGAGAGAATGCTATTTCCTTTGGGCATACATGATGCAGAAACACATTACTTGATGTATGGCATGTTGTATAGCTATCAAACGTCCCCTCAGGATCTAATATGAAAAGTAACATATTATTAACATTTGTATCCAGATTTTTCATAAACAGTAAGCATGTGCAAAATCAGAAGGATTTTATTTTTATAATTAAGTTTTCACTTACGGCGACTAGACTGCTATATGAAATCTAACAGCCAATTTGGAAACGTGAAACAAATTATGTTTGAACTTCAGTAGCAATAACTAGCTGCCTTCTTCTGCTACCAGAAATTAAACTGGGTTACCTCATAAATATTTGCAGAACTTCCTATAAATCCCAGTGATGTTGACTAAATCAGGGCCCCCCAACTCCGATCCATGGACCAGTACCGATCCACGGCATGCCAGCAACCAGGCCGCACAAACAAGCAAAGCCCCATCCGTGGGATTGAAGCACCACATAAAACCATGCCCCCTCCGGTCCGTGGAAAAACCTCTCTCCACTTAACCGGTCCCTGGTGCCCAAAAGGTTGGGGACCTCTGGACTAGATATTGGTCTATGGTACGGTCTATGGACTTGGTCTGTAATAAGTCTATGGTAAATATCTCCATAGAGTAGCCAAAAAAACTACATGGAAAATATCACCATCACCCTTTTTTTAAAAAAAAAAAAATAATATATTGATGAACACTAACCTAGGTTTCTCTCCTAGGAGCAAAGAAAAAATATCTGCTGCAAACTCTGCATGGCAGGAGGAAGAGCATTCGGCCAGCAAATGGTCAGCTATATCCAGTTGCCCAACTCTCTCCAGAATTACAGGTTCGTAATAAGGGAGTTTATTGATGAACATTAATGAATGTTTGACTCATTCAATGACATTTTTTTGGCTAATGCAGGTAGTCCTTGATTTATAACAGTCCATTTAGCGACAGCTGAAAGTTACAACAGCATTGAAAAAAGTGACTTATGAACATTTTTCATACTTACAATGGTTGCAGCATCTCCATGGTCAGACGATCAAAATTCAGACGTTTGGCAACTCCTATTTGTGATGGTTTCAGTGTCCCGGGGTCATGTGATCCCCTTTTGTGACCTTCTGACAAGCAAAGTCAATGGGAAAGCCAGATTCACTTAAAAACTGTGTTACTAACTTAACAACTACAGTGATTCATTGAACAATGGTGGTAGGAAAGTTTGTAAAATGGAGAAAAAAATTCACTTAACAAATGTCTCACTTAACAAATTGGGCTCAATTGTGGTTGTAAATTGAGGACTACCAGTAATTCCACTTCCAATTATATCCTGTTTCTACTTTATACATTTATATTTGCATTTGTTCTATATACATTTTTATTTAATGTACTTCATACACAGTGTTTTTTTTCTTCAGGTAATTGACTCTAAGCAGCAGGTTCTTCCACTCATATACATTTTTGTTTGCACTTTTTTTTTCTAACATGTGCTTTGGTTTGCAGCTTTTGAGCTTTTCGGTGTCTGTGAAATGACATTTGAAGAAGTATGGTCTCTGAAGATAAACTTTGTTCCAGCCCATGGATTATTTTAGGAAATTTATGTTAAACTGACTTGCCAACAAATAAGGATTAGATCTAGCTCAGTCCTTCCTCCTTCTCTGAATAAAGAAGAGCCTTGGCAGAACAATCTACAGTATGCCTTCACCGCGGACTTCCAGAACCTGTTTAATCCCCTCCAAACAGTTTGCAAATGAATGTTTAATGTGACAGAAGGTGAAAAATCATCAAACATCTGGGAGAAATATCTTTTTAAGATGATGAAGGCCTAAGGGGCCAGAAGAATTATTTCTTCTTCCCCTGCAGCCTGTGTCAATGCACCTTTTTCTGAATTATCTACTGAACTCTTAATTATCTTCTGAAATATCCATTGAAGCCGATATTTCTAAAAAGTGGGTACGTGGATGAACCAAAACTTTGAAAACTATTATGATTATATATGAAAGGACTGAGTATATTTGAATCTGATGATTAAGATATAGATTAAACATGTTGGAGAGTCCATTATAATTACTAATATTGTTCCTCCCTTACATGGGAGAAGTCACATTCACAGTAAATAATGCAATAAAATTAATGAACATACATCTATATTTTTATCTTGGCCTCTCTCCAGTTTTGGAATACCGGTAGTCCTCGACCGTTCAAAGTTATGATGGACCTTTGTAATTATGACCTAGATTTGAAGTTCTGAGGGCTGTCTCCCTCACCATGGACATGTAACAACACTACAGGCACTCAGCAACCACTCCATGGACATGGCAGTTTGCAATGTCCCACAGTCACATGACTGTATTTTAAGATGTTTTTTTCTGAAAACCAGGTCATAGTGAAACATTGGTTTGCTTAACAACTGTGGCATTTGCTTAATTTTTTGAGGCAACATCAAATTTCCCAGTATGGCCAGATTACTGAACAGAGCCTTGTATTCTCTCTCTCTCTCTCTCTCTCTCTCTCTCTCTCTCTCTCTCTCTCTCTCTCTCTCTCTCTCTCTCTCTCTCTCTCTCTCTCTCTCTCTCTCTCTCTCTCTCACATAAGAACATAAGAAGAGCCATGCTGAATCAGGCCAAAGCCCATCGAGTCCAGCATTCTGTGTCACACAGTGGCCCACCAATTGTACATGGGGATCTTGAGCAGAAAGAGAAGGCAAAACCCTCCCTTTCCCTTGACCCCCAGCAAATGGTACTCAAGGGAATCCTGCCTGCCTCAACCAACATAGACACATGGACATCCGTTTTAATAACCACCAATACACTTGGCATCCATGAATCTATCTAGCCCTGCCTTGAAGCTGTCAAGGCTGACAGCTGTCACGATCCCTTCTGGAAGTGAATTCCATAAATCAACGACCCTCTGGGTGAAGAAATATTTCCCTTTATTTGTCCTCACTTTCTTAGCTATGAGCTTTAGGGAGTGCCCCCTTGTCCTGGTATTGTGTGATAGAGAAAAGAATTTTTCTCTATCCACCTTTTCTATCCCATGCATGATTTTATACACTTCGATCAAGTCACCCCTTAAATGCCGTCTTTCAAGGCTGAAGAGACCAAGGCGTTGCAATCTGGTTTCATAAGGGAGGCGCTCCATTTCCTTGAACATTCTTGTTGCCCTTTTTTGCACCCTTTCCAGTTCCATTATATCCTTCTTGAGCTTCTCTCTCTCTCTCTCTCTCTCTCTCTCTCTCTCTCTCTCTCTCTCTCTCTCTCTCTCTCTCTCTCTCTCACACACACACACACACACACACACACACACACACACTTTCTCTATTTATTTGTCTATCTACACTATCTGCCTCCCCCCATATTCCCCCCTCAGCCCTAATCTCAATACCTCAGATTAGATAACACTGTCTCCAATGTTCATTGTGGAGTCCTTCCAGATCACATTAACTATGCAATTATCTAAACCATATAAACTAAAATATCACTTTAAGGAGATATATATTATGCATAATATAAATTATAATTAAATATAGGCAGATTTGTGTATGGTATACATAATGTTTCAGTCTTTATACAGTGTTATATAAACTGTTATTTATAGTGTCCCAAGTATTCCCAAAAGATGTTTGTGTGTGTGTATATACACTCATCCAGGAGAGGCAGTTTAGTGTAGACAGTTTAGTACAAATTGTCCAGAATTCTTTGAAGTTGGATGGGTAATAAATTGAAAATAATTATAGTTATCGTTAAAGGTATCAGACTAAAAACTGGAAGACTGTTTTGCTTTATGCCTTAGGCATAAAACCAGCTGGATGATTTGGGGCCAGTCATTCTCTCTCAGCCCTAGGAAGGACACAATGGCAAACTACTGATGAAAATCTTGCCAGGAAAACTGTAGGGACATTTCTATATGGTCACCAAGAATAAAGACTAATCCAGAGATACACCCAACCCACAACTAAAATCCCAATAACCAGAGACACCTCTTCTAACATACATTGATGCAAGTGTGTACGTATTTCTCAAATGTATATGTTTCGTTACCCAAATTTCCCCATTATAATTCCTTTTTATGCAGTTCTGGGACTGAAAATGAGGAGTTTGTCTGTCCCCTGCTATTACATTTAAACATGACTCCCTGTGAGTCTTTGAGTATGTCTTTGACTCTTCCTGCAAATGGGGACAGAGAAGGGCAAAACTTTTGTTTTTGCTCTAAGCAGCTGCCTAAATGAACAATCATCTGCCTCCTCACATTTCTTTGTGAGTTGCATTTCCCTAAATTGAAAGAAAGTGTTCTTGATGAGGCCACACCTGCATCATTTAAATAAAAAAATAGCTAATCAGCAGCTGTCTGTTCCAAAGCTGTGCAGAGAAAACCCGAGTTTATCTGACATATTGGCCTTCCTGTCTCCTGACGGGAGACAAAAATGTTACAGCCTTATGTTTTTAACAGCTGTCTGGATAGGATAGCCATAATGATGCCAGGGCTTGGCCAAATACCACTTTCCTCGTGCAGTTTCACCTCTTGAATTATCTCAGAAAACACTCACCAAAGCAGACAGTAAAAAATAATTACATTTGTACTTGCCAATTTAATAATGGGTCAGTGGGAAAATCATAACAGTACCCCCCTTTTTTTCTTTTTAATGTCAGACTATATATATTCCTTGAGAGGTTGATTTATAATTTAGACACATTAATGAAACTGAGTAACATTAAACCTTAGGGAAAGCATTGTGCATTCTGAACAGCACAGCCTGATGCTCAAATGGGACACGTACCTGAGGGCATGTCTGGCAACTGGGATCAAAGTTAGCTTTTAGTATAATACTCAGAATTTAGATAATGCCATCTTAATATGAAACAATAGACTCTGAATTTGTACAGGAAGGACTTGTGGACCATTTGAGATAGTATTTCACTGTTTGTTTTTTTGGGATTGATTTGATTCTCATTCTTTTATAAAACAGTTATTGACTAAAATATGAATCAATGATGGTCTTAACCATAATTGTGGCTACTCTTGGATCAAATAGTAATCCATCTATTAATTTTTCAAATCAGCAAAGAAACATGCCAAGAAATCTCAATTATTTACTTCAGTTATAATTGTGCAGAAATTTCTTGAATAATCTATTCAACTAGATGCTTGCCTAATTTTTTGAATATTTCTGGGAGGTAAGTAAAAATCTAAACTTAAATACAGAGTGAATACTGTTTATTCCAAATATATTAATTTGTATTTAAGTAGAATATTTTTCCAAGTTTAGATAGGAAAGATTCTATCCAGATGTTTACTACCCTTCCTATGCCTTCTGGAACTGGTGTGAAAGCTAGAGACTCCTCTTGAAATAACTCAAAATGTGGGACTTTCTTTTTATATAACAAATGATAAGTCTAGAAGAAATGTCTAAATAGACAAGATTTGGATGGCAAAATTCCAAAATGATTATCCTAGAAAGACTGATTTCTAGGCAAGTTCTAAATAACAAAATCGTCATGATCTAGTCCTAAATTCCTGCAACTGGTTGCTTTATTAACTACTATTTTTCTCCATTTACATATGAAAACTGGAATGGAACATCATAAGCGATGTAAAGCTACTTGTACTGTGTAGAAAACCTGTGTTTGTGTGTTTGTTTTTACAAACTTTCATTCACTCTAATGAAAAATAATTTGTTTTCAAGATTCCTTTGCAAAGGAATTTAGGTGACAGTATGGTGTTCTTGCATCTATTTAATTACAAAGTAGCCAAAGGCGTGTTTATGAATTATCTGTCTTTCATGGTGTAATAATCTCTAGTACTCTTTAACTAATCATATATATATTGTTTTCTCCCTTGCTGTTATTTGGTACCATAATATTTGGAGTTTCCCTATTTCTAACCCCCAAATTATTAAAGGTTTATATAATTTAGAAATAAAAAATGTACAATTTCCTAATATATAATGAATTCTTGGTTGATTATAGAAAGGTCTTTGACTGTGTCAACCATGTTAAGCTGGGAAATATGCTTAGGAAGATGGGAATCCCATAGTAACTTACTGTTCTCATGCAAAATTCATATACATGTCAGGAAACTACAATTCAGTTGGTGAAACAGATGGGTTGCAAATCAGCAAAATAATGAGACAAAGCTGTATATTCTCTGCTTAATTATTTAATACATATGTTAAATACAATATATATGGAGGGAAGTTAGATTCCAAGGAGATGAGCAAGATTTAAAACAAAAGAAAAAAAATCAATATCCTATGTTATACTGATATTAATTTGATTGTTTAAAATTCAAATGACCTGAAAATTCCAGTTATGAAAATCAAGAGTGAAAATATGGGACTATGATTAAATTTTGAAAAACTGATGACAATAAATACAACAAGCAGGTTTTGAATTGACAATGAAGATAATGGGGTGGTGGATAGATTCTGCCTTCTAGAATAAATGATCAAGTGTAAAGGAATCAGCAGCCAGATTATGTGCTATAGAGTAGCACTTGGTAGATTAGCCATTAAACCCTTGGAAAAAGATATTCAGATTTCTTTTGTTTGTATCTATGATAATCAGAATCTTGCAGGCAATGGCTTTCCCTGTTACATTCTAGGGAAGCCAGAGTCAGACTTTGAAGAAGTGAAAGAAGAAGCAGGATAGAACAAATATTGACGTTCAACAAGACTCCTGTGAATAACATGGATAGCCAACAAACCTAACACATGGATCATTGAATAAAAATTATCCAGAGTTCTTTATTCAACCAGGCTCAAATGATTATACTTTGGGCACATTATTCAAAAGTCGAGCTCTTTGGAGAAGGGTCTAATGCTAGGAAAGGAGAAGAAAGCTACCAGCAGAAGACCATTACAGGCAGCAATAGAGATGCCATTGGAAGACATGCAGGACCAGGATGGAAAAAATATCATCATGTGGTCACTAAGATGTGATACCAACTGTCACAATATAGAAAGATGGAAAGAAGTGACAAAGTGGAAATTATACCACCATGTAAATGTTCTTATGATATCCTTTAATTGTGGTGAATTTCTTCTCATAAGGCTTCCCCTGCCATCCCCCCATTTGCTGAATCCATATATTTACCTGAAAGTTTAAATATTGGAAAACATTCCCAAGATTTTTATCCTCTTTGCTGCTATTACACACATCAGAACAATTTATTTTTCCTCCTCCCCCTCCTCCCCCTCCCCCTCCTCCTCCTCCTCCTCCTCCTCCTCCTCCTGGTTTGCTCTCTTGTTCTCTCTTTTTCATATTGGCAGCAGGAGCTATTTGGGAATCACCTGGGAAGGGTTAATAATATCTACAATGTTCTGCATTCCAATTATATTGGCTTAAGTCAAAGCAACACCAAAGGTTAATTCACTGAATCAATTTTTCCCAAATTATTGTAGTTTGTTGACCTCTTTTAAAGCAGGAAATTTAAAATGTTTTAAAAGATAAGCAAATGCCAAAATTTTAGCATTTCTGAAAGTTTTAATCTCCTATTCAGCTGAACATGATTCATGGTTGACCAGCATGCCATGCCAATAAATTGCTTGATTATGTGCCATCTGCATCAACTTTTAGTGACCATGTATATAAACCTTCTCAAGGATATTCTGTCCCCCACTAGCTCTTCTGGACTCCCACCCACCACTGCTGTAATTAAATCTATCCACCTTGCAGTTGGCCATCTTCTACTTCTCTTTCCTTCTATCTGTCCCAGCATTATGAATTTCTCAAGAGATTGAAATAAATATTTATTACGAAGGCAATTCGGAAATAAACCTCCATTTGGTTATCAATGACAGACACTCACAGATACAGAACTTTTATTATACACATTCAAAAACTACATTGCCTTACTTTTCAACATAATTGCCATTCAAATTGAGGCACTTGTCATAACGCCTTACAAGGCTTGAAATTCCTTCTGCAAAAAAAATCTCCCACCTGGGAATGAAGCCACCCTGTAACAACATCGTCAACCCATTCAGTGCATTTTGCGCTCCTCAGAAAGAATTTTTGGTACCCAACGAGCACAGAACTTGCGGTATCCCAAATTTTCTGTCACTACCTTATACAAAAGTGAAAGAAATTTGGGGAAATGTAAAGAAAGTGCAGATATAATAAACTGACAGATTTCACGGACCTTTTTGTCAATTTCCTGTATAAGTTCATCGCTGACAACAGATGGGCACCCACTTCTTACCTCATCATGCATGTCAGTTCATCCATTTTTAAACATGCGACACCATTGATGTATGACACCTTCATTCATCACGTTTGGTCCACAAACATTACACAGTTTGCGATCAATAGCAGCTGCCAAAAGTTTTTTCGCACACAGGAGTTATATTACTGCACGCACCTCACATTTGGCGGGATTTTTTATGGCAGGGTTTATTTTCAATTTATCTAGCGGATGAGTCAAGTGCAACACAACCTTCTCCTTTCACTCCTCACTGTCTACTGAACTATTGCGCACGGCGCCATAGGATGTTGATTCCGCCTATTTCTCGCACATGCTCAAATGGAGGTTTATTTCTGAATTGCCCTCATACAAATGAAAATAGTTAGGTCACATGACTTATTAAACCAAAAAAAGAAGCACATTATGATTTAATGCAATGTTTGAACAGAGACTCAGTTTATGCTCTGCTTTGATAGTATAAAACTATGTAAGGTTATCTTCTACAAATAAAGAAAATGCAATATTAATGAAAACATATTCTAAATGAAATTAATAAGAGGAGCAGTGCCTGCTTCATTTTGCCTCCCCTTTTCATAAGGTGTTTTATATTGTACAATTATATCATAATATATAACCTTAATAATAATAATAAGAATACTAATGTCTCTTCTTTTATATAGTATCCATGTGCCGATGATAATTTAAGAGCTTCTAGAGTAGAAGAATAAACACATTTTAAAAGGCCAACTTAATCTTGTAAGATTAAAATTGGAGAGACAATTAACACTAATTCCAGACACAAATATAATCAATAGTATGCTTGTTATAATGCTCATGGAATTAAGATATCAAATCAACTTATCTAAGCTGACTTAAATTGTGGAAGCCCTCAAGTGACTTTGAAAGGTCCTCTAAAGTCTAAACTGACTTAAAAGTATTTAAAAATGAAGATACATGCACGTGTTTGTGCGTAAGAAGGGGATAAGAACTGTGCCAAGTGCAAGTGTATGCATGTATATGGGATCTATATAACATTTTTTTTGTTTCTTGGATTTTCTGGGTAGAATTTAAATCTTGTGAGCAACCAACACAGAGCATATTTTGAGGGACATATATGAACATATATGCGCTTTGTACCCAAAGTGAAGAAATGTTCAAATTTGCAATCAGCTTGGCTCTTTATATAGCCAAGACTTGGCCCTTTTCCTATTCTACTTTGCTAGTTCTGTTTTCAAAAACAAATAAAGTGAACTAAATGCAAGTCTAGTAGAAGCAGAATGAATAAATCAGTCTTGTACAGCTAGAGATCACTTGGGCAGGGAGAAGGCTCAGTTAGGGATATAAAAGATTCAAATTTAAAGTTTTGTTACCAGTGAAAGCATGGCCAGGTGGAAGTCTTCTTTCTTCTTCCTTCCTCCTTCCTGTTTCCTCCTCCTCCTTTTGGGACTGCGATTTTGCTATATTCCATGAATTGATTGTGCACCCATGACAGCTTGTATTCCTGTAAGCAGAGTACAAGCAGCAGATTTTCTCCATGAGTGATGAGTAAATGCAGGGCTTTTTTCCTCATAGAACGCCCAGAACGGAGTTCCGGCACCTTTTTTGAATGGAACCTTGTAGGGTAGGCAAGGCGGGTTGTATGACGTGTGTGAGTTCCGGCACCTTTTTTTTTTTTTAAGAAAAAAAGCACTGAGTAAATGTATATCTCAATATTTTTTTTATTAAAAATGTAAGGGTATCCCAAACTGCATTTGTTTTGTATGGGGTCCTAGAGTACATATATCCCTAATGTGATTTAAGGATGCTTAATGCAGGAACTGCATACAATTCTTAAAGACAGGAATCAGAAAAAAACAGCTGCCATCTAGTATGAAAAGTACAAAGCAAGGTTTCTATTACACTTTTTGAAAGGTGGGAGGACAAGGCACAAACTTCAAATTTCAGTGGCTGCAACTTAATTCTGCCAGAGGGCAATCAACTTGCCTCAAATGGTCTTTTATGCTTTACTAAGTGGATTTAGGAAGGACCTGATAACTTTTGTGGGAAGTTTTTATATCAAAATATATTTTATCCTTATACTGTCTCTATCTTCCCCCAAACATTAACAGAATCCACAATGGACTGAGAATCAGCATCTCCACTAGATTGACAGTTAAGCTGAAACTAACTTAATCAAGTAAAAATAGCAAATGGGGGGGGATCTTTTACCCAAACTTTCTCAAACCCCCAAATAAATTACCCAGACTTAATCCATGCATCAAAGAAGAAGTTCTGTAAACACAAATAGAATGAATTAAAATGGACTCCCACTAGAACTGAAAGTTCACCAGAATAAATATCATAGGTGACATGCCCGCGTCCCTCAAGCGTCACCCTAGAATCAGCACACACATACTTTTGGCATAATTTGTAAAATATTCAAGTCAATGGTGGGATTTAGCTGGTTCGCACCACTTCAGCAGAACCGGTAGCTAATTTTTTGTTGTCCAAGCCCAGAATGGACTTCCAGAAGCGGCATCCACAGACAGAACCGGTTGTTCACATATATGAATCCCACCACTGATTCAAGTGCTATATCCTTACGATTAACAATTCCTTGTTCTCAATTTTTTTCTTCCATGAAAGCAATTGCCAATCAAGTTTTAGTGAACATGTATACTTTTATGTGAATATATGTATTTGGGTGTATATATGTATACATAGAATCTTTCCAGATGTTCATTAAAAGTCAACATTGACTTGATATAGACATATATAAATATGCACAAACACACACACACACACAAATACATTGTTAGCATTCTGAATCAGTGTATCTGAGGATGAAGGCTACTTCACATAAAGTTATGGATCATAATCTATCATGCTGATCCACATTATGTGACTGAATTCGCAAAATAGCACTGAGAGAAATTTAACTGGCCGAATGTCACTTAACCAACTTCTATGTCTAAGGGAGTCTTATAACATAAATCTCCTCATGATTATCCCACCACTTTAGCTACACTGTTGCTCTCTGCCTATATTCCTCTCTTTCTATATATATAGATAAACACAAACAACACATATATAACCTATCAACTACTCTGTACCAGTGAGATAAATTATAGTCCATAACCTTCAGTGATGAGACGTTGCAGTGAATTCATTAGATTTCTTTGGTTTCCATTTTTAAAAAAGTTTAAGGATTGTATTATTTAGTGTTGTGTGTGTGTGTGTGTGTGTGTGTAGGCGTTTCACAATATTCTACATTTTGTGTTAAAATATTTTTAATATTTTTTTTTTAAAAAATCTTAAAAATGAAAGATACCCTGCACACCTTAATGAGGACACTGCTGTTTGGTGGCAAACAAACAAACAAACAAACAAACAAACAAACAAACAAAAGACTATAGACTCAAAAGAGAAATCAGCAGCAAAGACAGCAAATATTATTCCAGTTTAGTTTCCTGCGGGCTCCAAGATACCTGGTGAGTGCTTAACTGAAGTGTGCTAAGAGGCCCCAGAATTTCATAAAAATGCTTTACTAGCCATGCTGTGTTGTTAAATGTCTGGGAAGATAAGTCAGCTGACACTTCAACAAGAAATGGGGAAAGGGAGTAGCCAAATCCCATGCAAATAGCATGTGTGAAGTTTTTAAAAAGATGCAAAGAAGTATAGGGATAATATGGTGTTTCATTCCTATTTTGCTGCTCAAAATTCTCTTGTTCCACATCTGCTATAACAAATAGGGATTCCATTTAGTCCCACAGCAGGAGGGAAATGTGATCATACAAAGAAATCAATGGAGCCTTAACTGGAGGTTGGCTCTTTGTCTTGGAACAGAGTGTAAAAGTTTTTCCCTTTTGCCTTTGCTGCAAATCACTATGCAATGAAAAGAAATGGATTTTTCTGCTTTTACTACTGCTAAACCCAACAGAGCTATTTGCTAAATTCACAAAAGACTAATTTTTTATCAGCAGTGTATAAAACCTCCCACTTGAGATTTTAGGAATTAATCCACTTGTCTACATGAAAAAACAGACCTTGCTTGATTTTACTGGCAGGGGTGTATTTACAGTATTAAGTAGCAAAAGCATCAAATCATATGCATATTTACACAGAAGTAAGTCCTTTGTGATCAGTGTAATTTCTTCTTCAGTTGATCCACAAAGATTGCAGCATCCGGAAAAATTAACCATCACAAAGTTCAAGAGACAGAGACAGAGATGAGGGTTCTTAATCTCCATCACAGTTTGATTTATTTTGAAAGAATTGTGTTTCTTCATACCTTTAACCATATAAATAGTTATTGGGGATATTAAAAATATAAAATATACAGAAATAAAATGGACATCTTTTTTAAAAAAAGGAGGAAGAGAAGGAAATGAAGATGATTTTATTTTTTCTTGAATGGGGAAGAAAGTCTAGAAAGAAAAGATTTCTTTCAAACAGATTCTTATTGTAGAGCAGGGGTGTCAAACTGCTGGCCTGTAGGCCGGATGCATCATAGCGAAACCACGCCTACCCCATTGCCAGCAATGGAAAAAAAGTCACGATGCGTCACGATACGTCACGTGATGTTGCGAGTTTGACACCCCTTTTGTACAGTATATAACATTTTTGAGAAAATGAGTAGTGAATGCAGGGAAGGGGGGGGAATTCAAGAAATAATGAGTGGGGTCATCTTGAATATCTGACATCTCTTTTTCCATATAAGGCTGTAATCTGCATTGGATGATCCTTAGCATTATTCTGCTTGTCTTAAAATTGTTATTGTACAATAGTTTGTATGCTCTGTTCAGTTTCCTTTTTTAAAGAATTGGATGTGGATTGATCTCTTCATATCTGTTGGCTGTTGTATTGTTGTCCAGATTTCCTTGGTTAGCCTTATTGATGCTTCTCCTGCTGCTTGCCATATTTCTATGGGTATTCCATCAGTTCCTGTAATCTTCTAATTTGATAATCACCAGCATGCTGGTCTGACTTCATCTTCTAGAACTAGAAACTCTTGTAAGTAGGGATCATCATCTAAGATATCTTGGATATTCATATCTCTACCTTATAGTGTTTCATTATACACCTTCCATCTGTGCTTGATCTTCTTGGTACTTTTTGCCTACTGGCATCTTTTAGCACACTAATTTGGAGTTGGGATCTCCCTATGAGTGCAGAGAATTTTTGAAAGATTTCCTTGTTTTTCCTTTTCTGTTTCCATGTTTTGTTGTAATACTGTTTCTTTTCTCTTATAATAGTTCTCTTTTTTTTGCTTTCTTCTCTTGACTATTTCCATGGTTTAGTCTGACATCCAGTTTGTTTTCTTCTCTTTTCATTCTTGGCAGTCTGCTTTTCACATTCATTCTTAATTACTTCTTTAAGTTCATCCCATAATTCCATTATCAATAAGGTTCAAGATTACGAAGTGATTTTTTATTTTCTCATTGAAAATGATGGGTATCTGTTCAAGATCTTATCATGGAAAGTGACTAGTGATTTTTCTTTTTTAGTTCAACTTGGAACTTGAACAGTTTGTTATCTGTTCCACAGTCAGTACCTGGCCATGACTTTGATTCTATAATTTAGCTTCACTACTTTCTTTTAGTAATAAAGTAACCAATTTGATTTCTATATACTTTATCTGGTGATGTCCATGTATGGGTGTGCTGTTTGATTGTTTGATGACAGTGTTATCTATGAAGAAATCATTGGAGTGACAGAAATTGTTAAGTCAGTCTCCTACTTCATTTCAGTTTCCTAAACCATACAATCCAACAATATTTTCCTCTTTCATGTTTCTAACTTTGGTACGGCAGTCTTCAATAATAAGCATCACATCTTGCTTTCATGTCTTATTGATTTCAAATTGAACTTGATCATCAAAATCCCCAATCCCTCTTCTTCTGCAGTGGCGATTGGAACATAAATACGAATTATTATCACATTAAAAGGTTATCCACCATTGTAATCAATATTATTTGGCAATTGAATGAATTGTAGTCAAATACCGTTCTTGCTATACACTTTCTAACTATAAAACCAACACTGTTTCTTCTTTGTTTTTTATATCCCAATTAATAAACAGTGTGGTACTCTGTCTGAAAGGGTCCAGTCCTGTCCATTCTAATTTGCTGATGCCTAAGATGAGCTTTCCCGTGTTCATGCTTCTTATGTCCCATGTTACTATTGTAATTTTGTTTTTGCAGCTTTGAATTTTCTTTTCCTGCATGACAGCATCAGCAGCTAGATTTCCCCAAGGGTCTAATTACCATCAGTACTCTGAAAGTTCTTCAACTCTTCCTTAGCAGGA
The DNA here is from genome assembly GCA_034064705.1 of Bothrops alternatus. Taxonomy (NCBI): domain Eukaryota; kingdom Metazoa; phylum Chordata; class Lepidosauria; order Squamata; family Viperidae; genus Bothrops; species Bothrops alternatus. The sequence goes on along the minus strand of JARGCV010000007.1, from coordinate 41,022,614 downwards.
CGGTGAGTGCCATCCAACCTGAGGGGCCAATCATCTGGCACTATATGGTTAATCATTTTATGTTCTCCATTCAAGTGATAAAAATACACGAATGGTTTACCATTGCCTTCTCCCAGACAACACAAATTTATTCCTCTGCCATTGTTATGAAAGAGATTGTTGGCTTCCAGCATCTTCCTATATTATTGATACCCAGTATTGGTGCTTGATTGCTTTACTGGACAGCTGGGATGATTTCATGCTATGGCTAACCTTGTTAGGATGCTCTTGGCATACACTTCCAATGTTGTTTACTCATCCCTCCCAGGAACGCCCCACTGAGACCACAATGAGGCAGCACAGCAGGCTGTTGCCACACATTTTTCCCATCAGTTCAGCAATAAATTCTTTATCTTATTCAACTGAGTTAGGCTTAATGGGATTGGCAGCATATATTTATTTGATATCAATTGATTACATATAGAGCATTGAATTGAAGTTTAATGACCATATAAGTGATAAGCCCAATTAACTTCTAATGATTTAGAAATTACATCAGCTATAGACTCATGATTGTGTGCTTATACAAAGGGCATAGGAAAATATCATTGTTTATTGAAAAGATTGTATGAGTGGCCAATGCTATTTCTTTAATTTACTGTATATGGGACTTAATCAGATTTCTGTTAGATGAGGAAGAAAACTCTTAGATTAGCTTTTATTAAGCATGGTGACAATTTCAACAGTTTTTATAGTGTAGATGGAAACAAATTGATGGCTGTGATTGGAGGATATGAGGCAGTCAAAGAGAGTCTATAAATTAATGCATCCACGTATCTATTTAGTATAATCTTGATTATACAAAGATATCTTAAGTGAGTTGGAATTAATGTAATTCCATTTTCACTGTATCTAGTATTGATTTGAAGTCTGTTAGATTAGTTTTTGAAATCCTTTCCTGCTGTTAGATATGTAACTTGCATTTTGACTTCCAAATTATACATTTTGCAGCAATTTGAAGCAGCTTTTAAACAATCTGTTATAGGTTTCAGAATATCATTGTACTCCTATTGGTGAAATGACCATGCTGATTTTATTTATTTGTTGATTGATTGATTGATTTGCTGTTCTTCAGTAAAAAAACTTATGAGCAATGATCCTTCAGAGAGTGGGTTAGATTCAACATTGCAAAACTGATTGCCTCTCTCTGAAGAGGAACTTTCCTGTCTTACAGAACAGTGCTAAACGGGGTTGATGAAAGCTAGCCAGGCCCCACTTGCTTAAGTTGTTCCCCTGAGGCACCTAAAAATTAAGCGGAGCTTAGACATGGGTCACGATGAATTGTCCTTTCATCATTCTTGTTACATTAGAGACCTGGATGTGTTGGAAATACATCTGCAGGCTTTGGTAGACTATAGGATTCCTGGCAACTCTTTAATCCTCTATCACGTGGAAATAACTTATCAACTTGTCAATGCCTGCCAAGATTTCAGTTGGGACATATTGTAATTCTCAAGCTGGACTCAAAGAGAAATTACATTTCAAGTTCCTAATTTCATTTTAGACAGGGGAAGAAGCTAAGATAAGTACTCAATGATAAACTTTTAAAGTGAGGAAGTTTCTTAACAGGTAGTTGTAATTTGCATAATAAAATTCTCATAGCAGGTGCTTATCAAATGTATTTATTCAATGTCTTGTAAAGTTATTTACAGTGATCTGATGGAATGAATATGGAGAAGGCTCCAGTCTTGGCGTTATATTCTTCTTCATCACATATATCTTACTTTAGCTATTCAAGTGAGTTTTAAACTAGGTCTAGATTAACTTTCACTTACATTTAAAAGGAGATTACTTCAAATTTACCAGTAGAAATAGCTTCCTAAAAATTCTGATGCCAAGGAAAAAAAGGAATCAGAAAATAACTTAAAACTCTAATTCTTAAAATTTTCTAAGCTGTTATGATAACCCAGCAGCATCCAACCATCATCTCGTGGACCACAACACTATACAAGTGTCCCATTATCCATTCCATCCCAAGGCCTGAAGTAATAGCCAGGTTTGGATGCCTCATTTAAATAAGATCGGGGTTGGAAGTATGCAAATCTTTGGGAGAACATTGTTCCAGAGGAATGACACTGTAAGAGAGAAGTGGATCCCACTAAATAACATTGTTTAATCAGTGAGATCTGGTGCATGCCAAATTTGTTCCATTTGTTGTGGAATAGTCAGAAATTACTGGAGATAAGCAATTCCCAAATAACCAGAACGTATTCCATGAAGAGCTGTATAAGTGATAACTAGGACCTTCAATTATATCCAGAAGTCTACTGATAATCTGTATAACTGATGCAGCCAATGACATAAAAATGTAATATGGATATACTATGGGATGCCAATAAATGTACTTGTTGCTGTATTCTGGACCACCTGAATAGTCCTCAAAGGCAGCCGTTTGTAGAGTACAGGAACAGAACTGTGTAGAAATCACTTAATGTTCATAGGAATACTTGAAGATTTTGGAAGAGGAAACTTTACTGAAAGAATATCTTTAGGTGAAGATGAATCTTTAGAAATTCAAGAAATTTACAAAATAAAATTATGAACAGCATGAAGAAAACAATGGACAGCATTGAAAGAAAAGAAATGTTTTACATCTAATCATCAGAAAAACTAGCCAGATCCTGCTTGAAAATCAATGAAAGAAAAATCAGAAAAGGTTTGCTTCTCTGTTTTGATGGGAAAATGTTTATGGATGGCAACAAAATTTTGTATATTCAATAGAGAAAGCCAGTAGAATGTTAGTCATTAATAATCACAGAACAGGCCTAGAACAGATTGAAGATAAAAACTGGATCTTTCTTTTTCCTCCCCCCCCCTCATTGATCGTGTTTTTAAATATATACTACAGTAAAATAAAAATAAAAAATAAACCTGAAAAAAGGTGTAGTGTTGTTAAAATAATCCTGAGATTTAGAAATTGAATAAAGCATGTCAATCTATATTAAAATACTTGCAGAAACCCAAAAGAAATGAAAACTCACTTCAAGAAGTGTCATGAGACCTTAACTAATACTTTCTTCGCATCTAAAAACAATTGGGGGTTATCTATTTTCAATTCAGGCAAGTATCCTTTTACTAAACTGATTCTCCCCTGTCAGTAGTGAGAACAATTAGCCAGTGGAACAGCTAGCCTCCAGAAATCGTTGTCGCTCCATCACTGGAGGTTTTTAAGTGACTAGACCAGCGGTTCTCAACCTGTGGGTCGTGACCCCATTTGGGGTTGAACAACCATTTCACGGGGGTCGCCAAACAATGCAGTCTGCCATTTTTCCCCCTTTTCCTTAGCTGTGCTACTCCCTCTTATTCTATTGGCTTTTGAAAGCCAATAGAATAGACTCTCTTGAATAGAGTCTAATTCTATTGGCTTTCAAAAGCCAATAGGAATTGTCCAGGCTGTCTCTGCCCTGCTGAGCCCACCAAAAGTCCCAGTCTGCAAACAGTGCCGCAAGTTGTCTGCAGCAAAGGCGAGCTGTCTGGAACTTTCCATCCCTCCCTGCTGAGCAACTACTAAAAATGTAAGTAAAAGAGGGCCAGGGGTGGGAGGTGGGAGGCCGGCGGGCGCAGGAGGGGTTGCTGGCATGTGTGGGGCCCGGTGGGTGCCTTACCTCCCTTGGGCTGGGCCAGCTGGTGGTTGCCGTACGCGGTTGCTGCCCCTTGCCAGCTACACCTCGGCCAATGCAGGGGGCGGCATCACGCATGTGCGGCGCTCCCGGGCAGGGAAAGTCCTTGACGTACGACCAGTTGGGTAATCCTCGACTTACGACCGGTTGGGTAGTCCTCGACTTACAACTGGTTGGGGGCCGCGGCATTAAAAAGGTTGAGAACCACTGGACTAGACAGTCACTTGTCTGAAATAGTATAGTCCTCCTGCTTGAGCAGAGGGCTGGACTAGAAGACTTCCAAGGTCCCTTCCAGCTCTATTCTATTCTATTCAACGTAAGTCCTTACAGAATGAACATAATCCTATTGGAGGTCATGAGGCCATCCACATAAGCCCCCAACTGATGTACCAGCTGAAGCTGGGTGAATGTTCCATTGACCAGAGACTCCATTTTAAGCTGTAGACTAGCAAATACAAGATTCCACAGCCAGCTTTAGAAGTACAGTCAAGCCAGATCAATCACTTTGGAACATCAGTTCCATCTGGCAGGGATTTAATTTTTTAAGCTTAACTTGTTGAAATTCAGATATCTACAATTTACTAGATTTAGATCTCAAAATGTTGCCTTGTGTAGGGTAATAAAAATGCTAGTTTAGAAGCATGTATGAATTTAGTTTAGAAGCCTAAGTATGAATTTAGCAGAAGCCAAAGATATATAAGATGGATGGTAATAATTCTTTACTTTTCCCCTCTAAAACTATAATTTTAAGCAATCTAGTTTTTAATATAAAGTCTATGCAATAGTGAGTAAATACTTCAGCAATAGTCTATTTCAAAGATGATAATGTAAACAATGCATGTAATATTCCATCAGGATAATTTTTTCACAACATACTTTAAAATTAAACATAAACATAAAGATCCAATTTAAGTTGTCAAAGGCCTTCTCAGCATCTTTGTTTGGCAAATCCAATGAAGGAGAGTCAGCCACTTGTCTACTAAACCACTCTTACCAATACAGTAGAACAGACATGTCAAACCTGCGACGTCATGTGATGTCACGCTACATATCGGGCCGGTTTTGCCATTGTCGGCAATGGGGTGGGCGCGGCTTCCGGATGATGCATCTGGCCCATGGCCAGCAGCTTGACACCCCTGCAGGAGAATCTGTTTTTCTGTAGCTTACAACCACAAGTCTGAATTCTGCAAACATGCGATGTCTAGCAGACCCTGGAAACACAGAGAAGGGACGGGAGACACGAGAAAGAGACTCACAATCTCTTACAGTCTATTTTGCTTTCACTAGCTGTAAATGGAGTGGAGAATTATTTTGACAGGTTTTCAAGATTATGTTACAACACCCTACTAGCAATAAGGATCTTTCCAGGAATCCAGGTGGCTCTTATTTTCTAAGCTGGCCTCTCTTGAATGGCTTCATGGGAAAAATGAATACTTTTTGGCCTACATAACATGGTGATTAACAAAAAATGTAGCTGATGTACACAACTAAAATATTCCATTTACCCTCTCTTTGCATATCCTTTGTCCAAAAATTGTATCTCTCGTGGATACCTGGAAATACAGCAGATGTGCCTCGATATGGAAAGCAGGAAACTTTAGTATTTTTAGTAGATAACAGAAATTCACAAATCAAGGGATTTTCTGCAGGATTAATCAAAGCATGCCAAATTGCAAATTAACATAGTTCACAAATCCCTTTAAAGTGATAGTGACCAGCCCCTATTTGTTCTTAGAATTTTTGGAGGTTTTTTTTTTTTAAGTCATTGGAGCTTGCAGGTATGTGCAATATTTTTTGAGTTTAAAAACATACACGTTGATCCTTGTAAGGGAACATAACTTAAGGAACAAAATATAAATCCTCATGGCTTGTTCCCACATAAGGGCCAGAAGCCAAAATGTTTTGGAAACTAAAATAGTTTTTAAAATCTTTGTGTCTTTTAGGCTAGAAGGAGAAATTTGGCTACAGTCTTGTCAATTTTACCCTGGCAGAGCAGAGCAGAGCAGAGCTCTCAGCATTTTAGCATTTAACCCTTGAATTTATTAAAATAAAACAAATAGAATCAGCAATCATTTGTCTATAAGCTATATATCATCAGAGTATAATCAACATGCAAAATATAACACAACCATATACCATTACTTTGTGCCATAATCAATTAATAATAGCAGCTAGTCATAGCCATCATTTATCCTAGGTACTCAGGTAATCAAGCCTCAGTTTCCAAATATTTTTTTAATTGTCAGCTCCTCCACAGTATTCTAAATATCCAGAATGAGCACTATAACATTGTTTCTGTGATTATGATATTCCAGAGTTGGAAGACACTTAGAGAGCTTGCATGTCTCTGAGTCTCCTTTCATTGCATCTCACAGTATAGGTGGGTAGGAGAAAGTCATTGCATGGATTATCAGTCTCCAGTCATATAAGACTTTAAAGATTATATAATGAGCATCACAAATTGCACCCCCAAAACAGACTGCCTTGACCATTTTGGTGTTATAAAACTCCTTAGGTATTTTCTAGTAGCATACAACCTGCCATATTTTGCACTAGCTGAAGTTTCTGGATGATACTCAAGGGTAGCCCCAGATAGAAAAAAATACTGAAATCCAAACATGAAATGATGGAGACATGAGTGACCATTGTTGGTGTCTCTAGTTACTGCAGTTATGTCAGCCCTTGGACAAAGCATGCAAATCTTTGAAGGAATCTAGTTCAAATGAAGCATTGCTACAAAGCTGGTAAACAAAGTAAATTGTTCTCTCATTTCTAAGAGCAAAGTGGCTATGTTGTCTTGCCTTGCTTTTTTTTAGCAGTTGCAATAAATGGCTTTTATTCAAGTTTTTTGCATAGGTATCAACATCTTTTGGTATTGAAAATAATGATTAAGACAATATAAAGCTTTGTGTTGAAACAAAGAACATGAGGTTTTAAATCGATTTTGAGCATTGTACCTCAGTTGTGAAAATCGGTATATCAAAATTCTCTTTGCAGAAGACTGGCAGAGATTTTGTTTTCACTTAATTTGGAGTTTGAGTACATGATGGGCCATATTGTTTTTTAATCCCTTTTTTGTTTTTTATCATAATTTTCCAGGAAAGGTAAGTTCAGTAGCATAGCTAGATTATTTCTTTATCCTCTCTGAACAATTGTGGTGGGAAACGGAGGAAGCAGGAGACCAGATTTGCAATTTATGGATTCTTTCTGCAAATCCCATTTAAAAGTCTTCAACAGGATGATTCCACCTGATCAAGAACATTGTTGGATTCATTGGCTTTAAGAGAAATCACACTTTGTACTAGCTACAAGTATCTGTGAATTTTATTTAATTTTTAATGGCTTTCCAATCAACGCACAACTTAGAACAGCTAACAATCAATGATATAAGCATAATTAAAACTGTATTTCATGGACACAGCAATATGTAGAAAACCACAGTCAGCATATTAAAATAGGCTTACTCAAGTACAATGCTTTGGAGAAGAGGCAGATGTTAGTGCCTTAAGAAAGATCAGCAAAATTGGGACTGACAGTCTAAGTATCAGGAGAATATCTGTCCAAGAGGGCAATTGTGGCAATTGAGAAGGTGTGTTTTTCAGATTCCAATAGATGGCATTGTTTAATAGAAGGAAACTTGTGCAAACCCATCCTGTCAGATCAGATGGGAAAGAGAAAAATAACTAGAGAAAGACAGTCCCACCAATAACCTGGATTCATGCCATGAAGGATTTTATAGTGATAATCAGTATCTTGAATTGTACTTGGAAATCCATTGGGAGCAAGTGCACTCACAGAGTTGAGGTGTTATATAGGTAAACAAAGACGTGCTTATAACCTCTTGCACTGCAGTCATGACTAGCTGCAACTCTTGACTGGACTTCAATGCAGCCTCATTTAGAGTATATTGTAATAGTCCAAATAAGAATTGGCCAAAGCATAAGTGATCATAAGCAGAGTCTCCCAGTCTAGGAAGAGGTAGCACAGATGATGTAACTATGAAAAAGACCTCCTACTCAGGCTTATCATCCACTCCTCAAGCAGAGTTTCAAAGTCTAGGACAGGGGTCTTCAAACTTGGCCCTTTTATGACTTGTGGACTTCAACTCTCAGAATTCCTCAACCAGCATGCCTGGCTGAGGGATTCTGGGAATTGAAGTCCACAAATCATAAAAGGGCCACGTTTAAAGAGCCCTGGTCTAGGAGAACTTCCAGTTTCTTCACCAGCTTTATCTGGGTGAGTGTTGACCCATTCAGAACCAAGTTCAACAATTTCTAAAAGACAGAAATTGGCAACTATGGAAAGAAATATCACAAAATGGGGCAACACTCACTTAACAACTGTCTTACTTAGCAATAGAAATTTTCAGCTCAATTGTGGTTGTAAGTGCAGGACTCCCTGTAGCTTGATAGCATCACTTAGTGGCCAGAAGTAGAGAGATATAATTGAGTATCCTCAATAACCAAAGATAGCTAATCCTGGGTAATGTCATCCATCCAGTAGCCTCATGTAGCTATTAAATAGCAGAGTAAAAGTAAACATTGTACATATTAAGAGTTTACAACTGGACCTGTGCCCCCATCAACACAACACAATTGGAACTGACTGCAGAAGAAGAAAAACCAGCACACACCATGCTGGTATAATGGATCCACTCCTGAACCATTTACCAGATGTGAGTTCAGAGGAAGAGGGTGAGTTTGAATCTGCAGAGGAAAGTGTGGGGCTCAAAGAATGCTAGCCTGATGGAGCAGCCTCAGCTGGATCAATTGGACCAGCCACAGCCTGAGGCTGAGTGAGGCGAGCCACAGCTGAAGCAAGTTGGCCATGAGGCTTCAGGCTAGGACCAGGAGCAGCTGCCGTCCATTAGCAAAGAGCAGGAGGTGGAGTGCACACTTCTCCCCTGATCCAAGGACACATAGAGCAGAGAGGAGACAGGCACAATGCCAGTCAGCTAGACTACTCATGAGGAGGCAACCTCACTTCTCCTGAGGGGCTATGCCATCATTGCCTACTTAATCCCACCCTGAGGACTTGAGTATTGCTGGTGCAACGTGCCCAGTTCTGTGACTTGTGTACTCATTCCTTGTATCCTGGCCTGTTTGAGTCCTGGCCACTTTGCTTTCCTGGACTTTGTGTGTGCCTATTGAGCTTAGAATCCAGACCTGCGTAACAGGGATGCTTTCTGAGAACCTGCTTGGGGGGATTTGAATTAACATCTGTAGAACTCTTACCACACATATGTGGGTGGATGGGTGGCATTCCTGACTTCCTAAGGATGACTTTTCTTCCCAGAGTTTTGATCTGTTGGGTGACATTTTTCTTTCTGCTGTAAGTGCTCTTCTAGCAAGCTTTTTAAATGTAAATGTTATGTATTTAAATTCTATTTATTCTATCTCAGTGTTTTTTTAAACTGTTGACCCTGTCTCTTTTATACATTGCTACTGCTTTCATTGATTGTGATTATAGTAAGCTATACTGATTTATAGGAGAGCAGTAGGGCATACATTTATAAATGTATAAAGTTTGTATGATTAGATTTAAGTGTTAGTGTATATGTTAAGTCTAATCATACAATTAATGTTGCATCAAATTTGGTTCCTATAATGACTCTTTTGAACAAATCTACTGCAGGTAAGATATAAGCTATGAAAGTTATTATTCAGTATCTTCTATATCCAAAAGACATGTTTGACAGATTAGGTTAATTAAAAAAAATTCCATTTAAGAATACTTGCCGCCCCTTTTTAAAAAAAAAGTATTGTTACTACTATTTTTACTAGTACTGTCAATGTTCTTCTTTATAACTAAATGATTTGGTCTCCAGTGCCCTCTCAGATAGGATTCATTTTCCTAGTAATTTTTTATTTGACTCCTAATTAAGTCTGCTTTTCGATGCTTCATTGAGCAATGTGTTCACATTCTAATTAGGTCCAAAAGAGATACTGTGCCATATTAAGACTTTCTATTTATGGTAAAAGGTTTATGTCTTTTAGATATTGTTGAACATTGTTGATCTGAACAATTACTTTAATCCAAATACTCCTGCATCATTCATGGTTTATTATCTTCATTAGGTCTATGCATTAGACAAAAATTAATTTGAATTATGTTCATTCACAAAACAGGAAATGGATTCATCTGAATTCTACTTTCAAACAAATTGGCAAATGAGGTAGATTTGATTTGGATGTGTGTGAGTTATTTCTTATACATGTTTGGAGAAAGATGCTTTCTATGATTCACTTTGGAGGTTCCTTTCAAGTTCTAATCTCCAAACTGAATATTTGCATTGCATTCACAAAACTGGAAAATAAATCCAAGAGCCACATAACCAAATGCAAAGCAAAACATGGCTCAAAAACAGTAACTGTGAGAGGAACCTTGGAGTCCTAGTGGACCATCAGTGAAATATAAGCCAGCAGCAACAACCAAAAAAGCTAATATAATCCTTCATTGTATACACAGAGGCATAGAACCAAAATCATGGAAAGCATTAGTACCACATTATAAATCTTTATATTCCAGATCACACCTAGAATACTGCATCCAGTTTTGGTCACCACATTACAAAAAAAGATGTTGAGACTTTGGAAAAAGTGCAAAGAAGAGCAACTAAGATGATTAAGAGCCTGGAGACAAAAACATATGAAGAATGGTTTCAGGAATTGGATATGGCCAATCTAGAGAATGATTAGGAGTGATATGATAGCACTATTCTGGTATTTGAAGGGCTGCCACAAAGAAGAGTTCAATTTATTTTCCATAGCACCAGAAGGCGAGATAAGAAACAATAGATGGAAACTAATCAAGGAGAGAAGCAACCTGGAATTAGGGAGAAACTTCCTAAAGTGAGGACAATTAACCAGTGGAACAACCTGCCTATAGAAGTTGTAGGTGCTTCATCACTAGAGATTTTTAAGAAAAGACTGGACAGCCACCTGTCTGAAATGGTATAGGGACTCTGCTTGTTCAGGGCATTTGACTAGAAGACCTCTAAGTTCCTTCCAGCTCTATTATGACTAAATATACATATACATACATATATACACACATACATAACTACTTACTATATAGTTATGTACAATTACTTTTTAAAGAGTTAGGTATTAATAATATATGTCAAAGAGGAAAAAAACCAGGATGATTTAGGCACTTTCTTAGTCATTAATTATATCTTCGTGGAGCAAATGAGTACATCCTTCCAATCTAGCTTTATGCAAACATATCCTTAAATGACCTATGATACCCCTGCAGTACATATAAAGATGTAATCCTCTCATAACTTCCTTATAGAAAATAAGGTCAGAAAAATATAACATTGGGGTGAATCTCCAATAGGTACTTCCCCAATTGCCACAAGCCAGTCATGCAATTTCCATACCTATATGGTATACACATACCATATACCTATAGCTATACATATATATTGTTTTGCGTTGCATGTGGTTATGTGGTTCTTTGACTTATTTTCCAGCTTGGTTGAATGCAAGCCAGTAGTAAGAGACTTATTCTATAGATAAGGATATGCAAACACTTTCCAGCTGAAAAAGACTACTGGTAAATAAACCAGGTACTATACTACTCAGGAATGGCTCCATCATACTTTATGCTGTTGTTCTGCAAGCTGTCAATTTATGAATTGAAGTAGTTAGTGGCAGGGTCTCAAGCCCATGGCTGCTAAGTTCTGGAGCCTCTACAAATATTTCATATACAGAAAAGAAGCTGTTTTTCTCAGGCTTCTGAGATGACTCAGGTAAGGCAAACACAAAGGAATGATTTTTGAGCTTTAATAATGTGACTGCATGTGCAATTATTTCTAATCATCTTGTCTATAATGACAAGCCATAATTTCTTGCAATGGCCTGACATAATGTTTCAAGGAAATGTTCTCTCTTTTCTAAGAATCCTGTGCATAAGCCATAAAAAGATGACAGGGGTGAAAAACTGAAAAAGACGGTGCAACCCAGAACATAAATAGAATAAACAAAGCAAACACACTTGTTTTCTTTTGAATTTCTCTGCAGAAATGTTCCTAGATATTACCTATTCTGTAATTCATTGTAGTTGCAGTAGCCTTGCTTATTTGCACTTTCCATTGCAAGGAAAAATATAAGAGGTGCTTCTATTTTCCCAGAGCTAACAGATAAAAGCTTTTGTCCAGCATCTGTGTTGAATCCTTATTAAATCTGCTTTCCTGGTGGCCTTTTGGGAATAAATGAGGCAAGTGAACTTTATTGAGCTGGAGTCAATACAGGACTCTGCTCACCTTTTAGATGTTTGTTGCCAATATATGAAGCTATACTCTATGTCTGTGTCTTTTGTCTATTCCTATCTGTCTGTCAGCATTTACCCAAGTATTATTAAGAAGCTTAAAGGCAAGATTGTGGACCTTCTAACCAAAATATGCAACCTGTCTTTAATTCAGCCTCTGTAACTGAAGACTGGAAGATGACCATAATGACTCGTGTTTTAAGAATGGTTCGTGGGGACATCCCAGAAATTACAGGCCTGTCAGCTTAATGTGTGTTCTGAAGAAGATGGTTGAAAGATAAAAATATGAAACATTTAGTGATGCAAGTCTGGCTCAAGGACACCTAATGTGGTTTCCTTCAGGGAAGCTCCTATCTAAATAATAGTGCTGTTAATTAACATATGGATAAAAGCAAACTAGTATCAGTATCTACTTAGATTTTTTAAAAGCCTTTTATAAAGTCACCTATCAAAGACTTCCCAGAAGATGTAACACCCATGGAATAAAAGAGCAGGCCTTCTTGTGGAACACCCATGGAATAAAAGAGCAGGCCTTCTTGTGGATAAGTATGTTTTTCCATTTAGGGATCCTTATAAAGATGTCACAGATAAGTACTCTTAGATGCAGTTTTGCCACCTCTCTAGACATCTTTGCTAGTTTTCAACAGCCATCAAAAAAAGGCATTCCACTCTGCCCCAACTTTAGTAGGAATTAGTGAAAGAGGTGCTTCATATTATAGGAAAATATTTTGAATATTCTGAATCCTTAAAGGAAAATTGTGGGATTTTCTCTCCTGGTCAATAGATTTTATGAAACCATTACAAACCTCCCAGCTGCGTGGCATCAGCCCTGCCTGTGCTACTCGAGGAGGTTGCTGGGCTGGCGGTGGAGTTCCCCAGGCTTATAGTCCTGGGGGACTTCAATCTGCCGTCGCTTGGCGAATCCTCGGGATTGGCACAGGAGTTCATGGCCGCCATGACAACCATGGACCTGACCCAAGTAGTGCAGGGCCCGACGCATGAGGGTGGACACGCCCCGGATATGATTTTCCTTTCGGAGCAGTTGGGTAATGATCTGGTTTTAAGGGGCTTAGATATAATGCCTTTGTCATGGACTGATCATTTTCTGCTTCGACTGAATTTTACGGCCCCAATCCTTCCCCGCAGGGAGGTGGAACCGATTAGGTGGTTCCGCCCCAGACGCCTGATGGATCCAATTGGCTTTCAGACGGCGCTTGGGGAATTACCGAGCTCCCTCATTCACAGTCCGGTGGAGTCCCTGGTAGCGGCATGGAATACGGCCACGAAGGGGGCTATTGACCGGATTGCGCCTTTGCGACCTCTCCGTGGTGCTGGCCCCAGGAGGTCTCCTTGGTTTACTGAGGAGCTCAGGGGGATGAAGCGCCATAAGAGACGTCTAGAGAAGCGATGGAGACAAAGTAAGTCCGGATCTGACCGAACCAGATTGAGCTTATTTATTAAAGCCTATCTGAAGGCGATTAAGGCGGCAAGATCCTTGTATCTTTCTGCTTTGATCGCGTCTGCGGAATCTCGTCCGGCCGCCCTGTTTAGGGTGACCCGATCCCTTATTAACCCAAGGGGTCCGGGGCCTCCCTTGCAGGGTAGTGCCGAGGACTTTAATAACTGTTTCGCAGACAAAGTGGCTCAGATCCGGGCTGACCTAGACTCCAATTGTGTAGCAGAGTCGACTGATAATGATTCAGTTGAGGGGACAGGGGCATGTTCTTGTCCGGTCATCTGGGGAGAGTTTGAGGCTGTTACGCCTGAGGAAGTGGACAGGGCCATTGGATCTGTATGTTCTGCCACCTGTTTGTTGGACCCATGTCCCTCCTGGCTGGTTTCGGCCAGTAGGGTGGTGACACGTACCTGGATCCAGGAGATTGTCAACGCTTCTTTGAGGGAGGGGTCCTTTCTGGCTCCCTTAAAGGAGGCACTTGTGCGCCCCCTCCTCAAGAAGCCTTCCCTGGATCCAGAAATTTTGACCAACTATCGTCCGGTCTCCAACCTTCCCTTTGTGGGGAAGGTTGTCGAGAAGGTGGTGGCGCATCAGCTCCAGCGGTCTCTGGAGGAAGCCGATTATCTGGGCCCTCTGCAGTCGGGATTCAGGCCCGGCTACAGCACCGAAACTGCTTTGGTCGCTCTGATGGATGATCTCTGGCGAGCCCGGGATAGAGGCCAGTCCTCTGTCCTGGTGCTTCTTGACCTCTCAGCGGCATTCGATACCATTGACCACGGTATCCTTCTGCGCCGCCTGGAGGGATTGGGAGTGGGGGACACCGTATTGCGGTGGTTCTCCTCCTATCTCACTGGTCGGTCGCAGTCGGTGTTTGTGGGGGATCGAAGGTCCACCTCTAGGTTACTCCCATGTGGGGTGCCTCAGGGGTCGGTTCTCTCCCCCCTACTTTTTAACATTTACATGAAGCCACTGGGTGAGATCATCCACTGCCACGGAGTGAGATACCATCAGTACGCTGATGATACACAGCTGTACATTTCCACTCCTGGCCATATCAGTGAAGCGGTTGAGGTGATGTGCCGGTGTCTGGAGGCTGTGAGGGTTTGGATGGGTGTTAACAGATTAAGGCTCAACCCCGATAAGACAGAGTGGCTGTGGGTGATGCCTCCCAAGGACACTTCTATCTGTCCTTCGATTACCCTGGGGGGTGAATCTATAAACCCCTCAGAGAAGGTTCGCAACTTGGGAGTCCTCCTTGATCCACAGCTGACATTGGATCATCATTTGTCGGCAGTGGCGAGGGGGGCATTTGCCCAGGTTCGCCTGGTGCACCAGTTGCGTCCTTACTTGGATCGGGAGTCACTCCTCACAGTCACACATGCCCTTGTCACCTCGAGGATCGACTACTGCAATGCTCTCTACATGGGGCTACCCTTGAAGAGTGTTCGGAGACTACAATTAGTGCAAAATGCGGCTGCGCGAGCAGTTGTGGGTCTTCCTCGTTGTGCCCACATTTCATCAACTCTCCGCACGCTGCATTGGTTGCCTATTGGTCTCCGAGCCCAATTCAAGGTGTTGGTTATTACCTATAAAGCCCTTCATGGCTTGGGACCAGGATACTTACGGGACCGCCTTCTGCCACATACTTCTCTACGACCGGTGAGAGCGCACAGGGTCGGCCTCCTCCAGGTCCCGTCAATGAAACAATGTTGTTTGGCGGGCCCTAGGGGGAGGGCTTTCTCTGTTGCGGCGCCCACCCTCTGGAACCAACTACCTCCTGAAGTCCGCGTTTCTCCGACCCTCCTGGCCTTCCGAAAGAATTTAAAAACCTACCTCTGCCGGCAGGCCTGGGGATGATTGTTGATTGTGGTGTGATTGATGAGTATGTATGGGGTTTGTATTTTTAATGTTGTTCGGATTTGTTCAATTGTTTACATATATATGTTGTAAGCCGCTCCGAGTCTTCGGAGAGGAGCGGCATACAAATCCGAATAAATAAATAAATAAATAAATAAACAAACCTAAAGGACTGAATTAAGTATAGTGACTTCTGATGAATGGTTTAAAATCTTTCCTTAAGCTGTTATTAACCATTTCTTTCTACTAGCCTATTGACATTTAATTCGGCATGTATTTTCTGGCAATAAGATAAAGTCACTGTTTCCATTTACACAAGAATCCTGCTTCAGATTTGAAAAAAATCCAGTTGTATTGTTTCTCTATTTGGAAATTGCAATGTGCCTGGTTCTTCCCTCACCGACTTCTCTCCAATTCATTTCCCCTCACAAATTCCAGCAAAGATAACACTGGAGAAATAACTTAGAAGGAAACAGAATGAAGCACAGCATGACAAGCAAAAGCAACCAAAATGCTGGAGATTGAAACTGATTGTGGTAAACAAGGCATCTGTAGACAAATGGTGTTAGCAGAAACAATAGGGATTGTAATCTCTAGCTTTCCTTCTCCTTATACTCTCTATAACAATGAGATGATTTCTTCCATTTCCAGAAATGTGACAGCTAGATAAGGCTGGACTGAGAATACTTGGTGTTGAGCTGAATCACAGTTAATACTATTTAACTGAATTTCCTTTCTCCCATTTTATAGCTTAACCTCAATGGCCTGAATTCTCAACATGGAGCCCAACAATACTGTAGAGTAGAATGCAAAGCAAAAGACCAGCCATGAGTATCATCCATTTCAAAGAACAGCTTTAGATAATATGCAGGCTTTAAGGTTCTCAGAAAATGAAGTGGTTGATTGAAGTCCAATGCTTTATAAATGTGCAAGGAGTGAAGAGAACAGAGCTACTGAGTACCCTAATTAATGAAAAGAGATGTTAGGATGCACACTGATCCATGTTTCTTCTGATAAACTTGTTTTTTGTTTCTTGGCACATGCACTGAGGCAGCCATTTTATTAGGAAAACCTGAGTGATAGCCAATTTGCCTAAATGCCTCAAAAATGACAGTGTGAAAATAACAGCCTCATGATTCCTTCCTTCCTTCCTTCCTTCCTTCCTTCCTTCCTTCCTTCCTTCCTTCCTGGCAGATGGTCCATGCCTGTACTTCAGCTACAAAAAGAAACACTTTTAGATATGTATTGGAGTGAGAGAAAGAATAGACAGTCCTGCAGGCAACGGCTGAGCAAACTAAAGATACCCAACACACCCTGGCTTGGTAAGAGTATAGGGAATGGGGTCAGCATGCATTGGGTGACTACTGGCACCAAGAGACAGAAGCTGGATTGAAATTGGGAATGGGCAACACCAGTGAGTATCAGAACTGAGAGACAGGAAGAAGCTACAGTCCCAAGCAGTCACACCAACTTCACCTCAGCATCTGCAGCCAGCCAGAGCCAGTAGCAAACTTTCCTCCACACAAAACTTTCCTCCACATAACTAGAAATTGAGATGAACCAAACTAATGTAGAAGCTCAGGTCAGAGGCGACCTAGGCCTCTAACCTTGAAAAGATTAACCAGTAATCACAGAGGTCAAATCTGTAGAGCTAAAACATGGTTAAAGAGCAGCTAGAATGTAAGCTAAGAAGAAAGGAAGAAGTTTCTCCACATGCCACAGCTAGGAGACCAACAAGGGTAGTGAAGGACATGGGCAAGTAAGCCCTAATAAAGAACAAACAGGAACAGGTATTGTCAACAGCTATTCAGCGTGCCAGTCTGAAGTTCAAATCTGCTGCCTGTAAAAGCAAAAAATGAGGAAGAGGTGGAAAAGAAGTTTATAAGATACAATGCAAATCATGGGGACAGAGACTAAGAAAGAGAGATGAACACGCACGCACACACACACAGAGAGAGAGAGAGAGACAGAGAGAGAGAGAGAGACAGACAGACAGACAGACAAACAGACAGACAGAGACAGACAGACAGAGAGACAGAGACAGAGAGACAGAGAGAGACAGAGACAGAGTTAAGATGGTAAATAAATTTATTAAAACTAATGAAGAATAAGAATCATATTTTATGTCATTGCCAGGAAATGAGTTTTCTACTAGTGTACAAAACAAGAATTTGCATGGCTGGAGTAGATATAGTAGTAGTTACTCATCATGATTGATATGATATCTATCTCCTTAAGCTGACCAATTATTCTCATAGTGGTTTAACATGAGATATGTAATAGCTGACACAAGAGCATTTTAACCAAGTAACCATAATTTTGATTTTTTTTCTATATTATGTCCACATTCAAGACTTTAACTTTTCCACTTATAATACTGAACATACTTCCAAAACATTTTTCTGGGTTTCAAAGAATTTCTTCCTCCTTTTCATTTATTTTAATTTGAATAAAATTTTCAGTTCAAATAATGTTTGTTTGGATCTATTATTAAGCTCTGTGTATAACAGTACTATCTCAAATATTACATATACTTTGTTTTGGTTTAGACTCTAGTTCCATAAATGGACTATTATACAACTGACATACACAAATGCCCATAATGTTCATTTGTATTTAACAGACACTGTCTTCTCTTGAATGGCCCATGAAATCAAATTGATACTTGTAATCATTTCAGTTATTGGGGTAGAGATGTATAACTGAAATGGCTAAACATTCATTTTAGCTATTTATTTATTTGACTTTCAGATATCTTTAGTGGCTTTGCATTAAAATTTCCTCTCCATGTTTTCCATATTTACTTATTCCTAAAATAAAATATGGTGCCTTTTTGCTCCATTTTTTTTAAAAAAGCTATTTAAACTGCCTAGCATATCTCTGTGTATTTTATTTGTTGTTGCTGTTTTGATGGGAAAAATTACCTACCATTTTCTGGAAACCATTTTTCACAAACATTATTTAAAAAATCTTCCATTTCTGTGTTCCAGAAGTCATAGCCTCTCCTTACTTTATGCTCTCACTCAGAACAAAGCACAGCAAGACTCAGATACCAATATGTCAAACCCAACATTTACAATTATTTTATGTTATAATACTGGGCAAATTTATTATTTTATTTCAGTTATCCATACTCAGTCTTTTGTCAGTTCATTTCTATTTAAAATGTATTTAATCTATTTACTATATATTCTGCTAGAGTCTCTTGGTTGTTTTATGGTTTTTCTCTCTCTTTATTTTCACAACATGAATTATTTTATTTATTTATTTATTTATTTATTCGGATTTGTATGCCGCTCCTCTCCGAAGACTCGGAGCGGCTTACAACATATATATATAAACAATTGAACAAATCCGAACAACATTAAAAATACAAACCCCATACATACTCATCAATCACACCACAATCAACAATCATCCCCAGGCCTGCCGGCAGAGGTAGGTTTTTAAATTCTTTCGGAAGGCCAGGAGGGTCGGAGAAACGCGGACTTCAGGAGGTAGTTGGTTCCAGAGGGTGGGCGCCGCAACAGAGAAAGCCCTCCCCCTAGGGCCCGCCAAACGACATTGTTTCGTTGACGGGACCTGGAGGAGGCCGACCCTGTGCGCTCTCACTGGTCGTAGAGAAGTATGTGGCAGAAGGCGGTCCCATAAGTATCCTGGTCCCAAGCCATGAAGGGCTTTATAGGTAATAACCAACACCTTGAATTGGGCTCGGAGACCAATAGGCAACCAATGCAGCATGCGGAGAGTTGATGAAATGTGGGCACAACGAGGAAGACCCACAACTGCTCGCGCAGCTGCATTTTGCACTAATTGTAGTCTCCGAACACTCTTCAAGGGTAGCCCCATGTAGAGAGCGTTGCAGTAGTCGATCCTCGAGGTAACAAGGGCATGTGTGACTGTGAGGAGTGACTCCCGATCCAAGTAAGGACGCAACTGGTGCACCAGGCGAACCTGGGCAAATGCCCCCCTCGCCACTGCCGACAAATGATGATCCAATGTCAGCTGTGGATCAAGGAGGACTCCCAAGTTGCGAACCTTCTCTGAGGGGTTTATAGATTCACCCCCCAGGGTAATCGAAGGACAGATAGAAGTGTCCTTGGGAGGCATCACCCACAGCCACTCTGTCTTATCGGGGTTGAGTCTTAATCTGTTAACACCCATCCAAACCCTCACAGCCTCCAGACACCGGCACATCACCTCAACCACTTCACTGATATGGCCAGGAGTGGAAATGTACAGCTGTGTATCATCAGCGTACTGATGGTATCTCACTCCGTGGCAGTGGATGATCTCACCCAGTGGCTTCATGTAAATGTTAAAAAGTAGGGGGGAGAGAACCGACCCCTGAGGCACCCCACATGGGAGTAACCTAGAGGTGGACCTTCGATCCCCCACAAACACCGACTGCGACCGACCAGTGAGATAGGAGGAGAACCACCGCAATACGGTGTCCCCCACTCCCAATCCCTCCAGCCGGCGCAGAAGGATACCGTGGTCAATGGTATCGAACGCTGCTGAGAGGTCAAGAAGCACCAGGACAGAGGACTGGCCTCTATCCCGGGCTCGCCAGAGATCATCCATCAGAGCGACCAAAGCAGTTTCGGTGCTGTAGCCGGGCCTGAATCCCGACTGCAGAGGGCCCAGATAATCGGCTTCCTCCAGAGACCGCTGGAGCTGATGCGCCACCACCTTCTCGACAACCTTCCCCACAAAGGGAAGGTTGGAGACCGGACGATAGTTGGTCAAAATTTCTGGATCCAGGGAAGGCTTCTTGAGGAGGGGGCGCACAAGTGCCTCCTTTAAGGGAGCCGGAAAGGACCCCTCCCTCAAAGAAGCATTGACAATCTCCTGGATCCAGGTACGTGTCACCACCCTACTGGCCGAAACCAGCCAGGAGGGACACGGGTCCAACAAACAGGTGGCAGAACATACAGATCCAATGGCCCTGTCCACTTCCTCAGGCGTAACAGCCTCAAACTCTCCCCAGATGACCGGACAAGAACATGCCCCTGTCCCCTCAACTGAATCAGTCGACTCTGCTACACAATTGGAGTCTAGGTCAGCCCGGATCTGAGCCACTTGGTCTGCGAAACAGTTATTAAAGTCCTCGAATTAGGTTAGGTGAGAGGCAAAAATAGTTAATCATCACATTGTGAGTTTCATAACCAAAAGGGGATTGGAAACTAGATATCTCCAGTTCTAGTCCACTGTTCAAATCACCGTGCTGTCACATTGTTCCAGTAATTTTCAAGTTCTTACCTTCAAAGACCAAGTTCCTCCACTCTGCATTTATCTTTTATTGGCATATCTATTCTGTGGGTGTTCTTCCATTTTGAGAATAGTTTCTTCCAAATGATCTTGGAACAATAAAACCTTCTGTAAATCAGTTTAAGCTTATAGATATTGCTTGTTTAAGGAATGATAGACTCAGAGGCATTCTTCATTTTATTACCTATCTCAGAGAACAGATTTTTATCATCTAGAATTGAAAATATGAACTAAATATGTTCTGGTTCACACTGGCTAATACTTGCAGGCAGCCTGGAATTACAGTTTCGGTAGCTGTCAAGTGTCCTATCAATCTCAATTAAGAACATCTGTGACCTAAAGTGCTTTTTTGTTTTCCTTCAAAAAGGCACAAAGGACATTCTCAGTTTCTTAGCTGATATATTATCATTCCTGGAAAGGTGTTAAGAAATGTGAAATTATCCATTGTTAGAAACTTATTTTTTTTTAATGAACAGAAATGTAAAGAATATGTGATTTAAAACATGTTTTCTGACCAGTTGTCTATTGTGGACTTGGTGAATTCAAATAATGATGTAGCATAAGGAGGTCTTTACAGGGGCACAGTTTTCAAAAATTGTGAACAATATTGTGAACAGGAGCATAGAGCCAATGGCAAGACATCATTGTTCCACCTTAACTCTTCTGAGGTCAGGCCTTATTTGCAATATGTCCATTTTTGGAGTACTGAGGAATCTAAAAAGGATATTTGCAAACTGAAGTGCATTCAATGGAAGGCTACCAAGATGATGAGTGAACAGAAATCAAGTCCTGGGATCTTAGGACTCAGAACTCAGATATCTAAAGGGTTATCCTGCAGAAGACTGAGTGGTCTTTTCTTAGTGGTACAGGAATAAATCAAAGAGCTGAAACAAAGTCCAGGCAGGCTAGAGTGCAGGAGAAACTAACTGTATGAGCTGTCAGCAAGGGGAATCAGCAGCCTGATGGATGTTCCCTTTCAATGGAAATCTTCAGATGGAGGCTGGATGACCATCTGCCTGTAATATTTATGTAGATCATAAGCAGAGGTTGGGCCAGATGACCTCTCAAGTATTCTCCATTTTGAAGAGAGTGCTTGTTTTGAAGTCTTGAGTGAAACGTCTTTCAAAATTAGTTCACAAAACAGCACAGCATTTCCATTTCCAAGAACAAAGAACTGTATTGCTTCACCTTACTCTACTCTCTATAGCCTTGGGCACTAGCAATAGACAAAAGGGTCTCTGAAGTTGTGACAGAACTTAAGAGTAGTCTGTAAATCATCTTCATCCAATGAAGTTGGCATTATTATGACTTATTTGGGAATTATTCTCCTCAAGGAAGCAAAATATGCCAATTTCCAGCTTAAAACACTTAACTGATACAAATCAAAACACTCATTCATAAGGCTATGAGTTACTCCATTCATTTCTTTTGTTATTCTATAGTATTTCTTTCATGATTCATTTGATACTGCTGGAGGTAAGGATCAGTTTCCCGAATCAATCTTTTTTTAAATATCCCCATTCATGATTGTTTCCATGTAAATCAATGGGATACTTGACCTGCAACTTCAGTGTGGTAGTTGCATGACACTCTTATAAAGATTCATATCTTCTGAATTTCTGGTCAGGAAAAGGGTAATTAATCTAAAGGCATTTTTAAAAGACGCAGGCCAAATTCTCAGCCTTCTACTATCCCTGTATCCCTGTAACTTTTCCAGATATATATGCTATATCTACTGGGCCCCCATTGAAGCAAATGAAAAAATCAATGACAAATTAATGGAAAGGAATGGCTTTCCCATTTCCCTGAATTCTCATTACTTCGCTGACTAAAACTAATGAAACAAGTATATCTCATTATTTTATGTTTCATTTGTGTGTGCTTTTTCAGATGAAAATCATAAAATTATATGACACATAGTTCTGTTCTTGAACATATGTTCCAAATATAATTTGAAATAAACAAAAACATGCCTGCCTTTTTCTCAGCATTAGTAACAGGAAGTCAAATAATTAATGAATGAAAGCCCATTTCATTAGTAGAAGATAGACTAGATGGACAGAATACAGATAGAACACAAAGATGGGACAGAAAGAGAAACAGACAGATAGAAAACAATTCTTGCGATGATGTTTGAAGCAGCTGTGAATTATAAGGTAAGGAAAGACAATTGTTTTGACTTTGTGCACACACAGTAGTAATATACAGGAAATTACTTAACATGAATAAAAATATTTTTCAAATTCACCCACCTTCTCCCCACACCTCTATCTGATGCACATATGCAATTTCCTCATGCACATAAACATTATGTTCCATTTTCATTAATAAAACTAATTCAAAGGCTGAGCTGTATTTGAATCCTTTTGCTCAGAAAGAAAGCTAGAGGGCCATCTTTATTAACCTTGGTAAAGAAAAGGCATAAGAACTCTTCTTTCAACATCAGAGTCAAAGAAGGACAATGCAGCAATACCAACATTTAAAATTACACTTGACTGCCTCAAGTGAAGGAATGAATTAGCCAGGAGTCTGCAAAATGCAGACAATGGCAGCAGGTGAGTCATTTAACTCACTGTTAGGCTAAAGAAGCAAGCTCTTATTTTAAAATAGTTTGTGGACAACTGCAGGCATTTTAGTCGTTTAGCCTGTGTGCCCTGGCAAACGCAGAGCATAGACCTGAACACCAGGTATTTCTATGAATGTATGAAGTTGCAGGAAACACAGCAGATGAGTCAGAAGCTGAATGTAGGATATTATCCAGAGAGGCCATTAGCTGAAATCCAAGAGGTGGATCTGACCCAAAATCAAGAACTGATCCATCTATGTTTAGGAAGCACTTTCCTGTTAAGTTCTACCTCTACTTTTCCCCATTAAGTTAGCAGTTTCTTCTTTCTCTTTGCTTGCCCTGTGACTAAAATGCTATACAGTTAAATTGATCAGCATAAAAATCCAGTCCCAACAGCAAACTGAGCTATTCCTCATCTGTGCAAGCTGGTAGAAAGGAAGTCTCTTACACATCTTTCTTTCAGTAATGAAAGCCAACAGGCAATCATACCAGTTGGTCACTGGGGAGAAAGCATTGCAAAGAAGTTATACAAAGCCAGGAACCATGTCTAGTTAATTATAAAAAGTGGTAAATGCACAAAACCATTTATTTCTTAAAACTGAGGTACGGTAGCAGTTTATTTAACTCATTTTTTTCAAGGAGTTTTTATACTTAGCTCTTCCAGCCTCACTTTATAGCTATTATAATATTGACTGCCTAATATTATACCTAATAACCTTTATAACTGCAAGGCATTTCATCCAAATCTTAGTCCAGCATCTTTGGTGCTGAAATTCTGTCAGGGCTATCCCTTCCAATAAAAGCCAATCAGTTCAGTATAAATATCCTTGAAAGAATATTCATGTTTTGTCAGTTCCATGCAGCCAGGGGGCTGAGACCAAGAAAATATATCTCCAATAGTAGAGAATAAATGTAGCTCAGGGCCAAACTGTGTAGTCCTTGGTGTTCTTTGAGTTGGGTTGTTTGGGGAATAAACTCCCCCTCCCTTCACTAGATGTTGACTAGTCAGATAATAAAATGTCTGCAAGCAAATAACCCAACTCAGAGACCACCAAGATCTCCCATAAGAAAATGTGTTTCTCTGTTACTTTTTGTTTTCACATAGGTAACTCTGGATAAGTTACAAAATTAAAATTCCACAACATAAGAACCCATAATCCCTCCTCCCTCTGTATTATGGCTCCTATATTATAGAAGATGATATGGAAGTTAGACTTGCCCTGACAGTGATCAACTTCTGGAATCCCACCCACTACAAGAATCTCTTTACAATTTATCCATCTGGTGTCTCTATTGTACATGAAAATGGTCAAGATGGAAATCTATTTTATTTTTTTATATTGTTTTTTCAAATAAATCCACTAGTAAACCATGATACATACATAATGAATATTATAAAGTATTGTTGTAATGTAATGTAATGTATTGTAATATAATAATAACATAACATAACATAACATAACATAACATAACATAACATAACATAACATAACATAACATAACATAACATAACATAACATAACATAACATAACATAACATAACATAACATAACATAACATAACAATAATGTTAACAATTTCTAGATAGCACAGATTTGTTAAGAACAAGTCTTTCCAAATTAACATATCTTATGGGGAGGAAGAAGATTGGTTAATCAGAAGAAAGCTATAAATATAATACACAGTATATCTTGATGTCAGCAAAAAAAAAATTTAAAGTAACTCATTACATTTGCAAACTAGTTAAGTGTTGGGTGGATGATATGATAAGTAGATGAATAATTAGATGGTTTGAAAACCTACTAATAGGTACTTACCAATGGTTTCTCAACCATCTGGAATGATGTTTTCAACATTTTAATTACTAAATTACTAAATCAATTATTTACTAAATTAGATGAAGAAAGTAGGAAGCATTTAACTGATAGTTAATACCCTATTTTCTAGGATATTAACTTAACAGCTAATACCCTAGAAGATAAGAGTCTAAATTGATCAGGTAAAAAGATTGAAAATAAAATGTAACAGAGACAACCACAAAGTTCTTCAATAAGAAACAGAAATTAAATAGAATTATAAAGTGTATGATCTCTAGTTTTGCGATTTTATTTGTGAAAAAGATCTTGAAATAGTAGTCGATTGCAAACCAAATATGAGCCAATCATATGACGTAGTTTATTTTAAAAAGAAAGTGTTGAAACTTAAGTTCTATAAAGATTGAAAAAACTAGAAATGTTTAGCCCTAAGAAAAGAAGACTAATAGAAATATGATCGCATTTTCACATATGTGAAAAATATGTCATTCAGAAGAGGATCAAACTAGTTTTTCATCACTGTGGAATGGGTTCAAGTTATAGGAAATGACATTCCAATTTTATGTGAAAAGGGCAAAAAAAAATCCACCCCTTCTTAATTTTGAAGTGAGCTAGTGGTGTTCTTTGCTTGGAATATGTTTAAGCAAAGCAGAAATTAGCAAGACCTCTGTTGGAAATACTTTGATTTAGATTCCTTCACCAAGCAAGGGCTGCACCTGATGGCCTAAATGACCTCTTCTAACTCTTATGCTTCAATGATTCTATTAAATACCTAAATCAAATCTGTACCCTTGACTATCATTTAAGTGTTATCCATGTTTATTCAGAAGCAAAACCTATTTACTTATTCCCCATGTAAATATATAAGGCACTGCAGTCTAATACCTTCATAAAGCTTTGCAATCTGTTTACTTCCCTAGTGGGTGGGATTTAATTAATTGATTCAATTAAATTAATTTATTCATTTAATTACCACTACTGTTCTTGCACCTTTTCCAGGCATTCAGATGAACCAATGTTAAAACTCAATCTAAGACAATTCTTAGATTCAGAGTTAAGTGTATCAGCCCTACTGTAAAAAATAAAGACTCCTTCAAGTGAAGCTTGATTCTTGATGATACATCCATGTAGCTTTCATTTTATTATAATATAGAAGTGTTTTATCATCTGCTTGTTTCACTTATACACCAGTTTTATTGACCTACAGTTTCCTAATAGTCTCCCATTTAAGGACTAGCTGGGTCTGCTTCAGCTTAACTTTTAAAAAATTAATCCAGGTTGGACAGTTGCTGCCGTCTGTGATCAGAAATTATATGCATTTTGGGTGAATTCATTTGGTGGATATATATTATCTAGTTCTTTAAAATCAGTAAGCTGGTAGACATCTTGTCCCACCCTTTGCTTAATATGCCATAGGAAGTGCATTTTTTCTAACTCACTTATTATCACTGAACAGACAGTTCATTCTTTAGTTGCCCTATAGCTCAATGATGCCATTCATCCCTGTTTCAGCAGCCCATCCCAAGTGACTTATGCACTCTGCTAGGTTCTAGAGCGAGATGGGGCTTTACCTGAACCTGGTTGAACACTAGAATAGGAAAGCAACTAAAACCTCATACTAGATTGGTCCTATGCACTTCTGTCTGTGCACCTATCTTTCCTAAGTTCTTTTCACCTTGGTTCTTTGAAGAGCTCTGGGAGATAATGCATCAGAAGAGATGACTGGATTTTCATTGCAGGAAGATAAAGTACAAAATAGACCCAACATGAGTAAGAGCCATACTGGGCCCTATCTTGTAACAATAAGGGCAGCAAAGCATCATAATTTCTCCTGTCTTACAGCATCTGCCTATAACTGCCTGACTGCCATGTTAAGGGTGAGCCACTGTTTTCTGTGGGTGGGGGTGGTGGTGGTCCAGGAATATCCAAAGGACAGACCACAGTGGGTATTCATGCTGTCTGACACATAAAATTGCTCAGATCCCCTCAGAGTTGGACTCTGCTTAGGCAGAAATGCCAAATGAGATGCTTGAGACAGCCTTGGGATATTATGTGGACTGAGTTTGTAACTCTTGAGACTGGACAAGAACCTCTCAATTGTGGGTTTGGCCTCTGGTATCTTAGAACCAGTCACCACAGGTTGTCAAGGTGACCTGAGAAGCTTTAAGGGATAGGGTGATCCTTCTGGCCCTGAAAGATGCAGTGGTGCACCACCTTCTCTGGTAGCCTTTGCTGGATCATATAGTTTCCAGTCTTCCCTTTATGGGGAAGATTGTTGAGAAGATGCTCAAACAATAGTTACAGAAGGACTTGGAAGAAATAAATGTTCTGGAACTATTCCAGTTGGGTTTCAGGCCAGGGTACAATATTGAGACAGTACTGGTTATGCTTGGAAATAATCTCTGAAAAAGCCTGGATAGGAATAGTCCATCCTTATGCTTCTGATCTTCTAATACCATTGACCATGGTATCCCAGTGGATCAGGTGCAGGGATTAGGAATTTGGGGGGCACTGTGTTGTGGAGGTTTGTCTCCTTCTTCAGCAATAAGTTCCTGTCAATGTTAATAGGAGAGTAGCGATTGTGCCCATAGTACCTCATTTGTAACATTCTGAACAGCTGGACATTGTCACCCCTCCTCTTTAACATTTACACGAATCTGCTGGGGTAAGAATGTGGTACTATCAGTACAGGTAATCCTCATTTAATGACTAGGTTAAAACTGGGCATGCCTCAGCAGCAGCAGGAGGAAGAAAGTAGTGAAGGTCCTCTGGGTTTGGCAAAGCCAGCAGGTACATGTTATCTTTGCTTTCCAAACTTCCTTGATTACTACTCAGCTTTTGGGTACAATTAAAAATTCTCTGGTCACTACCTATAAAGACCTGCAGGGCATAGGGCCCAATTATTTGAGGTAGCATCCATCCCTAATAGTTTCTGTCTAATATGAGAGCTGTGGTGGCGCAGTGGTTAGAATGCAGTAATTGCAGGCTAATTCTGCCGACTGCCAGCAATTTGATCCTAACAGGCTCAAGGTTGACCTAGCCTTCCATCCTTTCAAGTTTAGTAAAATGCGGGCCCAGATTGTTGGAGGCAATATGAAGCAGTATATAAGTCTAAGTGCTATTACTATTGGTATTGGGCAGAATGTGTTCTGTGTCCCTTCAATTAAATATGGTCAGCTTATGGATTGAGGAAGGATGCCTTCTGTGTCATGAAGCCTGTCTTCTAAAACAGCACTTCCCTTGAGATACATACATGTTTATGTTATGCTATATTATGCTATGTTTCAATTTTAAAGTTTATAAGTAGCATAGAATCTTTTTGGAATCTGGCAGCCTCAAAATCATCCAATTGGATATTACAGAGCTGGAACAGCAAATGTACTATTTGGATTTTAATTTCAATGTCTATATGGTGAAGTGATGCACTGACCTCTGCAATGTATGTTTTATTTCTGATAGCTGGAGCAAAGACGTTTCTGTCGCAGCCTCAAACTTCTGTAAAATAACAGCAGCCATTGTCTAATTCAGCTATTCAAGAAAAAAAAACAGCAATGTGCTGCATGATTAATCCCTCATGAGGTGTGCCACCTTGGTGTGCAGGAGGATGATGGTTTGTTTGAATAGTTTCTTGTGTCAACAGCTATCAAGCAAGATAAAAACTAGCCTAAAGACAGTTCTGCAGTGATGAACTACTTGAATGGTTAATATCTGTAGAGGAATTCAAGTAAATAAATTCTGCTTTCTCTACCTGTTTTCTAAATGGCTTTACTGTACAAGGTGTTTTTGTGGGTCATTGCACCAGTCATTCCAAATTATATCAATTTCTAAATCCAGATTAAGTTATAGATTCAGCTTCTCTATCCCCAGATCCTCTTTGTTTTAAATACAACTGGACAATTTTTTCTATTAAAAATGGACTCTTGCACTGAAAAATGATACATTTGACTGTAAAAATACAAAAATGGGCTTTCTGTAGCTGTACAGGAAAGAGTCAGCTTTTAATCATAGTTATTGATTTATGCATGTATAGATTTTTCACCCAATGATAGTGTCTGTATAATTTGCACTTCATTTTAAAATTTATTTAATTCTAAAGCTGAGAAAAGAACTAACACAAACCACTGGCACATTTTCACAAGCTCAGCAGATCTGGACAAAGGTTAATGACTTTTTCTGAAGATTCTATTTTTTTTCTTTATTTGTGTAGCTCATTGTCCTTCTAGGCTCTCAACAAGCAAATGTTAATATAAGAGTCAAAATGAATCCTCCAATTCTTCTAACATACACTAGGTGCCAATACTATTAAGAAATAGGACTGAATGGTCACATGCATTTGTCTTAATAAGAGATAATCCTGACAACCCTTACTGTAGGTAAATATCTGCATCATAATTTTGTTCTTTTTTCAAACTAATCCACTTCTAATGTCAGCACAAATATTCCATATGCATTTATAATTACATTAAGCAATGGAGGAAAAGCACACATCTCTTACTCACTGGCCAATTTAAACCATTTGCTAAGCATTCTATTCTCATATATGCTACTTCTATCATGTGTCGCTCTTCCAGCATTGAGCAACCAAACTTCCAGTCTGCATCTGCACAAAGGATTCCATGAGTCAAGCTATTCACTTTATCATACACTTTCTCTGAATCAAAAAGTGTACAATAAGTATTCTTTTCCCATGCATGTATGGTATTTTTATAATTTTTATTAAAAAAATATTTCACAGAGTTAAAAGATAATCATGAAATAATATAAATAAAAGAAAAGTAAATGAAAGAAGATATATAAAGAAGTAACTTCTGGTTTTCTTTACAGCATTTACAGACAAATTATCCTCTCTCTTCCTTTATTGAAGTTACATCATAATTCACTTCTTCCCATATTCAACTTTATTAATCAAAAAATCCAGAAATTGTGAATTCATTCTGTCCCCCCACCACCACTTTTAGTAAAATATCCATAAGAGATTTCCAGTCTGTGATAAAATTACTTGTTCCCTTGTTCGTGATCAAATGAGTCAATCTTGCCATTTCTGCAAATTTAATCATCTTCCATTATGGGCATTTCAGCATTTTCCATATAATAGTTCTGAGGCAGTTATATATAAAACCAATCTTCCATAGGTCTTTTCTAATTGGTTTTCCATAAGTCCAAGTAAGAAAAGCCCTGATTTCAGCTGTATATAAAATATTTTGCTCAATAACAATGTTAACCTTAACCTTATTAGTTAAACCCTATGCCATCCAAAGGCCAGGTTATGCTCTTCTAATTTTAACATTCTTTTATCTTTTAACAGCAGCCACTTTTTCATCCAAAATCAAACAGCAGGCTACAAAATACAAGTTAAAATCAGGCAATCCTAATCCTCCTCTTTTGAATAATTTTATATTTAACCATTTTTTAAAAATATAAACCTGGATCTTTTTACCATTGTTTAAAAGACACATGATTTGGTGCATCTCTGCATCTTTCTGACATGTTGATTGATTGAATGTCTGCTGTCAAGTTGGTTCGAACACATAGAAAGATTTTTCTCATAGTGATTTGTCCACAGCCAGTATTTCAGGGCTTCCAGTGATACATCCATCACGACTGTAACTGACTCCATCCATGTTGTCCTGGTTGTCTTGTTCCCCTTTCCCAGTATTAGAACCATTTCTAGAAAACTAGGTCTTCACCTAATGTGTCCAAAACAAGATAATATGAGTGTGATCATTTATGCCTCAAGTGAGAACTCTGGGTTGATTTGTTCAATGATACATTGGTTTGTTTGCTATCTATGGTATTCTCAGGAGTCCTCTCCAATGCCAATATTCAAAAGCATCAATAATCCTCTCTGTTGTGTTCTTGGGTTCGTTTGCAAAGATGATGACACATGGTGTATCCAACAATCTTTATTACTCTCAGTATTCGCACGACTCACAACCAAAAAGCAACAGGAAAAGGCACGCAGGCCTTTTATATGCCCCAAACCCCGGACATTGACAACCAATAGGAATATAGCATTTTCGCGCCTTGTGCACGCGCACAAGGCTGGCGCCACTCTGTCTGGTCCCGGGTAGCTTTTGGAATTGCCTGGGACCTTTTGCAACAATTCTGGGCCTGCTGAGTTTCCTCATCAGGCCCAGGACACAACACTCCTCCCCGCTAGATAGAACACCCAAATTTCTTGTTTCTTTACAATCAACACAAATGAATAAAATAATATATATATAAAATTACGTTAATAAAATAAGTATTCTGCCTACATACAGGCCACTGTCTAATGTGGATTCACGTGTTCATCTTCTACCCGCATAGGTCCATCTCCTTACCATAGACATGTAGTGTTATTATACTGACAAGAACCTCACATACTCACCTAGGTGTTTACGAGGGGCCTTAGCAAGGTTAGGGAGGTGCCTGGCCTGATAGCTCACCTGTCCAGCTGGACAGACCAGGACTTGACCTTAAGGCAGTGGTTCTCAACCTTTTTCAGGTTGAGACCCCACTTGCGCCGCCCATGCGCGGCGCGACCCCAACCCGTGCCACGCACGCGACGGGCCAATCCACCCATGCACACGCGACGGGCCGATCCACACATGCGCAGCACAACGGGCTGACCCGCGCATACGAAGCACGACAGGCCGATCCGCACATGCACAGCACGACGGGCCGATCCGCACATGCGCAGCACGATGGGCCGAACTGCGCATGCGCAGCACAACCGGGCGGGCCGGGCGGCTCCAGACCGGGCCGGCCTCGCCTCCCACTGCTGCCTCAGAGACTCCGGCAGGCACACCGAGGAGCGGTCCGGAGCAGGCGGGCACAAAGCTGCCACCTTCCCGCTCCAGGCAGGCCGGCCGACTCCAGACCGGGCCGGCCTCGCCTCCCACCGCTGCCTCAGAGACTCCAGCAGGCACACCGAGGAGCAGCCCGGAGCAGGCAGGCGCAAAGCTGCCTCCTTCCCGCTACGCTCCGCCACATCCCAGGCCCATCCTCCTCCTTGCCCTCCGGCAGCCGGCCAAGCGGTCGTGGCAGCCGGACCTCGAGATGGGCCCGCACTTCATCGAGACCGGCCCGGCTGTGGCGAGAGGCACCCGGCGGCCCGAGAGAAGTGAAAGGCACCCGGCGGCCACGTCTGGCCCCCAAGTCCACGCTCCGACCGGCGTCCAGGTCACAGCGCTCCGCCTACCCGGCTCGTCCAGGACTCCCACGCCTTCTGCAGGGCCAGCAGCCGCCGCAGGTAGGTAGGCGGGCGGCAGGACTGGGGAGCCCGCCCGGGCCAGCTCACTCTCGGCACCAGTCCCGCTTGGGTCAGGCCGGCCAGCCGGGTGGAGGACGTCTGGCCAGGCTTCCCGGCTCCCTCCCCGGCTCAGCCTCCCCCCACGCCCGGCAGGGACTCACCAGATAGTTCATCTTGCCGGTTCGCTGCGCACCTGGCGCGGCCGCAGTGCCCGCTAGCGGGGCGCCTTATTGCCTGCTTCGGCCGCCGCCGAGCGAGGGAGGGAGGGAGGGAGCGAGCAGGGCCGAGCCAGAGGCAGGCAGGCAGCCCCCATGTGCCCGGCTTTCCCTGCAGTGTCTGGGAGGAGGAAGGGGAGCTGGAGCCCCGCTGCGCCCATTGGCCGCTTCGGAGAAAAGGGGGCAGTGCTGGCGAGGGCCGGCCAGGGAGGAGGACGAGGAGAGGTGCGACAGGCCGGATGAGCCGGGCAGGCGGAGTGCTGCGACCTGGATGCCGGTCTGGAGCGCAGACTTGGGGGCCAGAGGCGGCCGCCGAGCGCCTTTCGCTTCTCTCGGGCCGCTGGGCGCCTCTCGCCACAGCCGGGCCGGTCTCGGTGAAGTGCGGGCCCGCCTCGAGGTCCGGTTGCCCCGACCACTTGGCCGGCTGCCGGAGGGCGAGGAGGAGGCCGGGCCTGGGATGTGACAGAGCAGAGCGGGAAGGAGGCAGCTTTGCGCCCACCTGCTCCGGACCGCTCCTCGGTGTGCCTGCCGGAGTCTCTGAGGCAGCGGTGGGAGGCGAGGCCGGCCCGGTCTGGAGCTGGCCGGCCCGGTCACGCCGTGCATGCGCAGTTTGGCCCGTCGCCTGCGCATGCGCGGAGCGATGGGCCAAACCGCGCATGTGCGCCGTGCACGCGACGGCCGAGGGGAAACGGGGAAAAGAAAAATGGCGGACTGTGGTGTTTGGTGACCCCCGCGAAATGGTCATTCGACCCCAAATGGGGTTGTGACCCACAGGTTGAGAACCGCTGCCTTAAGGGCACCTGGCCTACCGGCCCATTTGTTGAGCTCCCTAGACCAGGACTTTTATGCACACATTTTGCAGGTGACCCCTGGTAGGGCATACCGGCAGAATTGCCAGTGCTCCTCTCAGGCTCCGTAAGGGAAGCTGAATTTCCCCAACCTTCTGAAGGGGCTGAGGATTCCCCTGCTATCCTGGGTGGCTCCAGGGAACTTAGTCCCTCAAACCCGTGACCAGTCTCGGACATGCCCTGCGTTCCAGGTGTGCCTCAATATTCCCAGTCCCTTGCGGCCGAAGTGCCAGAGTCAGGAGTCACCTCCATGGCTAACCTCACCTCTGTTGAAGTCCTGTTTGGAACTCTTGCGGATACGCATGACTCCCAGTTTGGTGCAATAGCTGAACTCTGAGGATGTCCTTGCACCTCCCCTAGGAGATCCCTCGTGACCTGTGAGCTTGTGCCCCATAAAGTTGACCTGAAGTGTGAGATTGTGTCTCAGGATATTAACCTGAAGTGCGACCTAATTCCTGATCCCCCTCCCCCCTGAGAGTGGAGTCAGGGGCAGAAACCACAGGGGACAACCGCCAACACAGTTGATCGATATGACGCCATAGAATGCAGCTATCGTCTAAGGTCTATGAGAGAGGTCCAGAGATCGTAGAGATGAAAGCAGGAACCCACAGATGCCCAGGAGCATAGTTCCTAGCCCAGACCAGATTGCCCACTTGGAGTCTCCTAGGTGCCTGCGGTTGTGACACCTGTGAAGCCACCCAGTCAGGGTGCAACCTGTCCAGCTTCGTGATGAGGTGGCGACTCCAGCGGAGCTCAGCAGGGTTTTTCCCTGTGGCAGTGCACGGTGTGGTGCGGTGTGCAAGAAGGAAATCTGCTAACCTGTGATGCCAGTTACCTTAAATCAGTTTCTTGAGGGCATCTTTAGTGGTGCGCACCATTCTCTCAGCATGTCCGTTGGATGATGGGTGGAAGGGAGCCAAAGTTGCATGGTGGATCATGTTGGCTGGAAGAAAAGCCTGGAACTCAGAAGATGTAAATTGAGGATCATTATCTGAAACCAGAACATCTGGAAGGCCATGTGATGCAAAAATACCTCTCAACACCTGGATGGTCCTGGCAGTAGTAGTGGAGGAAACAGGAACAACTTCTAGCCACTTGGAATGGCTATTGACGACAACCAGGAAGAATTGCCCCTGAAAGAGCCCAGTATAATCTATATGCACCCTAGACCATGGTGACTGTGTTTCCTCCCACGTATGTACTGGTGCCTGTGGCATTTCAGGCTGTGACTGTTGGCACATTTGGCACCCATGTACCTGGGCCTCAATGGCTTAATTGAGCCCAGGCCACCACAGATGGCTACACGCAAGCGCTTTCATCCTGACTATACCAGGATGTCCCTCATGAAGAAAGATCAAGATTCTAGATCTCAATGAGGCTGGAATCACTACCCTGCTTCCTCATAACAGGCAACCCTTAAAAGTGGACAACTCATGCTTCTTGTACCAGAAGCTTTGGAACTCCAGATCTGGGCACTTGTCAGGCGATCCTGACAAAACCCATGTCAGCACGCGTGTAAGCGTGTGATCAGTGGCAGTTTCTGCAGCCACATCCCTAGCATTGAGGGGAGACTCAAGCAACTCTTGGATAGACAGAATATTAATGGCTGGAGTAGGATCTGGCTCTACTTGGTTCAATGGTAGTCTGCTCAGGCCATCTGCATGGCCCATCGCCTTTCCTGGTTTGTGAACTAATGTATAGTCATATGCTGACAGGAAAATGGACCATCACAGCATATGAGGAGAAGTGATATGCAGGGTCTGTTTGTTGGTGGTAAACAACCCCAGCAGAGGCTTATGGTCAATATAGACCGTGAAATGGCGGCCATACAAGAAATCATGAAATTTCTTGATGCCAGCCACTATGGCCAGAGCTTCTCTGTCAATTTGAGCGTAATTATGCTCCGCAGAAGACAGAGTCCTTGAATAATATGTCACAGGAACCTGTGTTCCATCAGCCTGCAAATGGCTGAGTACAGCTTCAATCCCATAAGGAGATGCATCGCATGCGATGCAGACAGGCAGTTGCTCATTGAAATGCGATAAAACAGCATTGGAAGTAAGCAAGGCCTTAACCTCATTGAAACTCTTTTCATGGACCTTTGTCCACTGCCAAGGAGCTTGCTTGTCGAGGAGCCTATGGTTCTGCCACACCAGCTTTGTGTGGGAGGAATGCATGATAAAAGTTTAATAATCCTAAAAAGGCTTGCAACTCACTCTTAGACTTAGGGTTTGGTGCCTGTTGGATAGCCTTCAATTTAGTTTCAGCAGGGTGGATGCCTTGAGCATCAATCCTAAACCCTAAGAAATCAGCAGAAGTAACTCCTATCTTACATTTATCTCTCTTTAGTTTGAGAGCTGCTTCCCGAAAACGAAGCAAGACAGCCCTTAATCTTTCAGCTAAGTTCTGAGATGATTCCCCAGCAATGAGGACATCATCAAAGTACGGACAGACCCCAGGAATACCTTGAAGTGTGCATTCCATGATACTTTGGAATACGCCAGGGGCTACATTTACCCCAAATTGCAGCCTCTTTACTTTAAATGCCCCTCTATGGGTTACAATGGTCTGTGCCTCTGCAGCAGCCTCATCAACGGGCAACTGCTGATATGCTTGTGCCAAGTCAAGCTTTGCAAAAATACGCCCCCGCTTGAGGGAGGCCAGGATGTGACTTACTTTACTTACTTTACTTTACTTTATTTTGACTTATATGCCGCCCTTCTCCTCAGACTCAGGGCGGCTCACAGCAAGGCATTACAACAGCATGCTTACCCATTGGTACTTACCCATTGGTACTGGGTAAGCATGCTGCTGTAATGCCTTGTTCAGTGTGCACTTGTAATCTGCACATATACGTATGTCCCCATTAGCCTTTAAAGGCATTACTATGGGGGTTTCCCATGGACTTGAGTCCATGGGTTCCAGAATGCCTTGCTGGAGCAATTTGTCCAGCTCAGCATCAATCTTTCCTTTGAGGGCAAAAGGTACCCTCCTAGGCTTAACCCTGATGTGTAATGCTTGGATCTAAGCACAGCAAAATGGGAGGCCCCTTATAGGATCCAAGCTTAGAACTAAACACATCTGCAAACTCCTTGCAGATTTCTGCAAAACTTAACGTTTGCAAATGACGCAGCCCAGTCGCCTGGATTCCCAAGGCTTCAAACCAATTGGTCCAATAAGACTCGTACGTTCACCCTCAACAACCACCACATCTAGGGGACCTTCAAAATCCTTATACTGTACTCTAAGGGTGGCCTCCCCCTTAACACACACCATAGAATTTTGAAAATCTGTGAGTATTAAATTGGATGGCCTGAGTTTAACTCGAAGGCTGCTTCTACTACATATCTTTTTAAAAGTGTCACTAGAAATAATGGAGAGAGTGGACCCTGTGTTCAGCTTCATCGCTAATGGAATACCCTGCAACCTTGTGTTAAGAGACAGTTTCTTTTTAAGGGGCTTATGTGTTCCTGTCCTTAATATGCTCCTGCGCAATGCATAGAAGCCCAGCCTATGTTGGCTGGGGACCCTGGTACCTTTCAGATGCAATTCTTCACGAGGTTGGACCTTCTGTCGACCCAAACAGATGGACGCTATGTGGCCCTGCCTGCCACATGCTCTACAGATGGTGGAACGAAACCTCGCTTGTGACGACCTCTTCACCCGAAGCATTGAAGAGATGCTGGAACCTTCTCTGGGCATTCCTTCTGCCTTCTTTCAGCTGGCTGGGAAAGTCTATTCACCTCATCTTCAGGATCTTTGTCTGATCCTTCTCGAATGTCCTCTTGATGGACTGTGGCAATTTCTGTAGAGCTTTTAGTTAGTCACAAGGCTTTCACAGCCTCGCTTGCTGCTTCCTCTATGGTAACCTCTCACAGCGCATCTTGGAATGAAATCTCTTTTCTAGCAAAAATCTTCTGCTGCAAGTCTCTGTTCCTTAGCCCACACACGAATCTATCTCGCAGCCTCTCTTCTAAGTCTTTAAACTTACATGTCCTGGCTGCTCTTCTTAAGGCTGCAATGTAATCAGTAGCAGATTCTCCTTGCTTCTGATCTCTCTGTTCATAAGCATGCCTCCAAGCAATGACAGACAGCTTTGGCTGGAAATGTTCCTTTAATAACTTTTTTAAGTCAGTATAAGCCACCAACTCTAGAGGTGCAGGAGCCACCAAGTTTTCTGCAATTTTGAAAGCTTCCTGCCCACAAACACACAACAGGTTTGCAGCCTTCAATCCATCTTCTCTGATTTGGTTCACTCTAAAGTAACTCTATACTCTGGCCACATAAGAATTCCACCTCTCAGGATGTGCGGTATCGAAGTCAGACAGCCAGCCAACCTTTGCCATTCTGAACTGCGAACTTCCCACTTGTTCCTCTGCAAACCTTCTTGAAAAAGGGGAATATGCCTGTTGGTTTATTGTTGATGGTTGAACCTAAAAGGCATTTGCTGTCTTATGGATTTTAATGTAGATTGCCACTGATGCAATTAGCTTCTGTTTAAGAGCAAAGAAAACTTCCTGTTTCCCTCTCTTTCCCTCTTTTCAAGATGCAGTTTAAATAGAAATGAGGCTGTTCTTTATCTCCTTCTTGCTTCAAAGATGACAAATGTTTGTTAGCATCCACTGATCCTTTCATAAGAGCTCCAGCTTTATTCAAAGCTTCAACAAATACACACAGAAAAAGAGAAATATCTATGTACTGGATGTATGTATTTGATGTATCTCTTTAATCTACTAGATTGTTTCCTTCAGAGGGATCACCTGATGTCCTATTTTCAATTTTCTTGTACATAGAAGTGTCAAGGCTGGAACAATCAATTCCCCCCCTCTCCCTCTCTCCCTCTCCCTCTCTCCCTCTCCCTCTCTCCCTCTCCCTCCCTCTCTCTCCCTCTCTCTTCTGTTGTTTGTGTTCTCTTCCTGTCTTTTATCCTGTTTGTCAATTAACTGTTTTATGTCTGCAGGTGTTTAATAAATAAACTAGTAACAAGCTGTATTTTTCCCAGCAGTATTGAGTGGTGTGTCTGTTTGCCGTGATCTACATATTGGCTGAGGATGTGATGGGTGCAAACTAAACTGGAAATTACCCACAGTAATTTTCCAACAGTATGTGGGTTTTTGAAGATACTCACCCCCTACTCTCTATGTCTCTCTGTGAGCTTGCATTTACAAATGAGAGAAATAGGATATCTGTCTCGGAAAGCAGGCTGTGACAGAAAAGGATTTTATTTTTTTACCATTCAGTGACAGTTTTGCTCAGACCTTCTGTCTTTAAACCTCTCAATGCATTATGTGGATGAATTGTTCAGGAAATATTGATGGGCACATTTGTCGCATTTGGTTGATTCTCCCTCCTATCATTTGGCATTGTATAGTCCTGACATCAGAACATCAAGATGATCAGCCAAGAACAAATGTGAGAAAAGACAAAGAACTCCTCGGAAGGATGTGACTCTTGTCACACCTCCTGCTGGACAATTTGAGACAAGGAAGAATATTTAGCATTACTATTCTTGTGATGCAGTTAGTCTTCCTTAAAAATCTTGCTAGGTTTGAGAAAAGCAGAAATGGAAAGGCTGGCTGAATCAGGCAGAGAAATACATGAAAGGGAGGAGAAGAAAAATATAATCTAATCATAATAGGAAAATCCCAGAAAAAAGGGGGGGAATTGTAAGGGCAAGGGAGAAAATAGGAAAGAAAAAAGAAAAATCATATACTACCAGTGATAACATGTTAAAATTTGATACCTTTAACTCAATCCATTTACACAAACAGAGAGACATCAGCTATTGTTTCCACTGTCTAGAACAATATTCTCTAAACATTTTTTTCTCTTGGGACCTCTCCCCACTTTAAAAACTTATGGAGGACCCCAAAATAACTTTTGTTTCTATCAGTTATAGTTACTGATCGAGTTATCATATAAAAAAATAAACATTTTTAGACTATTTGTTTATTAAACCACATAAAATATCAATATTAAACCCATTAAATATTAACATAAAATATTTTCATGGAAAAAAAAACTAACAAATAAATAATAACAATAATGAGCAGAGGGATATTGTTCTAAATTTTTGCAAATATCTGGCAAATAATTTTAATTAATCAGACTCCTTAGAAGGGTCTTAGGGAACTTCTGGGATCCTCAGGCCATACTTTGGAAAACCTTGGTCTAAATCATGGATGTCAAACTCGCTGCATCACATGACGTGTCATGACGTATCGCGACTTTTTTTACATTGCTGGAGCTGGGGTGGGCACAGCCTCCATATGATGCAACCGGCCTGTGGGCCGGCAGTTTGACACCCCTGGTCTAAATGAAAGAAGTATAGTAAAAAATGAATTGTACAAAATAGATATTTGGAGCACATGAAATTCAGCTGACAAATGCCAAGGTCTGCATTTAGATAATGGAGAAAAGTGGACTTAAGAGGGCTCAGCATGATTATAGGTGTGAAAGGATTTCAGAGATGTAATTAATCACAAATTGAACAGCATTCAGCAGTGTAACGCTGCTGCACAAAAAGGTGAATTGAATCGTAAGCCGCATTAATAAAGCTACAGTTTTTAAGTCACACAAGCAGTAATCATTCCATTTCAGAACACATTTGTGCTTTTGTTGGAATTGCTATTTTTATACCTTTTATATTCTTCTACTTCCTGTGCCGATTGTTGTTAGGTTTAATTGTTTCCCCCCCCCCTTTGGAAGTTTCTATGGAATGGGAGAACGATGGCATTCTTCAAATACTTGAAGTGCTGTCATACTGAAGACAAAAATTGTTCTCTGCTCCCTGGAGGACAGGACTAAATCTAAAAGACTAAATTTACTAGGAGGGAGATTTCTATTGAATGTTAAGGGGGGGCAGAGTGTAAAAGCATTCAGTATGGAATTGGTTGCACAGAATGGTGAAGCTTCATAAAGAAGCTAAACTGTTGGGGGTGCTTTAATTCTGAGTTTCCCATATTGAATTCCATGTGGAATAGATGACTCAGAGGGCTTTCTTCGATTTTTGATGCAGTGATTCCTTTCACTCTCCCTTCTGCATAATTTGTTATTTTGTCAGTTTGCTTGGTGTGAATTTCCGAGACCTACTTCCTTGCTCTCTATCATGTTACAAAGTCTAGCACTTTCTCCTCCTTTTCACCTTAGCACTCAAGCTGAGTTCCTGTTCTTTCTTTAAAATCTTATATCCTTCAGGATATATTTCCTGCTTATCTCATTGTCTTGTCTGTATCTGTTTTCTGCTGCTATGTCTTTACTGTCCACCTCTTATATTGGTAAGCCGTCTGAGTCAGGAGTGTCACTGGTTTGCAACTTTTAAGATACCAAGCATTCAGCCCAAAAATTATATCACTACTTAAGAGACGGACAAATCTGACTTTTTCAGTTTCTCTCTCATTTTTGAAACTGAAGCACTCTGTATCTCATTTCTGCATCAGATGCTTTGTGACAGATATATATCCATGTGCACATTTTGTCAAAATGGGAATTTTTGCACAGTTTTGCACAATATCAGGTTGTGGGGGGGGGTTTAGAGGACAGTTAAGCAGTTTTATAAAATTGGTATATATTATTTTCATAAGTGTATGCATTTTTGCAACGTGGGACA
This sequence comes from Bothrops alternatus, assembly GCA_034064705.1. NCBI lineage: Eukaryota > Metazoa > Chordata > Lepidosauria > Squamata > Viperidae > Bothrops > Bothrops alternatus. Next base: position 40,981,811 of record JARGCV010000007.1, on the reverse strand, counting down.
TCTATTTTGATTCTTCTGAACAGGGGAGGCTATGCATGGAAATGGATAATTGAATTATGGCTACATATTGTTTTTAAAATGCAGAGTTAAATTCACATTAAAAATGGGGGGGGAAATCACCTCCTCCACCATTCACTCTGTAAACAAAAGTTGAAGATTGGTAATTTTTTAAAAAAATGGAATGGGAACAAGAGCAACTTCATCTGTACTTGAGAAGCATGTGTTAGCCTGAGGAGTTTGGGAAGATTCCCTGATGCACTTTTCTTTCTTCCAATAGTTTGACTTTGATTTCTAGCTCTCCAGATCAACTAAAGCTTGGGTGTCAAACTTGATCGCCTCACATGACGTATCATAGCGTATCGTGACTTTTTTGCCTCTGTGGAGCTGGAGTGGGCGTGGCCTACACACAATGCATCCAGCCCACTGGCCACCAGTTTGACACCCCTGAACTAAATTGACTGCCTCACTTTGCCATACCTATGGCTGGCACTGAAAAAAAATAAAAGCAGAAACAAACAGTAATTGCAGAAACTTGTGATCTTTAGAAACATGAGTTAGTGTTTATACATTTGTTCCCTCAGTAAATCAATATGCAACCTGCCTTAAAGGCAACCCATTTTATCCACACTTCGTCCTAATTGTTTGGGGATCCCCAAGTGCATAGCTTGAATTGAGAGCTTATAGAAAGTGCTGCCAGCTATCCTTGTTCAGGCTAAGCTAATCAATAGTGGAGTTCTATTGGCTTTTCTCCCTCCTACCAAAGACCTTCTGGGGTTCATAGGAAGGGAGAAGAGAGACAGACAGACAGACAGACAGACAGACAGAGACAGAGAGCAAATAGACTCTGTGGCATATTTCCATCCAGCTCAATGAAATGTATTATCTTTACAAATTCTGAGTGTAGCCAGAAAGTCAAAATGCATTCCAGGGCTTTCTGCAAACTGAGTTTGAGTGAACTGGAGTCTGGAGCAAGGGGCAACCCACACAATCTATCCAATGAGAAAACAAATGCCTAGAAACATAGCCTGCTCTCACTTGAACTGGATTTTTTTTTTCCAATGCAGAAGGAAACATTGTTTTGTGTGGACTGAACTACATCAGAGGTTTTAGAAGATGGCAGTGAATCAACTGTGGTTTTCTCTTGACATTGTGCTGTCATTTAATAATAATAATAATAAAGTTGGAAGGGACCTTGGAGGTCATCTAGTCCAACCCCCTGCTCAGGCAGGAACATGCACAGTTCATGCAGAGGAACCTTCAGAGGAACTACGGTATAAAATCACAATGTAGTAGGGCTACAGAAATAAGAAGGGCTACGAAATACATTTTTGCTATTTCTCTCTGAGGTGTAGGAATCTATGGCTGAAGGATTTGAAAAAGCAAAACTTTTTTTTAAAATCAAAGACAGAAATCATGGTACTAATTTTTTATTTCATCTTCAATTTTTAAACAAATCACTAGATCTCTGTATGCAAATTGGCATAAGATGAGGCATAAGATGAGTGCTGGGTTTGACTTGGAAAGAAGTTTGAAGAAAGGCTTCCATTCTCAAGTTTCAGCTCACATGGAACTGATGGCTTGTTGGATTGAATTAGTGAAGGCAATGCTTGAATAGTTAAGGCTTCCTCAGCTGTTTTGTTTTGTTTTTCATACAGATGCCTTTCCTCTACAAATTTAATGAAGAGAAGGACTAGGGATGACCTGACAGCAGTGTTCCAATATCTCAGGGGCTATCACAAAGAAGAGGGGGTCAACCTATTCTTCAAAGGGCTTGAAAGCAGGGCAAGAAGCAATGGATGGAAACTAATCAAGGAGAAAACCAACCTAGAACTAACAAGAAATTTTCTGACAGTTAGAACAATTAATCAGTGGAACAACTTGCTTCCACAATTTATGGGTGCTCCAACCCTGGAGGTTTTTAAGACAAGATTGGACAACCCTTTGTCTGAAATGGTACGGGGTTTCCTACTTAAGCAGGGAGTTGGACCAGGAGTTCTCCAAGGTCCCTTCCAACTTTGTTATTCTGTTAGATATTTTGGAATTTTGCAAATCCCTGATTGTGCCAATCATTTTTGTGCAGAGGAAAGTCATTGTACATTTATTTATTTTGTAATAAAATTTGGTATGATGTTCTTCAAAAACAGCTTTTCCCAGTCTGACTTACAGCCTACTAAAATCATTCAATGAAATCTATACATTAAGTGCATATATTAATATGTGTATCTTATACAAACACACACACACACACACATACATGTGTATGTGTATAAGTACATATTGATAATACATTGGATGTGGGGGTGCCTGTGTGCGTTTCTACTCTTGCTACAGTATTTTGTTTCAAATGAATGTTCCTTGCTGCTTATGTTAGAGCTAGAACAATCAGCTACTATTAGTAGGTGGTATTAGAAATCCTTGGCACAATTACATTGGAATAAAGTTTACTGAGTATTATGGAACTGCCCTTGTGGGGCAGAGAGGCAGCTGCTTTTGCTTGGGCAGAGCTTTTTCAAATAAGAAATTAAAACAGGAAATAAAAAGGGAGAAGGGATCTTGGCAGGAACCTTGGGAAAAATACCTGCTGAGCCCTGGTAAGTTTCTTGTTTAATTACAAATTCACCTTTTTTTTAGCAGCCATCGCGCCCCTGACGGCGCGCAATAAAATCCTAAAACAAGTAAGAAAAAATCCAAAAAGTAAACTGAGACCAAAACAAAAATTTGAACAACCCAAAAAAGCTGTGTTTTTTTTTGTTTTTTTAAAAATATATTTTATTGGTTTTTTTTAAAATTTTACAGAAGAAAAAAATTAGTCAAATCAAATCATAGTATTAAAATAAACAATCATCCATAAACAAAACATAAATACATTGTTCAATACATCTAATACTAATAACTCAACTGAAAATAATCATCCCAAACAATTAACATCACTGCTCGGCACCCCCACCACCACATCCCCCCAACCCTATCCTTCCCCCCTCACTTACCAACTAACTACCTACCTTCCTCCCTCCTTCTCTTCTTTCTTCATCCTTCTCTATCTCCATCCTGCTCTTCCCCCTTCTTATCAACTTCCACTTACATCAGCCTTCACTCCTCCTTCCTCTTTTCCATCAGATGTGGTGCCCAGAGGCCACCCGAGCAACCCCTTAATAACAGTAATTACATATATTCTTCCACCAACCCCAATTACAGTTGAGAAAACATCATATATAAAATTATAAACCCTCCCTAACCCCCCCCCGACTTCCCAGAGTGAGTACAGGGTACAACAAAAGAAAACCCCACTACATCAAACAAAATTATTATATAATCCTAACAAGAATTTTAAACTATATACTATATACACTCTCTAAATCAATTCAATCCATTAAACAAAACAAACAACTCATCTTGTTAAGAATAATAATTATCATTTACATCTAAACCATCAATCTAAGTCAAATCTTAAATCACTTCAATCCATTGAGAGGTTATATAAAATCACCCAAACCATCAAGTTTAATATATACCATTCTTTTTTTAAAAAAAATAAATAAACAAATAATATCAATAACAATAAATCCCTCAATTCAAAAAGAAAAATTATGTTCTTAATCAATTTAATATATCTTAATATATCTTAATATATCTTCATTTAAACATCCTCTCTTACAACTTACTTATAAAATTGATCTTTAATTCAACCCATAGTCTTAGATTGGCCTTAATTCCTTTCATTTAATTATAAATTATTATCAATCGACTTCTGGGCTCTCTCATCTGTCAAATAAACCTCCATAACAAATACAGTCTATTTATTCCATTTCTAACTTACATTCCTTCAACTTTATCCAATCACTTAATGCTTATCTATCTCATCAATAAATCAATCTAATGTCAAACCTAGATCATCAAAACAAATACACTCTTCATCAATTTAATTATATCAACCATTAATCATCTTCTCTTACATCTTACTCATAATCTTAGTCCTTAATTCAGTCCATAATTTTAGATTACCCATAATTCCTTACATACAATTTTAAATTTCATTTCTTCAGACGAATTCTAGTTTTTTTTTAACCAAGTAAACCTCCATAACGAGGCCTCCCATCCAAATAATAAGTCTCTCTTCTTTATTTCTTCAGTCCCATAAATAAGTTGCTTCTTAAACTGAATCAATGTCTCTTTTTTCTCAATTAAATCCTCTTCTTGCTGCTTAACTAAAGAAAAAAATAGCCGTCCTTTCCTTTCTTGAAACAAATCCTCTTCCTCTCCATAAATAAACTGTTCATCAAGCAGGATCCATTTCCCTTTATAGTCTTTATTCTCAGAACTATCTTCTTCTTTTTCCTGTTGTTCTTCTAGTTTATATTGTATTATAAAATGCTCAGCAATCAGTTGTAAATCAGTTTCATTTGGGAGAAAGATTCTAGTTAATTGTTCTTGCTCTTCTTCTTGTTTAGATTGTATTATAAATAGTTCAGCAGTCGGTTGTTGTTATGTCTGGTCTCTCTCAGCTCATTAAAAGCTACGTAAATGTCTTTAAGAGATTTATTAAACACATTTCAAAAGGATTCATTTCAAAGCAAACTGCTGACATTTTGCTGGCAAAAACATCCAAGACTAATTATTTACATTTAGATTACAACAAACTCTTTCCAAACCTCCCAATTACTCACTCTGTCTTTATCACATTGTCCGAGACCTCATTATCCTTCGCTGGGTTTTCAAAACATCAGACTTTCAAAGCATTGCAAAAGTTTCCAAACCTCTCATTGATAAACGTTGCTCGTAACAAGGGCGTAGTCTACTTCCCCCCTCTAATATAGTGTCCGATACGTCACTTCCCCCCATTACTTCCTTTTTCCAGTTAACTGACACCTTCGCTTATCAAACCTTCGGAACCTCGGATCAATCCATTTATTTTCTTGCTCTAAATCTGACTCATCATTTGGAGAGTCTGATTCAGAATGCATACAAAACTCCTCATTATCTGATTCGGCTGCCGGGGGGGGGAAATACCCAGAGGGGCCTGCTTGTGCTTCCTCCCCCTCTGATATGTCATCATCCAGTCGTGAGACACCCACAACAGTTGTAAATCAATTTCATTTGGAAAAAGAAATTTAGTTAATATTTCTGTAAAAGTTTCTTTCAATATTGCTTTAAACTCTTGCGTAAAACTCTTCACTATTTCAAGCCTTTCTTCATGAAATTTCTCAATACAGTCCAGAATAGGTTCAGCATTTAACTGTAAATTCCACTCCATTTTAACTTTAAGACAATCACAGCCGTCTCTCTAACTTCGCTTACGAGAACAGGAAGAGAGAAAAAAGTAAAGAATTCACTTTCACTTTCCAGCACTTTCCCTAACAATGAAAGCAGTGAAAGCTATACGCCATCTTGAAAGCATTATGTTGATTGTAGACGTTAGAAATATATAGCCAGAAAAACAATAAAAAAATACTTGCAATCCATTAAGAACTCCTGTATTCACTCAGTCTGCTTACAATCTCTCCTGTGTTGTATTTTAAAAAAGCAGAAGTGGTCGCGGCGTCTTTCTCTGTCTGATGACAGAAGCGTCTCTGGGCAGGAGCGTCCTCCGGAGCTTTAGGGAGCTCACTCTTGATCCCTGAAAACTTCTTTCCCAGGGATTTAAGAGGGGCTCAACCTTGCTCCCGATGCTCTACACCTCTCCTTTGCCCGGAGAGGGGGTTTTTCACCGTGAAAAACAGCTGGTGTGCGCTGTTTTTTGCGGCTTTACAAACCCAGAGAACGGAGTCTCACAGAGGAGACCCTGGCGGCACCGGCGGAGCCACCGGAAGTCTAAAAGCTGTGTTTTTTTAATAATAATTAGTATAATAATAACAGCAAACATATAATAACAAGAAATGGAGATAGATAGCCAGCAGACGGAGGGGAGCTTCCCAGTGTTTTGTATTGAGTGTCACATGTATGACTATCTGTCTGCTGGACAGAAGTCTTGGGTGTGTGATCAGTGCAATGAGCTCCTGGCTCTCAGGGAACAGGTTCTTTCCCTTGAAGCCAAGGTAGCAGACCTGGAGAAGCAGAGAGAGATAGCGAGGCAGGAGAAGATCTTCAGGGATGCAGCAGGAGCGTCCCACTCCATGCTGAGAAGCTCTCCAGCTGCTTTGGAGAATGGAGATCTTGGGCAGGGAGGACATCAATCTGTGGAAGAGGGACAGGCTCCCTTAGTTGAGACCCCTTCCCTGGAGGATGTGCCCATATCCTCTTGCACCGAGGATACTTCTCCGCGGGTGGTGGGAGGGGGGCTTCTTGTAGTGGGTGATTCAATTGTTAGAAATATAGAGAGATGGGTTTGTGATGGACGCGTTGACCACATGGTAAACTGCCTGCCAGGTGCAAAGGTTGCGGACATCACGAGGCATCTAGACAGGCTGATAGACAGTGCTGGGGTGGAGCCAACTGTTGTGGTACATGTCGGTACCAATGACATTGGAAAAGCTAAGCGGAAGGTCCTGGAAGCCAAATTTAGGTTGCTAGGTAGAAGATTAAAGTCCAGGACCCCCAAGGTTGCATTCTCAGAAATGCTACCTGTTCCACGCGCAGGGCCAGCTAGACAGGCAGAGCTCAGGAGCTTCAATGCGTGGATGAAGCAGTGGTGCCGGGAGGAAGGGTTTAGATTCATTAGGAACTGGGAAACATTTTGGGACAAGCCACACCTGTACAGAAGGGACGGGTTCCATTTGAACCATAATGGAACCAGACTGTTGGCGATTAATATTAAAAAGGTTTCAGAGCAGCTTTTAAACTGATTCATAGGGGCAAGTCGACAGGAGCTGGGCAGCTTCCGGTTCGAGAAGGCGCACTGCCTAATATGGAGGGTGGAAGTTATGCACACGTTGGTGAGTCAACAGGAAAACTAAATTGTAATAGTCAATCAGAAGGACATGGTAGACCATCTACAAATTCTACAACCAAATTCTACAGTCAAAATCCACAGTCAAAGTTGAAAGTGCACCAGAAAATTACATATAAAGGTCTGTACACGAATGCTAGAAGCATTCGAGCAAAAATAGGGGAATTGGAATGCTTGGTGAAGGAAAATAATATTGATATTATCGGCATAACAGAAACCTGGTGGACAGATGAAAACCAATGGGACACAAGGATTCCAGGTTACAAATTGTATAGGATGGACAGGAGAGGGAGAAATGGTGGTGGCGTGGCCTTGTACATAAATGAGGAGTTAGAATCTCATGAACTCGAAATTCAAGAAAATTCAAACTCACCCACAGAAACATTGTGGATAAAAATCCCAGGACAGGAAACTAATCTGACGTTAGGGATCTGCTATCGCCCTCCCAACCAAACTCTAGAGGTAGATTGCTATTTGGAAAATGAATTCAAGGAGGCCTCAAAAAGAAATAGGGTAATCATAATGGGGGACTTCAACTATCCCCAAATAGATTGGGTAAATTCTTGTTCTACACATGAAAGAGTGACAAGGTTCCTCGACATGTTAGCCGATTATTCCCTTGAGCAGATGGTCATGGAACCTACCAGGGGAAAGGGGATCCTGGACTTGGTTCTAACTAACGCACAGGATTTGGTTCATGATGTCCTTGTAACCGAGCCCATAGGAACCAGCGATCACAACACAATAACCTTCAACTTAACCATGGATAGCAAATTGTCAGTGAAAACTAACACAGAGACCTTAAACTTTCACAGAGGGAATTTTGACAAAATGAGGAAAATAGTAAAGAAGAAACTAAAAGGAACAGTAAAAAAAAGTCAAATCCCTCCAAAATGCTTGGAAACTGTTTAAAAATACGTTACAGCAGGCTCAAATAAAATGCATTCCTAAAAGAAGAAAGAGGATTGGAAAGTCCAAGAGGATACCAGTATGGCTTACGAATGAGGTAAAGGAGGTTATTGGAAAGAAGAAAAACTCATTTAAGAAATGGAAGGCTCTTCCTACCGAGGAGAACAGGAGGGATCACAAACTCTGGCAGACCAAATGCAAGGCGATAGTCATGAAAGCTAAGAGAGACTTTGAGGAGCATATAGCCAAGAATATTAAAAATAATAACAAAACCTTTTTTAAGTACATCAGAAGCAGGAACCCAACCAGAAAATCAGTTGGGCCGCTTGATGACAATGGTCAGAAGGGGATAATCAGAGAAGACAAGGAGATTGCTGAGAGGCTAAATGACTTCTTTGCCTCCGTTTTCACCGAGGAGGATAGAGAACATTTGCCTGCCACTGAATTAGTTTTCCCAGGGAGGGAAATAGAAGAATTAAACCTGATAGAGATAAACAAAGAAGATGTTCTTGCATGCCTTTCTAAACTAAACATCAACAAATCGCCGGGTCCAGATGGCATCCACCCTAGAATTCTCAAGGAACTCAAGTGTGAAATTGCTGAACTTCTAGCTAAAATATATAATCTTTCTCTAAGATCAGGCACTGTACCGGAGGATTGGAGGGAAGCAAATATAACCCCGATCTTCAAGAAAGGATCCAGAGGCGATCCAGGAAATTATAAACCAGTCAGTCTAACCTCAGTTCCAGGCAAACTGATGGAAACCATTATTAAAGATAAAATTACAGGGCACATAGAAAAACAGGCATTGCTGAAAGAAAATCAACATGGTTTCTGCAAAGGCAAATCATGTCTTACTAACTTGTTAGAATTCTTTGAGGGTGTAAATAAATACATAGATAAAGGGGCCCCAGTTGATATTGTATTTCTTGACTTTCAAAAGGCTTTTGACAAAGTTCCTCACCAAAGGCTCCTAAAAAAGCTCTCCAGCCACGGAATTAGAGGACAGGTCTTGTCCTGGATTGGTAACTGGCTAAATTGTAGGAAGCAAAAGGTGGCAATAAATGGACAATTCTCCGGATGGAAAGAAGTGAGAAGTGGTGTACCCCAAGGTTCAGTTTTGGGACCTTTACTTTTCAATTTATTCATCAATGATCTGGATGTAGAAGTTAATAGTGAGGTAGCCAAGTTTGCTGATGACACTAAATTGTTCCGGGTTGTGAAAAGTGAAACTGATTGTCAGGAGCTCTAGAAGGATCTCTCGAAATTGTGTGAGTGGGCAACAAAGTGGCAAATGCATTTTAACCTAAACAAGTGCAAAGTTATGCACATCGGGGCAAAGAACCACAATTATACTTACCAACTGATGGGGACCAAACTTTCTGAGACAACCCAAGAAAGGGATCTTGGGGTTTTGGTGGACAGCTCGATGAAGATGTCAACCCAATGTGCAGCAGCAGTAAAAAAAAGCAAATTCCATGCTTGGCATGATTAGGAAGGGAATCGAAAATAAGTCAGCAAGTGTTGTATTGCCTCTGTACAAATCAATGGTGAGACCACACTTGGAGTACTGTGTACAGTTCTGGTCACTGCACCTCAAGAAGGTTATAATGGAACTGGAAAAGGTGCAAAGAAGGGCAACAAGAATGATCAAGGAAATGGAGCGCCTCCCTTATGAAACCAGATTGCAACGCCTTGGTCTCTTCAGCCTTGAAAGACGGCGTTTAAGGGGTGACTTGATCGAAGTGTATAAAATCATGCATGGGATAGAAAAGGTGGATAGAGAAAAATTCTTTTCTCTATCACACAATACCAGGACAAGGGGGCACTCCCTAAAGCTCATAGCTAAGAAAGTGAGGACAAATAAAGGGAAATATTTCTTCACCCAGAGGGTCGTTGACTTATGGAATTCACTTCCAGAAGGGGTCGTGACAGCTTCAAGGCAGGGTTAGATAGATTCATGGATGCCAAGTGTATCGGTGGTTATTAAAACGGATGTCCATGTGCCGCCTCTATGTTGGTTGAGGCAGGCAGGATTCCCTTGAGTACCATTTGTTGGGGGTCAAGGGAAAGGGAGGGTTTTGCCTTCTCTTTCTGCTCAAGATCCCCATGTACAATTGGTGGGCCACTGTGTGACACAGAATGCTGGACTCGATGGGCTTTGGCCTGATTCAGCATGGCTCTTCTTATGTTCTTATGATCTAATGGGAGTCAACTTTTAAAACATTTATCTCAGAATATAAATTAGCTGGGGCCACAGGCCAAATTTTAGGGACTAATTGAACAGTGCAATCAATTGTGACGTGAACATTGATAACCTGGAGTCAATTTCATTTCTGCACTTTAGAATATTAAGGATTCACTTAGGGAGTCTAATCTTAGAATGGAAGAAAAGCAAATCGAATCAAATAGCAATGTATTTTTCCTTCTTCTTCCATCTCCCAATATTCCTGGCTGGGACAAAATCCCATGGATTTCACTGATGGAGAATGGCCAACTGGGTGGTCTGTTCTTAGAGATATATGAGCAGTTTGGCTTCTCAGAATTTTAAATAACTGGACAGTTTTGTATCTTACAATGTATTAGAGGATTTAAATGAATACAGGTACCAAAATAAAAACTTTTCAGAATGTGATTATATGACTCACCATGAAAAAGAAAAAGAAAAACCTGCTAAAATTAAATAATTTAGATGAATAGATGGATGAAAATGCACATATTACAGATGGGTAACAGCTTACAAAAAGGTCACAGAAGAAAACCGTACAACAAAACTGCATCCCTTAGATATGGTGAGCATAAAAATGCATATGAATAGCCATGCTAACTTTTTGTGTTAAATTCATGAAACAGCTTGTAATGGTAGCCAAAATTAAATCAACAGATTATCCTGATCTCTTCCAAACCCCAGTAATGCCATGAGGGATTTTCGGTAACCCATGGATTGGGGAAAACATTTTCTGCTTGTCATGCAGACATAAAAAGTGCAAAGTTCTCTGGGGGGGGGAACCTGAAGTGGCAATCCTACTGACACTCTGATAACTGGAACTTGCTTAAGAAAAGGCTAGAAATGCAAATCACTCATTGAATGTGGCATGAAAATGTGAGTTCGGCTTACATAGGGCTCAGTGATCCCATTTCTTCATGCACAACTCAATAGAAATATTAAAAAAGAAAGAAAGAATTATCTCAGAATAAAAGGAAGGTTGATTATCATTGGTTATCAAAACAATTCAGATCCATTATTAAACAGCTTGTTTTGTAGGGCTCTCTCCAGGAAGACCAATTTTTTTTCCTTATCCAGACTAAGAGGTGTCATTAACATTATTCTGGCCCTAACACTCAGATTGCTCCATTTGTTTCAGTTAACTATTGCTGTAGCCATTATCACTTCCCTACATGCCATCTATTTGATGGGTCTTTTTGAGGATTTTAGACAGCCATAATAAAAAGGGTTTAAGGACTTCTCTTTATAGTTATGAATCTGAAAGGAAAATGGATACTGCTTTCATGTATTCCTAACTGAACAGCTATAAAATCATAATGTTTGTAAGAATGAGCGAGCATGTTTCTCCCAATAAGTACTGGAAGTAAGTAAATATGCACAACCTAAAATAAGATATCTAAAACTATGGTTTCATTCTCTTAAAGTCTAACGGTTGAATTGCTTTCTTTGAACATATATGTTCTCAGAAGTGATCCTGGTTTGTTATCAAAGACTTCTAAGTCAGTGGGTATCTAATCAGCCTGACCATACTAAGCCATATGTACCAACTAGATGTGTTTGTGTATTTAGAATCTGTAGGGAGAAGCTCTTGCATTGGTATGAGCAAGAATCAGATCCTACAATGAAACCTTAGGATAGTATATGCTGTATGCACTGTTGAACAATTTATTTTCTTTTCCACAAGTTTGTTTGGACTAGCAATGGAGACACTGGGAAAGTTTGAAATCTTGACAGTCTAAAAAAATGGTATTGGTCTGGAGATGAGCTGTTAAATGATTAGATTCTGTCTTTGTGTTTCATCATATTCTGTTACTGCATGTGTAGCTTAGTGCTGTCTATCCCCATTTTCCATATGGCTGCTGCAAATATCCCATATAGGTGGGATAGGATATAGGTGAAATATCCCAAAAGAACTGCCACTTCTTTTCATAAAATCCATGCAGATCTAATGATTCATGAGCTTCAACAAAAAGGGAGGACAGCAAGCAGCCTTCTCTTTTCAGCTGCCATCCATAAAATGACAATTTAGAAGCATACAGGTTTCTTCAACAAATTTCTTCATGCTTAGAAAACGCATCAAATCTAATCTTATCTAGTTTAGGTCACAAGATTTTTAGAAAATTTTTAAGAAAACTCACATCCCAGCTGAAGGTTTACAGGTGAAATACACATGCACACACAAACACATACACAGAGAGGAGAGGTAAGGCCAACTGAATTCAGGGCAACTCCTTTTTGCCCGATAAACAAACTGAATTGCTTTAAGAAAGAAAGCCTCTTCCAGTATTTTTTATATTAAAAATGATTTTAAAAAATGCTAAAGATAAGAAAAAAGGCATAGATCAGACATAGCAAATCTTCAAGTTCTGCTGCCAAACTAAGATAAAAAATTAAAGGTGTGAGAAGAAAAGATGAATGAGGTAAGAAATACCACGCTTGAATATTCATTCTTTTTCTTAACATTTTAGGGGAAGAAAGTGCTTTAGAAATGTTTTATGTGCAGCCATTCCAGAAAGTATTCATTTTTCATAGGTAAATGTCAGCAAATGTTTCTCTCACTTTCTCTTCTTTTGCACATACAGTAGCTAGAGAAAAATAAACTCTGCATAGTATTTAAAACAGATAAAAAATGATAAATGTCCCATAAAACAAGTATGTCTGTACTAATCAGAAAACAGTGTAATTTTTTTTGTTAAACTATGAGTTATTAACTGAAACATTAATCTTGACATCCATTTACCTGGATTTAAATCTACAGTTTTCAAATCTTCACTGGTAACCACATTTACCTGACTTCTGTATAGAACTTTCATCATATAGAGATAGCACTTCAGAGAAGATTCTGGATTATAATGTAAGTTTACGATATACAGTACAATAAATCAGAACACAGAGTCTTTTACCAAAGCTAGGAAAGAGTAATTGAGCAAGCCATTTTCAGGAAGACTCTTCAGCTAAAAGTCTACCAGGTAGTGTCAATCATCCAGGTCATGGCTGTCAAAAGGTGCTTTTTCCTTGAAGATATTTCACTTCTCATCCAAGAAGGTTCTTCCACTTTACAGTTCTGCTTGCTTCAGAAGCTTCTTGGATGAGAAATGAAACATCTTCAAGGAAAAACAAAGTCCAGTTGCCTTTTGAAAAAAATCACCTTTTGGAAACTTCAGCTAATATTGGCCTTCTGACTGAATACCTTATGAAACCACATGATAGGATGTCTCTACTACTGCGTGTCTGCCTGCCAAGTTTGTATGATGCCAAGTAGAGACCACTGAGACTCCTTACAAACTTCTAAAACCTCAAGTTCCTTACAATTCTTGTAAAACTAGAGGTTTTTTTTTCTCCAAACCCATGCTTCAGCTATAGATAAACTCACATTCTTCTGAGATCATCCAGTGTCTGCAATGCATTATTTTTTATTGGACAGAATACCCGCTCCCCTCACCCAGCTCAGAAAAAAGACATTAAATGCAACTTCATGGACATGAAAGTTCAGCTAGACTGCTGCTGTGGATTATAATTCCATCTTCCTTCTGGCTGTTCAGTCACCATGGAAAGAGGAAGGCTTTTCCAGCTCAATTTGCTAATTTTTTTTTCAAAAATAAGTCTGACCTTGCAACACATAAACACACATACACAGAGAGATATTTTTGTCTGTGAGAAAATAGGCAGCACCTAGAAGCTGATTTACTTTTCTTTTGGTGAAGAGCAAGAAAAGGAAGAATGGAAGTTCGAGAGCAAAGCTAACTTAATAACTGGCACATCTTAAGCAATAAACATGAGTGCTCAGCTATTGATTACACTGAGCAATAATTGACTAAAGATGGTCTCTGAGCACTTCAGGGTCACAAGCATATGGTCATAGTGGTAGATGTCTTAATAAACTAATATTTATTATCCTTTGATCTCTTTGATCTCGTGAAATATGGCTTACTTTTAAAATGATTGGTAATTATTTGAAGATGACACAGGGTCATAGTGGTAGATGTCTTAATAAACTAATATTTAAAAACCTCAAAAGGTCTTTAATAATAGCCTATTACATGAAATGTGTACAGTTCTGGCCGTGCTGAATGGACTTGACCAGATGTCATGCTGAGATTCTTTGTGAGGAGATGCTGTAGTTCAGGGGTGTTAAGCCCGATCACATCATGGGCTGTATGGTGACATATCGGGAGTTTTTTGCCTTTGTAGCACCAGGCATGGCCTGTGTGGGCTGGATGTGGCCCATGGGCTCTGAGTTGACATGCCTGCATGTAGTTAGTCAACTTTTAGTAGTTAATAAATGAATGTGGATGTTATGTTTTAAATAAAAGAGTCTAAATGATTATGTTAGTGTGTGAATGAAGACTATATTGAGAATCTTAAAACGGTTGAAATAATCTACAAACAAAAGTTACAAATAACTAAAGCAAGGTTAAATCGTTGGATAAAGTAACTGGCACAAACTAAGCATCAATACCAGAAGATAATAACCCTGTTAATATAGAATGTTAACAATGTATTTTCTCAGGAAGTTGGAGAAAGAATAACAACAGTAACAACTAGGTGTTTCTCACAAAACAATCAGGTCAAGCCAAACCACACAGATGTAATACTGTACAAGCATCAGATTCCTGATCATATACTATGTGGTACATTCAATTAGCTATACTTTAGATACTCAAAAAGGGAGACTCCTTTGATAAGGTATCAGAAGATATAAAATTATAAAATGGGTAGCCCTCCCCTCCCCCCCCAAAAAAAATCATGTACATCATCCATCTGAATCAGATTGAGATGTTTCTACTTCTTCAACACACTTTAAAAATTATCTATAGGCTTGGTGGTGTGTATATGATAAGAATAAATAATTGCTAGTGTAGTATCTAAATGAATTTAATGCTTATTTTTCATTAAAAATACACATCTTTCTTTTACTAATTGGCAACTAGTAGAAGCTACATACCTTTATATTCTAGTCTCCAACAGCCTCGTTTGATTAGAATTTACAAAGAGAGAGAGAGAGAGAGAGAGAGATTCTCCTATGAGCAATGTGGAAAAACTCTCATAAAAGCTTGCTCATATTAAAATCTTCCTAAGAATTTAACCAAACCTTCACTGATCCTGGCTTAGTTGGTATTTATACAATCTGAAGGTGGGGGGAGTGGAGGCATAATAGAACTTAATTACAATGGCAGCTTGCTCTGACATGCAGTTTCTCCCTACAACCAAGCAAAGTCACTTAAGACCAGGATCTGTGGGTTGGGGACAGGATCATGTCTCTCTTTGGAATTTCTTAGTCTTTCTCATACAAAAAGTATATTCATTTTCAACTATTGCATGATAATTTCAAACCACTAAATCACCTGAATGAATGTTTACTCAAAATAAAGAGACTGAGCAAGACCCTCTAGAACACTGCTGTCAAACTTGCGACATCATGTGACATGTCGCGATGTATCATAACTTTTTCCCATTGCTGGCAATGGGATGGGCACAGTTTTGGCATGACGGCCCACGGGCTGGCAGTTTGACACCTCTGCTCTAGAACACGAGTAGGGAATGATGGCCCTTTTATAACTTATGGACTTCAATTCCCATAATTCCTTAGGAATTCTGGGAGTTGAAGTCCACAAGTCATAAAAAGGGCCATGGTTCCCCACCTCTGCTCTAGAAGGAGCACTTGACAGGTGGCTTCAAAATCCTGTGACCCCCCCCAAAGCGTCGGGAATGGTGTACGTATTTATTTCAAACATTTTTAAGATAACAATGATGGAAATGGTTAACTATAGGTGAAATAATGCATTTTATATTTTAAATGCATTTCATAAATGAAAATTTCTGCACTTTATGAAAACAGAGTTCTTACTATGCCATCTCCTTTCTTCTCTTATCATTCATGCATTCAACAACCTCAATGTAGCAATCTATTCCCTATCATTTTCATTAACATTACCTTAATGAAATGTTTCTTATCCTCATGTACATACTGCTTTTCCTCCAGAAGTGATGTGCACTGCTGTAGGTTCCTTGAGAAGAAGAGAGGTATATTAAATAAGGAAACTATCATTCATATCTTTGGCCCCAAATGTTTCATGAGCACAGTCACATGCAAAGGGATCCTGAGTGAACAAATAACACCAAAGTGTGATGCTTATTTTAGCTCTGATAACATTCAGTAGAAAAATATGAAAAACATTCAGAACAATGAAAATACTTTTTAACAGAACTCTATTTATATTAAGATTTTGAAAGTTAAAATCCCAAGATTGACATATGAAGCAGAAATATACAAACATACATTCAAAGTTCATTAATTACTTAAAGGAATATCTTAAAGGATAGATATTCATAATTTTCACTTTAGTAGAATAAGAAAATCTTAAAATTTGTGAATACAGGGGAATGAACAATGGAGAAGTTCATGCATCCTTTGTTTCAATTTGTTCAATTTGGAGAGGCAAATATACATAACCCAAACTAGACTGTTGTTTTTCTGTGTCATATAATATTTATTTGTATTTATTTATTTATTTTTGTCATTTTTATATAGTGCATATTTGGAGGTGGTAACCCTTTGAGAGCTGAATGCAATGAAATTTCATTTTAATTTATGCCGATTAGTGTACATTCAAAGTGACAATAAAATTATTATTATTCTATTCTATTCTATTCTATTCTATTCTATTCTATTCTATTCTATTCTATTCTATTCCATTCCATTCCATTCCATTCCATTCCATTCAAAACCAAGTAGAGACACTTTCAGAGAAAAAAACATTTATACTTGATTTCATTTATGTTTAAATAAAATGTAATGAAATTAATTAAATAACATTGACAAGTTGTCCTCCAACTATTCAATACTTTCCTTTTATATTAAAAAAAAAGCAAACAAAATTTGGGAGCAATATTTGGATGGCCCTGGGAGAATCCTCCAGCTTCTATGAATGAAAAACTTATTCCATTCACAAAATGACTTGCACTTCAAAAGAGTGACTGTAGAGCAAGGGAGAAAAGTGATTTATATTTAATCACTCCTTCCCCCCCCCTTGCCATTCACTCATCGTAAAGTTCTCTAGCTAACAAATTTAGGTGGGAGACATAAAGGAGTCCAGAAGAAGAAATAAAGAACAGATACCCATCATAATTCAAATTCTCTGGTAGTTGGAATAGAACTGCGAAACTAACTTGTAGTTCTGGAATTATCCCATAATACAATATTCTAACAATAGACTGCTGAATGTCATTTTCTGCAGATGGGCAGAATAGATATAACAGGTTTACCCTAATACATTAAACATCCCTAATCTGTAATCATGCAAAATGTTATAACTGGCAGATTTAGCCAATGTATACTAATGCCTGGAATTTAGAGATAAGATTAGAGTTTAGAGCTCCAGGAACATAACTTTCTTTTTAGTATTAACTTCAATATTTTGACCTTGGACTTGCTTGCTTGCTTCAAGAATCCATGTGTTGTCATGGAAGCAATCTCAAAGACCTTTTATTATTATTTTTTCCTAGAACATTAAAAAAATAAGTTCAAACACATCTCTAAAACTGAAGTTGGATAGAGCAGTTTTTCTTTCAAGGCTATCTGTCCTCTAGATAGTTTTTAGGATATAACTAGGAATAAAGGATGCACTTAGATATTTTAAATACAGTAGTTATGGGTACCAACCTTGTGTAACTTCTAATCTGAGTCTTTGAAAAAAAAAGAAAGGAATATATTGTCTTAATTAAGGTTAATCAGTGTAAGGAAAAATTATATATGCTTATAGAAAAGAATAATAAAGCATAGAAAATATGGGAACCTCAGTAGAGAAGAAAAATTATAAGCAACTATTTTCTACTGGGCTTCAAAGTGATCAGATAACATTTTTAAGGGCTTGATTCTTGTATTGTTTATTTTCACTTTTGCTGTTTCATTCTCTGAAGTATCCCTCAGAATATTAGCAAAATTTCTCACTCTTTTATGGCAGGATGGGTGAAAGGAACAAGTCAGTCTGTGTGACCCAGTCACATAAATTGTCTAAAGAAAGCAAACAAGTAGGCCAAACCAGCAGAAAGATAATCTTGTAATCTGGAAACCTGGACAGAACATTTCTGATGTAAGCATGACAAAGAAAAATTGGCAGGAGGAAACAAATGTACTCTTTATTCTAATGTCATCTTTTATCCTTCTTTCCTTTTAAGCTAAATCTCTAATATAATTATAATACATAACTATTTTTTGAGGCAGCACCCAGCTGTGTTTAGTAGCTAGGCAGGACGTATTTGAATGGGAATAATGTATTTGAACGGGAATAACAGGAAGTTTCTTCCTGAGAAAACTGCATTGTTGTGATATCCATGAAATCCCTAGGAATCCAACCCATCTCAATTGTGTCTCAATATGAGTGGATGCAAGATGGTACTCAATACAAACACACACACACACACACACACACACACACACACACACACACACACATAGAGGTATTTTTTAAAGAAGACAGGAAATTTCAAAAGCAAAAAGAAAAGAGAAAAGGGGGGATAGAAAAAAAGAGGAAAAAATGGATGAATGTGTCTATATGTGTAGGAGTAGGAAGCTCTGAATTTCTTCATCCTTGTTTCTTAGGTTCAAACCATTTTCACTAAATAACTTCTTTCTTGTAGTCTCCCCCCCCCCAGAGAAGACTCAATTTACTGTCTTAAATATCCCTTTGGGGAGTTTATGGTTGTTCTTTTTGTGATGGGGAAAAAATAGCACATTGGAAAGAAATGCTATTTTATATTTTCTTCTCTTTTAAACTCATCATCACTGAGTAGTAAAATAAAAATTAAGCAAAGTTCTAGAGACCATTGCCTTTGTCAAACCAATCCAATTTTTCAGAGAGATCTCAGGGCCTAATACTGCTTTGGTAACTTTAACCCTCTACATAAGATAGTTATTACATTTTTGCTTTTCATTTCTAGTGCTGTAATAAATGGAGATCTATATTTTGTACCCAGCTCAAGTTAAAATTATATCCTATGTTAAATAAACTAAACAAGTAATTAATCACAGATTAGATACAGGTGATCTGATCTTTTCTTTACAATCTCTGACTTCATTGGCATGATATGTTCCCACAGTAAAAAAAAGGGGTGGGGCTTTGATAATTTGGTGGGTCATTTTAGTATTTAACTATAATTATTAATAGCTATGAGAGAATTTTGAAAGCTATCTTGGGAGGAAGAGAATAATTCTCCATATGGTGTGGTCCTAATGAAGATTTCTTTATGCATGCTTTTGGGGTGCTCATACACACATAGATTAGAATGAAACATTGCTCGCCACTCTTCTGATTTCTTCCTGAACAGCTTGATTGTTCCAAGCAAACTACAGTGTATTGCTTCTATTTGGACCATAACATCCCTTGCTTTGCGTGCATGAGAGAGAGAGAGAGAGAGAGAGAGAGAGAGAGAGAGAGAGAGAGAGAGAGAGAGAGAGAGAGAGAGAGAGAGAGAGAGAGAGAGAGAGAGAGAGAGAGAGAGAGAGAGAGAGGTTTCCACATCATGCATAATAAATCTCATTGCAATAAACTGCCAAGAGTGTGCATAATACAATTCTATCTTACAAAACAACATCAATCTGTCACTCTAAATTATCAGCAACAAGTATCTAGCTATCTAGTGTAAATTCCTGTGACCAGTAGATTATTCATTTTGAACCGGCATGCATACCTAAAAGATTCTTTAGAAATAGCGAGTATCTTTCCTTACAACAATCTGGTTTGATAATAAGCCTTCCTACCTCCAAAATAATTGGGAAATTGCCCAGATTCTTTTCAATTGAATCTCCTTCCTGCTGGAGAGTTCACCTCCTCCTTGCCCTAATCACCAACTGAAGAAATATACAAAGCAATGACAGTGAGAAAGGAGAAATAGTTTGCAACCTGAGGTCAATTACCAGATGCTCATAATAATCCATTAAAGGCTGACACTAGCAGGGTACATAGGTTTGCATTTTAGTGAGAAGAAAAACTGAATTAGTGGGAAAAACTCCACCATAAAAATAATTGAAAGCTGAAATGAGACAAAAAAGAAAACCAATAAAAAAAACTGCAAAGAAGATGGGAATTTTTTTTTATTCTCATAAAAAAAGGAAGAAAGCAAAGTACATGAAGAAACAAGTGGGGGTTGAATGTGATAAGCCCAAAAGGGTGGACATAAAATTGGATAACACAGACACACACACACACACACACACAGCATGTATGGTGAAAAATAGACTCTGGGAAATTGTCATAAGAACTAAGATTCAGCTATAGTGAATTCTATCCGGTATAATGAAAAATCAATTTATTTACAGTTTATATTGTTTTAGTGTTCTTGTTCTCATAAATCCATTCTGTGCATGAATACGTTTTTTTAAAAGTTTTTAATACAGAGAGTCCTTGACGTACAACCAGAATTGAGCCCAAAATTTATGTTGCTGAATGAGAAATTTGTTAAGTGAGTTTTGTCCCATTTTATGACTTTTCTTGTCACATTTGTTAAGTGAAACACTGCAGTGGTTAAATTAGTAACACCGTAGTTAAGTGAATCTGGCTTCCCCATTGACTTTGCTTGTCAGAAGATTGCAAAAAGGGATCACGTGACTCCGGGACACTGTGACCGTCATAAATATGAACCAGTTGTCAAGTATCCAAATGTAAATCACATGACACGGGGATGTTACAAACAAAATGTCATAAGTGTGAAAAATGGTCATAAGTCAGAGATCTTTAGAGATATTGACTGACTTAATATTTAGGATTTAGATTTATAATGGAAATGAAAATTAACGGTTAGTTTATAGCTTGGGATTGTAATATGGAATTGGGTCTGTGACAATGAAATATATTTTATTAGAAAATGAGGAGCTAACAGGATGAAAAATAGAATATATTGCTGAAATAAAGTAAGAATGTAATCTTTGGAATAATATCTGTACTTTAGACATGAGAATTATCTTGTAATGAAATGAGGGAAATTAGGGCTACCCAAAGTTTAAAAATTATGGTTATTGAAGGCTAAATTGGAACATAGTAATTGGAATCAAGCAAAACTTAAAAACAGGACTTGGATATGTATAAGTAAAATGTTATTGATAAATGTATTGATTGATTGAACTTTATCTAGAAATGTATTAATTTGAGTATGATACAATAATTAAGGGAAATAGAGAGGGAACTTTAATGATATAACCTGACATATATATGAATGATTCTGTTATTGGACTATTGATTACCCTATCACCATGCTGCTTCCTAATTACTTGGATGTAAAAACTGAAAAATTTAATAAAACTTATTAGAAAAAATGGTCATAAGTCAGTTTTCTCAGTGCTGTTGTAACTTCAAATGGTCACTAAGCGAACTGTTGTAAGTCAAGGACACCTGTATATTTTTAAAACATACTTAAGTATTTTTCCTGACAGATTTAAACTGCATAGAAAACTGATTTCCATTTTAAATTGCTGAGAAATATTACTTAATGATACTTAATAACAATATTTTGATTGTTATAAATGTCATTTCAAGTATAGTGTGGAATATAGACATTAAAATAATCTGGTTTCCTTTTAACATTACATATGCTTAAACTTTCTCATTTTTTTTATTCTGACATTTTTAATTTTCTATCATTATAAGCATCATCAACAAGATCTATCAAATTCTTCAAGCATTCCTATTCCCAAAGCAATTTTAAAGAGCTGGGAAATGCCAAAACCAATAAAGGGAAGGGGGGGCTAATATTGGCTATATGTATTTTAAGAGAATGAATAGGATCTATTTCAAGTATTTCACAGTCATCATGGTGACTTAAGCACTAACTAGATTTAAATTTTAGCCAGCATTTGATTTATTCTGAAAATTTGCTGGGATACAGGTTGACTGCTTTTATTCTCTGTATGCAATTGGGAGATTGGGGACATTGTTTTTTTACCAAAAAAAAATTGTATATCTCACTCACTCAAAACAGATGAGGAGTTCCACATGGTCATGTGATCAGTTGAGGATGAATCACATGACAGGTCCCAACTTTGTAAAGCACACCATGTTTCTCTTTGCTTTCTAACTTGACAATGAAACTTTCTAACATGACAATGAAACACTGCATTGTTCTAACTAAGGAGGCACATTTTTAAAAAGAATGGGTTAAATTTATTTATTTACAGGACTTATATAATCATCTATCTCATATAATGATTCCAGGCATCTCACAATAACCCATAAAAACAGCCAAAAGCAAAAGTATCCTTCCCTTCTGGTGCCAGACCAATGATCCTCCAGGTCAACCCCCATCTGACCTCCAGCTTGGAGGAAGAGCCAGGTCTTCATAGCCCTCCAGAAAACCAAAAGAATAGGTATTCCCTGGATCTCAGGTAGGAAGCTCTTCCAAAGGGCTAGGGTGATGACTGAGAAGGCACATCTCCAAGGTCCCATCAGATGGTAATATTTAAGGGAGGGCCTGGAGTAGGCTTACCCTATTTAACCTAGTAGGGCAAGGAGAGGCAATCCTGCATAAAATCTGGCTCTGTGCCATGTAGGTTTTAAAAGGAATAACCAGCATCTTGAATTGGATCTGGAAAGCAAATAGAAGCCAATGCAACTGATGCAGGAGTGGTGATACTCAGGTGAACGATGGGGCCCCTAAAACTGCATGCTGCTGTATTCTTAACCAGTTGTAGCCTCTGGATAGTGTTCAAGGGGAGTCTCGTGTAGAGTGCATTACAGTAATCCAAATGGGATGTGATTAAGCAAGGCTTCCCCATCCAGGAATGAACACAACTGGTGCACAAATTGAATTTGTGGGAAAAACAGCCCCCCACCCCGGCAAAGCTGCCACCTCCTCTGAAATCATTACTCTCTGTGTTATGAATTTATATGAATGGTCTTAAATGAATCAAACGTATTTCAAATATACATATTGTATGTAGTTTAGGAAGGCAACATTTGTACTGTATGTACTTTGATTTTTCATTTCTCTCTTTATATGCTTTTTAAAATGATGCACAACCATAACAATTGTATGAAAACTGAAGGGCTGAAGTCCAACAGATTGGGCCTGTATGAATGCTGCCCAACTTTCCTGTGCAAAAATCAATCAAATCAGTCATCATGTGAGTGAATAGGGACAGCAGTTTGCTAATAGAGTTCAAGGGGAGGAGAAAAGGAGGGGGTATTCTTTTTATGTCAATAATATGTATTTTTATAATTTGTCATTTTAAGAAGGCAATAAGAAGGAATACTTTACAAGCCTTCCACTGATGGTGTTTTTAAAAAGAAAGTAAAAATAAATGGACAGGAATCGGAGGCAATGACTCACAATGCTCGTAATATGTCCTAGAATGTATTTCAATAAAAGCAAGACTGTAACATGCATGATGCAAAAAACAGGAACTTGGAGCAATGAGAAGCTAAACCTTGGAAGAGGATAAAGATTTATTAGAGGAAAGCATGAAGGTAGACCAACAGGAATCATGAAAGGAAACAACTCTCCATACATAAGACAATCAAAAAAGGTCCAAGCCCAGTAGACAAAGAAAAATCAAGAAACATAGAAAATATCTTGGACCATTAAATTCAGACCTTTATAGAAGGAAGGGGCTCTGAAACTCAAGAGGAAGAACAAAAGTGACTGCAGAAAAGCCAGAATATTGGGTCCATGAAAGCCCTAGGTAATGCATTTGCACCTGGAAACAAAAACAGTCATGATCATTTGGAATGTACTGATATGAACCAAAATAAATATAAATCCATCAGACTGTTGAGTCTTGAAATGTGTCTGTCCTAGGAATACAGATGAAGAATATAGCAATTGCCAAGACATATGAAATCTATTAACCATTTTTCTTTCTTCCCCATGTAGGAATAAATGAAGCTGCAAAGAATAGCTACAACCATGTTACTAAACTATAACTATAGGATATTGCTATACTATAAATTTTGAAGATATAGGAAGGAAACCCAAGAATCTGTATTGATTTTTTAATCAGGATTGGAAAGGGAAAGAAGGATATTGTAAGTAAAAGTTAAAAGTAACCACACCTGTGTAGTAATGCAACCTAGTGATCCTACAGAGAACATTTGTTTTAAACTATGGAAGAACAAATAAAAAGAATAACTTTGTCAGACCTACTGTTGCCTGCCCAGCGCATAGGAAATTGTGGACTTTTTACTTGTGCAATGTATCTACTGTCTTAATATTAATGAACACTAGTAATAGATGTTAATAATGCACAAGGTAACAACAATAAGTAATACAATTCCATGCAGTCAAGTGTTGTGAAAGATAAAGTTCACAGCTGGTGAATCATGCTACAAAAAACTAGAAAGAGCTTTGTCAGTTATGTTCAGAAAAGAATCTGTGCAGTAACATATGACAGTGAAATCTTGCTAGAGTCTGCTGATGTAACCTTACAATAAAGATAGAGTTAGTATTCATTGTTGTGCTTTTTATCTTGAAGCACAAGCAAGCCTGAAAGTATTTTTCCCTTTCATTTCTTTTACTCTCTGGAAAACTAGGAAGGGTCTCTTCTGAAATATTTGTCACACCTTTTATCCTTCTGTGAGAAGGAGATACCTTTTACATGCCAGTTACCCAGCATGTGGCTCTTCCCCCTATTTCCCAAGATCATTCTCACCAATACAGTAGATCAGAATGTTGCAGGCATGACCGAAATTAGCTGATGCTGTGGGACAATGCTGCAAAGTTGCTTTTGTCATTTGGATGAAAGCTGCAGGAGCCTATAGATGCCTTTGGACACTGATACCTGTCAAAACTCTAAGATTATAAAGATAATGATTTGAAGCCACTTGAAAACAATAAGGAAATGAGAGAGAGAGAGAGAGAGAGAGAGAGAGAAGCAGTGTATATGTTCTGATTTTAGCAAAGCATTTGACAAGGTACTTCATGACATTCTTTTTTTTTTTTCACTGTTTTAACTGTGTTTAATGCCAGTAGATTGAAAGTATCACAAGCTTATCTGCAGGAGTTTAATTTGATGGATATATTAAATTTTTTTAAAAATTTTTTTTTATAATTTTTATTAATTATATATTTGTGAATGTAAACAGAGGAAACAAAGAAAAAATCAGGTTGAGTGCAACTCAACTTAATACAATCATTTTCTACTTGTAAACATTTTTCAATCAACATATAAAACATTTAACTATAGGCTAGATACAGTTTCTTAGATTGATATTTCCCTTGTATGTAATCTATCCATTTTTTCCAGTCCAACATATATTTTTCATTTGAATGATCGTTCAAATATGCAGATATTTTGGCCATTTCTGCCAAATTTATGACTTTCAAGGTCCATTCTTCAATAGATGGTAATTCTGGTTTCTTCCAGTATTGTCCCACCAACAGTCTTGCTGCTGTGATCAAATTCAATATTACCGGTAAGTTCGTCTCCAAGGTGGTACGGTCTTTTGTAATACCTAACAAAAACAACTGAGGTAGAAATTCAATACGCTTTTTCAAAATGTTCTGAAGAGCCCACCATATTTTTCTCCAAAAAGCTTTAATTTTTCTACAGGTCCACCATACATGAAAATAAGTAGCATTCATACTTTCACATCTCCAACATTTAGATTGGAGGTCAGGGTAGATATATGATAGTTTTTTCGGATCTAGATGCCATCTATAAAACATTTTGTAAAAATTCTCTCTTAGATGTTGAGCTTGCGTAAATCTTACATTTTTCACCCAAATTCTCTCCCACGTTTCCATCATAATAGGTTGTCCAAAATTTTGTCCCCACTTTATCATACAATCCTTGACTAGTTCAGTTTAGGAGTCAATTTAACAGAATTAAGAGAGGTCTGAATGACCTGAATGATCAAATATATTTATTTTATTTATTTATTTTATTTATTCGGATTTGTATGCCGCTCCTCTCCGAAGACTGGGAGTGGCTCACAACATATATATAAAAACAATTGCAACAAATCCGAACAAGAAACATTAAAAATAAAAACCCCATACACACACATCAATCACACCACAATCAACAATCATCCCCAGGCCTGCCAGCAGAGGTAGGTTTTTAAATTCTTTCGGAAGGCCGGGAGGGTCGGAGAAATGCGGACTTCAGGAGGTAGTTGGTTCCAGAGGGCGGGCTCCGCAACAGAGAAAGCTCTCCCCCTAGGGCCCGCCAGACGACATTGTTTCGCTGACGGGACCCGGAGGAGGCCGACCCTGTGCGCTCTCACCGGTCGTAGAGAAGTATGTGGCAGAAGGCGGTCCCGTAAGTATCCTGGTCCCATATGTAGACATGCACACATACCTGGCTCAAAAATCATGCTCAGATCAATGGTTCTTCTTTGTATTGGTATGATGGGTGAAGTTGTTTTCCAAAAGTTCTGAACTCTCTTCTTTTCACCAGTTTTATTAATTATTTGGATGAAGAAATCGAGTGAATGCTGATTAAACTTGGGAATGATATATATCATGTAGCATAGAAGAAATAAAATTCAAGAAGAAAGAAAGAAAGAAAGAAAGAAAGAAAGAAAGAAAGAAAGAAAGAAAGAAAGAAAGAAAGAAAGAAAGAAAGAAAGAAAGAAAGAAAGAAAGAAAGAAAGAATAAATATTGCTGGGAAATGATTGAAAGCAACCATTTAATGGTGCTTCAATAAACCAAAATTAAGTTTCTTCTGCTAAGAAGATTTCAAAATCCACATTCAATTCTCCTACAGTGCCACCCCAAAATGGGGCATTTGATTAGAACATGGTCAGTGATGACCATTTTACTTCTCACTTTCAGTTCTAAATTATTCTGGTTTTAAAGAATTATAATGACTTAACTCCTATCATCTTTCCATATCTACATAACTATATTAATTAATAAGGTTTAAAAATGAGTTTTCCTTGTGCTATAATGTCCCATGCCTGTAACTACATCTGCTTTGGGAAATAATATTTAAATAGTACTTAAGGGTACTTTTACTATCATTTTTTTCTGAATACTGTGAAATGAAAATAATTATAAATCTATTTCACTGCAAGAATGAAATGCAAGAAATGAGCATTAGCAAATAAATTATAGCAAAAGAAAGAGTATTAAATAGATCATATAGAAAAAGAAATAAACAAGATGGCAGCAACTTCTGTCAGTGCAGTTGCAAATAACAGAATGCAGTTTTAATGTAAAGGTTGGCTGTGTATCAGCTTCTCACAGTAATTCTTGGAATGCATGAGAAATACAAAAAAAAAAGCTTATCTCTTTGAGAGCAGAAGATTTTTAAAATACAATTGCCTGAGTGGGAGAAAATTGGAATTGATTGCCATGGCAACAAAAGAATTACATTGATGAAAACTAGCACATAAAATCCTTGTATGGTACATTAATGATAAAGCAATCAAAAGTAAACAAGACAGGATTGGAATTCAGTCTGCCTACTCTGGAAGACATTGATTGTCTTATCCCAATTACTTCAGTTTGAACTCCATTTTACATGGACTTTTATTTTATCTTCCTCACTTAAAAAAAAGTTCAAAATCAGCTATTTCAGTGGGAACGCAACAAGAAACGCTCTCTCTCTCTCTCTCTCTCTCTCTCTCTCTCTCTCTCCTGCTTAGTATCACCTTACTAGGTAAAATGGTACATTAGGAAAGAACCTGGGAGAACAGATCAAGGGTTGTGTTGTGTCCTGAGCCTGCAAATGCAGGTTCGGGACGCTGCAATGGTCCCAGGCATTGCAAAAGCTGCCCGGGACCAGACTGAGTGGTGCCGGCCTTGCACGCATGCGTAAGGCAGGAAAAGCACCTGTTTTGCCGCCATTGTGTCCAGGGATCCAGACGTATAAAAAGAGACCTGCGTGCCTCTGCTTGTTGTTGGTGTTTTGGCTGAGATCGAATAAAGAGTGTTGTGCTGTTAAATAATGTGTCTGAATCATTCGCCATCATTGCAAGGACTTAACACTGACGATGAAGGTGGGATGCTTCCAACAAAAAAGAAGAAGCTGTAAAGACTCACCCAAGGAAGTCCTCGACAAGGGAAGATGGCGTTAAAGTCAGTGATTTTTCCCCCCTGCCAGTACAGCATCACTGGAGGGTGAGTTTGGCTGAAAGACCCCTTCCCAAGAGAAGCGAGTGGTGAAGTACACTTGAGGATGGCAAAAATCGGCCGTTTATCCGAATTCGACGTCTCACACCCTGAGAGATGGGAATCCTACGTTGTGAGGGTGGAGAATTATTTCAGGGTAAACCAGATCAGAGAAGA
The DNA here is from genome assembly GCA_034064705.1 of Bothrops alternatus. Taxonomy (NCBI): domain Eukaryota; kingdom Metazoa; phylum Chordata; class Lepidosauria; order Squamata; family Viperidae; genus Bothrops; species Bothrops alternatus. The sequence goes on along the minus strand of JARGCV010000007.1, from coordinate 40,953,569 downwards.
TGGTCTGAAGGCTGCAACCCTTTTGTGTGTCTGCGGACAGGAAGCCTCTGAGATTGCTGAAAATCTGGTGGCCCCCGCTGCTTTGGAATTAGTAAGGTATGCTGATTTAAAGAAACTTATGAAAGAACATGCGGCCCAACCAGAAACTCTCCCGAAACAGCCACTGTCCACCAGGGAGACGTACAAGAAGAGGCGGAGATAGATCCTGAAGATGAGGTGATTAAGCTTTACCAGGCAGAGGGAAGAAGGCAGAAAGATTAAGAGCTGTCTTGCTTCGTTTTAGAAGAGTAGGCCTTAAGTTAAAGAAGGACAAGTGTAAGATTGGAGTCAATTCTACTGACTTTTGGGGATTCAGGATAGATGCTCAAGGCATTCACCCTTCTGAAGCTAAATTAAAAGCTATTCAGCAGGTCCCAAGCCCTAAGTCTAAGGGTGAGTTGAAAGCCTTCTTGGGGCTATTAAACTTTTACCATGCATTTCTACCACACAAAGCTGCAATTGCTGAGCCCTTGCACAGACCTTTGGCAAACAAGCCTGTTGGCAGTGGACTAAAGTCCATGAAAAAAGTTTCAATGAGGTTAAAGCCTTACTTACTTCAAATGCAGTGTTAGCTCACTTCAATGAGCAGCTGCCTGTTTGCATTGCCTGCGATGCATCCCCATACGGGGTGGGAGCAGTACTTAGCCATCTGAAGGCTGATGGAACTCAGGTTCCTGTGGCCTATTATTCCAGAACACTGTCTTCTGCAGAGAGTAATTACGCTCAAATTGACAAGGAAGCATTGGCTATTGTTACAGGCATTAAGAAGTTTCATGATTTCATTTATGGCCACCATTTCACCATCTACACTGACCATAAGCCATTGTTGGGGTTGTTCACAACTACCAAACAAACTCCACATATCCTGTCTCCTCGTATGCTGAGATTTATTTATTTATCTAACTTATATGCCGCCCTTCTCCTAAGACCCAGGGCGGCTTACAAACAATGCAATAAAATTAATCCCATTCATACAACATACAAGCACATTCAACTCACATTTGCTGATGGAGGGACACTCCTAGGCCCGGGGCAGAGCACAGCTCATACGCCCCAAGCCTGTCGGCATAAATGGGTCTTTAACAATTTCCGGAAAGCTAGGAGGGAGGAAGCAGTACGAACCTCTGAGGGAAGCTGGTTCCAGAGGGCTGGGGCAGCAATGGAGAAGGCCCTAGCCCTAGGCCCCGCCAGATGACATTGTCTAACAGACGGGACCTGTAGGAGGCCAACCCTATGTGCCCTAACCAGTCGGTGGGATTCATGATTCCAGGTTGATTTTAATTTCCGAACCTGGCTGGGACCTGGTCTTCCTTGATGGTCCATTTTCCTGTCAACATATGACTACACGCTCATACATAAGCCTGGAAAGTAAATGAGTCATGCAGATGGCCTGAGCAGACTACCCCTGCCCAACATGGAGCCTGATCCTACTCCAGCTGTCAATATTCTGTCCATTTAAGAGCTGCCTGAGTCTCCCCTCAATGCTAGGGATGTGGCTGCTGAAACTACCACTGATCACACGCTTACACGTGTGTTGTCATGGGTGTTGTCTGGTTGGTCTGATAGATACCCAGATACTGCATTCCAAAGCTTCTGGCACAAGAGGCATGAGTTATCCACATTCAGAGGATGCCTGTTGTGGGGCAGTAGGGTAGTAATCCCAGCCTCCTTGAGATCTAAAACCTTAATCTCTCTGCATGAGGGCCACCCTGGCATATTCAGAATGAAAGTGCTTGCGCGCAGCTATTTGTGGTGGCCTGGCCTTGATAAAACCATCGAGGCCCAGGTGCATGGGTGCCATGTGTGCCAACAGTCCCGGACTGAGATGTCTCAGGCCCTTGTTTATAGGTGGGAGGAAACTCAAACCCCATGGTCTAGGGTGCATATAGATTTATGCTGGGCCCTTTCAGGGGCAATTCTTTCTGGTTGTTTTTGATAGCCATTCCAAATGCCTAGCGGTTGTTCCTGTGTCCTCCACTACTATGTCCAAGACTATCCAGGTGTTGAGAGGAATTTTTGCAGCTCATGGCCTTCCAGATGTTCTGGTTTCAGATAATGGTCCTCAATTTACCTCTTCTGAGTTCCAGGTTTTTCTCCAGGCAAATCTGATCCACCACACAATGTCAGCTCCCTTCCACCCATTCACCAACGGAATGGCAGAACGAATGGTGCGCACCACCAAGGATGCCCTCAAAAGACTGACTTACGGTAACTGGCATCACAGGTTAACTGACTTTCTTCTCACACATCACACCACACCTTGCACTGCCACAGGAAAGAGCCCAGCTGAACTCCGCTGGGGCCGCCGGCTTATCACTAAGCTAGACAGATTGCACCCGGACCAGGTGGCGTCTCAGGTGCCGCAACCATGGGCACCAAGGAGACTTCAAGTGGATGATCTGGTCTGGACTCGAAACTATGGGCCTGGTCATCTCTGGGTACCAGCTGTGGTCTGCAAGGTATCTGGACCCTTGTCCTATGAAATGACTCAGGAAGATGGCCGCATTCTTTGGCAGCACATAGACCAGCTGCGTACAAGGATGGACTCTCACCTGGCCACTCCTGGCTCTGTTCTGGGGGGGGAGGAAGGTCATAATATGCATTCTGAGGATCAATTTCATCAGCCTTACTGGCCACATCACAAGATTCCACAAGTGCTCGGAACAGGAATTCATATGGCAGGGAGTTATCCCAAACATCCACATTGACTCCAGCCAGGGAGTCATCCCGGGGGTATCCACATTATACACACACAGAAGACAGCACTCCAAACAGGGAGACTGACTGGGGGCATCCACATAACTCACACCTCACAAGAGAACTGGCCACACAACAGGGGAACTGGCCTAATTCCGCAATTGCTTCCAGAAGGAAATCTGTTGGTGGAAGGACTAATAAAGGGGCAACTACTGAAAGGGTGGCCTCTGGTACAGTTTGGGGGTCCACAGGGTACGAGGACCCAGTAACTACCCCAGAATTCCCATATGCTGGCCTTGGGAGTGAGGGGCGGTGTTCCCAAAACAGGTCCATTGTGGAGTCGGGGATTACCACCTCTCCAAGAGATGCTGGCTTGGGTTCAGAGGGTCCAGCCAGTCAGCAGTTGGGCAGGTCAACTGGGTACGTGGGGCAACAAAGTCCTGCCCTACTGAGCCTGGTAGGCGAGCAGGTGGGTCAGGCAACAGCACCAGGGTCTGGAGAAAGTGGGCAGCAATGTCTTAGCTCACCTCGACGGGTAAGAGAGCAAGGGGACCAAGCAAACTCTCCCAGTCCCAGAGGTTGCAAAGGGCTAAAGGCCTGCCCAAATATCTCTGACTTTGTGAAGCTGCTGTCCATCATTGCGAGGACTTAACAGGTTGTTGCCAAGGAAACAGTCCAATAAGAGACAATCCCCCACTATGACACTCTTTTGCTGGATCCTGAAGACCTGGTTTTGCCAACAGGCTTGGGGAACTCAGAGTAGGGTGGAGCCCATCAAGTGGCTTGTCTGATTGATTGTTGTTGCTGGGAGTGGGAGGGTATATTGTTTTTTTTATTATCTATATATGGGCTTTTTATTTTTTAAGCCTCCCAGGGTCACTAAGAGTGAATGGGTGACCATACCAATTTAAATAAGTAAATAAGTAAACAAACAAACAAACAAACAAACAAATAAATAAATAATCTAAACATCAGCAGGGCAAGAAGCTCAGACCAGATTTTCCCTACTTTTTTAGGCTGCAAAGAAGATGGTGATGGAGAGGAACTATTTGAAGAAAATATATGCTTCCCAAATCTTTTCATCGTGAATCATTAACTGTAATACCCAGAGACAGCCTAAGAGCAGCATGAAAGTAGCATGATTTTCTGCTGTCACACAAAAATAGGACTCTTTTCACAAATATCTTTGTACTGTAGGCTTATATCAAGAATCTTGATATATGAAGTGGAGCAACCTGTCCTAATACTTGGTTTGCCTTACTATATTGTATGTTAATCTCTTCATCCATTTGGCCATCTTCGGTGAATGCTGTTCCTAGATATTTGAACTTGTTTTATTTTGGTTCCTTCTGTTGCTATGTTTAGGGTATGCTTTTTTCTTCCAATTGCCTTTACTTCTGTTATCTCTTCACTGCTTCTCATATTACTTCCTGCCATTCTTGGTTCATGGCAATCAGTGTCAAGGCTGAATTGGTAAGATGCTTGCTAACCTCTGTAGCTGCTCAACTTGCCATAGAAACAGGGAGAAGGGGGAGTTTGGGAAAGAAATGGGAGTTTCAGGAAGCCATCCATGGACTATGAGAACCAAGGCCATCTAAAGCAGGTGTCTGGCAGAGAAGTAGACTGTTCCCATAACAAAAAGAAAGAATGTGGTTGGGCAATGGTGGGTGAGGGTTATGAAAAGCTATTGTTAATTAACCAGAACTTTGTGTGGGAAAACTAGAGTTGTTTTTACTTCTTTAGTGCTGGGATGTGTGTTCAATAAAAATTTATCTCTTATGGCACCTCAAGGCCATAAAGTTTCTTTAATGTTGAATTCATCAGCTGGAAAGTTGACAATAAGATGTTGTTGCAGTTTCTTAGCTGTGCTTGCTGTCAATGTCTGAACATTTGCAAAGAGTAGCTCATTGGACAGTTTGCTCCAGTCCTACAACATAAGGCAGTGCCGGTCAACACAAAGAAGCATCTCAATACAAAGCATATTTGTCCCCATCCTGTGTTACCAGTGCCAAACATGGACCACTTACAAGAAAACATAAATGAAAGTTAGTTACCACAGAAATGAGATGTTTGAGGAAACAAAAAAAAAAAACCATGTCAACACTCCATGTCACACCAATTTGTAAACCTTCTCCCCCCTCCCCTTCTCTGTTAAACATTTGTTTAAGGCTATTAGCATAATACTGTTCCTTGGGGGGAAAGAAGATGGCACAGAAGAAGAAAGTTTTTATCTTGCCTTCATTAAGAGCTCATTTCATTTTTGTGTTTATTAGATTATATTTAAATAGGCAAATATGTTCATGAAGGGGAAAAGTGGTTCGTCTGGGCTTGCCAATCTGTTAATAAGCACTCGTGAATATGCACAGAGATGTGCATTAAGCAGTAAAGCAGCAGGCCCCCTGAATTTCCATCCTGAGTGTAGAGTCCAAATGAGTGACACGCCTCTCACAAGAACCCATTTCCACCCCTGAATTCCCTCAGCCATTTTCAAGCAGGCTTCAAAATAGAATGTGGAAATTTGGCTGATGTAAATAAAGTTGTTTATCCTTTTGGTACACAATGTGTTATGTGCCTTTCTCCTCAGTTTATTTGGAATATTCACCTAAGACTGCAGACCTGTCTATGCCCACATATTTGGAATTAGCACCTATATTTCACCTCCCTAAAACCAGCAGATCATGATAGCAATAGCAATAGCACTTAGATAGAAAGCTGAGTCAATCTTGAGCGGTCAGGATCGAACTTTGACAGTGAGCAGAGTCAGCCTGTAATACTGCATTCTAATCACTACACCACCATGGCTCAGATCATCCATGAGGTCTCAAAGTTGTCTATTGGCATCCTCCCAAAATATAGAGAAAAAGTGGCACTGATGTATAAAGAGGAAAGTGTGTACTAAATGTTTATTAGGTAGAGGCATTAAGAGAAGACAAATGAACATTAGATGCACTTTGTATAAATGACACCTAAAATGCATTTTAGAGGAAAGGACAAAAAGCAGCAGTAGCAAAATAGCAATTCCATATTTTAATATCTGTATCTACAATAAGAAGAAATAGATTAATATATGAAAACCTGCAATATGTATATAGTCTGGATTTATACCTGTCCATATGCATCCTCAGCAGGCACAGTCAATAGAATAGGGCCAATGTTTCTTCCCTCATTATAAAAAAATAGATAACAATGCTAGTAAAATAATCAGCTGTCTTATATATTATAAAGCTTTTTGTCCACTTTTAGAAAAGATTGTTATTTGCTGCCAAATGCCATTTACATATATCCTCAGCACAGCTCAATTCTTCATTCCTTTAGGAGGTATAATATTGAATTGTCCTACACACAATGCAAAAGAAATACAGTTCTTGTGGGTAATGTAGCAAATCAGCAATGGGTTGAGTAAATTATTAAAGTTGACATTTAGCCACATTGTGTTAGAATAAATTGCAGTTTTACAGTCTGCTTCTAAAGATGCTCCCATTGCCCCTGACTGATATCAAAATTATATAAAGGCAGCAAAAGAAAAAAGGGGGGGGCAGCAATTCTAAATTATGTGCCATAGATCAATCTACACCCTAGAGAGAATATAGAATTGAAGTCTATTTTTCTGAATCCCCTGGTAACATCTGATCAAATGTAAAAAGAAAAGCTGATTGTATTATATTTTATGTGAATTGTTTATGAAAATTAGTAAAAGCATATGGACAATAAAATGGCTTATCAAATCTATTTATTATAGAGCTGTCTCGTTTTAAATGGGAATGCAGAAACTAAAAATATTAACAAGACAAAAGCAGTTTTAAAGGATGGACAGGTTTGTAGCTGAAGAAGTTTTCTCAGATAGGGTGAGTGACAAAACCTATACCCTGGGCTCTTTACTATAATGTTTATATCTGTCTCAACATTCTTAGGCTAATTTCAAAATCCTACTCATATTTACAGTCTCTGCTTCCCTTCCTTCCTCGTGATTATTGATAAAAAATATTTTTAACTTTTTTGTCTCTCCCACCCCCCTCTTTTTAAAACACCACATTTCCCCCTCTGTCTGCCTTCCTCCACTTTTGCTTTCCGCCATGATTTGAAAGCAAGCAACTTCTTAGAACGTTTATGCATATTAGGAATTACAAGAGCCTGTTCTGTATTCTCTCACAAAATAATCACAATGGATTGAGGTTGAACATATAAAATGGCTGCCAATAGTGGGCATACTTGCTTAAAATACTCCTAGATGACCAACTTTAGGTGTTCCCCTCAACTCTCACTATTTCCTCAGGTGCTCTCTTCTAGCCTACTTTGCCTTTGTTGGAGAGCAGCCAAATCTGAGCAGCATTAAGCATTTAATTCCAAAATTACAATTTGGAGAGTATACTATGAGATTTTTGCAAAATAGATGTCATAGATGGAGATTCTGTTTATCCATAAAATGCCTGCTTTGACATTACAATTTGCATATTATCAAGAGCCCTGATAGTGCAGTTAGAATGTGATACTGCAGGCTACTTCTGCTGACTGCTGATTGCCAGCTGCCAGCAGTTTGGAAGTTCAATCCTGACTGGCTCAAGGTTGATTCAGCCTTCCATCCTCCTGAAGTCAGTAGAATGAGGACCCAGATTGTTGGGGACAATATGCTGAATCTGGAAACTGCTTAGAGAGGGCTGTAAAGCACTGAAGCGGTATATAAGTCTGGTGCTATTGCTATTAAAAGCCTTTCTGTGCTATCCCTCTGCCTTCTTTCTCAGATATTCTCTACAATACCAATTTACTTTTGTTTCATTTTCTGGATAGTTAAGCACACTTTCATGCAAAACACTCATTATTTTTGCTCTTTAAGAAAAAGAGTCTAACAGGTCCTCTTAAAAATAAATGCAATAGTACAATGCATCATCTGTATTATTAGCAATTACTAAAATAAATAAAAGGATCTTAAAATAATTAAAGGAGAGTGGCAACTATGAGAGAGATCTTGGAGTCCTAGTGGACAATCACTTAAATATGAGCCAGCAGTGTGCTGCAGCTGCCAAAAAAGCCAACACAGTGCTAGGCTACATTAACAGAGGGATAGAATCAAGATCACGTGAAGTATTAATACCACTTTATAATGCTTTGGTAAGGCCAGACTTGGAATACTGCATCCAGGTTTGGTCACCATGGTGTAAAAAAGATGTTGAGAAAAAGTATAGAGAAGAGCATCAAAAATGATAAGGGGACTGGAGACTAAAACATATAGGTAATGGTTGCTGGAATTAGGTATGTCTAGTTTAATGAAGAGAAGGACAAGGGGTGACATGATAGCAGTGTTCCAATATCTCAGGGGTTACCAGAAAGAAGAGGGAGTCAAGCTATTCTCCAAAGCACCTGAAGGCAGGACAAGAAACAATGGATGGAAACTAACCAAAGAGAGAAGCAACCTAAAACTAAGGAGAAACTTACTGACAGTTAGAACAATTAATCAGTGGAACAACCTGCCTCCAGAAGTGGTGAATGCTCCAATACTGGAAGCTTTTAAGAAGAGACTGAACAGCCATTTGTCTGAAATGCTATAGGGTTTCCTGCCTGAGCAGGGGGTTGGACTAGAAGACCTCCAAGATCCCTTTCAACTTGATGATGGTGATGATGATGATGATGATGATAGAGAACCTTTCCAGTGTTAACAAGAGGTAAATATATTGGGACCCTTAGGAATCAATTATTTTGACATCTCTTTTTTCCCTATTCTAGTTCTAATGAAATGAAATAAAATAGAATTATATTGACTGTGCAAAATGTAAGGAAAAGAAACAAACCATCTATTCCTCATCTGCCTGATGTTTTTGTACAGTTTTATCTGTTCATCAGCTGCAAGCTTTAAAAGGTCCTTTCTCCATTCATCCATACCAGGAGAACTGAAAATTTTCCAGTTTTATAATTTGATAATGTAATATGATACTGAAAAATGAAAAAAAAATGGCTACACATAAATAGAGGTGATAATGAGATGATGACAAAGTAAACTGATGAAAAGTAAAAAGACACATTACAAATAAAGTATAGACACATCATGGCATTGCAATATCTTTTCCAAGGCCATCATAGCAGCTCTATCAAGAGCTAGTCTATAATGTTTCTTGACTGCTTGTTCCTTTATTATTGATAGTTGATGCTAAAAGGCAGAAACTATCCACCATTTTGATGCCTTCTTCGTCATTCAGTTTGGTTGTTCTACCTGTTATCATTAATTTGGTCTTATTTTTTAACTGTGCTCTTTGACTTTTAAGTACTAGGGTTTTCAGATCCTTTGCATTTTCAATTATTAGTATAGTGGTATCAGCAAATCACAGGTAATGTTTTATTCTCCAATATTTAAACCATGCTCATCTTCTTCCCATTCTGCTTCTCTTAATATATATCCTACTTATAGGTTGAATAAATAAGGGGACAGTATACAGCCTTGTTGCCCCCCCCATTGCCAATCCAGAACCATTCTCTTTTGCCCAGTACTGTCTGTACTGTGACTAGATGACCTTTATATAGTTTTTCATGAAAACAATGAGATATTCTGGGATTCTCATTTTTCTGAGCACTCTCCACAGTTTGACATGATCAACACAATTGAAGGCTTTCTTATAAATGATGAAGCACACAGTGACTTCTTTTTAGTATTCCTTGACTTTTTCAATTATCCAGCATTCATCACCTATAATGTCTTGTGTCCCTTGCCTATTTCTAAAGCCATCTTGAATCTCTGACATATCTTACTCCATGTAGGACTGTAATCTGCATTGGATGATCCTAAGCATTATTTTGCTAGAAAAACATGAAAAAAGTAATAGCAAACTTCAGTGAAAAGCAGCATTGTCAGATTCAAAGGTAGGGATCTACATTCAAGTACTTGCCTAATGCATAAGAATTCAAAGTGGGAATAGGATCAGATTTGCAAACACTGGTCCTTCTGCCATGTTCTTGCATGCTTTGCTCACATCTTTGCAGTCCTTGATCTTGCCTTGATCAATGTCAAGATCAAAAGGGAAGCTCTACATGCAACATGATTTACAATAGGAAGAGATCATCTTTCAAGAAATAGCAATAGCAGTTATATATTGCTTAATAGTGCTTTGCAGCCATCTCTAAGCAGTTTACAATATCAGCATATATTGCCCCCAACAATCTAAGGTCAGAGGTCTCCAACCTTTCTTGGTTGGCAGACCAGAGGGAAAGAGAGGGGGGAGCATTTTATGCACACATGCACACGCACACAAACGTGGCCACGAGCACACATGATGCAAATGGGGTGTTGCTACTGCCCGAGTGACACTCACTAGCATCACCCTGTTTTTGCCATGTGGGTGCTAGCACTGCCCTGTTTTTGCCATGCGGTGCCCCATTTTTGTCACACAGCACCCTGTTTTTGCCATGGCAGCAGTGTTAGCGCAAGTGGAGTGAGTGTACATACTGGCCAGCCTGTTCCATGGCCCAGTGGCCAGCAGGCCAAGGCCCAGTAGTGGGCTGTGGCCAACAGGTGGAGGACCCCTGATCTAGGTCCTCATTTTACCAGCCTTGAAAGGATGGAAAGCTGAGTCAACCTTGAGCAGTCAGAATCAAACTCTGGCAGTGATCAGAGTCAGCCTGTAATTCTACATTCTAACCACTGCACCACTGCTGCTCCATTAAATTATACCAAAGAACTGTACAAAAATTTAGCAAGGTTAAATTATGATTTTCTTAGATTAAAAAAAGTCCTCTTGATACTGCTTTTGAAATTTGGGCTCTCAGCTTTCAAAGGAGAAAAAGTGGAAACTGGTGTACTACCATACCTCTCAGTGTTTTTTCCTACCTGTTTTTAATATCTAATATTAATTTAATCAATGAAGAAATCTCATTTTTGTAATTTCCTATTGGAAATAAATAACATGAACCACTTATCTGATTATATGGGCCAAAAGGTATTCTCAGCATTGCCATATAACTATTAAAGTTAGGGCACCTAGCAGATTAAAAGAAACAGATAGCACCCGTAATTTTGGCTCACAAACTTGATCATTGTTAGTTGAACCTAGATTTGCACTGAAACTTATAAAAGCTAAGCACTCTATCTGTGTGGAGAAGTTAGTGTTTTTTTTCTCCCTTGTTTGTTTTAAAAAACCTTGTATTTTCTCGAGTCCCATTTATGAGTAGATTAATGGATTTTGATAAAATTCTACACAAAGGTCTTAAGCCATTGAGAACTTTTCTGAATAACTATTGGATAATCCAATATATCTTAAGGTACATTATTAGAAATCCACCTCTTTCTCCCTTAATTTAGACTTTTCTGTTACAAAAAATATCCATGTATACATAGATAACAATGCAGGTATGCTTTTCTAGAACAATGTGGGGAGGAAGCATGGATTTATTTTAGTAATTCTTATTTCAGCTCCTGTGGGGTTTGAACCAATCAGTTTATTCACTAAGAATTAAGTAAATATTTAGATTTGAAGTCCAGTTGTTGATGTTCCAGCTTAGTTTTTCAGCACAGAGTCTTTGAATCTTTATTTTAGTTATTTTAGTTATCTTTATTCAGCTACAATCTCTTTTCTAATTGTTATCAGTTCACTAAATGAAATGAATATTGTCTTTATTCCCTATTCTAATTTAGAATATTGAGAGATTTTATAAATTACTTATGTGTAAAAATTGCTTAGGGAATAGTTTTATTATTAATAATTTAACAATTGCCTTAAGTGTCCCATATTGCTTATAGGCACAAAATTGCTTCAAGTGTCTGCTGTGTTTCAAAGTGTTTGATAGATTTTTTTCCTGGAGTTTTTAAAATTCCATGTTTCTTATATATAAAACTCTCTAAGACAATTAAATATCTTTCATTTAAGAGATATAGATAAAACACAATCATGTATACTCTTAATACATTAGTGGATATAGATGTCATTGATACAAAAATTTAATAGGATGAGATTTGCATTGTCTGTATATTAGTATTCCTAGAAAGTAAATTAATTAAGGGTATAACTATATATCATGGTTCGGCATTAAATTCAGTAACTTCAGTTCTCAAGGCAAAGCATGGCATTTCTTGGACAAGAAAATAATAAATATGAAACCAGATCTGAGCCTCCACAGTTCCCTTCACATAAAGGCAGGGATGTAATATAAAATAAGTGTGCCAGTTATCCTTGGTTTTCCGGAGTTCTGGCAGCTAAGAATGGCACCATGTTAGCTACAATGGAAAAGTATTTTTTTCTTTACATAAAATGCTATAGAGCAAAAAGGAGGAGGGAAGGCAATCAGATGAACATCAAATATGCAACATATTTTGCTGTATGCAACATATTTTGCTGTGAAGTTTTTTTCCAGGCACTCATTGTTTGTTTGGTATTCAACACACAAGCTAGAACTTGTCGATATCAGCTGCCTTATGATTCACTACATTTTACATGGGAAAATTTTGTTTGGTACTCATGTTTTTGGTACTCATTGTGCCTCCCATAACCAATTAACAATGAATACCAAGGTACCACTGTATCCAGCAAATCAGAGTAATCTTAACAATGAGATCACTACTAAAAAAAACTGAACTCATTTTTAATTGGAACCTGGCATTTATTTTGCTAAAGTTGTTCTCCATTGTTCCAGCAAGCGTTCAATTTTTGGAAGGAAAAATTTTCTGCTTCTAAAAGCTCTTCAGGCCCTACTTATTAGTTTCTATGGTATCCTCTAGAATTCTGGAGAACTTTTCTTGATATGAGATATGCCTTCTACCTGAGCATTTAATATTGTAATTTTGAATCACCTTTAAGGATTCTGGGGACCCTTTTTGCAATTTTTTTTATTTATTTGGTTTAATAAGAGATTGGACAACTATTTGTCTGAAATGTTATAGGGTTTCCTGCTTGAGCAGAGGGTTGGATGTTGGAGTAGAAATCACCAAGGTCCCTTCTAAAACTGTTATTCTGTTAAATATAGAGATGCATTTCTTCTAATGGGATCCTTGATGTATGCTTTTTATATAGATTTATATAGTGTCTTTAGAAATTTGTCTTTTTGCCTCACCTAGAACATGTGAGTCTCCCTATTGATATCTAGGCAACTGCTATTTTTTTTTTAGATGCAGATTCAGTGATTATAACCAAGGAGGCAGGGTTGCATTTTGCAACCAGTTTGGGCGGTTCTGGGTTTTTTTTTCAATATACGTATGTCTCAATAGAAGTACTTTTACAGAGGAATTACAAAAGAAAAAAAACCCCTCATTGAAAGTCACATTTTTTGTGCTCAAATTTGATGATGAACTCTTTAGAGAATAGAAAGCCTTCAGAAATACAGGAAGCCTTCAGTGCTTGAATTAGTCACCCTTGCTTAAGTCATTGAAGCACCCATGGATTACAGTGCTAATGGCATATGGCTAAGTAGAAGATGCTTGGATTAGACTCAACAATGACAGTTTAACCTTTTGATAGTTATCAGCTTTCTGAAGAATTTGACATGTTAACATTTTATAAAAGTATTGATTTTTTTAAAAAATATTGTATATTCCAAAACAGAAAGAAATATTTTCCCTCTTTTATAATATAAGAATCCGAGAATTAAGATAATCAAGATAAGTAAATCGAAGTGATTTCTTTTTCAAAGTGCATAATTTCAGGGCCAATTTGGTCTAGCGGTTAAGGCACCAGGCTAGAAAGTGGGAGACCATGAGTTCTAGCCCCACCTTGAAAGCCAGCTGGGTGATCTTGGGCCAGTTACTCTCTCTTAGCCTAACTCACTGCATAAGGTTGTGGTTGTAGAGACAGTAGGAGGAAGAAAGCTTGTTGGATATGTTCACTGCCTTGGGTTATTTGTAAAAATAATAAAGGCAAGATACAAATAAATAAAATAATTCTACATAGATGTTTGATGGCCAGTAACTCAAACAAATGCAAAGGGAAGTTGCATTCATGGGGAATAAAATTACTTGTGTTACCTATATGGGTATTTCCTGAATCAAAGGAATATTAATTGCTAAATACCATGGTTGTTGTTTCCTAGAAGCATGGGTTGGTCACTGCAAATGTTTGTTTTGTCCACTGGATCTGCAGGTACTTTCTGTTTTTTCTCCTATTAGATTCCCAAGTAAAAGCTTGATAGTAAGGGATAGATCCAGATAAACCATTAGATAATATTTCTGGTTCCATTCTTCTAAACCATGAAGCATCCATACCTGTTCAAAGAATATGACCAGTTCAATTCCTTCCCCTAAAGTCTTTTGAGCATGGATGTGCCTGAATGGGCATTTTAAAGATTTGTACAGCTCTCATATATTGTATGTTAAAATTGAAGGTATGCTCAAACTGGATGAGAATGTAAGAAGCTACATGGTGTGACACAGCATTCTAAATGAAAGTGGGAGATCACGAGGCCCATCTTATTCATAAAGCTAACTAGGTAATTTTGGACCAGTCACTTTCTCTCTCTCACCCCTATGAAGCAGGCAACAGCAAGCCACTTTTGAAATATATTGTGAAGATCAGTATAGGCAGGGATCAGCACAGGCAGTTGCCAGAAGTCAAAAAGGACTTGAAGGTACTTCCTCCCCCCAAACTCTTTCAGTTATAGATGGTTAGAACTTTACATTACATTGTCCCAGTTTCCTAGTTGGATAACCCTGCAGACATGTCTACAATGAATATGAATATATGCAAATCTCAAATGAGTTTTTGTGTAAATATGCATGACACTTTGAAATTATCTTCTGCAAATATCTAACTCTTTAAAATGTAGAGGCTGGATTGTTTGCTGAAAGTCTGCATATGAGAAAGGTCTGGAAATGTGTTTAATTACACATACAAACAAAGAACTGGCAGGAATTTTGCAATACTCAACCAGCTTTATTCATAATCAAATTCCCTGAATAGCTTATACAGAGAGATTTAGTAAAGCATGAGAAGTTGAAAGAGAAAGAAAGGACATCTGGAAGTAGCTTAGTTGGACTAGCAATTGTGCTCATCACATATATTCTGTCTTGACTTTCAAAAGACAACAGTACCATAGAGATGGATGCATACACTAGACATTGAGAAGAATCATTTGGAAATTCAGCTGTCCCTTTTCAAATTCAGGGGAAATGTATTTTTAGCAACTTTTAGCTGCTTGTAAGTCACATTATTTCCAAGTAAGTGTGATCCAATGTCCATCTCTGCCCAGTCTCTAAATTCAACATAGAATATCCAGGAAGTTTCCAACTCAGTCAAGGTGGTAGAGAAATGTATTTTTCTGTTTGCTTCAAACTTGTTTCACCTCCAATATTTACTAAATTTATTTATGCAATACCTTTCCCTTTCTATTCTACCAAGGATTTCAAAGTGGCTTACAAAATGTAAAAGGAGATGTAACGGTTCATTGAATGGTATTGCTGAAAGAGATATGGCAGCCAAGAAATGTGAGAAAAGATGCTCTCTGTGCCAGGTAGACAGATCCCTGACAATAAGGTCACCAGTTAAAGATTCTATAGATCTGGCTTCTGGTTTTGTGCAGTAGCTCAGCAGCTGAGGGATCACAGGGCTCCGCACCCTATGGCTGATTTCTGCCTGCTAAATGGGCCTGAAGTTGCCCCATAGAGGTACCAAAGAAGAAAGGAAGTCCCAACGATTGCGGTCAATATAATCAGTTTGAGAAAAGCCCTCCAGAAACTAGCGGGAGAAAGTCTAGCTAACGTCAGAGGCTAGCCCAAGCTACAAGCAGCCGAGGCCCAAAAGCACTACTTTAAACTGACTGTAAACAACATGTTTGGAACTGCGTAAAAACAGTGATTTTCTCTCTTCTGCTTGAAAACTGATTCCCGGGGGGGGGAGAAAAACCCCCCAAAAAGCAAAAAGCATCCTAAAGTGAGAAGGAGGGAGATCTTGGCCCCATCCTCCTACAGACGAATTAAACTATTCAGGGGAAACAGAAATATATTGAAATGAAAGGATTATAAGACTTAACTTGTATAAGTTTGAAATTGGTGGAATCTGTTAAGATTTTCTTTTTAAATCATGAAAATAGAAGTAAACAATTGTATAACTGAAAAATAAAAAAATGAACTGGTGCTGACATCTAGTGGTGGATGAAAATATACAACAACAGTTGCTCTATTATAGGGATTGGCAAAGCCCAGGAAGAGATAACTGCTTCTTGATGACCTTCAATGTCTTAATAACAGAGAACAGCTGTAACCAAAATAAAAAACCATTTTGGGCTATCTACAAAGTGAGAATTATAAACTCTAAAAAAAATAATTGACCTTTCTGAATTACAAATACTAACTCAACTGTGATTCTAAAGTTGTCTCAGAGAAAGGAAAACCCTGACTTTTAGCTATCACAAAAAATCAGAGATCTGCAGAAAGAATGTACCAAGAAAAAACAAATACTTTCCAGAAGGGGATCTATGCTATGTTGAAACTAACTGAAACAACAATGATCTCAAACCTTTACTTTACTTTACTTTATTTTGACTTATATGCCGCCCTTCTCCTCAGACTCAGGGCGGCTCACAGCAAATAATACAAGTACAAAATATAAGTTAGTTAAAATAATAATATACAATATAAAAAACAATAAAACTATACCCACTCATACAACATACAGTCCCAATCAAAGGCCCAGGGGCAGAGCGCAGCTCACAAGCCCCAAGCCTGAAAGCTAGAAGGGAAGGAGCAGTACAAACCTCTGAGGGAAGTTGATTCCAGAGGGCTGGGGCAGCAACAGAGAAGGCCCTAGCCCTAGGTCCCACCAAACGGCATTGTGTAACAGACGGGACCCGAAGGAGGCCGACCCTATGTGCCCTAACCGGTCGCTGGGATTTATGAGGCAGAAGACGGTCCCGCAAGTATCCTGGCCCACTGCCATATAGGGCTTTATACATCATAACCAACACTTTGAATTGTGTTCGGAGACCAATTGGCAGCCAGTGCAGCTCATGGAGGGCTGGAGTGACATGAGCATGTCTTGGGAGACCCAAGACGGCTCGCGCGGCCGCATTCTGAACCACCTGCAGTCTCCGGACATTCTTCAAAGGTTGCCCCATGTAGAGAGCATTACAGTAGTCGAGTCTTGAGGTGACAAGGGCATGGGTGACTGTGAGGAGTGATTCCCGGTCCAAATAGGGCCGCAACTGACACACCAGGCAAACCTGGGCGAATGCCCCCCTCGCCACAGCCGAAAGATGGTATTCTAAACTTAGCTGTGGATCGAGGAGGACACCCAAGTTGCGAACCCTCTCCGACGGGGACAAGACTTCCCCGCCCAGGGTAATGGACAGACAGATGGAATTGTCCTTGGGAGGAAGAACCCACAGCCACTCCGTCTTGTCAGGATTGAATCTGAGCCTGTTAGCACCCATCCAGACCCCAACAGCCTCCAGGCACCGGTTCATCACTTCCACTGCTTCGCTGTAATGACGCGGGGTAGATATAGAGCTGAGTGTCATCAGCATACTGATGACAACTCACCCCGTGTCGACGGATGATCTCACCCAATGGCTTCATGTATATGTTGAAAAGCAGAGGTGAGAGAACAGACCCCTGAGGGACTCCACACGGAAGAGACCTCGGAGCCGATCTCTGACCTCCTGCAAACATCGACTACGACTGGCCAGAGAGGTAGGAGGTGAACCACCGCAGAATGGTGCCCCGCACTCCAAGCCCCTCCAACCGGCGCAGAAGGATACCATGGTCGATGGTATCGAAAGCCGCTGAGAGGTCAAGAAGCACCAGGATAGTGGAATAACCTCCATCCCGGGCCCACCAGAGATCATCAGTCAGCGCGACCAAAGCAGTTTCCATGCTGTAGCCGGACCTGAACCCATACTCCTGAGGGCCCAGATAATCAGCTTCATTCAAGGATCATTGGAGTTGGAGTGCCACCACCTTCTCAACAACCTTCCCTAAAAAGGGAAGGTTGGAGACTGGATGATAATTATTTAAAACCACAAGGAAATCAAAAATAACTTTGAAAATATAAATGGACACATCTCCAATTTAACTTTACAGCACAAAGTTTCTCAGAAAATAAAAATAGAGAGTGAGCAGAAAAAAACAGACAATTGAATACGAGACAGAGGAGAGAGATTTTAAGATGGAATTTAACAAAAAAAAAAAGAAAGTATGACTTAACCCAGAAGATTTGACAATATTGATTCTGTCAGGAGAACTACGAGAACTTGAGAGTCAAAAAATGATAAATAAAATCAAGAAAGAAAGAAAGGAAAATATTCTCAATGAATATGAAGGAGCAAAACCTTCCTATAAAAACATCTTACCTGTTTTGCCTTTTATACCTGCTACAACATTTTCAAGATTATGGAAAGAATTTTTGATTCAGCGAAGTATACTGATCAGGAAAGATGTTTGGCAAAAAAAAAAAAAGACTAAAGTAAGAATTAAGAAACTAGATTATGGGATTTACCAGAGGGAATATTTAAAAATTAAACATTTGTTTGAATATGGTTAAAGAAATAGAAAGAATTTGGATATAAATGAAGATTAGTTTAAGAGAGATGAACCCCTCAAGTAACATAGTATTTTTCTTTCTTTTTTTGTTTGTGTGTTGTCTGTTTTTGATATGACAAATATAAAAATATTGGGATGGTTTATATAAAAGAGGTGTTTTCTCTGTTTTTTCTTTTTTCCCCTTTTTTAAGATATGAGAAATGTAAAAATGTTGGGATGGCTTGTATGAGAATAAAAGACTTAAATACTTAACTTTTGAGACAATCTTAACCAGTAAGAATGCTTTGAATATTGTGGGGAAAACAAATTTAAATAAGAACTTTGTAAACAGGATCTATAACGAGGCAACCAAGTTGATCAATCAGAAAACTAATTTTATTTTGATGTGGTTATTATTTGCAGAAACATGAGCAAAATGTTTATATGTTGTCTGTTGGGGGCGAAACAGTGGCCCCCGCGGAAAGGGTTCGCAATTTGGGAGTCCTCCTGGATTCACGGCTATCTTTAGAGGACCATCTGGCGGCCGTGGCCGGGAGGATGTTCTATCAGGTTCGCCTGGTACGCCAGTTGCGTCCCTTCCTAGACCGGGACTCGCTATGCACAGTTACTCATGCCTTCGTCACTTCCAGGCTGGACTATTGTAATGCTCTCTACATGGGGCTCCCCTTGAGGTGCACCCGGAGGCTTCAGCTGGCCCAGAATGCGGCCGCACGGGTAGTGACAGGAGCGTCGTGGCGCTCCCATGTAACACCGCTCCTGCGCGAGCTGCACTGGTTGCCGGTGGTCTTCCGGGTGCGGTTCAAGGTGTTAGTGACCACCTTTAAAGCGCTCCATGGCATCGGACCCGGATACTTACAGGACCGCTTACTGCTAGCAAATACCTCCCGCCGTCCGGTACGCTCCCACAGAGAGGGCCTCCTCAGGGTGCCGTCGGCCAGACAATGTCGACTGGCGACCCCCAGGGGGAGAGCCTTCTCTGTGGGAGCTCCAACGTTTTGGAACGAGCTCCCCCCCGAACTCCGTACGATGACGGACTTACGCACCTTCCGTTGGGAACTGAAAACTTTCCTTTTTCAACAGGCCGGCCTGGCATAGAAGCTCCGGCTCCAACTGGGAGAAAATGTTTTAGGGGGATTGTGCAATTTTTAGGATTTTTGTAATTTTTATGATTTTAGGATTTGTATATATTGGGTTTTATAGATTTTATGGCCTAATTTGTTTAATTTATTTTTAAATATTTTAATTTTGTACATTTATATGTTTTTTAAATTTTAAGGCTGTAAACCGCCCCGAGTCCTTCGGGAGAGGGGCGGTATAGAAATTTAATAAATAATAATAATAATAATAATATTTAATTATCATTTATTCAAATAATAAGAACTGTATTAATTTAAGGTTGGCAAAAGAGAATATTATTGGAAGAAGAGAAAATCAAGCAAATCCATAATAGGGACTATAGAATTATAGAAATTAATTATCATTGATTGTTTTTAAATACTAATCCAGACAACACGCTGTTAACCAAATATTAAGATGATTATGTCAAAAATCAATAAAACATTTTTTTAAAAAAAGTAAAGATTCTATAGATTTCTTCCTGCTGATCCTAGCAGCCTGACAGTCTGATCATGGGAAAGATATCCTCTCTTCCCACCTTGTTCTCAGGGTGCTGAATACAAAGTCAAGCATAGTGTACAAAAATAGATGATTTTTTTGATTTTTTAAAAAAAAACTTACCTCATGGCATTTGGAAATATACTAGAACACATTGGTGGGGATGAAATGAAGAATAATATTGAATATGACGATAGACAAGACTGCCTTTTCACCCTTTCAGTCATATTATAATTGGTTGCTACGATCACAGAATTTTTCTCATAAGTTCTTGCTGCTCATCTTTAGAACTTTTTCTTCAGAAAAAAAAATGTGAATTCACCTGATTGGCTTAAGAGCAAGATTTTTAATATGAAAAACTATGAGTAAATTAACCAAGTAGTTTTATATTCTCAAATTCTGTTAAGTTTGACATTCCTTAATTGTAAATTAGTTTATCTGAAAGTTTCATTGTACTCTAACACAACGTAAAAAAACAACGCTCGGTGCACCTTAGATTTTAGAAGTGTATAGTATATATATATGTTTTCCACATATACTCCTTTTTTAAAAGAAGGGTTAAGGTTATAGCTCTTTATTTATGCTGAAGTATAAGCACCTAGTTTTACTAAATGTTTAAGACACAGAGATGGTTAGCATGATCTGTAAGACACAGAGATGGTTAGCATGATTTATAAGAAGAAAATTTCTAAGAAGAAATTTCCTGACAGTGACAGCAATTAATCAATGGAATAGGTTGCTTACAGTGTGGGTATACCATCACTAGAGGTTTTTAAGTAGAGATTGAATAGCTATTTGTCTGAAATGGTATAGGGTCTCCTGCCTGAGCAGGGAGATGGACTAGATCAGTGGTTCTCAACCTTCCTAATGCCACGACCCTTTAATACAGTTCCTCATGTTGTGGTGACGCCCAACCATAAAATTATTTTCGTTGCTACTTCATAACTGTAATTTTGCTACTGTTATGAATCGTAATGTAAATATCTGATATGCAGGGTGTATTTTCATTGTTATGAATTGAACATAATTAAAGCATAGTGATTAATCACAAAAACAATATAGCAATGCTCACTGGAGAAGCTTACTCTTCCTTGCTCAAAAATGTTAGGAGGGAGGGAAGGGGAAGGAAGGAAGATTGAAGAGGAAAGGAAAGAGATGGAGAAGGAAGGAGATTGAAGGGGAAAGGAAGGAAGGAGAACGAGATTGAAGGGGACGGGATGGAGATGGAGATGGAAGGAAGGAAGGAAGATTGAAGGGGAAAGGAAGGAGATTGAAGGGGAAAGGAAGGAAGGAAGATTGAAGGGGAAAGGAAGGAGATGGAGAAGGAAGGAGATTGAAGGGAGGAGGCACTGCCAAGGACGCATAAGCAGCTCCGCACAATTGCCCGGGGGGGGAGGCGCTAGCGGAGAGCCTAGTGGAGAGCCAAGCGGCGGCACATCCAGGGCCTCGGAGCCGCCAGCTGCCCTCTCACACCCACCAACCTGAAGCCCCCCATCCTCATCCCGGCACCTCTTGCCCTCTCCCAGCCGCCCCCCTGGGACCTGCCCACCCCTCCAGCCTCCTGAGTGCCATCACAGCAGCGGGGTCGTGGGAGCCCCTTTCCATGCCATGCAGCCCATCGCACACGAGAGGGGCATGGCCAGAGCGCCAGCTCTCGCTCGGAAGGCACCGCTTCTCCTCTCCCGGCCTGGCCGGCTGGCCTCTGACGCACATGCGGGCATCGCCGCCGCCTCGCTCTCTTCCCCACCCCCTTGTTGCTTCCGAGGCCCAAAGCCTGGCAAGCCGGGAAGGAGCCACTCCTGCCTGGCAGCCCCACGGCTGCACTGGGTACCAGAGGACCGAGGCGGCCTCTGATGGCGAGGGAGGCTGGCTGAGCGGCACGGGGGAGGTTCCCACGCAGTGTGGCCAGGGGCAGAGCACGGCCAGGCAACCAGGAGGCATGGAGACCAGCTCAGCGCTGCAGCTCAGCTCAGCCGGCAGCAGCGGCAGAGCAGCCCAGCGGCAGTGCCAGCAGCGGCCCAGACCCGGCTCGGCTCAGACTGGCCGCTGAGCCAGCCCAGGGCGGCGTCAGGGGTGCCCGTGATGGCACTGCAGTGGCAGGAGCAGGCCCTGTCAAAGGAGAAGGGCGCCCTGGAGGCAGAGGAGGAGGAGGAGGGCGGAGGCAGCTGGATAGAGGAGCGGTGTCTCGGTTTCTAAAGACCATCGGAAATATGTGTTTTCTTTTTTTGTGTGTGTAAAAAATTCTTTTATTGAAACAATCAACATCAAACATAAGATCGTATTAGAAAGCAATCATCATATAACCTGCAATACAACATTAAGGATTAGTCTTTGTGAACGTCTGGTTTAGTAAACATTCCTCTTATATATGTTCTAACTACTGTTTCTAGTCTATCACATATTGTTCATTCGAGCTTCAGAGGTAAATTCGTCTCAGTAGTAGTGCAATCTTTTATGATCCCTAGCAAAAGATCCTGAGGTAGAAATTCAATAACCTGAGGTAGAAATTCAGTACGCTTTTCCAATATTAAAACAATCAACATTAAACATAGGATCATATTAAGAAGCTGTCCTCATAAAACCTGAAAATACAAGCATGAGGTATTAGTCTTTGTAAACGTCTGGTTTGGTAAACATTCTTCGCTCCTCACGTCAAACCTCGACTATACACCTGATACATTTTATTTGATTGGTGTTTCTCTTATATATGGTCTGTCTACTATATTTAGTCTATCACATATTGTTCATTCGCGCTTCAGAATTAACTTTGTCTCAGTAATAGTGCAATCTTTTATAATCCCTAACAAAAGATCCTGAGGTAGAAATTCAATAACCTGAGGTAGAAATTCAATCCGCTTTTTCAATATTAAAGCAAACAACATTAAGCATAAGATCATATTAAGAAGCATTCATCATAGAACATAAAATACAAAATTAGGTATTAGTCTTTGTAAACGTTTGATTTGGTAAACATTCTTCACTCCTCACGTTGAGCCTCAACTAAACGCCAGGTACATTTTGTTTGATTGATGTTTCTCTTGTATATAGTCTATCCACTGTTTCCAGTCTGTCAAATATTGTTCATTTGAGCAATCTTTCAAGTATGCTGATATTTTCGCCATTTCCGCCAAATTTATTACTTTCAAAGTCCACTCTTCCATAGGTGGTATTTCTGGATTCTTCCAGTATTGTCCCACCAAAAATCTGGCTGCTGTGATCAAGTTCAGAAATAAGTTCATCTCTGAGGTAGTGCAATCCTTTATGATCCCTAACAAAAAAACCTGAGGTAGAAATTCAATACACTTTTTGAAAATGGTTTGGAGTGTCCACCATATCTTCCTCCAGAAGGCTTTGATTTTTCTACATGTCCACCATACATGAAAGTAGGTGGCCTCTCCATCACCACACCTCCAGCATTTGGGCTGGGAGTCTGGATAGATGTATGATAGTTTTTTCGGGTCTAGATGCCACCTATAGAAGATCTTGTAGAAATTTTCCCTTAGCTGTTGCGCTTTCGTAAATACTACATTTCTCACCCAGATTTCCTCCCACATTTCTATCGCGATCGGATGCCCAAAGTCTTGTTCCCACTTAACCATACAGTTCTTGACTAGCACCGTTTCAGAGTCAATTTCTATCAGTACACTGTACACTCGTTTGATATGCATGATCCCCTGCTCTCTAATCTGTTCAATTAAATTCTCATCAGTCCGGGATAAACCCTTCTTCTTGTCTTTATGCCACCTTGACTGCAGTTGTAGGTACGATAGCCAGGTACCTCCTATTCCTTCGTCTGCTAGCGTTGTTTGGGGCTTCAAGGAGAACCCATTTTCTTCTTCCAGTACAAGTTTACTGTAGGGCACCACTTCCTGCCCTTGGGATATGTTTACATCCCCTATTGCGTGTCCGGGGATCATCCAGATGGGGATCTTATCGTGTAGAAGATATTTATATTTCCTCCAGACCCACAACAACGGGATTCATAGTGGGTTCTCCTTGAAGTTCCTGTCTGCCTTTTTGTCATACACCAAATATGCGTGCCAGCCGAATAGTAGACCATGCCTTTCAGTATTCTATCATTCGTCATATTGATCCAGTCACTCAACGCCACCAACGTCGCTGCATAGTAGTATAGCTTTAGATTAGGCATTTTAGTCGCCCTCTCTTCCTCGTGTCC
Source organism: Bothrops alternatus (assembly GCA_034064705.1). Taxonomy (NCBI): domain Eukaryota; kingdom Metazoa; phylum Chordata; class Lepidosauria; order Squamata; family Viperidae; genus Bothrops; species Bothrops alternatus. The sequence goes on along the minus strand of JARGCV010000007.1, from coordinate 40,929,603 downwards.
TGGATGATTTTTAGTTTCACCCTCGGTCTCTTGCCATCCCAAATAAATCTGTTGATGCCCTTCTGCCAGTTGTCCAAGTCCACATCCTTTTTGAGTATGGGTAGCATTTGAAAGAGAAATAGAAATCTTGGCAAGACGTTCATCTTTACTGCTGCTATCCTGCCCAGCAGGGACAGTCGTTGTGTTTTCCACCTTTCCAGATCTGCTTGTATCTTTTTATTATTATTATTATTATTTACGATTTTTATACCGCCCCCCTCCCGAAGGACTCAGGGCGGTGTACAGCCCAATTAAAACAACAACATACAAAAATTAAAATTATTAAAAATAAATTAAATAATTTGGCCCAATATTTAAAAACCCAATACATAATCTAAAAACACAATCCCCTAAAAACAATTATGGCCATTGTTGGAGCTGGAGCTATTATCCCAGGCCGGCTTGTCGGAATAAGTATGTTTTTAATTCTCGACGGAAGGAACGCAATTCCGTCATTGTACGGAGTTCGGGGGGGCGCTCGTTCCAAAGCGTTGGAGCTCCCACAGAGAAGGCCCTCCCCCTGGGGGTCGCCAGCCGACATTGTTTGGCCGACGGCACCCTGAGGAGACCCTCTCTGTGGGAGCATACCGGATGGCGGGAGGTATTTGCTGGCAGAAGGCGGTCCTGTAGATATCCGGGTCCGATGCCATGGAGCGTTTTAAAGATGGTCACTAACACCTTGAAACGCACCTGGAAGGCCACCGGCAACCAGTGCAGCTCACGCAGGAGCGATGTTACATGGGAGCGCCATGGCGCTCCGGTCACTACCCGCGCGGCCGCATTCTGGGCCAGCTGAAGCCTCCGGGTGCACCTCAAGGGGAGCCCCATGTAGAGAGCATTACAGTAGTCCAGCCTGGAAGTGACGAAGGCATGAGTAACTGTGCATAGCGAGTCCCGGTCTAGGAAGGGACACAACTGGCGTACCAGGCGAACCTGATAGAACATCCTCCCGGCCATGGCCGTCAAATGGTCCTCTAAAGACAGCCGTGAATCTTGTTCCACAGCACCCCGTAGTTATTCTTGTATAATTTCGCGTTCGTTGTTTCTATGTCCACTCCTAAGTATTTAACTTTCTTGACTATTTCACAACCCGTTATTCTTTCCAAGTCCTGTTTTGCTTTGTTGTCTAGATTTTTAACTAGCATCTTCGTTTTTGATATATTTACTTTGAAGCCTGACACCCTACCATAGTCTTCCATTATCTCCATCAATCTCCTTGCTGACTGTACTGGTTGCGACACTGTCACCAGCAAGTCGTCTGCAAAGGCACATAGTCTGTAATCTTGTTGTCTAATCTGTATGCCCTTTATGTCCTCTGCCGCTCTTATCTTGTTCAGTAGGACAAATAGCAGGGGTGACAGCGGGCAGCCCTGTCTCGTGCCTCTTTCTATGTTGAATGAGTCCGTTAGGTCTCCATTAACGATGATCTGGCCTGTTTGTTTCTGGTAAATTGCCAGTATGGAGTTGAGAAACTGTGCTCCCATTTTCATCTTCCGGACCAAGTTCGTCAGAAACGGCCAATTCAGTCTGTCGAAGGCTTTTTCTGCATCCACAAACATAAGAGTGGCGGGTACCTGGTTGTGCCTTTCCAAGTACTCTATTATGTTCAACAGCTGTCTCACGTTGGTTTTCATCTGGCGCCCTTGTATAAATCCCCTTTGGTCTGGGTGTATTGTTTTTTGTAGTACAGTCACTAATCTATTGGCCAAAATTTTTGCGAAGATTTTGTAGTCTGTGTTTAGTAGTGAGATGGGTCTGTAGTTTGCAGGTTGTGCATTATCTTTCCCCTCCTTGGGGATTAACGAAATGTAGGCTGTTTTCCAGGATGGTGGGACTTGGCCTCCTTCTTGTATGTTGATAAATAGCTTTCTGAGGGGTTCTAACATCTCCTCCTGGAGATGCTTGTAGTAGGTCGCTGTTATCCCATCCGTCCTGGGCGATTTTCCTTTTTTCAGTTGTTTGATCACTGAGTGTATTTCCTCCTTTGTGATTAAGGCATTCAGGGCATCTCTTTGTGCATCAGTGATTGCCAGTATTTTTTCGTTTTGTAGAAACTTATCTATCTCTTAGTCTTGTGTCTTCTCCTCGGCGTATAGTTTTGAGTAGAACTCTGTAAAGGCTTTCTTGAAGGTTTCCTGTCCAAATTCTTCCTTGCCTTTGTACTCTATCTTTTCAATTATGCGGGATTTCTGCTTCTTTCTTATGATATAAGCCAGCCATCGACCCGGTTTGTTGGCATTGCAGAATGTCTTATGTTTTGCATATTGTATATTCCTTGCAACTTGATCTGCCATCAACATGTCAAATTGCTTTCTTAGAATCTTGATTCCTTCTTTGGTGACTTTGTCCTCTGGTCTTTTTATTAATAGCCGCTCCTTCTTACTTATTTCGTCTTCTAACTCTTTTCTTTTTTGTTCTTGTTTGCGACGGTGCCTGTTATTCATGTCCATAAGAATCCCGTGCATGTACGCCTTGCTGGCGTCCCAAATCATTTCTATAGGTGTTTCGTTGTTCATATTTATGTTGAAGAATTCCTTCATAGCATTTTTGCATTCAGTCACCTTTTCTTCATGTCGAAACAGGTTTTCATTAATTCTCCAGGATCTCCTCTGTTTCAAGCCATGTCTTAATTCCATCTTCACAGGGTTGTGATCTGTTAGTACTTTGGGTAGGATTTTCACCGCGTTTAGACAAACTAGCAAGTCACTAGATGTTAATATAAAGTCAATTCTGGAGAATGATTGATGTCTGTTGGAGAAAAAAGTGAATTCTTGTTCTTTGCCGTGCCTTTCCCTCCATACGTCTGTCAGTTCGAGGTCCTCCCTCATGTCAAAGAAGGATTTAGGTAGCTTGGAGTGCTTTTGCGGGTTAGGTGCAGTCCTTTTTTTGTCCAGGGCAGTCTCTATGACCCCGTTCCAGTCGCCCAGTATAATGCAAGATCTGTAGTTGAGTTGTGTTAACTTCTTGTGTAGCCTTTTGTAGAATTTGCCTTGTTGCTGATTTGGTGCATATATGCCCATCACCAGAATCTTCTTGTCATCTTGTGTTATTTCGATTGCCAGGTATCTACCTTGGGGTCTGACTCTATTAGCTTAGCTATTACATGTTTCTTTACATATATAACAATCCCATTCTTTTTTCCTGGTGCCGCTGCCACAAAGTGCGTGCCTAGTTTGTAGTTGATTAGATATTTCTGGTCTGCCGCTCTGATGTGTGTTTCTTGTAGGCAGATTATATCGCTTTTACCTTGGTTCAGGTAGTGGAATATTTTTCTCCTTTTCTGGGAGGAGTTTAATCCGTTAACATTCCAAGTCAAATATTTAGTTGTCATCATCGGTTTCAGGATACTCTTGCAAGACCGCTTCTGTTCTTTCTCCTGCTTTCTTCTTTGGTCTCGTTCCCATGATATCCGGATTGGTGCTCATATTAAGTTGTGGGGTCTTGTCCTGCTGGTCTGTGCGTTTGGTCGTGGATCTTAGTAGCCTGCCCTCCGCAGACTGCCCTGTTTCCTTGTTTTTGTTGCCCTCTGTTCTCTGTGCTGTCATATCTCGAGGTGGTCCATTCCTTTCTTCTGCTACTGCACCGGTCTATGCTTCTGAATGGTTTGCTCGTTGATCTCGATCCCTTCCATGTTCCAGTGGTCCTTCTGCATCTTCCCTCGTAGTGGGTTGAGGACCGTCCGACTTCAGTTCCTTTTCAAGGAAGTCTTTGGCTTTCTGGACCGAGTTCAAGTAGTATCTTTTATTTCTATAGAGAAGTGACATCCCTGTTGGGGTTTCCCAACGATATTGCAGAGCACGTGGTCTCAGTTCGTTGACCAGGAATTTGTAGTCCTTTCTGTCTCTCAGCATCGCCGGGGGGATCTCTTTCAGTACCTTCACCTCCTGCTCCTCTATGTAAAATCTCTTATTGTAGGAAGTGACGGAGATGAGGTTCCGGAATCCCTGTGTTGCGAAGTGGATGACCACGTCTCTTGGTTGATGCCTGTTTGCTGACTTTTATGAGCCAACTCTGTAGATTCTATCAAATTGCCACGCAATCTCTTTCGTTTTCTTACCCAGAAATGTTGCCAGGGCCCCTACAAAGGTTCCGAGCAGGCCCCCTTGGGTTTCGTTTGTTATCTCTTTCCACCCTCTAAACCTGATTGCAGACGCCATTTGCCAGTATTGCATCATGGTGGACTGGTCTTGGGCCACTCCTTTCATCTCTGCTATCTGTCCCTCTATGCAGTTCTCCACTTCTTCCATCCTCTTTTCCGTATTCTCCCTGATTTCCTGGAGGTTCTTCTCCATTTCATCCCCTATTCTCTTGTAGTGTGCTTGCATTGCCTCCTTCATTCGGTACAGGTCTGTGGCCATCGCTCTGCGTTGTTCTTCCCACTTTCTCTCTAGGTCTCTACCCTGGTCCGCCAGCATCTGTTTTATGTCTTTGCATCTTTCCTCCATCTTCTGTTCTGCTTCTATGCACCTTTTCTCCATCCTTGTGCCCATTTCATCCAATTTTCTATCCATTCCATCCATCCTTATTACCAGCGTCTCTATCGTCTCTTTTAATTCCTGCATCATGTGTGCTGTTGGGCAGGCATGGGTTAGCAGATGGGTCTGAGGGCTTGTAGTTGGATGGTGGGGTGTGGGGATGGGTGGGGTGCTTCCTGGCGGAGTAGAGAGCTGAGCTGGGGAGGGTGCAGCTCCCTTTGTGTGTGTCAGTTTGGTTTGTTTGGTCTGTTTGGAGGCCATCTTGAGCTTATTCTCCTGTTGACCTGGCATTGTGTTGATTTTCAACTTAGACCAGATTGGTCTTTAGTCTGTGTTCTGGTAGTGATCCAGTGCTCTAACCTTTCGAGGGGGGGCTCAGGGTTCAGGCAGTGCAGGGCTAAAAGCCTATATTCAGGCAGTTCTGTGTGCAGGGAGCCTGTTCAGTGCCTCTGCCTTGGCTTCCTCCTCTCTCACCTCTGCCAACCTGTCTCTTCCCCTTGCACTTTTTTGGGGGCTCCCTCTTGCCCCTCTTTCTTTGCTTTCTTTCCCAGATCACTTTCTGCTGACTTCTGCTTGTTTGTGTTTACAGGTCCCTTCTGTCTTCCCTTTGCCACAGCCCAGGTTGCTTTCCAATCTTCCTCTTACTTCCACCTTCCTCCCTGGTAGATTTTGCCCTCTTCAGAACCCCTGGGGCTCTCGTTATGGAGGGTCTGGGGCACAGCACATGGGGTATCACTCACCAGTCCCTCTGCCGTCCAGGGTACTCTTTTCCTGTGTCTTCCCCCGCCATCTGCTTCCTTGCCTCTTCCTTCTTGAGTCTTCTCTCCTCCCCTCTATTGTTCCAGCCTGCTTACTTTCAGCTCGGTTTGTTTGTCTCCACCTCAGTCTGCCGCTCCAGACCTCCCCGCTGCTCTCCCGGTGTTTGTCGCTGTCTTCGGCTCGTCTGGGGGCCTTCTTTAGGTTAGCAGTCCCCCCCAGCGGCCCTCGCTACTCTTGCCGGCTTCCCTCTCTTCCGTGGCTTCGCTTCCGCCCATTCTCCACCGCCAATGGCTGCCTCCTGTTGTCCGGCAGCTCCGGCTGTCTCCCCCTCCGTTCTCCGCGCCCGGATCTCACCTCCACTCTCCCGGTCTTCCTCTCCTCTTGTGGCTCATCTGGGGGTCTTCTCCGGTTCGGCCGACCCTCCCGGCAGCCTCCGCTGGTCTCACCAACATCTTTCGCCGTCTTCTCTCCGCTCCCACCAGCTCCCTCCGGCTGCGCGGCCTCGTGGGCTCTTCGGGCCGGCCGGCCGGCCGCCACCGGCCTCCTTGGCCCCATCCGCTGTCCTCACGGGTCCCTCGGTGGCGATTTCTGCCCTGTCAGGGTGAGCCGAGGGTCCTCTTCGGAAGCACCCTCTTCTCCGGTGCTTCCCTCTCTCGGCAGTCCGATTTTCTTTCCTCGGATGGCTCCGGTCCTCGTGACCGGAACCGGAAGTCTGATGGTTTTAATTTTTGTACACTTCCCAGAGTCACTGCTGGAGAAACTCTTGGTGCCGCTGCCATTGCCGTTGCCGCCGCGTATGCGTTTCTGGTCTTTCCTCTGCCCGGTGGAAATATGTGTTTTCTGATGGTCTTAGGTGACCCCTGTGAAAGCGTTGTTCGACCCCCAAAAGGGTCGCGACCCACATGTTGAGAACTGCTGGACTAGATCTAGAAGAACTTCAAGGTCCCTTCCTATTCTGTTATTCTCATAGCACAAACATTATATACTGGGCCACTTTCTGAGCTTGAAATCCAACAGTAAAGTGGGTTGAACAGTCTTTGCATAGTTCCAACACCCATGTATAGTATGCATATGGATATGGAGTGCCTTGTATTAGCAAGCACATAGCTTCAATATTATGTGCTGGTGGGGGGGGAGAAGGAACACTTCTCCCAATTATATTGATGTCATTCAGCTTCCACTTGAAATTGATTGCTATCACCCTTCCACAAGCCACTGAAAACTTATATTATACCAGCATGAAAATTGCTATTGTCATTGCTTGTCCCTATCTCACCTCACACCATGGAAACAGAAGTTGAAGCTGCTATTAAAACATATATTGATACTGTTAAGGAGGACTTAAGTTGACTGACTGATGGACTGGGGATAAAATAAAGACAATGTCATGGGAACAAGAAGACAAAAATATGTTGCCAGGGCATGTGTGAGCTATGTGTAGGTGGAAGTGGGGAAAAACCCTGAGATAAGAGACCAAAAGGATGACTTAGTAGCCATATATCAATTGTTGCTAAACTGTGAGGGGGAAAAAAGAAAAAAATAAGTCCTGCTTAATTTCTCCACCTACCCAGTTTTAAAAGACCTCTCAGAAGTTCATTTATTAACAGTCAGCCTCACAGTGAAGAAGCTCAGCATGGGATTTTTAAAAAAAATCAACTTGGCTGACATCTCTGATTATACATGTGTTTGTTTGATGAGGTGATGGTATTTGTTCCAGTGAAAAAAACAGGAATAAAAGTCAATGACTCATATAAAGAACTTAGTTTTCTTTCAGCCTGACTTGCTTGCTGGTCATATACAGGCTTATGAATTATTTAGTTTTTCTTTACTGTCTTCCTTAACAAGGTAGCAAATATAACATGGCTTCTTTTGAGAAACATGATGGAAGGTGGTTTTCTCTAATGTTCTTAAATTTTGAAACTTCATGTAGGTTTGCCTAAAGTAAATCAATATTTCCTTTGGTTCCTTCATTTCAAGGAAAAGCAATAATCAGCATGTAGTATTCATTTCAATAGAGGAAAGCATACATAGCTCAGGTTGAACTATTGGGTTTTGGTGCTCTCTGAGCTTGGTTGTTTCCTTGTGGACACTGAATACCCAGCTAAGTAACATCATCAGTGCAAGGGAGAGGGGTTATTGCTGGTTGTTTATATGTAACTAGTCAACCCATAACTCATTGGGTCATTGTTTCAGAGATATTTTTTTACCTAAACAGTGAAACAGAATGACCATGTATAGGCAAAAAAAAAAAAATAGTAGAAGTGAGAGGGACTTCCAATTTCCTGCTTGTTTCTACACTTTCCTTGTCAGCGAAACAATGCCATCTGGCGGGTCCTAGGGGGAGGACCTTCTCTGTTGTGGCACCCACCCTCTGGAACCAACTGCCCCCTGAAGTCTGCGTTTCCCCCACTCTCCTGGCCTTCCAGAAGAATTTGAAAACTTATTTATGCCGGCAGGCCTGGGGATGATTGTGATTGTGTCTGTATGATGAATGTGTTTGGGGGGGTCTTTTAAATGTTTTGTCGACTCGGTTTTTGGTTTTTAAATGCTGTGATGTTGTTGTTTTTTGTTCATGTTGTTAGCCGCTCCGAGTCCTTTGGAGAGGAGCGGATAAAAATCCAATTAATAATAAATAAATAAATAAATGCTGTGCAAGTCAGGGAGGATGTATGGATTAGGAAGAGAACCTGGGTATGTGTGAGAAGTGCTGTGTGGGTTGGATTTGTCATGCAGGTAAGTGACACTGGTCAAGAAGGGTTCATAGAGGTCATAGGTATATGTAAGAGGTTGCTACACAGGTTAAATAGGGCCTTCAGGGGTAATGCAGGCCAGGAAGTGTGCATAGAGGCACATTGCCACATGGGTCAGTGAAGGTGCACAGGACTAGCACAAATCAGAGAGGGTCTGGGGGATGGGCAAGATGTGTTGTGTGAGTTGGGAAGGATATGTGGGGTGGCACAGGTGAACAAGACAAATAGGGAGTGGCACAGGATTGGGGCCCATGTGAGGGGGGTGGCAAGGGCTGGGAAGAGTCTGTAAGAGTTCCTGCTTCCATGTCTCTCCGTCCCTCCCTCCGTCCCTCCCTCCCTTCCTTCCTTCCTTTCTTCCTTCCTCTTTTCTATCTCTATCCTTCCTTTTCCAGCAAGCAAGCGATTTTGATTAATGTGGGTCTCTAATTTGCCATAATTTCCTCTACTGATGAGGATAAGAATAGTAGAAGTTGGCTTGTTTCCCTCTTGTGAACGTTATTCCTTTAAAGTGGTCACTGATTCTCTCATATGTCTTCTCTAGTTGTTTCTTATTTATTATGATAATGTATCATCTACATAGCAGATCCATATTTTTGGCTGTATGGCTGTTACAGTATCATCTTTGCTATGAATTCTGAAAGTAGTGATCTCATGGATATACATCTGATTTATTGATATATTTGTCCATCAAACTTAAAAGTAAGTAGTTAGGCAAAGATTGATGAGTTTCATCGGTATTTCAATCTTTGTGTATTCTGTTAGCTTCACTGTGTTGTATAGTTATGCTGCAATGGATTCTTTTCTAGTTCTGGATCTATGAGCATGACAAATGCTGTGACATCAAACAAGACCATGATTTCATCCACTTCTATTCTTAGTTCTTTTATTTTCTGGAGGCACTGTAGTGGTGGATTGATAAAACATTTGCTCTTATCTATGAGATGTCCAAGCCTTGATGGGTTTTTGGTTATATTACAGTATATGTATGGGTCCCATATATAAATACAAAATGTCATTCTTGGATTATGTATTTTTGGATATCCATGGAAGTGTAAGAGGTCCAACACTTTTTTGGTCTGGCCTTTGTTTTTTAAATTGGTCCTTTATCGATAAGATCGTTGAGAGGTGTTTTTTAATGTGGTTGTCCAGTTTTGAAACTGGGATAATATTGATATTCAGAAGTTTATTTATTTACTTTATATGTCACTAATCTCACACAATTCCTTGGGTGCCCAATCTCACTTGCCAATATAGCTACTCTACTCTACTCTACTCTACTCTACTCTACTCTACTCTACTCTACTCTACTCTACTCTACTCTACTCTACTCTACTCTACTCTACTCTACTCTACTCCACTACACTACACTCCATTCTCCAAAATGACTCTGGACTTTTTGTAAATATTGCATTCTGTCCCTGATAATAGTGGTTTGCCTTTTGAGTGCTGTGAAAATAATGAAAACTGTTGTCTCCCATTATAATTTTCAGGGCTGTTTCTTTCTTCTACTTAGAAGGTAGTTCTTTTCTCTATCTTTTTGGTCTGTGGAAAACTGTATGTAACTATCTTTTTTTGGAGGGGGAGGAGTTGATCTCAGTGGTCTGTCCTGTTCTTCTGAATGCTGTTTCCAAGGCTGCAGAGAATTCTAACTGATCTGCATTCTCTATATTGCTGTTGAGTTGTTTCTGGAGAATTCTGTATATTGAAGTGGATAGCTGGCAGCTGGAGATATTTACCACCCACTCATATTCACCTATATCTTTACCTTTAGAGTTTAACTGGAACAATTTGGTTTGCAGTTTGGCTTTCTTTTTTTCAGCTTGTCTTCTAGATGTGGTATTGATGGTGGTTGTAGGCATCTTTATGTTTTGTAGGGACATGGTTTGTCCAATTTGCTTCTTGAAGATAGCAGGGGTGGTGGGTTCTGAAATTTATAAATTTTTAGTGAGGATCTGTATTTTAAAATGTTGAAATGGCAGAACATTCACATTCAGACAGGCTTGTACTTCACCATGAAAAGAAAAAATAAAATGTACAAGTTTGAAAATGATTGTGAAGAGATTTTGGAATATGCAAAGGAGGACAGTTCTAGTATTTTTTTTTAATCTGTCTTTTTTCAGATTTTCATATGCACTGGGAAAAAAAACCTGGCCACTCTAAAGCTCTAACGTTCAGCTTATGATCCCATGTGAATCCCATGTTAATATTCCTGCATAATCCAAAAAAACCCACCCCAAACCACCAATACCACCTCTCCTTTTTGAGGACCCTATAGTCTCTATTCAGGGTATGGTCAAGTTGACTACATGGATGCCCTTCCTGATGTTTATGCGGCATTTCCAGCAGATATTTTTTCTTTGTACTCAAGGAGAGAAACTTCTACCTCTACCTAGGATTGAACTTTCAACCTTCCAAGTGGGGGCAAGCATCTTCACCATTAGGCCACCAAACTGCTTTATTCCTGAATAATCCAAAATACCCCTAATATTCCTAATACCTTCTGGGGTATGCATAGCCCCATTCTTTACCACTTTATGAAAATAGGTAAGCAACAGCAGAGTCTAAGACCACTCTTGGCAGCTATGTTTTCTGATGTCACAGAAGTCATCCTTGTTCAAAGTGACTGTATACAAAAATTTAAAAATACTAGACTCCGTAAAGCTTTGCTTCAAGTGACATTTTGACATTGCTTCACAAAGCAATACATCTCCCACACTTTTAATAGCAAAGCAAAGCTGTCACGTTGCTTTTCTTTGCACTACTCTTTTAAAAATAATTTTATTGAACATTACAATTAAAAAGATAAACACTAAACAAAACCCCTAAAACAATGGAAAGAAAAAATAGGAAGTGTGGAAAAGAAAAAAAGTTTAAAAAAATTAAAAAGAAAGAAAAATAAGAATATATAAAGAAAAAGAAAATAAATATAAAAATATTTCCCTCTTCATCACAATAATTTTAGTAATTTATTACCTTCTCTTAAAATATGAAAAAAATATTTTGTACCTATATCCCATCTCTTATCTATAAATAAATCCTGAACATCTTGTCACTTAGTCCTGGTGAGCAAAAATACAATAAGGGTTACCTTATTGTATTTTATTTTAACCTTAATTAAATAAACAAATTTTCTAGTCCTTTTTCTTTTTAGTTTTAATAATCTTGATCTTTAATTCTATAATATCCCAGGACCTGATTTATTTTCACTTTTTTATATATCCCTCCTCACAAAATTCTTCAAAACCTTAACAAATCCTTTTCTATAAATATAATATGTGAAATTTATCCAGATGACTCTTTTGACATTTTTTGTATATCCCTTTTAATTATTAAGACATCAACCAGTTTCATTTATATATCCTGTACAGCATCCTTTTCAATACCATTCATGTAGACTCTCATTTTTAAATCAAAATGGACAAGAGATGTATGGCATGAAGTCAAGAAAGAAGACTTTGCAGTAAAATTGTGTTTAGGTAGTTCTTGAGTTAAAAATGTAATGGAGCTTGCCTCTTAGGGTAGAAGTTGAGTGGGCTATTAAGTGAACCACATCATTTAATGACCTCCCCATCCTTGCTCTCTCCAATGTATTCAATAAACAACTGTGCGGGTTGTTAAATGGAGCATGGGGTGCCTTGTAGCTGGGGGACAACTGGAGGGGGCCTAGTGCAGGCACAAGCCTCTCATAGCCTGCCCTGAGATACGCTCCTTGCTCTGCTTTGGGTGCCCTCAATGGCTTGGGCTTCCTCCCCACTCTCCCCACCCTCTGTCACAATTGTACACTTATCTTTCAAAGATTCAAAAGATCAGGAGTTCAGAGTAAGGATGGAGGACAGGCCACTGTGTTGCTTGGCCACCATGTGTCACAATTCCATAAATAGCCACCTTTTACTGAGCAAAAAATAATGCTACTGAAGCTCTTCATTTTCTTTTCCTTGCTAGATGCTTGCCTTAGCCTCTACAACATTACCTGCACTAGCAATACCTTAATGCAGCTAAGGCTAGTGTTAGCATGAAAAAGAACATTGGGAAGATTTCTTCTCCTTGGTAGTAAGAGGCTTAGCTCCCTCGGAGTTAGACGTGCTAGAGTAACATAACGCTGGGGCAGCTAAGACCAATAGCTAGTGAAGAAAGGAAAACTGAGAGCTTCACCAATGTTATTTTTTGCTCAGAAAAAGATGGCTGCTTGTGGGATTGCGCCACATGGCCCAACCACAGAGCAACCTGTTCTCCTTCCCTACTCCAACCTTTTGAGCTCTGGAGATCTTCAAAATGTAAGTGAGAGAGTAATGACAGAGAGGGTGGGGAAGAGCATGTGGTACCAGTGGGGTAGCAAAATAGACCTAATGCCTATGGGATCCCGGCAAGGCAGGATCAGGGGGAATAGGCAGGGAGGTGTTGCACTGTCTCTGTGGTTAGTCAAAAGGTGAATAATTGCAAGGATGTTGCAGCTGCCATAACTTCAGGACTGGATCATAAGTACCTTTTGGAGGTATCTGTCCTAACTTCAAACAATTGTTAAGTCACTGACTGTAAATTAAGAACAGCCAATATACATTTTTTTTCCTGGTTTAGGATTGTATCACTGCAGGACAGAGTTGAGAAACAGAATTGCCTCAGCTTTTTGCTCTGGTATCTGCAGCCTTTCCAACCTTGGGAGCCAATGTGTAGTCTCCCATAATGATTTTTTCCACAAATTATGAGAATTCAAAATTTGAGGAGCATTCAGCAACTTTTGGTTATAAGTCTCAGGGAGCATGTAAGCCAGATCTTTTTTATCATGTGGATGTCATGCAACATATTGTTGCAATGATAGCAAACTATTACAGAAACCAAAAGCTATAAGGTACCGTAAATATACAGTACAGCTAACTAATTAAGGCAAAATTAGCTTGCCTTAATAGTTGTAACAGGCAAAGACATAATTCTCATGCGATAAGATCTAAGACTTATGTAGACTTCTAATCTCTTGAATTTTCCCATGAGTTTTTCCATGAAATGACACATACATGCTGCTTGTACAATATTTTCAGCAACAAAAAGCATACCTTTATTGAATATGAAATACTCAATTTTACATTGAACTTTTCTTTGTTGAAGGTATGAATTTTGTTTTGGGTGAAGGATCTGCAGAAAGATTATATGGTAAATGAAAGCTGAAATGAAAGCTTTTGATAATTCGAGTTACCTTTGTCACGATGAGTAGCTAGCTACCATGTCCGTGTTTTAAATGCTGTCCTTTTAATCGTGATGGTATCTTGATGTCTTTCTGTTTCCATCTTTTTCTCAATTTTTATTCCAAAATTTAGCTCCTGTTTCATTCAACTAGTGGAGTAGGAAACTTGACATACAAAGCCTCCAATAGAAGCTGATTTGTAGTTTCTCATTTTCTGGGTCAATAAGGATCAAAGTCAATGGTAATTATATCTGACATTTTGTGCTATGATGTCCCCAGCAGAGAAGCCTCTGCGCAAAAGCGATGAGAGGATTTTGAATAGCAATGTGGCTATTTAGCAAAAGGGTTGTCTGCGGAGAGATTTATAGCAAATCAAAACAGATTCAGACAGATCAGACTGAATGGCATCTGCACAGAATGGAAACAATTATTTTACAGGTCAGAACTAAAATGTATTGTTTCAAGCACTGTTAATAATTTTCCAAAGTATCTTTTTTAAATTGTACCTGCTGATGTGTTGCTTCTAACTAATCTCTCTTTAAAATTTCTCTTGAGGCCTTTTTTTTTTTCATTTTTTTTACTTTACCTGTTTGAAATGACAAAGAAAGTTATTGCTGGACATTTTGCTTTCTGTTGCACATCGCTCCTGGCTGAGATTTTCTCTTGGGATTTAACAGAAGCTTATGAAGCTAAAGAGGCCGCAGACTGCTGGAAATGTGGTAATACAATGAAAAACAAGACAACAAAGCACTCATACACATCCCTTGACAAATTTGTAATTAAATAGTGGCAAAAACACCATACTCCATGTGAATTTTGTGCAAAAAACTCCATGGAAAAAAACATTTCTCTTTCAGCAAACTGAATAAAAATTGTGTTTCTGTCTGTGTGTACTATTTTTGTCCTTTTCACGAGTTATGTTTTTAAAAGACTATAGAATAATAACCATATGCTTTTAACAAAATGGTTTGGTCAGTTCATCTATTGGCAAATTAATACTCAATTCAGTTGATGTTTATTCAGAAACAAATCATATTATGTTCAATGATATTTATTCCCTAATTAGTATTTTAGGAGCATCACTTTCAGTTCTAAATTCTGAAGTTCATCATTTATGTGGGGAAATTGTAAGGTGACCAACTTTTTTACAGTGAAAAGGAGGACACAAATAAATTGAAGAAAAAATATCGTAAATAAAAGAAACATTTTATTCATTGCAACAATAATACAGACAACTTGCATGTGCAAAGTTTGCCAGCCGGGTGTTTTGGCGCTCTCAGTAGCAATTCCTATTGGCTTTCGAAAGCCAGTAGTGGGAGTAGCACAGCTCATGTAAAAGTTGAAAAAAAAAACCATCAAAAAAGGTGCGGGAATGCCGTTCTGAGCTTTCTATGAGGGAAAAAAAGCCCTGAAGATTAGTCTTCAAATATCAAAAAGGAGGACATGAAGGAGGACACTTTTTGAGGAAGGACAGAACTTACAAAAGGAGGACTGTCCTCCCTAAAGGAGGATGGTTGGTCACCTTAGAAATTGTATCTTCTATAAAGAGAAGAAGATAGCCTCTTTCAGGAAGACTGCATAGTAATTATAGAAATGTTTGTGGAATTTTCTTGACAAACATACAAAGAGGTTCTCTTGGACCATCTGAGAATTTGCAAGGTATATTTAAGATCAGTGTTACCAGAAAATAGCACTGAAAAGTGATTCTACCTATTGGTATAGTCATTAATGAGTTGATAAAAATAATTGCTGTATAACTTATAAAGTGTTTCTGGCTAATATGCTCAGTTCTCTGAGTCTGGTCCATTTTCTTGATTTTTTTAAATGTCACATAATCTACAGCAGGGATGTCAAACTGCCAGCCTGCGGGCCAGTTCCATCATACAGAGGCCGTGCCCACCCCAGCTCTGGCAATGCAACATGTCACACGACACAGTGAGTTTGACACCCGTGATCTACAGATTTCTGTGAAATAAAAGACAGGTACTAAAGCTGTCATGACCAGCTGTTTTCCAATATGGGAAAAGACACACAGATCTATACAACTTTGTGCACTCCTCTATTATGTGCTCCAAACCAGTGGTGGGATTCAACAGTGGTGGATGTCACTTCCAGAAGTCCATTCTAGGCCTCAGAGGCCCAGGCCTGCATCCACGCAGAGAACCGGATGTTCAGGTATTTGAATCCCACCACTGCTCCAAACTCTTTGGAGAACCACTAAAAAGGCCTGATGGTGCATCAGATGCTTAGGGGACAAAACCCAGGGAATTGCCCAGGTGTTCATTGCCTTCACGGTATTTCCTCCATTAAATTTGGACTTTAAGATCTTCTTCACTCTCTTGATGTATTCACCTCTAATTTTTTTCTTGACTTCAGTGAATGCTTAATGTTGTCAGCTTGAAGGATACCCAAGTATTTGTAGTAATCTTCCTCATCCAGACTCTTAATGTTATTTTCATGGGGCATTTTGATTCCTTCAGTTTTCACTATTCACAAGTGTGGCACATTTGTCCAAGCCAAATTCCATTGCAATATCTTGGCTATATATATGGACAATGTTCAGCAGCGATTCTATTTCAGATGTTTTTCCATACAGCTTCAGATCATCCATATAAAGGAGGTAGGATATTATTATTATTATTATTATTATTATTATTATTATTATTATTATTATTATTATTATTATTATTATTATTATTGTTATTGTTGTTGTTGTTGTTGTTGTTGTTGTTGTTGTTGTTGTTGCTGCTGTTGCTGTTGTCATTGTCGTTGTTGTTATTATTACTATATAGTGTATAGTTACAATCTATAGTCCTAAAGGCTTTTTTGACTCTTGGTTCAGTCAAAGTTAACTGGTGTATAAAAATTAATAGTTTTCTCACTCTGATACTAAGACAATAGACTTTAAAATTTGTACCTCACTGACAAGTCATGAAAGAATCCTGTAATAAAGGATAGGTTATGAACAGGTTGCTGACTGATGCCCAATATTTAAGTTTCAAAGTTTTACTCATGTTTTAATACTTTTTATATATTCGTGTATTTCTCATAATCAGTATTGTTATATGCATAGAATCCAATAAGCATTTTTCATGGAAAAGGCAATTATATTTGAATATTTTCCATACTATTTTTCCAACCCTTTAAAAAGGACTCTGAATATTTTAATTCTGTTTGAAATGGATTGATGATGTAATCTTTTTCATAGTGTTTGATCAGTAGCTCAGCCTAAAGACTATACAAAATGGGGAGTTCTAAAAACTCATGTTTCAGGAGGTGCAAAGTGGTTGGTACTTACAAAGTTTCATGAGTTTGGAAATGATCTGAGAGCATGTCCCCTTAATAGGTCACACAGACTTTTTGTAGGAGGAAAAGGAGAAGACAGAAGCTGCCTTTTCAAAACTGGCTTTTAAAACTGATTTTTAAGAACTGTGGAGGAAGTCAGAAAGCTAATGCTGCTGCTTCATCTGTACAACTTGTAACATGGTGGATGTTGTCTATCATTGCGTTTGTGATCCCACCTGCAAAAAGGGTCACATGCAGTGATTTAACTAGTAATTTTTGGATTTGAAAGTGTTGTATACTTCATTCGTGTGCGAATGATGAAGACACATGGCGATGCTGAACAAACACTTTATTCGCCTTCTACAACAACCAAGCAAAAGCAAAAGGCACGCAGGCCTTTTTATATGGCCAGAAGTCCGGACAGTGTCAACCAATAGGAACAGAGCATTTTCGCGCCTTGCGCATGCACACAAAGCCGGCACCGCTCTGTCTGGTCCCGGGCAGCTTTTGGAATGCCCAGGACCAATGCAACACCCCTCACCCCTAGATGGAACATACTTCGCATACACACATGTACGCTGTACATTGGGAAGAGTGGCATACAGCTGCATTATTCAAATGCAAAGAGTGTGGAATCTCGAGTCTGCCCTCAGGCAAACCCCCTTCAGTATTTATTAATACAAATAAATATATCCGAAATAAAAAATAATACAAAATAATCTACCCACGAGTTACTCTCCTTATTCAGGGGCCTCATGAGCAGGTCCCTCATGATTTGACAGCAACCTCACAAAGTCTCTTAGATGTTTGGGTGGGCACTTGGCCTGCTGCGACCTTCTAAGGCCCGGAGAGATTGCCTGGCCCACCTGCTCACGTACCAGGCTAGGCAGGCCAGGACATTGCTGCCCTAAATCCCCAGGTGACCCTGGTGAGGGTGCCTGGCCTACCTGCTCACCTACCAGGCTAGGCAGGCCAGGACTTTGCTGCCCCAAATACCTGGTTGACCCGCCCAGCTGCTGACTGGCTGGACCCTCTAAGTCCAAGCCAGCATACCTTGGAGGGGTGGAAGTCCCCGAGTCCACAATGGACCCCTCTTGGGAACACTGTCCCTCAAGCCCAAGGCCAGTAGTACATAGGTGGGAGGAAACTCAAACCCATGGTCTAGGGTGCATATAGATTATGCTGGGCCCTTTCAGGAGCAATTCTTCCTGGTTGTTGTTGATAGCCATTCCAAGTGGCTAGAGGTTGTTCCTGTTTCCTCCACTACTACTGCCAGTACCATCCAGGTGTTGAGAGGAATTTTTGCATCACACAGTCTTCCAGATGTTCTGGTTTCAGATAATGGCCCCCAATTTACCTCTTCTGAGTTCCAGGCTTTTCTTCAGGCCAACCTGATCTGGCATGCAACATCGGCTCCCTTCCATCCATCCTCCAACAGAATGGCAGAGAGAATGGTGCACACCACCAAAGATGCTCTCAAGAAACTGACTTACGGTAACTGGCATCACAGGTTAGCTGATTTCCTTCTTGCACACTGCACCACACCATGCACAGCCACATGGAAGAGCCCTGCTGAACTCTGCTGGGGTCGCTGCCTCATCACTAAACTGGACAGGCTGCACCCTGACCGGGTGGCCTCACAGGTGTCACAATCGCAGGCAACTAGGAGACTCCAGTTGGGCGATCCAGTTTGGGCAAGAAACTATGGGTATGGACATCTCTAGGTCACAGCTGTGGCCTGCAAGGTCTCTGGGCCGTTGTCATATGAAGTTGCCTTGGGGGACGGCCGCATTCTTCGCAGACACATAGATCAACTGCGTTGGAGACTGGACTCTCACCCTTCTGCTCCTGGCTCTGCTCTAGGGAGGGGAGGAGGACCATAATATGCATTCTGGGTCACAGTTTCCCAGGCCTAACAGGCCCTCACTAGTTGCTACTGAGGCTGTTTGGGATTCATCCCAAGGTTCCGCAAGTGCTCCAAACAGGAATTCACTGGATAGGAGGTCATCCCACCTTCGTCGCCAGTGTTGTACACTTCATTCGCATGTGAATGATGAAGACACATGGTGATGCTGAACAAATACTTTATTCTCCTTCTACAAAACCAAGCAAAAGCAAAAGGCACGCAGGCCTTTTTATATGGCCAGAAGCCCGGACAGTGTCAACCAATAGGAACAGAGCGTTTTTGCACCTTGCACATGTGCACAAGGCCGGCTCTGCTCTGTCCGGTCCTGGGCAGTTTTGGAATGCCCAGGACCAATGCAACGTCCCGAGCCTGCTTTTGCAGGCTCAAGACACAACAGAAAGTACTTTACTAAATATTTTATTTCATCTGCAGGGATTGCTGGCACAGTAAATCTGGTTTCTCCTGCATATTCTCACTGCATAGGACATATTATGAAAAGGGATTATTTTCAAAAGGTGTTGGATGTATTGAAACATGTTTTTCATTTCCTTACCCAAATGATATAAAGGTGATACATCACTAAAGCAGTGCAAAATTTACAATAAATAAAGTCACTGAGTTTGTAAGTCATTCCAGTGTAGTGGCAACATGGAAGACTATTGCATTTTGAGGAATTTGTGACATATTTTTTTATTTCTCCTTCATATTAAGGAATTTCAAGAAGTTGAAGCTCTAATTAGCTTCTGCATGATTTAGAGAACATCAGAAAAAAACAGAATTGTGCACAAGTTATTTTTGATAGTTTTATCCACAAATTTTGGTTTGAATAATGTTTAAACTGAATTTATGATGATTGTCCTTATAGTCATGTAGGATTATAGTAGTCTATCTTCAGTTTATGTCCACAATTCCTCTGACTCTATACTTGTTTTTGTATATAACTAAGCATTTAAAAAAAACTGGTTGGATGGAGAATAGTATTATATTGCAGTTGCCTGGCAACTACAGATAAATTGCCAATCATCTGCAATCTAGTTGTACCCCTAAGTTGGCAAAACAAGTAAGATTCATAAGAGCATGATGAAGGGGGCAAGAAAGCCAGATCCGTGTAATTTATATGTAAGGAATTTCATAACTGCTGTTGAGAACTTATATTTACAAATCTACTAAGTGAGAAGGCCCTATATTTCATGGGTAGATAGATAGCCTTCTAAATGTTTGGGACAAACATTCATCATTTCCAATCAGCATGGCCAACTGCAATGAACTGCAGATCAAAACATTTGAAAGACAACATGTTGTCCTCTCCACTGAATATTTCAGTTATAGGTTTGCTTATTAAAACAATAGATTGGAAGGAGGTTCTCCATTGTGCGGAAAATGAACTGCTCGCTAAAGATACAGGATGTGTAATTATCTTGATTCATGCAATTGTGCCCAAGTCTCAAGGAACCAGGAATATAGTCTCTAGGTGAGAAGGGAGAAGGCTTGTTTTATAAACCTCTTCACCATTCAGAGTTACAACTCACTCAGGCTCACACCCTACAGAGTTCCCCAAAACCTCCCTGCTATCTAACTCTTAATCAAATAACTTCAATAGTTTGGAGATCAGAGATGAGAAAAGGACAAAGGCAAAGACTAAGAACCAGCAAAAGTGGCAAGGGTATATCAAACCTAGTACATTTCCACTGTTCTTGATTTTCTGATCCACCCAACATATTTGTAGATAGATGCAACAAAGCATCTTTTATTGATGGAAACAACTACACTTAGCTCCCTACCAGAAGAACTCCAAAGCTCACAAAGTTGTATATTATATACAGTACACTCTGGATATGATATGTAGAATTACAAAATAGAATTATAACATGAGCATTATTGCAGGAAAGAAGTATCTGATAACAACATGGGATAATCTTAATATGGAATGATCTGGCACCTCTACATTCTGCTCTTTTAAAGAAACTCCAAGCCTTTCTACTAATACTAGTACCCACTCTCATAAACAATGCCTTTATTATATATACCATATACTGACTCCCTTCATGTCATAGAAAAGACAACCATCAGGATTTTGTTATCTATGTCCTCCTCTTCCACGGTCCTCAGTTTCTCTATTCTGTCAGCTCTGCAATTCAATATCATTTATGTAACGAGAATATTATTTGTCCCCTCACAGGATTTACCATCTATTCCAATTTATAGTTTTATGCGATTAACTTTCATTAAATTAATGGGGATAAAACTTGCACTAATTATTGCAAAAAATATGCACAAACTCAGTCATATTGTTTTGCACCCAAGGAATGACAAAGGAGGTCACTGAGATACTTTTAACCCTCAGTGAGGCTGTTCAATCTCAATCCTTGTTTAGCACTTCAGTTAATCTGTTTGCTTTAAAACACATCAAAGCTACGTCTGAGGTAAAGCACATCAAACAAGTGGCAGCTTCTGAAGCCCATCAGTGGAGATGGGAAATAACAGACAGCAGGGAAATAATTTGTTTGAATGTACAGAACCAGGAATGTTATGATGATCATTTACTTAATGGATTTACGGTATGTGGACTGGGACTGAATGACAATGTTTTTAAAAAAGTTTTGTTTATATAAAGAAATGAGGGGGGAGGGACGTTGTTAAATATAAAAGGAAGAATTCAAACTAGGTTTATTAAATACACTTTGCAATAATTACTGTACATTGTTCTTAACCTTTAATGAATTTTTGTTGATAAAATGGAGTGATGAAGTTTTAAAGATTTGTTTAAGGAGAATGGGGTGGGATATGGCATTTTAAGAGATGGTAATAAGCTGTTAAAGTTAACTATATTTGCTGGGATAAAGTGCAGGGGAGTTTTTTTTTCTTTCAGTTTTTTAATTTTATCTTTTTGTATTTTTTTATCTTTTGTAATCTGCATTAGCTTTACCTCTATAATGTAATTTTTAATAAACTGGGCAATGCCTGTCAAATGGTTACCTGAGCAAACCTCCAAAACTTTTAAAGTCCTGAGCAATTTAGGATCATACTATTCATTTGTGCACATTCATATGCATTCATATAAAAGCACACCTACATATTACGTGTAATGCGATTGCTTTCACCATTGTTTTTCTCCAGGTCCATGGTCCAATGTATAGGAGTAAGAACATCAGCCCTAAATGTTGGCCCTGGAAGCCATTATTGGAAATGGAATGTGACAAATCCTTAGTTTTTAACATGGCATAACAATTTCTTCTAGTGCTTTATTTCATGGTCCCCCCTCCCATCTCCCCAAACATTATTGATATACAGTAACTTAACCAGTAAGAAGTATCTGGCCCTTTTATTTTCAGCTGAAAGTCATTAGAAAGGTGGATTGACACAAAAGCTGTCTTTCATTTGTCTTCCAGAACTACGGTAAGTATAGCACTTGAAGAAGGAGGTCAAGGATAAAGCAGAAAAAAACCTGCTTAAAAATATCCTTGCAGGGGATTCTGGTAATCTCTTCCAATTCTTCCTTTTGCAATGAAATCTGAATAAATGCTGTAATCCAGAATTTACTAAAACAGGTAAAATATGACTAGTTTAACCCAGATAATTTTGTCTTTGTTTGGAATCCTTTGAGAGAGAGAGACTCTTGCCTTTCCTTGATCTTTCTCAATAGACTCATTTTTATATCTGCAGATTTGACTTCCAGGGGTTTAAAATAAAATTTCTCATTGAAACCTTTCCAGCCTGCATAATTGCACAACTGCAAAGCTATCCTTTGTGTTTTTAAGATTGTTAAGCATTTTGTTGCTGTCTCTGAGCTAAAAGTTCCAAAGAACCTTTCTTCCTGTTCTTACCGGAATTGGATTGAATAAAGATGCCCTGGGTAAAAAGGTTTAGAAATCTGGACACATTAGAAGTGTTGGGATTTCAGCCTGACAGTAGTCTTATTTGGGGAAATCTCAAAAAAAAAAAAAAAGAATCTGCCTCTGTGGTTGCAATGATCTCTCTCCTATCTCAACATTCAGTATTGCTGATTGAGGGGAACATATTTCGAATAAGCACAGACAGGCTTTCAAAGTTAAAACCCACTCCAAAACTTTACATTTAAATTATATGTTTTTTAGATTGAGTGGGAAACTCTGTCCCACTTTTCTTTTTAACAAATAGAATTGTGTTAACCAAGTACTGTAAACATTTTATAGATATTAGTCATATGATATTTCAGATCTGTTAGCTGTTTCGCATATTGTACTGCTTATGCTTTGCGTTTCCAATCTGTATAATCTATTTTTATATTCTCTCATTTTGAATATACAGATACAACTATAATAAATCTGAATTCATGTATAATGGTTTGTATATCAAGTTTTTTCCAAGTCTGCACAGAACAGAGATTGGTTTAAGCCCTAGTTTAAATCTCTGCTTTCCTGGTTAGTGCTTTACAATGTAATTCTATTCTATGGTAAAGTAAGACTTGTTGAATTAAATGTGTTCCCCCCACACATACCAGATATATGTGTATAAGCCTTATTATATGGTTAGCAAAGGGAATATTGATAGATATACATGACAGAAATATAAAAAAGATATAGATGTATGCATGTAGATACTGTATATTTTCTTAAGATTAGGAGCAATTTATCAAGTGGGGAAGGGGGTCAGGTGAGATGTGCATTATGACATCATGACACAGACTCTACCTCTGTGTGCTTGTGTGTGGCATTGTAATATCAGTGCAAAAAAGCAGATTTGCATTGCAGTGTCATGACCCATAGTTTGTCTTGTCAACATTCTAGTTAGGAAGTGATGCTGATGTGTCCACATCCTCTTTGTGTTTATGATGACCTTGTATCCAAATGTCAAGAGAACTTCACCCACATTTAGGAATGGGTTCATATTTTGTCTAGTATATTTTGCTATTACAACTTATCAGTGGTAAGATTTCCTAATAAATGGAAGAAGGAGAAAAAACAGAGTTTTGGGGAAAAAACAGGTGTGTTTAAACAGAGGAGAACTACCAGAAGACTGGAAAAAAACTGATGTAGTTCCCATCTTCAAAAAAGGGGGGAAATGGATCAAGGAAACTACAGACCTATCAGCCTGACCTCAATACCTGGGAAGATTCTGGAAAAGATAATCAAACAATGAATCAGCAACCACCTAGAGGCAAACAAAGTCATTACCAAAAGCCAATGTGGGTTTGTCAAAAACAGATCATGCCAGACAAATATTGCATTCTTTGACCAAGTGACAAAATTAATGGATATAATTTACTTGGACATCAGTAAGGCATTTGATAAAGTAGATCACAAACTACTATTTGATAAGATAGAAAAATGTGGGTTAGACAGCATCACCACCAGATGGATTTGTATTTGACTGACCGGCCATACTCAGCACATGATTCTCAATGGAACCGCATCTACATGGAGGGAAGTGTGTAGTGTGGTGCCCCAGGGCTCTGTTGTGGGCCCAGTGCTCTTCAACATCTTCATCAATGATTTGGATGAGGGGATAGATGGGAAACTCATCAAATTTGCAGATGACACCAAGCTGGCAGGAATAGCCAACACTCCAGAAGATAGGCTTAAGATACAGAAGAATCTTACCAGACTTGAACATTGGGCGCAATCTAACAAAACGAAATTCAATGATGAAAAAAATAAGGTTCTACATTTAGGCAAGAAAAACCAAACAAACAGGTATAGTATAGTATCTTGCTCAACAGTAGTAACTATGAAAGGGATCTCAGAGTCCTAGTGGACAATCACTTAAATATGAGCCAGCAGTATGCTGCAGCTGCCAAAAAGGCCAACACAGTGCTAGGCTGCATTAACAGAGGGATAGAATCAAGATCACGTGAAGTATTAATACCACTTTACAATGCCTTGGAAAGATCACACTTGGAATACTGCATCCAGTTTTGGTCACCACGATGTAAAAAAGATGTTGAGACTCTAGAAAGAGTACAGAGAAGGGCAACAAAGATGATTAGGGGACTGGAGGCTAAAACATATAAGGAACGGTTGCTGGAATTGGGTATGTCTAGTTTAATGAAGAGAAGGATGAGGGGTGACATGATATCAGTATCTCAGAGGTTGCCACAAGGAAGAGGGAGTCAAGTTATTCTCCAAGGCGCCTGAAGGCAGGACAATAAGCAACAGATGGAAACTAACCAAAGAGAGAAGCAACCTAGAACTAAGGAGAAATTTCTTGACAATTAGAATAATTAATCAATGGAACAACCTGCCTCCATAAGCTGTGAATGCTCCAACACTGGATGTTTTAAAGAAGAGACTGGACAGCCATTTGTCTGAAATGGTATAGGGTTTCCTGCCTGAGCAGAGGGTTGGACTCGATGACCTCCAAGGTCCCTTCCAACTTTATTATCATTATCATTATTAAAGAAGAATAACGGTGAAAGTGGAAGTGGAAGAACTGATCTTCAAAACTTTATCTGTTACCTTACACTGCAAGATAAGTGGCATATAAATTTGATAAATAAATTTGAGAGTTGGCCAAATGTTAAAGTTTTGCTAACATCCAACTGGGTTTTTTTATTTTATTTTTCAGATTGTTAGTTGTATTAATCAATACAGTTCTCCCCCCCTCCGTTTATCTCACCACAGAAGTTTCATGTGTTGATTTCTGAAGATTTGGGGAAATGCTGTACCCTTATCTCAACA
Source organism: Bothrops alternatus (assembly GCA_034064705.1). NCBI lineage: Eukaryota > Metazoa > Chordata > Lepidosauria > Squamata > Viperidae > Bothrops > Bothrops alternatus. The sequence goes on along the minus strand of JARGCV010000007.1, from coordinate 40,904,557 downwards.
TGTTAAAAATTCTGTAAATTAAAGTAGAAACTGATCTTTTAATCATATCCCTTAAAAAAATCTAAGCAGATCTTGTAACACTTGTAAAATACATTCTGTGTTTAAATTCCCAGTTTATGGAAGAGATTAAAAAGCCCATCTTCAAAAGCAACCTTTAATTTAAATATTGCAATAATTTAACCCTCAATGTGATTTCAACTCCTTCAGTATTCTCCAGATGACCAGTCTATCTTTTTTGAGTATCTGAGCAATGCCATTCAGTTAGCCATGGTTGCCTTTTACAGTCCTGTCATCCACAATGGATTGCTCTCATGATCCCACCGAACAAGTCAATTTGGGGTCAGGGACTGTTCCTAAAAGCTGGGTCAGTCCCTCTTCTGCTGCAATAGCAGGAAATGAGCCCTAGAGAAATCTGCAATATGTGTAACAACTTCAGTACTTTATCTGAATGAAGCACTGGAGCTAGTACAATTCTCCACAGCAGATGGTTGTGCTGTTGCCTTGTTCTGAGAAGTACTGGTAGCTAGGCATCAAGGGAAATAGTTGTCAAGCAAAACCACACATCCATCACAACACATGGTAACAAATGGGGACTTGTCCCTGATCTACCATGCTGGACTTGCAAATACTATGTACCCAATAATATATAGAGCATTTCAAACTGAAAAAGGGGTTTGCTCAAAACATCCATTCTGAGTTCCAAAGCGAAGCTGTTCTGATCTCATTGGAAATGTTCTGATTCCATCTGTATAAGGCAAGTTGTGGCAAATACTTATACTGAATTCAGAACCAGGTATCCTGCACTTTTTGATCCTGAAGCATTGCACTAATGTCCAAAAGAGAAGTCATATGGCAGCATTTGTTTTAGTAATTCATAAGTTTGCTAACTTGGCAAAACATCTTGATTACTATTGATGAACTGAATGCCTTCACAAAAGAAATTCTGCTCCTGAAGGATCTCCAGTAGAAACTCAGAATTGGTTTTATGCTGACAATTAATTGATGTTCTGCTTCCAAAGCAGAAGCCTGCTGCTCAGAAGTTTACACATAAACTCTGGCCTTGGAAATCAACCACTCAACAGACAAATAAACAAATAATTAAATAAATATTATATAATTTATAGCCTCATATTGTAGTATCTCCCTTCTTGCAAAACTACAACACATGCTGAAACAGTTACCTTAATAAGAGGTAGATAGATGATTTTAGAATAACATCTGTAGTTAAGCAAACACTATACAGTTAGGAAAAGACTGAGTGTAACTTTGACAGGCCTCAGTCTTTGATAAACAACAGAAACTTTCTCTATAACCCGTCTTTGATATAAGGGATTGTTTTTAATAAAGAAAACAAGTCTGGGTGCCATGAGACACACATTGCTTATATTGTGCATCCTTGTTATTTCACAGAGAGATAATAAAAGACCTAGAATTCCACAGATGTTCTGGAGTAAGTTTCCATAACCCCTGGCCATTTTATAAGAAGGTGTTTCTTCCAGGGAGCTTAAATATATTTTAAATATAATTTTCTGAGCTTGTTTAAGGCTATAGTGTATTAGAGTGTGTTGCTATTGGGTTTATGTATATCCACCTCTCTCTCTCTCTCTCTCTCTCTCTCTCTCTCTCTCTCTCTCTCTCTCTCTCTCTCTCTCTCTCTCTCTCTCTCTCTCTCTCTCTCTGTGTGTGTGTGTACATCTGTGTGGTATGGAGTAAAGTCATTCTTGACTCTTAGCAACTACTAGGAAAAAATCCCTTCTATTCTTGGCAGTTTTTAGAAGTGGCTTGCCTTTGCCTCTTTCCTAGGGCTGAGAGAGAGAGAAGGGCTCAGCTGGGTTTAGGACAAGAATTCATGGTCTTTATTTAACCTTGTGGCTGAAGCCACTAAACTAACCTGGCTGTCATTGCCATTGTGGCTTTCAGTTATTCCTTTTTCCAGAGATCAAAAACAGTCTTGTAATGGCTCTACATGGTTTATAAAGATACAATGCAATATCTATAAACCAGTATTAAAAGAACAACAAATATAAAACCGAATTAAGACAATAACATTGAAAGACCTGAGTCAACAAAGACAGTTTGAGTTCCCGCTAAACTGTAGAGGTTGTGTTATGTTGTCTTCAAACACATTTTTAAAAGAATCAAAGATCAAAGTTTTTAGTTTTGCTCTTTCAAAGTTCTTAACTGTTATAGAGCTGAGAAGTTACATACATACCAGGAAATGTATGCAATTCATCAAATTTAAATAATTTTAATTGTTTAAAATGTCCTAGGACTGATTTGGATTCAGAAGACACAAAATTTGATTGTATGTAGAAAATAAGTAGTGTACACACATACATAAGAACATAAGAAGAGCCATGCTGAATCAGGCCAAAGCCCATCGAGTCCAGCATTCTGTGTCACACAGTGGCCCACCAATTGTACATGGGGATCTTGAGCAGAAAGAGAAGGCAAAACCCTCCCTTTCCCTTGACCCCCAACAAATGGTACTCAAGGGAATCCTGCCTGCTTCAACCAACATAGAGGCGGCACATGGACATCCGTTTACAATGCTAGATCAGTTGTCCATCTGTTCCAGTATTTTGCATTTGCTGGAGTATAAGAGACCTTTACATGACTATGTCACAGATTGATCCCAAGAGCTTTTGCATGCAAAACTGAACACTTCTGTAATACTTTCCTGTTTACTGTGAGATTCATGTGTCTGCATCTAAATGGTGCATGGAACTGCTGAACACCTCATTCTCTACTCCATTTTTCCCAGCGTCATAAGGTTAACAGTGAGAAGAACAAATAATTAGAGTCTCCCTAGCAACTGAAAGGGAGGACAGTGAGTCAAAGAGGGGAAAGAATAAGTGCAGTTCTTTCATGTAGATCCTTGGTTTTCTCTTCCCACCTGACTATACTGAGATGGGGCTGGGTGGGGGCGGGGGCGTAGAAAACATTGTCAATGTAAGACTGACAAGCTTAGGAAATAAATGCAATGTCTATGGACAAAGAAAAACAAGAAAGTCCAGTTGTCTCTTGAAAAAGTACCTTTGGGAAATGAATACAAGTACTTAGATTTCTGGAAATATATTTTCTTCTAGTACATGGGTGTCAAACTTGCCATGTCACGTGACATGTCACGATGTATCATGACTTTTTTCGCATTGCTGGAGCAGGGGTGGGCACAGCCTCTGCATGATGCAACCGGTTTGACACCCCTGTTCTAGCAGGGTAATATTTTTGGCCAAGGTAGCTTAATTCTGGCAGAGGAGGAGGAGGAGGAGGAGGAGAAGAAGAAGAAGAAGAAGAAGAAGAAGAAGAAGAAGAAGAAGAAGAAGAAGAAGAAGAAGAAGAAGAAGAAGAAGAAGAAGAAGAAGAAGAAGAAGAAGAAGAAGAAGAAGAAGAAGAAGAAGAAGAAGAAGAAGAAGAAGAAGAAGAAGAAGAAGAAGAAGAAGAAGAAGAAGAAGAAGAAGAAGAAGAGCTAATGTAATCTTGAAAGCCTACTGAAGGAATTATCCAGATCAATATATACCTAGCACAATTAAGATAGAGTTGGATTACTTAAAAATAGTCTGGAAATTTCCTTTGGTAGAAAATATCACCATTGTATTGATGAGTTACCCTATGGTAACATGGGTAGCCAATACATTTTATAAATAACTAAATAAATGGTTCTTTTCCTTTCAAAAAAAAAACAAAACAGTCATGGTTGCCTGTGCTGCTATTAGGAATAGTTTGCCAGTCTGTGTTAAGGGGTTAAAAAGAAAGAGTTAATTAATCCTTTCTGTTGTGCTTTTCTATGGTGTTTATTTGTAAACTAACATCAACAACTGATTCTAATGTCAGTGAATTAAACAAATGTCATTGCAAATAATAAACTCAAGCTTAACAAAAAGCTAAGCAGGGCTAGGTCTGCTTAGTATCTGGATGAGGGACAATGAGAAAATTCCACTTCTTTGGGCTACACTGGAAATCATAAAATTATCACAAAAAGAAAGAAATGATAACTTTGATTTCTTTGTCAAAGAAACCAGCATAGAGATGTCCAATAAACCTGAGGAAGCTAACGTTAGCCTTTCTGGATGTGTTGGTCCATTGCCAACCGGACGGGACCCTATGCCCAAAAGTGTATCGTAAACCGACCCATACTAATAGGACCCTCCATTATGGGAGCAACCATCCAGTGGCCCATAAAATCAGCTGTATAAGAACATTGTTCAAACGTATCGATTCCCACTGCAGTACAACCAGGACCAAAATTGAGAAAAGGAATCATCTGTTTCAGACCTGCAAGTATAATGGTTACCCCACTGGATTCATCAGGAAGTACAGTAAACCTTACAGACCCCACAAAAACTTGCAAGAAACTGACAGGACAACACAAAATGTGTGTATTTCCCGCCCATACATTAATGATGTATCAGAGGCAACAGCTAGAATATTGGCCCCCTTTAATGTAAAAGTGGCCCATAGACCAGATCAAACTCTACGATCTAAGATCATGCACCCAAAAGATCCACTCCCCAATGAAGAAAAATCTGCAATAATTTATAAGATCAAGTGTAAGGACTGTTCCTGTAACTATGTTGGGGAGACCACAAAAAGATTAAAAACTAGGGTGCATGAGCATGCACTAGCGGTCAGAAGAAAGGAACAGCATTCACAGATTTGGGCCCACATGAATGATCACGGGCATGAATTTGACCTTAATAGTGCATAGCCCATATCTAGGGACACTACTACGGGGGGCCGTCTACTTAAAGAAGCCTGGTTTTCTGATGGCCACTCCATCAATCGCCATATAGAGCTTTGCCCAGCATACCAAACATTTAAGACAAGGGAACAACAACACCTGAATCCACAACAAAGACAATTGGCTCATCCCTCACAAAATCAGAGAGAAGAAAGAATAGAGGAGATAACCCATCCACAAGACAAAGAACCTATAAAAACAGAGAAGGAACAAGAAACATCTCCCCCCCCCCCAGGTATCCCAGATAAGCATATTTCAACTCACCTCACAAAAAGGGGAAACAACGATAGGGGTGAACAACAAAGGGGGTTGGATGATAGCCCACGGGACACCTGCTCCACGATCCCCGCCAACATGAGGGGAGAGATGGGTTATTCTACTGATGTGAATAGGAAAGGAAAACAGAGACCTACGATGGAAAGTGATGTGGTGAGGCCCCACACGTGTGCAAAAAGAGCAAAAGAACTGATGAACCCAATGTGCGAGCAATTAATGAGGAGCCTCAAGAGGAGGGGGACAACTAGAAGCGGTACAGCATACTCATGGACACCTGAGGAGGAAAACAGCGTCCCCTGGGTGGAGAAATGTGTGCAGGAATGCAGCCGCCAGGGATTGTTCCGATAGACATCCGGACCCGCTTGACAGACACCCTCCTTCCAACGCATGCAAACATAGTCAGTCCAGGGAGGATCTAACAGACCACAGAATGGGGCTACAGAGGATGACAGGTGTGAGAACAGAACAGAACAGAAACGGAGAGTGGTTGGATCCAGGAGGAAGGAAACAGCAACTTTGGAGGGCATCAACACAATAAAGGACATGGGCCCTTTAAGAAACCAGATGGAGAGAACGGATGGACCGGTAACCAGGTCAAGGAGCCGAGCGTAAAGCTGCCCGGCAGCATAAGAAGGACTCCCAGCAATCTTGCATCATGCTCTGATGATGTCGGTAGTGTTGACCGACGAAAGACTTAGCTTTTAATTAAACAAGTTTTGTTTTTAGTATTATCCTGGTGTTCGGATTATTTTATAGCATATACATATACATATTGTTGTTGTTAATTGCGAAGTTGTGTCCGACCCATCGCGACTCCATGGACAATATTCCTCCAGGTCTTCCTGTCCTCTACCATCTTCTGGAGTCCATTTAAGCTCACACATATACACATACACATACACATACACATACACATACACATACACATACACATACACATACACATACACATACACATACACATACACATACACATACACATACACATACACATACACATACACATACACATACACATACACATACATATACATATACTTGATGATGATGATGATGATGATTAATATCATCATTTAGATAATTTTTATACTTTATAGTTTGTAAAACAGAAGTATCCCAAAACTTTTTAAAAATCGCATCTTGGATCTGTTCCTGAGAACTGATTTTTATCAGAATATTGTACCAAATCTACACCATCTGTGCAAAAGCATTTGACTAAGTATAGCGGTAATTGCAAGGATAGGAAAGAAACTCCCCTGGGGTGCTGTTATCGATGGTTTAGTGCAGAATGTCTCTAACATCTGAAAAATGTGATAATAACCGACAGATTTGCAGAATAAAATGCAACTCAAAATAAGAAAAAGGGGATTGTCATTTATATAATTCCTTATGAACAGCTAATTTAAAAATCACTATTTTATGGAACTCTAATGCAATGCCATAATGTAATGACGTATGCATCCTGAACACTGACGTTTTCCTTGTATTTTCACTTGCTTCTAAAAATGTAATTAACTGGTGCTCCTGGCTTCCATTATTTTGTTAGACAGGACCTTTCAAGTCAGCTCCTGTGACAAGACTGCTGTCAGTTCAACTGCAAGCAACAGCTAAATATAGTTCTATTTAATAAGCGTTGATTTCAAGAAAGTCCTCATATTTCATATAATTTATTTCTCTTCTCTAATTTGGTATCTGAATATTTTGTTTCCTGTGTAGTTAAGAGCTTCACATTTGGGTTCTGGGAAGAATTGTATAAAATTATCTCTAATTTCCATGGCCAGTTTGGAAAACATTCAAGGCAGCAGAATAAATTCCAGGGGGTATTTTTGGTTAAAAATATGTTTTGTTATTTGTCAGTATAGCATCCTATATCTTAAACTTCTGGTTATTGCTTTCCTTTCTTTGTTTTTATTCTTGATATCTTTTCCTTGTTTGTTCATGCTGCTGTTTGATTTTATTTTCTGTGTCAGGTAGCAATGGGTAAATCTCTCATCAATGGTTTCTTTCTGTATTTTGTATAACTTTTATAATAATTTTTGTGCACTACTTACAAGAATTTCTGCTTTCTTTTCTCTTCACTTGTTTTCTTTTCTTTGCTTTACAGTTCAAATTATTATGTGGCTAGGTAGAAGCATCTTGGCTGATCTCCAAAAGTTAAGCTAAGATAGACATGATTACTACTTAAATGGAAGGCCATCCAGTAATCTTAGGAGTAGGATATTAATTTAAAAAAATTCCAGAAGAAGGCAATGTAAATCACTCCCATATTTTTTCCAAGAAAATGAAATAAATATCTCCATGAGTCAAGTTCAACTCAAATAAAAAAGGAGGAGAACATCTCACTAATAAGTTCTAGGCAAATTCACAAGGCAAAGTTGTTCCAGGTATAGAGACAAACATTTAGTACTTTCTTGTCATGCAGATACTGAGGCTGGAAGCCACTCAAAGGAAAAAGAAATGGGAGCTGTAATTTAAGCACCAAAACCAGGATGGAATGTAGGGTTTTATATATCTATTTATATATCTATAAATACTCTAAAACCTATCTGAAGAAATGAGAAAGAAGTCCTTAGGGTTGAAGTCTTGACCCTTGGAGTCTTCTGATTAATATTGCCCAAAATTGGCAGCACAGTTTCCTATCCATTTGATGCAGGAAGCATATTAAAATAGTTACTCAGTCAAACATTACTCATTTTGATCAGGACTAAAGTTTAGAAAAGAAAACAAGGGGGGAAAAATAAAGAAAATGAAGCTACCTGATAAATTAAAACAATAATATTATAATAGAAATACAATAGATACAATTTTCTCCACAAAAAAGTGGAGTACTTCTAGGTCCAGATCAAGATCTAGAGTTGTAGTGGAGCTGGACAAAAAAAAAAGTTTAAAATTAACTAAGTTAAAATTAAATAAAATAAATAATTAAGTTAAATTAGAGCATAGTATGTTGGCAAACAAAGGTTATTGTAAGCTCTAAAATGAGTTACACATACCATAGTTATTTTATTTTTGAAAAATAGCAAAGCACTTTCACCCTTACAAAAGGGCACAAGGGGAAAAAATCCAGATATTCAAGTGTGTATTGTTAACTGGAGTTTTCAGTCTGGTTCATTCGAACTAGTTGGTTGAATTTTTATACCTAGTTCTCGTGCTTAGCCTGGAGAAACTGGCTTATCAAAAATTAAAAAAATAATAAATAAAAAGTAATAAATAAAAGAAAAAAGAAAGCAAAAAAATAAAAACAATATCCTCAAAGGGTGAACTTGATGAACCATTAGGAGTTATTCTTCTGTTTATTTTCTATGTTTCCATCCAAGCAGAGAAGGAAGGAAAGCCTAGAACATAACTGAAGTATTGGCCTTTTCATGTACAAAACCAAGCCAGAGCCCTGATAGGATCATATCCCAGTCCTTTCTTGTCACAGAGAGTAAGGTTGTCTCCAGCTTGTCCCAGAGAGTAAGGTTAACATGAAAAATTATATTGTGATTCTGGTGAATTAAAATACTGAGACTTGTGTATCTAGTAAAGGAGTTATAACTCAATTCCCTTTTTAAATAGATATTTCTCTTTTGAGATCTATGGACGAAAGCTCTGCCAAGCTCTTATATCTATACTGGCTGGGAAATTCTGGGAGTTGAAGTCCACACATCTTAAAGTTGCCAAGATTGGGAACTCTAGTTGCTCTAGAGATGCAGTCTTTTACTCTCCATGTACTCAGGAGTAATATCTTTTTTTTTATGTCTTCGGTTCTTAAAGCAACCACGAACAAATTTACTTGTTTACTGAAATGCCATCCATTTCAAAGAGAATTCTTAAAATGGGGGATTTGTGGGTCAGTCTTCCATTCCAAAATTACTGTATTTCCTCAGGGGTTTCAATTCAACTTTAATTAAAACTGTACTGTTTAGAGCCAATTCCTGAATCTGTAATATCAGGATGATGAGAAAAGTCAACTCTGTTTGAAATGTTAATGATTCATCAGACCCCAGTTTGAGAATCATGTCTTACTAGTAATGTTGTGACTCACTCTATTATTTGTCTTTATTGAAATGATACAGGGTTGTTGTTTTTTTTTGAAGATGCACTTTATGATTATAACTGCTTTGATACTTTTCATCTTGAAGGGCAAATTTGGTAAATTATTGCTGGAAGTTGTGATTAATTCAGATGACACCCCCTAACTTCTTTATATCTAATCATCCCTAGACTCGTGGCAGCTCCTGAACTCACCCCAAAAGTGTTAATAATGCCTGAGCCAATCAAAGTTTGACCACCCCCAATTTATACAGAAAAACCTGTTGACTTTCTTTCTCCAGCATTCAGTATGTTTTCTCCCACATTTGGGAAGAAATGTAATGAATCTTGTAGGCTTCTTATTAAAAGAACAATCAGATAAAAATGTCACCCACAAACCAATAGCAACCCACAAACTTGGAATATGCATAGCTATGATTGTCACTTCTTGCACTACACTTTGTGACAACAATCATTGCAAGAATGGTCTGATTTCCAGCCAAAAGCCAGTAATGTAGGCAAGTAAAGATGAAGGATGGATAGGGAAATTGTTATGAAATAAATTACAGCAGAAACATGTCTATGACACAAGATGGGTGTGGTATCCTATCAGACGCAAACAACAAAAGGTAACCATGATAGTAGATCAGGTAAGTAATTTTGGTTTGATTGGTATTATAATACCAATTTTATTTTAGCTGAAAAGATCAAGAATCACATTTTTTTGGTAAGGAAAAGCATTTCAGTGAAATAGGTTGTGTGTGATATTATGAAGATTTAATTATTAAGATTTAATTATTTTAATTTTGTATATTTTATATGTTTTTAAATTTTTAGGCTGTACACCGCCCCCGAGTCCCTCCGGGAGAGGGGGTGATATAGAAATTTGAAAATAAATAAAAATAAATAAATAAATAAACAGATTCTATTTTTATTGTGCTGTTTTTCAATGTAAAGGCTTCTTTCTGCATTATAAAGATTGTTTGTCCCTCGAAATCCTTCTGTTTTTTTCTTACATTGTATTTGAAGGAAGGACTTTAATAGAAAGTACACGGGAAACCTATGAAATATTGTGATTAATATGGTGTATAATACTACTGTGACAATCAGTAGAGATGGAGAAAATGAAAACAACATTTCTCTCAATATGGCTCATCTTCTATTTGAAGTTCCTTTGTGGCCTTATTTACACTTACCTGGGAGTTACTCACTCTCTGCCAACAATAGTCTGGCAAGGTAGTTATGTCATAAGCAGATGTTAATGTAAACCCAGGGGAGCAACCATATTTTGCCCAAATGTGCAATTTTTATTCTAATAGAGACAGGTCTGGTTGTTGCTCCCTTAAAAGCTATATAATCTCCCTCTCTCACACACCACCTCTCTCTCTCTCTCTCTCTCTCTCTCTCTCTCTCTCTCTCTCTCTCTCTCTCTCTCTCTCTCTCTCTCTCTCTCTCTCTCTCTCTCTCTCTTCTCATCTCTCTCTCTCTCTCTCTCTCTCTCTCTCTCTCTCTCTCTCTTTCTTTTCCCTCTCTCCCTCTCTCTCACCTACCTACCCACCTATGTATCTTGGGAACTGCAAATAAAAAAACAGTGTGATCTGAATTTAATAATTTTAGCAGACTCCAAAGGTTACATTGAATATCTATGAGACTTTCACTTTACAAATATAAAGCATGCATTTTCAAAGGGTTGGATTTTGAAATTAAATTGCAGTATGATTTACACAGTCTGCCTTCTTTCATAGTAGTTCTACAATTCATTCTCTCATAACATGTTCCAACTCTGTCATTTGGGTAGGGCCATTTGAATGGAAAGCCCTCAATCTATGTGAAAGAAAGCTGGAAATCTTGTATCTTCCTTCTCAGAAGCCCTTTACATCATCACGCCCTGGTCTTCATCCCCTGCTTTGGGGGTAATGGCTTGGTAGTTTGTATTACCACCAAAGTTTTGGAGCACTTTACCTGGCATCCACTTTGCCACCCTTACAGCCTGCACACCCCACCATTGCTCTCTCTCTCTTATGTAATATATCTATATCTATGTCAGTCACAAACAAACAACCAGATCCACAAAACAGAGTTCAATTAGCTGTTTTATTGCTTAAGCCTACACATAGGTATCTTCTCTGACTGATGGTTTGCACTGACAGTTGCACTTAAGTATAGTAAGGTTCAGCACTACTCAAAGGGGAGGTCACACTTTGCCCTCTTGTGCCCATGTAGGGATTCCAGACTAATTCCACATTTAACTCCTCCCCCTGAGTCAGCCAATGTCTCTCCAACAGTCTCTCTCTCTCTCTCTCTCTCTCTCTCTCTCTCTCTCTCTCTCTCTCTCTCTCTCTCTCTCTCTCTCTCTATATATATATAATATATATATATATATATATATATATATATATATATATATATATATATGTATATGTGTATGTATATGTATATGTATATGTATATGTATATGTATATGTATATGTATATGTATATGTATATGTATATGTATATGTATATGTATATGTATATGTATATGTATATGTATATGTATATTGTATATGTATATGTATACATGCAATATGTATTATTTAGTAATAGCAATAGCACTTAGACTTATATACCGCTCCACAGTGCTTTACAGCCCTCTCTAAGTGGTTCACAGAGTCACCATATTGCCCCCAACAATCTGAGTCCTCATTTTACTGACCTGAGTCAACCTTGAGCCATTCAGAATCGAACTGCTGGCAGTCAGCAGAATTAGCCTGCACTACTGCATGTTGACTGCGACACCATGACTCTTAACCTATCTATACATCTATATCAATCTATATATGTAATCAGGGCTTTTTTTCTCATAGAACACCCAGAACAGAGTTCCGGTACCTTTTTTGGATTGAACCTTGTAGGGTAGGCAAGGCGGGTTGTATGACATGTGTGAGTTCTGACACCTTTTTTTTAAAGAAAAAAAGCACTGTATGTAATTATTATATGATACTGATATTTTTTCATTTTATTTTTATCTTTTTTTCCCTTTTCATTGTCTTTTTCATTTCCAGATTTTCACTAAGCTTTCAGTGCAAGCACACAGCTTCTTATGGTTTCTATCAGGTTCCCAAGTTAGCCAAGTGCATTTTATTATTATTTTAGGGGAGGAAAGCACACTACAAGTTTTTTTTTTCTTAAACACCATTGGCAAACTCTTGTTCATTTAATTTAGTGAGACTGCTCAGTAGATTATGGCTGCCTAATATTTCTCCTGTAGTCTCTGCTTACTCATCAGGAAGCAAACATTCAGTCACCTTCTGTCTGAAATGGTATAGGGTTTCCTGCCTGAGCAGGGGGTTGGACTAGATGACCTCCAAGGTACCTTCCAACTTTATTATTATTATTATTATTATTATTATTATTATTATTATTACTATTACTATTACTATTACTATTACTATTATTATTATTAGACAAAGAGCAGTTTTCAGAACATATCATGTGAAATAATAACTCTTTAGTATATGACTTTTAACTTATATAACACAAAGTATCTCAGAATATACAGTACAGCTTCTCTGGTCCTTCTCCCTCATGCTTTTGAACTCTTCTGGCAAACTCTTGTTAGCTCTCCAAGTTTGCTTGGGAAAGTCCAGTACTCCCTGGAAATCTTGAACGTGGTTTCCCAATTGGAATCCATGCATCCCTTTTTATTATTAAGAATAAGAACCCTTATTTTTGTACATAAGCAGATGAAGCAGATGCATTATATACTACTACAGTCACCTATGTCACTAAAACATTTTTTTTTAAATGAAGCTCCTCTTAAATAATGGGCAAAGCTAAGAATAGACATCGACAGAAAAACAAAACAATTATCACATCTGGAAACATTTCTCAAAGAGTGGCATGATGACATAACCATATGCTTGCCTATTAAGAGGGTACATCATTGGACTATAATTTATGAGGGGGAGATATTCAGGCTGTTTTCCAATTCCTGGTCTATCTCCTCCCCACCCGCACCCCCCACCCCCAAAAATAGAACAAGAACAGAGGGTTCGGCCACGTAATTGCAACAATAAGCAGAACTCCTAGTCAGAGCCACACACTTTATGTTTGATGTCCTGTGGCAGTTTCCCATAAAAGCAGCAATTAGTGCTTCTGCTAATGACTGTGCGTACATATTGTCAAAAGTATAGCACCCACTTGCTTACATGTTTGTAGGGGGAGAGTTGATGTATTTTTGTTTCTTTTTTGGTTTTTGGAAGTTTTTCTGCATAAATAGGGTTCTCAGCAGATTATCCCCACCCAAAGCTTTTTTTCCCCTGTTACCTAATCAATAAGGTATTCCTAGAGGTTACTAGCTCATTGTGAGATGAAAAGCAATAAATGTCTGAGCCATCTGATTTAATGACAGAATAAAGTTGTTTATACAGCATACAACTCAGTGAGCCAGAGGACTAAACATGATGTTTAAGTGTTTGGTATTTAAAGTTTTTTTTATTTTTTTGCAACATAAGAGCTGGACATGAAAGAACATTGTAAGTACAAACAAAATGTTAATCAGACGTGTCTGAATTTTATACACTTATTTTATTTTTATCTTCTAAATTATGTTGGAGATGTACATCAACACCACAATCATAATTTTTTAAATCTATTCGCAACCAATAGTACTTCAAGTCCATATTTTAAAGAGCAGTGTAAAGAGAAACATATTCTACTAGTGAAATATCATTTTGAAAAATTACATACAAAGTTGATAATCATTCTTAATTGCAGTTACTGGTGACTAAAAACATAAGAGTGAAACTTTTCTTTTCGGTAAGTCTTCCAATGTTTCCCACTTGAGCCCACATGAAACAGCTTCATAGACTAGGGCAGTGCCATACTTCAGATTCAGTTCCAAAAAAACTGTTTTGGAATTTGCATAGTACAAAAGTCGCACCTATCTGCTAATCTCTAAAATAGCTGTGTCTTTATTTATTTATTTATTTATTTATTAAATTTCTATGCCGCCCTATTCCGGGAACTCAGGGCGGCTTACAGCATAAATAGAAATCCAATAAAAACTAAACTGTACATATATAAAAATATAAAAAAGAAGAACCCCTAAATTAAGAACCATTCATTCAGCAAACGTACACACAGACATACACTGGCTAGGGGCAAGATGTCAACCGCCCCAGGCCTGCCGGCAGAGATGGGTCTTTAGTAGTTTACGAAAGGCGGAGAGGGTGGGGGCGATACGGATCTCCGGGGGGAGTTGATTCCAGAGGGCCGGGGCTGCAACAGAAAAGGCCCTTCCCCTAGGCCCCGCCAGGCGACACTGTCTGACCGACGGGACCTGGAGAAGGCCGACTCTGTGGGCCCTAACCGGTCGCTGGGTTTCGTGAGGCAGCAGGCGGTCCCGTAAGTAACCTGGTCCGATGCCATGTAGGGCTTTATAGGTCATAACCAACACTTTGAATTGCGTTCGGAGACCAATAGGCAGCCAATGCAGCTCACGGAGTGATGCTGAGATGTGGGCATTTCTGGGCAGGCCCAACACTGCTCGCGCGGCTGCATTCTGCATTACCTGAAGTCTCCGAACGTTTTTCAAAGGTAGCCCCATGTAGAGAGCATTGCAGTAGTCGAGCCTCGAGGTGATAAGGGCATGAGTGACTGTGAGCAGAGACTCCCGGTCCAAATAGGGCCGCAACTGGTGCACCAGGCGAACCTGGGCAAATGTCCTCCTCGCCACAGCCGACAAATGATGTTCCAAGTTTAGCTGTGGGTCGAGGAGGACGCCCAAGTTGCGGACCTTCTCCGAGGGGGTCAAAAGCTCCCCCCCCAGGCTGATGGACGGATAGATTGAATTATCTTTGGGAGGCAGAACCCATAGCCACTCCGTCTTGTCGGGGTTGAGTTTGAGCCTGTTGGCACCCATCCAAACCCTAACAGCCTCCAGACATCGGCACATCACTTCCGCTGCTTCACTGAAATGACACGGGGTGGAGATGTAAAGCTGGGTATCATCAGCATACTGATGATATCTCACCCCGTGTTGTCGGATGATCTCACCCAGTGGTTTCATGTAGATATTAAACAGCAGAGGGGAGAGGACCGACCCCTGAGGGACCCCACAAGGGAGGAACCTAGGGGTCGACCTCTGACCCCCTGCCAACACCGACTGTGACCGACCAGTGAGGTAGGAGGTGAACCACTGCAAAACAGTGCCCCCAACCCCCAACCCCCCCAGTCGGGCATCTTGCAGTTCTTGGCATCTTGCAGTTGATTTAAAGAATTGAGCTCAAGTACTATATCTGTGGTTCTGCACATTCCAATCAATCAGAATAGAACTGGAAGGGACCTTGGAGGTCTTCTAATCCAACCTTCTGCTCAAGCAGGAGACCCTATGCCACTTCAGACAAGTGGCTGTCCAGACTCTTCTTAAAAACCTCCAGTATTAAGCACACACTGGCAAGCTGTTCCACTGGTTAATTGTTCTCACTGTTAGGAAGTTTCTGGTTACCTGTGGAACTGTTTGTCCCCATGACATCATCCCATCACACCTGGTCAGGCAGGGAAGGTACATTATGGACCCCATCAGTTAAAGAATTTCAAACGGTGAGGTCCATAAGAGAGCCTTCTCTGTACTTTAAGCTCCCCTCTTTTAACTTATTTTAATTTCATTTCTATCTGGATCCTTTTGCTGATGTACTGAATTTTTATATAGTTTTTATTCTTTTAACTGTACATTGCCCAGTACAGAGTGAAATGAGTGGTATCTAAATTTGATAAATAAATATTATCAGGGATTTTATAAAAATAAAAAATTTTCCTTGACTTAAAAATATCTTGGGGTACTTACAGTACATTTCCATTGCCCTTTGAGATTAGAATCTGCCAGTAAATCCAACCATTTATCAGTCTGAAAACATGGAAATGGAACTTCTTTCATCAGCTATATATTTGGATATTAAATTAAGGGACCCATCTTCTCTAGACTTTATTATAGAATTCCTGAAAGCTCATTCATTAAATCTTGCCAAACATAGAGCAGCTACTATATCAAAAAAACTGTTACAGGATGTTAGCATGATCTGTTCAAGCTGCATCAAGTCAATGACATCCTCAACAATCTTTCCTTCAACACAAACAACCCATTTAATCTGAGTCCTTTTCACTTTATGGGCAAAAATATGCTTGGGAACTATACATAAACCACCATTAAGCCCTGAACCCCCTTCTTGCACTTTCTGATACCATGTCTAAATGGGACATTGGTGAATAATCAATAATTGTGCATATTTTACAAAGTCTTCTTTGGACCACTAACAAGAAACATACATGTTCCTAAAACCTCCATGTAGTGATTATCTTCCATCTTGTGGCCATGGAAAATCTTTTCAGAATCCGTTTTCTCCCCGTAATCTGAAAACAAATATCTCTTCACAGGATCTGCTGAGAATATTGGATTGCTTGTGATAGGAAGAAGCCCTCCCTTTGTCCTATCCAACTCTTAATCTTTATGATTTTTCTCTCTCCAGAATTATAGCTCTTTTTAAATGGAGATGGGTTTCTAATTTCAGCTTAAAAAAACCAAAGTGTCCCATTGGAGTGAGCGGATCATTGGTTTGGCCTTGAGGATGTCTATTTTGGAATATATCACCATGACCTTCAATATATCTTCTGCTGGATGAGCAGGAAACAGCACAGTATGCAATAGAAATCTGCTCCCATAAGTCTGATTTAGCTGACCCATCAAACCCAAAAGCTGTCTCTACTGCAAGGATTTCTTTCTCTTTCAAGAAGTGGTAAGACTTTCATATCCTATGCTACTTTCATATCCTATGCTAACCTCCTGAGAATTAAAGTTAAATGAAAAAGAATAAATCCTATGGTGAGAGTATTAGCATATGCCTAAAAGTTTCTGATATTCCTCGGGAGGTTGATCATTCTCACAAGACATAAACAAAACAAAGCTTTATTAAGAAGGGAAAGAAAACATTTTTTGATTTAAAATGCTGACACTGAAAAAGGTAAATACACAGCTGTTCAAATAATGGAAAAATAATACATTTGGAAAGAAGTTGCAAAAGAATATTGCAATGCTCCAGACAGAATACAAGATGGTAATTGGTCTACTGCAAAAGAAAAACAGAAAGAGAGAGAAAGAGAGAGAGGGGGGGGTAATTGAGAGAGAGAGGGGGGGGAAGGTAGGAAGGAAAATAAAAGTTTAGAGAAAATGAATCTTTAGAACAAGACAAAGATAAAAAAAATTAAGAAAATGGAGTTTACTCCCTGGCTAGAACATATTTACCTATTTCTACATAAATAGCTTTTATGTTTCTGTTTAATCAGATTTCCCCTTTTTTCTAGGAGTCCCAATTTTAATCTGGTCAGTGACTTCTCTTTGGTTGTAAAAAGCACATTTTTCCACATCCAAGACAGAGGAAGAGGCTGGAGAATCTTTCTGCTGAAGGTGACAAACAGTCAACTCTTGTGAACAAGTGGATTGGGCATCTCTGCCTGCAATCTGCAGACCTTCAAGCACTCTGGAATTCACAGCACTATCGTTCTTGGCTACTTTATGCTACTCAGTACATTGTGTTCATCACATTGTAGTTATATAATTTCTTTAAAAGACATGGCCTGCGATAGGTGAAGGATGCTATAATAAGAAACTTTTGAGTTATTTGTACTATATTTTCAACAGAAAACTCAACCAGATACTATATAATCAGGAACTTCTTATCCAAATTATGCATTTATCCTGTTTATTTAACAGTTACAATTTTCTCATTTTAAGTACATATAACAGATTCAAAACAGAAAATAATTAATTTAAAAAAATGAACTGTAAAAATCCTAGTAGTAAAGTATTGCACGCCACTTAATATCTTTTCTCCTCTCCATCTGCTCCCCATTTTCTTAAACTATAATGTCCTCTGCATGAAACACACATTTACAATTTAGTAGAGGTGTATGGAGGTTGCCAGCTGAGGTAGTCATAGTTAAGATGTCAAAGAAGGAACGGACAATGAAAACCAGAATAATTGTAGTTAAGCAAAAGTTTTGATTTGCTTACACAAGTGAGTTCCTTTCCTCCATCAACTCCAGTGAGCACAGGAGAGATGAGCCATGTGGAAAGTGAACTGCCTTTTGTTGAGTAAATTTTATAGCCCTTCAACAACCCCTGCACAATTTGGATTGAGAGGTCTTTGGTGTTCTCTGAGCTTGCTTGTTTTCTTGCAGACATTTCATTACCCAAACTAGGTAACATCATCAGTGCTAGTTTGGAATGCTTTGTGGAAAATAAGTCAGGAGTCAGCTGTATAGTTTTGGCATGGGCATAGGCAAGGGAAAACTACCTATTAATGAGAATCAGCTTCATTTTTAAGTGTCCAGCAGAGATCAGATGGCTAGTAAAAGCAAAAGTGGGAAATAATTATGTAATTGAGGTCAGAGCAGGAAAATCTTTAACTAGGCACATGCAGAGCAAAGAAAATACCTGTGATTTTTTGGAGAGAAAAAAAGGAAGTGACTGCCTTGATTAAGCAACTTCTAATTAAAGGTACATTTCATTTACAGGAGAGCAGACCAGCTTAAAGTCTTCAAACGCCTAGAATTTTGTCCACCGAAAGAAAGAGGAGCATATCATGAATGTTTTTCAAAACCATCAGTTTAAGTAATCCCTGGAAAAAGTGATCTGTTTTCTCCTGTTAAGCCCAAGGGTTCTCTGAAAGTCAGCAGAGATGACAGAATGAGCCAGGTTTCCTCAGTTCCTGGGACCCAGCAGAGACTCTTATCATACATAGTGAAGTATCTAATATTTGTTATCCAGTTATGGTAATGGCAGAGGCAATCATTCCTTAACGCTTTGACCTCCAGGCTGCCCTTGCAGTGAGCTGCTGTCGAACAAGCAACAGCAACGTGGGATAAATCATACAGGTCTGGCTCTTTTCCATAGGTAGAAACATTGAAGTAATGAGGCATGATCCTGCTAAATGGGTGTGAGTAAATCCCGTACAATTCTAATTCATCACCCTCCGGTGACTTGAGTTCTTCTTTAAAATGTCTTTGGAGTCATGAATGGCAAAATCAGCCTGCAGCAAACAGAGGGGGGATTTCCTCCTGCTTCCTTCCTGCTAACAAATCTAAAACTGGTGCTGTGCTGGGGAGTGAAAGATTGCATTTTCACCTATCCTTATTCAAGATATGGGGGAAAATGTTTTGTGTCTAAGGGAAAAAGCAGCATCAATGACACCCACTTAGATGGAATGTGAATTTTGTGTGATTATTTTTGTCATGAGTTGACTAAAAGTAATTGTGTGTCCAAGGGGTAGGGAGTGAAAATAATCCAGCAAGTAGGTTGGGAAAGGCTGGCACAGGCAAAAGGAACTGCAGGATCAGGTGACTGGAGAGCTATTAGGGACTTATCTGGCTCAGTGTAAATATTATCTCTGGGTAGCTCAAACTTGCTCTTGCATACAGTTTGGAATAATTAATTTCAGATATTGAACTCAAGAATGCAGATCATTTGGGTTTCGGCTTAAGATCTGTACATATCTAGCCACTGCTGTTTCTCAATCCATCGTTTATGTTTTAGCATTATGCATGAATTAGGCTACTATGAGTTATTTAGCAGGCAGATTTCAAGCAAACCTGCTTCATGTATCAAAGAGGCTTAGTTTGATATGTAAACAAAGCCATGTGTAAACTTTGTTCAAACCTACTGAATCTTTCTGGCATAATTCCCAGCTGCCAATCTTAATGTCCCTAAGCAGCAGCTCCCACAGCAAAACCATCATGATGACCAAAATGATGACAAGCACACAGATGTTATAAGTGTGCAAATGTTTTTGTTGCATACTTGTGTCCCAATGCATGTGCATTTGTCATGGCATTTGCATGGTGACATTATCATGTCACTTCCCCTGCCTCCCTTTGGTTCTCCCTGTAGGCACCTATGTAGACTCTAAGGCAGAATTTTGAGACAACTTCATACAGGTAGTCCTTAACTTATGACCAATCACTTAGTAACTATTAAGAGTTACGACAGAACCTCAAAAAACTATTTATCACCCTATTTGGAAGTTATGATGGCTATGCATGCACACACGCATACACACATACACAGAGGCATGTGATTGCATTTGGAGTACTGGCAATCCTTTGTGGCCATTTGTTTATGTTTAGTCGCACTTATATGCCGCCCCTCTCCGAAGATCCGGGGCGGCTCACAACAAAAACACAACAACAATTTAAAATCAACCACATTCATACCCCACACAAACACAATCAAGTCACAAGCACTGATGGTGGGACACTCTTAGGGCTGAGGGGCAGAGCTCAGCTCATATGCCCCAAGCCTGTCAGCATAGATGTGTCTTCAGCTCTTTCCGGAAAGCTAGGAGGGAGGAAGCAGTACGAACCTCCGAGGGAAGCTGGTTCCAGAGGGCAGGGGCAGCAACGGAGAAGGCCCTTGCCCTAAGTCCTGCCAGATGGCATTGTTTAGCAGACAGGACTCGTAGGAGGCAAACTCTATGCACCCTAACCGGTCTCTGGGATTCATGAGGCAGGAGACGGTCCCACAAGTATCTTGGTCCATTGCCATAAAGGGCTTTATAGGTCATAACCAACACTTTGAATTGTGTTCGGAAACCAATTGGTAGCCAGTGCAGCTCACGAAGAGCTGGAGTGATATGAGCATGTCTTGGGAGACCCAAGACAGCTCACGCGGCCACATTCTGGACTACCTGCAGTCTCCGGACATTCTTCAAAGGTTGCCCCATGTAGAGAGCATTACAGTAGTCGAATCTCGAGGTGACAAGGGCATGGGTAACTGTGAGGAGTGACTCCCGATCCAAATAGGGCTGCAACTGGTGCACCAGGCAAACCTGGGCGAATGCTCCCCTCGCCACAGCCAAAAAATGATGTTCCAAACTTAGCTGTGGATCGAGGAGAACACCCAAGTTGCAAACCCTCTCCGAGGGGGACAAAACTTCTCCCCCCAGGGTAATCGACGGACAGTTGGAATTGTCCTTGGGAGGCAGAGCCCATAGCCACTCCATCTTGTCGGGATTGAGTCTGAGCCTGTTGGCACCCATCCAGACCTCAACAGCCTCCAGGCACCAGTTCATCACTTCAACTGCTTCACTGTAATGACACGGGGTAGAGATATAAAGCTGAGTATCATCAGCATATTGATGATAACTAACCCCGTGTCGACAGATGATTTCACCCAACGGCTTCATGTAGATGTTAAAAAGCAGAGGTGAGAGAACGGACCCCTGAGGAACTCCACATGGAAGAGACCTCGGAGCCAATCTCTGACCTCCTGCAAACACTGACTGTGACCGGCCAGAGAGGTAGGAGGTGAACCACCGTAGAATGGTGCCCCGCACTCCAAGCCCCTCCAACCGGTGCAGAAGGATACCATGGTCAATGGTATTGAAAGCCGCGGAGAGGTCAAGAAGCACCAGGATAGTGGAATAACCTCTATCCCAGGCCCGCCAGAGATTATCGGTCAGCGCAACCAAAGCAGTTTCTGTGCTGTAACCGGCCATTCTAATTCCAGATCTTGGAATGAAACAAGGTTTTCAAAGACTTCTCTAGGGTGGAAACCATACAGATTTCTCCTGGAATACTGTTCCACAGGACAGATGCCAAACAGAAGAGTTAGTACACTATTAGCTGCTTTCATCTAATATTTTGTATAGTCCACTTTTGAAACCCTCATTTAATCATACTGCTCAGAAGTGTTTAACTAAAGGATTTAATTGGTTGCATTCTGCCACTATATTTATTTATTATTTATTTTATTTATTTTAATTAAATTTTTATGCCGCTCCTCTCCAAAGGACTCGGAGCGGCTAACAACATAAACAAAAGAACATCACAGAGTTTAAAACCAAAAAGCAATCTACAAAACGTTTAAAACCCCCCTGAACACATTCATAATTCACACGCAATCACAGTCATCCCCAGGCCTGCCAGCATAGATAAGTTTTTAGATTCTTCTGGAAGGCCGGGAAAGTGGGGGAAACGCGGACTTCAGGGGGCAGTTGGTTCCAGAGAGTGGGTGCCACAACAGAGAAGGCCCTCCCCCTAGGACCCGCCAGACGGCATTGTTTCGCTGACGGGACCCGGAGGAGGCCGACCCTGTGCGCTCTCACCGGTCGAAGGGAAGTATGTGGCAGAAGACGGTCCCATAAGTATCCTGGTCCAATGCCATGAAGGGCTTTATAGGTGATAACCAACACTTTGAATTGCGCTCGGAGACCAATAGGCAGCCAGTGCAGCATGCGGAGAGTTGACGAAATGTGGGCCCGACGAGGCAGGCCCACAACCGCTCGTGCAGCTGCATTTTGCACTAATTGTAGTCTCCGAACACTCTTCAAGGGTAGCCCCATGTAGAGAGCATTGCAGTAGTCGATCCTCGAGGTGACAAGGGCATGTGTGACTGTGAGTAGAGACTCCCGGTCCAAATAAGGGCGCAACTGGTGAACCAGGCGAACCTGGGCAAATGCCCCCTCGCCACAGCTGACAAATGATGATCCAATGTCAGACGTGGATCGAGGAGGACTCCCAAGTTGCGCACCTTCTCCAAGGGGTTTATAACTTTACCCCCCAGGGTAATGAAAGGACAGATTGAAATGTCCGTGGGAGGCATCACCCACAGCCACTCTGTCTTGTCAGGGTTGAGCCTCAATCTGTTAGCACCCATCCAGACCCTCACAGCCTCCAGACACCAGCACATCACCTCAACTGCTTTACTGATTTGGGCAGGAGTGGAAATGTACAGCTGAGTATCGTCAGCATACTGATGGTACCTCACTCCATGCCGATGAATGATCTCTCCCAGTAGTTTCATGTAGATATTAAAAAGTAGGGGGGAGAGAACCGACCCCTGAGGCACCCCATAAGAGAGTGACCTAGAGGTGGACCTCTGACCCCCCATTAACACCGACTGCGACCGACCAGAGAGATAGGAGGAGAACCACTGTAACACGGTGCCCCCCCACTCCCACTCCCCCTAGCCGTCACAGAAGGATACCATGGTCGATGGTATCGAATGCCGCTGAGAGGTCAAGAAGCACCAGGACAGAGGACTGGCCTCCATCCTGGGCCCGCCAGAGATCATCCATCAGAGCGACCAAAGCAGTTTCGGTGCTGTAGCCAGGCCTGAACCCAGACTGTAGAGGCCCCAGATAATTGGCTTCCTCCAGAGACCGCTGGAGTTGAAGTGCCACCACCTTCTCAATAACCTTCCCCACAAAGGGGAGGTTAGAGACCGGACGATAGTTAGTAAGAATTGCTGGATCCAGGGAAGGCTTCTTGAGGAGGGGGCGCACAAGTGCCTCCTTCAAAGGAGCCGGGAAGGACCCCTCCCTCAAAGAAGCGTTGACAATCTCCTGGATCCAGGTACGTGTCACCTCCCTGCTAGCAGAAACCAGCCAGGAGGGACACAGGTCCAACAAACAGGTGGCAGAACTCACAGCTCCAATGGCCCTGTCCACTTCATCAGGAGTAACAGTCTCAAACTTGCCCCAGCTGACCGGACAAGAGCATGCCCCTGTCCCCTCGACTGAATCATTATCAGTCGACTCTGCTATACAATTGGAGTCTAGGTCGGCCCGGATCTGAGCTACTTTGTCTGCGAAACAGTTGTTAAAATCCTCGGCGCTACCCTGCAAGGGAGGCCCCGGACCCCTCGGGTTAAGGAGGGACCGGGTCACCCTAAACAGGACGGCCAGGCGAGATTCCACAGACGCAATCAAGGTGGAAAGATACAAAGATCTTGCCGCCTTAATCGCCTTCAAATAGGCTCTAATAAATGAGCTCAATCTGGTTCGATCAGATCCGGACCTACTTCATCTCCATCGCTTCTCTAGACGTCTCTTATGGCACTTCATCCCCCTGAGCTCCTCGGTAAACCAAGGAGACCTCCTGGGGCCAGCACCATGGAGAGGTCACAAAGGCGCAATCCGGTCAATATCCCCCTTCGCGGCCGAATTCCATGCCGCTACCAGGGACTCTGCCGAATTGTGGATGAACGAGCTCGGTAATTCCCCAAGCGGCGTTTGAAAACCAATTGGATCCATCAGGCGTCTGGGGCGGAACCACCTAATCGGTTCCGCCTCCCTGGGGGAAAGGATTGGGGCCGTAAAATTCAGTCGTAGCAGAAAATGATCAGTCCATGACAAAGGCAAGATATCTAAGCCCCTTAAAACCAGATCATTACCCAACTGTTCCGAAAGGAAAACCATATCTGGGGCGTGCCCACCCTCATGCGTCAGACCCTGCACTACTTGGCTCAGG
Source organism: Bothrops alternatus (assembly GCA_034064705.1). Classification (NCBI taxonomy): domain Eukaryota; kingdom Metazoa; phylum Chordata; class Lepidosauria; order Squamata; family Viperidae; genus Bothrops; species Bothrops alternatus. The sequence continues at coordinate 40,880,241 of JARGCV010000007.1, read as the reverse complement.
TCCATGGTTGCCATGGTGACCATGAACTCCTGTGCCAACCCCGAGGACTCGCCAAGTGACGGCAGATTAAAGTCCCCCAAGACCATAAGCCTGGGGAACTCCACCACCAATCCAGCAACCTCCTCGAGTAGCACAGGCAGGGCAGATGCCACGCAGCCTGGGAGGCAGGTACGTAAGCAATATGCCCACCTGAACCCCTAGGTCCAGCATCATAAAGATGGACTCGCAACCCGGAATATCGGAAACAGTGAGCCTGCGTAGGCTGAGGTTCTCCCGGGCCAAAAAAGCCACTCCTCCCCCCTTCCCTGGGGTCGCAGCTGGTGCCATACCTGATAAACTGGTGGGCACATATCCGAGAGGGGAACTCCCCCCCTCAGGGCCCAACCAAGTCTCAGTTACACACGCCAGGTCAGTCTCCTCATCCATGAAAAGATCATGAATGAGGGAAGCCTTATTATTAACCGACCTGGCATTGAGCAACAACAGTCTGAGCCCAGGGCCCGAGCTACGCTCGTCACCAGGGTCATGGGGTGAGCTAGGTTTTTCAGAAGGGCCAGAACAAGGAACTGCTACGAGACAGCAGGACCGAGTTCCCCGAGTGCGGCCTACCTATTTATTGAAGAAATTATATAATGTGATTGTGGCTTTTGTTTGCAGGAATGGAGACATGACACAATGACATTGTGACCTACATGTTGCTTGGCAGAACATCAGAGAAGAAAAAGTCAGCTGCTGAACCTGGATCATCTTTAAATCTTTTGGGAGAGGTATCAAAGATTCACTCAAGATACTGGAGGGTTGACCTTCATTTTCTCATATTTAAGTATCCTTAACTTAGAATAGACAGAGGACTGATCTTACATAACTACACCTAGTATTATGTAACAACCCAGGGCATAAGTGAGTTTGCTAATTATCTTTTCCTTGTGCACTTTGCTGACCAGTGTTGTTCTAATATTTGTCAGCCTTCAGGCACTAAAGTAGCAATATTTGATGTGCTATTTCTTGTGAAAAGGTTTCTAGAATTTTAGGTTAACTGTTTGACTACAGTCCTTAGGAATAAAAGGATATTAACAGAACACACCTTTTATTATTCAATCTCTCTCTCTCTCTCTCTCTCTCTCTCTCTCTCTCTCTCTCTCTCTCTCTCTCTCTCTCTCTCTCTCTCTCTCTCTCTCTCTCTCTCTCTCTCTCTTTTTCTCTCAATCTCTCTCTCTCTCCCTCTTTCTTTGCCAAGTAATTGTGGATGATTCCTCTCAGCCCAACAAGCAACATAGAGAATTAGTTAGTGATACTATTAAAAGCTTAGCTGAGAACAAAGGGTTTTTAATAGGGAAAGCCTAGAATGTATCAAATAATAAAATTGAGCTGCTTAATTTTAACCAGCAATATTGTTTCCATTGTGTTCACACAGACTATACATTACTTAGGGCTCCTTATTATTCAGTGTTATTAGCTGCAAACATACACATCCTTTCTTGAAAGTAGGTCCTGCCTAATGCTAGGGAAGATTTGCTGTTAATATGTTGGCTACTGTATGTCTCAGAAGAGAACACTGTATATTTCAAAACAAGATTCACACCGAGGGGGTGAAGAGAAGACTTGCAGAATAGGTGACCCAGGAAAAGTGTGAAATGCATAACTGGATTGAAGCACAATTAAGTGTTAAAATAACACTTGAGTCAGTCTGGCTTTTTTAACTCCAGAAAAACCCTATCTAATTATGCAAAGCAAAATATAACTTTGGCTAAATAATGAATGGATAAATAAATAGATAATATGGAGGGGGTTTTCTCCCATGTAGTTTGTGTTGATGGTGTACTTTCTTACATTCTGTAGCAAACACTGAGGTTTCATGAAATGGGAATGGGCAGGGAAGCCACACTGAATAGGGAATACTGAAGGGCCAGGAGCCCCGGTGGCGCTGTGGTTAAAGTGCAGTATTGCAAGCAAACTCTGCCCACAGCCTGGCGTTTAATCCTGATAGGACTCAAGGCTGACTCATCTTTCCTTCCTACTGAGGTCGATAAAAATGAGGACCCAGATTGTTGGAGACAATATACAAATAATTCTTCAACATTGTAAACCAGGGGTCCTCAACCCCTGGTCCATGGATCAGCACTGGTCCATGGCATGCCAGAAACCTCTTTCCATGGAACCAGTACCTTGTGCCTGCTATTGTAAACCATCAGAGAGTGCTGAAGAAGCTATGAGGTGGTATATAAGTCTAAAAGATATTGTTATCTCAGTATCATTCCAACGAAATACGACTGCAAGGTTGAGGCATTGGGAGCAAGTAATATCCCACGTCATGAAGTCATTGCACAAATTAAGTATTGGGTGTCATTTGTGCCATGCCGTAATTCAACTAATACAAATTTCATAGTCTTTGTTATTTGTATGACATAATGCAAGTAACAGAACTAAGGCTTCTACAAGACACCAACGCTACTATCCCCCTTTTTATATATTTCCTTATTATAGATGTAAGATTGCTGCTTTTGCATTATTGTTTCTGCACTGTTGAAATCCTGGATACAGAGGAAGGAGGAATAGCTCCCTTCCCAAGCTCTGATAGGTTAGACCAGGGGTTCTCAACCTTGGCGACTTTAAGACTTGTGGACTTCAATTCCCAGAATTCCTCAGCCAGCTTTGCTGGCTGAGGAATTCTGGGAATTGAAGTCCACAAGTCTTAAAGTCGCCAAGGTTGAGAACCCATGGGTTAAACAGAACTTTTCAGTATTAATTTCTGCTCTATTGCTGCCCAACAAGAACAGATAGCATATCTGAAATTAGTGCTGAAACACCAGTCCATTTCTAAAGAGATGAGCAATACATTTATGTATTCAAAACTGGCGTGTTTTGGATCCATGGATAAGATAGAATATGTAGCAGTCTCTGGAAAGCCAGAGAAAGAAGTTGGCCTTCCTCAGTGCAGGGGAAGTCTGAGAAAGTTACTCAAAGTAACTCCACCTTAATTATGTTAAATATATGTTGATCTGGAAAATTGCTTTGGCAGGCTTTTGAGACTCTGTTGCATTATCTAAAAACAATAAAGATCTTTTCCAGAAATACAAGGGCTATCTTATTTCCTGAGTTTGCCAGCTTGACAATAATCTTGAAAGCCTCATTATTTTCTCATCCTAGAGACACTGGATCCTGTGTTCTGCACCTAGATCACAGCTAGAAATTTGTGAAGCTCCCTGCTGTTGAAAGAATAAATAGCATAGTCAGCAGATTGAAACACAGATCACAAGCTTGATCAAATAAAATGGGGGAAAGTAGCTTTCATTCTCTGCTTTTTTTTTTTAAAAAAAAAGAAGAAATGACTGAATAGGCAGTTCCAGTCACTGAAACCAACATTAAGGTTTTCTTTTGTTTCATCTTTCCTACTACTCATGTGCCTAACTCACAAAATAAACTGCCAGATGCTCTTTCACACAAGCCTGAATATGACACTGCCCATCAGTCCCTCCTACCATCACCTTGAAAACTGACAATTTTGCCACTCCTTCCAAGAAGGGACACTCCTGAGATCTTAGGACTGGGGACACAAGCAGTGCATTTGACAGGTTAGATTTTTTTAAAAAAATTATTTTTACAAGGAGGCTCAAGTATCAAGGCTCAGATGAACTTCAGAAAGACCCATGGATTGATTTTTCTGATTATCTGTCGCTGAAAGAAATTTTGTTATGTGTTATGTTTCATTTTCTCTCCAGGAAGCGGAATTGCATCATTGCCACAATAATAAGACTGCTTGGCATGGTTTTATTACCATTGTGGTGGTAGTAGAATGACTTACCCAGATGGCTCATTATATTCCATGTAAAGGGCTGCCATTCTGTATAACAGAAATAGACACATAGCTACTTGCACTACTGTAGATCTAGTTCAAAAACGTAGATAAATATTAGATCTCAGGCCTTGGCTCTCAATTTGTATTATATCGGAGTACTCTCTGAAATGTATTGATAAAAGAGAATGTTTGTAGCTCAGGACTGAAATGTAGGGAGCTTGGCTCTCTCTGAGCTTGGTTGTTTTTTTGCAGATGTTTCCTTACTTTGGTTAGGCTGTTTACTGTTGGCTTGTTCACCAGTTCTTTGATTGGGGTATTGTTCACTTCTTGATTGTTGGTCTGATGTTAAACTTGGTGTTAATCTATGCCAGGGGTCTTCAAACTTGGCTCTTTTATGACTTGTGGACTTCAACTCCCAGAATTCTTCAGCCAGTGTGCCTGGCTGAAGAATTCTGGGAGTTGAAGTCCACAAATCATAAAAGGGCCAAGTTTGAAGACCCCTGATCTATGCTCATTGGGTGTTGATTGCTGGTAGGGAAGTACTTTGGTCTTTTTGCTTCCCTTTTTGCTTATTGAGTGTCTCTTTTGCACATTATGTAGATGTAGAGCACTGGTGATGTTACCTAGTTTGGGTAATGAAATGTCTACCAGAAAACAATCAAGCTCAGAGAGCATCAAAGGCCCTTCATCTTAAAATGCATTATACAGAAAATATTGGGAAAAGGAAGAAGATTGGACAGTTATTGGTTTACAACTTGAAACAAATTTCATCAGTGTTACACTCAGTTTTGCCAACTAGGGAGTCCTGAAATCAAACAGCTAATTATAAATTTCTGGAAAGTATTGAAATGGAAGAAATTTCTCAGGAAGAAAAATATCCTAATTGGCACCACCATTTACATTACAAGAAATAACAACAACAAAAATCCACAATCTATATACTAAGAAAAACCCTTAGAATATAATTTTTAAAAACTTATTGGCATCTATATTGTTGGATGTCTGCAATCAATCTTTCTAAATTTCATGAGACTTACATTACGGTAATATTAAAGCCTGGTAAAGATGACACAAAATATGCAAACTATAGACCAATATCATTGCTTAGCGTGGATGGCAAAATATTAACTTCAGTGCAAGTCAGGAGGCTGCAGAAAGTGATACTATCTATAATATATCAATCTCAAACTGGATTTATAAAAAAATAGACAAACTCTGACAATATTCAACCAGTGACTGATATTACAAATATTGCTCTAGATAAATTAGCTGCTTTAATTTTGTTGGACACTTTGATATACAGTATTCTAGATTGATTTTATGAAGTGTGGTCTAAGAAGGCGTGGGTTTCTGCCATCTTTTGTTCATTGTATTTTTGTTCTGAATTTTCATCAAATAGCTAGAGTAATTACAGAATGTTTTGTTTCTCAAGCTATCTAGTTGTTTTGTGGCACCCAACATAGATGCATGTTGTCTCCTTTAATCTTGATTTTGGTTTTTGAACCAATGAAGTTCTTCCATACAACAGTTTCAAGTTATTAAAGATGGGGTGGCATTCACAACTGGATATAAATTGTCTTTATATGCTGATGATATTATGGCTATTTCTCTATCAAAAATAATTTCAAAACTCCCCCAAAATTAAGGATTATAAATGTATAGTCCATCTTGGAAGTTTTAATTCGTGAGAATTAAGATTCTATTATAATAAAAAGTTCTAACTTACTTCCCTAAAAGACTGGTGTATGTGTGATATGTATGCATATACATATATGTATACAAGTATGTAAATGTACATGTATGTATACATACATATACATATAACTACACATATACACACAAATACAAACATATTAATATACAAACGCATACAAATATATATATATTACACACACATACATACACAAATACCAGAAGTAACTGTAGTCATTTAATATAAGTTGAATGAATGCTGCACAATGTTTTTATGTTCAATGTTGATTGTTTTAATAAAAGAATTTTATATAAAAAAATATATATAAGTTGAAGTTGTAATGGTATTCAGCACAGAAACCGAAAACTGAAGTATTTGTATAAACCTTCATTTGACTTAGCATTATTGTAAAATTATCATGAAGGTGCTAGGAATAAAATAAACCAATGTTTAGATCTGAAGCAACAGGAAATATATTATTTTCCTTTATTATTCAGTAACTAATTTTGCAAACCATATTGCCTAATCAAAGCTGTGTTCCTGTGTTCTTGCTTTTAGTAAATTTCCAGACATAAAACAAACATTTAATTTATTAGTTGTAATTATATCTATTCTGGGTGTCTCCTTCATTGTAGTTTCTTCCTAAATCTCTAATGTCAACAAATTATTCTTTTGCATTCACCTGCTTTGAAAAATGACAGTGACTCAGAATTTAATTTTCTATCTGATGTGTTTTCATGTGGTGTTTTTCAAGAATTAAAAATCTCCCCATCACTGCAAAGTCAAGTTACTAATCATTTCTAATTCAACTATATGTTTGGAATTATGGAATCCAACAAAGATTTTTCTCTTAACCAAAAGTCACCCTGAACTTTAGATATATTAGCTGATCAGTGACTATTCAACAGCCTTTTATACTTTCCATAATATGGAAATAAGCTCTGACTGAATATAATTGAGTTTTAAAAGTAAAACTAAAAAAAAAAACAGCTATGCAATGACAGCATTTTTACAATTACTTTAATTTAATAAATTTAATAAATTAAATTAAAATTAAATTAAAATTAAATTAAATTAAATTAAATTAAATTTTAATAAATTAAAAATAAATTAAAATAAAATAAATTTTAATAAATTAAAAATAAATCAAAATAAAATAAATTTTAATAAATTAAAAATAAATTAAAATAAAATAAATTTTAATAAATTAAAAATAAATTAAAATAAAATAAATTTTAATAAATTAAAAATAAATTAAAATAAAGAGGGAAAATCACCTTTTGATATCCTTTCCTGGTTAAATAGATATACATTGCAGAATAATTCTTATTTCTTTTATTAAATCCCAAGTTGTCCAGGATATTAGAGTTAAATGCATGATTAATTAATTGTGTATATATAATAAATATAAAGAGGAGATAGAATTAAATGTGCAATTGTATCTTGACAGGGTGGACAAGACAGGGACAATGGCACAAAGCATGACCTTCATCCACTATTTCTTTACTTCCTCCATTCCATCCAGATCAAAATCACAACCACACATGAGAACCCACATAGCTACATGCATCACTCTTGCTGTTAGCCTATAAACATAGTTTCCTTTGGCACCAATTGAAATATTACACACACAGTAACAACAAATGTTTTGGATCATGATTTTCAACACAACAATGGTAGGGGGAGACTAATCTCTTTCTCTTCACAGTTCCAAATTGGCATTGGTTTTGAGGGAAATGTGCTATAAAGTATCTAGGGACTGATGGGGAAGGCAAGGCATTCTTATTTAACAATATATCACAATATAGGATATCTGATTTTATATCACTTAGTGCATTATCTTGCATGGACTTCAATAGCTATTCAATAGCTCCTGATAAAAGGTTCCAACTGATTCAGGCCATATCAAAATTGGCAGAGCAGAATAGGCAGAACTGAAAAGAGGGGAATAATTTTTAATAAGCAGTTGGAAGCATTTGAAGGATGAATTAGGTATCACCTGAATGCAGTCTTCAAAACGTGCTCTGAGATCTTTGAGACTTGACAGAACCATGATTTAAATGAAGTGGTTGGGGAAATTGCTAGCTTCTGCTGACCTTTTTCCAGAGACTGGGTGCAGGGGGTTATCTGGAAATGAATTAAAATCTAATATACAGTATTTCAAACTGGCTTTTGGATTCTTAATAAACAATACTTACTTTATCATGTTATTTTATAGTTTTATAGGACAACATTAAACTATTCAACACCTATTTTTTGTTTCCTAGAATTGCAAATTTTTTTTGTACACTGACTTCACATGATTTCATAGTGACTTGATTTAAATGTAACTACTGAAGGCCATCTAATTGCAGTTCATTATTGATATAAGTTAGTTCCTGTGTGCTCACCCATGTGAGCGGCTAGTGATCTTCCTTCAAGCCAAATGTATTTATTTATTTATCACTCAGATTTAGAGACTGCCCATATCCCTCAAGCGGGACTCTGAGCAGTGTACAAATAAAAACATTAAGAACATAAAAACAATGTAACTATTTAAAGAAATTTGGAGAAAACCCCCTGTATAGGTTCCAAAATTCATCTCACATTTATATAAGAATCTGAGTTTTTGTTCCATACAATTATTTTGAGTTGAATAGTCTTGTTGATCTTTCTCACCCCCAAAATAACTTTCTTATGAATCACATATTTTTTCCACATCTGATCAGCTGTAATGGACACAAAAGGAAATTCTATTCATAGGGAGGGAAGGAATATCTATTACCATACTCTATGAGATACTTTGCAAGCAAAGTATACATTGCTGGGGACTAGTATAGGAAAGATCAACAAAGTACTCCATGGCCAATGTTTTGAGAAGTAGAAGCTATTGGGAAAGCTAAGAAAATAGGAATTTAGCATCTCTTTTCTAGAGATATGAATTGATGAAGAAAATGACCCAAATGTTTATCTCATGCATTTAGAAAAAGAAATTGTATCTCTGGATCAATCCAAAGTGAGTGAGGGAATGGTTCACTCAAAGCTATCCATCATTTTAGTCTACCTATTAGTGTAACATGCTATTTTATACACACATCACAAAGCTTTTTAACAAACCGCAAGGGTCAATATTTAAAAAGTCTCCCATTTTTCTATTAATGTTAAAATTCAAAAACTAGCAGTGTGTCAGTCCAGGTGCCCAGCTTTGCAATTTGCTTAACTTGATATCTCATGCTTGATGATCACATTTAATATTCAGTGAGTTGCATTTGTTGCCAGTGAAACACTACATTACATTCTATCAAACTGAATGAGGCTAACTAACATGGCCCTACGTTATCACATACCGCTCTTCCCAACTAACTTGCAGGTTTGCCCATTTGCTATTCAGAAAATCCAGAGTTTGTCTTTATTGTAACCTTTTTTCAAAGGAAAATAGCCTTCCATGTTCAATATGCAGTAGCCAACTAAAAGATGTTTAACCAAGAAGAGCAAGATGTGACAAATACATGGTAATATTTTTGGGGGCAAAAAAAAAAGACACAAACATTTTCACCCAAATCTCTTTTTTAATGATATATACATACTTTTTAATGAAACGTTTGGAATCTGGGAAGTATAGGCTTGAAACGTGAAGGGTTGGCATTTAAATATTTCCTAAAATAATCAGCAAGATCACTGATATATGTATGCACAGAGGTATTTCAGAAAATAACATCATTGGATCATCCTTGTCTGAATTTGTAAGAGAAGTAGGATTGTGTTGTGGGTGTCTCTAGACTGGCTGGGGACATATCAGAGGATGACGAAGCACAACCAGGCCCCTCTGGGTATTTTCCCCTCCCGGCAGCTGAGCCAGACAGTGAGGAGATTTGTATGCAGTCTGAGTCAGACTCTCAAAGTGATGAGTCAGATTTGGAACAGGACAATATATGGCTTGATCCGAGATTCCGAAGGTTTGATAGGCGGAGGTGTCAGTTACGTGGAAAAAGGAAGTAATGGGGGAAGTGACGTATCAGAAACTATATTAGAAGGTGAAGAAGGGACTAATTCTTTGTCACGAGCAACGTTAATCAAGGAGTAGCCTGATACCTTGAGCAGTTCGTTTGAACTCAGTTTTCTGGTGTTTTTGGAATGTACGGAAGATTAATGAGATCTTGGACAACATGAGAGATAAAGAGTGAGTTAATTGGAAGGGGGAAGAGCATGTTTAATCTGAATGTAAATAAATCAGACTTGGCAGTTCTGGCCAACAAAATGCCAGCAGCTTGCTTTGAAGTGAATCTCTTGAAATGTGTTAAATAAAACTCTTAAAGAAATATTTATGTGGAGTTTACTGAGCTGAGAAGGGCCAGATACAACAGATTGCTCGTGACCCAACGAAAATTAGTCCGAGCTTTCAGTACTGCGCAAGTCCAGTGACGTCATGGAGCAGCTTCTCGCTGATAATCCTGCTCTGTATCAATTAGTTCAAAATCTCCAGCTACAAATTGGCAATTTGCAACAGCAGATTCAGCAAGCTGCAGGAGCCCCAGCCCCAGCTCCAGCCCCCCCTCCCAGACAAAGCAGGTGTTATTTAGCATTGCCTGATAAGTTTACTGGAGAGCGTAGTAAATTTCCAGCTTTTTTCAACCAATGCAAAACATTCATTGCTTCAACTCCAGCAGATTTCCAGCTTGATGAGACTAAAGTGGCTTTCATTTTAAGTTTACTCTCTGGTCCAGCTGCTGATTGGTCGTCTCCTCTGATAGACGGACAAGATCCTGTCCTGCGCAATTATGCAGGATTCTGCCAGCTGATGGAAAGAGAATTTGCTGACCCCCTTCGTAGACAAAATGCCACCAGGCGGATACGAGAGCTACGTCAAGGATCGCGCTGCGTAGCGGAATATATATCAGATTTTTGCCGCCTAGCTCAAGAAATTAATTGGAATGAAGAGGCTCTCATGGAAATCTTTCAAGATGGCCTGTCTTCCCAAATCTTGAATGGATTGAGACATACTGTAATACCCGCGACCCTGGATGCATTATATCAACATTGTTTGGCTATTGAGGCGCAAACGCAAGCCACGGATGCCCGCCTGGTCAAACAGATGGTTCTAGTCACCGGAAGTACCAAGCCAGTTCCTGCACCACGCAGAGAATTCCAGACCCTACCTATCACTCCATCCATCCCGGCACCCAGACGTATTTTCCAACCATTGCCGGCTTACACTGAGAGGCGTCCTGTACCCATGGCCAGAGATGAGCCCATGGATCTTGGTGCAGCCAGATCTCGCTTGACCGAGGCTGAGAAGGCAAGACGGAGAGCTGAGGGATTGTGCCTGTACTGTGGAGAGATGGGTCACTTCGTCATGGCCTGCCCCCAGAAACGACGTGGTACGGCAGGTCCTACTCCTGTTCCAGCTCGGCCTCCCACTCAGCAGTTTCAAGCCACCTTGCCGGGAAACGGCCAGAGCCCGGCCTAATGGAAACGTTGGGTCGGGCAGGCGCCAAACCCAGTCCCAGTTCCGCAGACGAAGACCCCGGTCCTCCGAGACATCTGATCCTAGCAACCAATATACTTCTGGGAAACCATGCCCAGGGTATTCCGGCACACGCCTTGTTGGATTCTGGAGCCACCACTAATTTCATGGATGAAGCTTTCGCTCGTCAGCATGCCATACCTTTGTGCTCCGTGAAGCCGCCTATGTTGTTTGAGACAATCGATGGTCGTGAGTGGTTGTCTGGACCGATCAAGTTCATGACCCAGCCCATACGCCTGGTCATAGGACAACATGAAGAAGCCATCCAATTCTATATTACCAAGGGACTTCATTTCCCCTTAGTTCTCGGCCTAGCCTGGTTGAGAACCCATGACCCTTGTGTGGTGTGGTCCCAGAACTTTGTTTCATTTCCCAGTTTGCAATGCGTAGACCACGTACACCAAGTTTGCGCAGCCCAGCTACCATCCCACCCTGACATCACCTTGCCGGCCGACCTAGCGGCCTTTGCAGATATATTCAGTGAAAAAGAGGCAGACCAATTGCCTCCGCATAGACCATATGACTGTGCCATTGATTTGCTGCCAAATGCCAAACTTCCAGGGGGACGCCTTTACTCCATGTCAGAACCCGAGTTGGCCGCATTAAAAGACTTTGTGGACAAAAACCTGGCCAGGGGTTTCATTTGTCCCTCTTCCTCGCCTTTGTCAGCTCCTGTGTTATTCGTGAAGAAGAAAACCGGAGATTTACGCCTATGCTGTGACTATCGCAAGCTCAATGCCATCACGGTGCGCAACCGGTACCCTCTGCCTTTGATTCCTGATCTCATGGACCGTCTCCGATCAGCGACCATCTTCACCAAGATAGATCTACGGGGTGCTTACAACCTGGTTCGCATCCAAGAGGGGGACGAGTGGAAAACCGCGTTTGGGACCAGGTATGGTCATTTTGAGTATACCGTCATGCCCTTTGGACTCACCAATGCTCCGGCCGTCTTTCAACACTTTATGAATGACATCTTCCGGGATTTATTAGATCAATTTGTGGTGGTTTACCTCGATGACATCCTGATTTACTCCCCGTCATGAGCAACTCATCTCCAGCATCTCCGGCAAGTTCTGCAACGCTTGAGAGAGCATCACCTTTACGCCAAGTTAGAGAAATGTCAATTCTATCAAACCACCATTGAGTTTCTGGGACATGTGATTTCTCCACAAGGCATCGCCATGGATCCTGGCAAGGTTGAGGCCTTGCAAACCTGGCAACCACCATGTAAAGCAAAAGATGTCCAAAGACTTTTGGGATTTGCGAACTATTACAGGATATTCATTCCGAGATTTTCTGCCTTGACTGCGCCCCTTACTCGACTGTTACGGAAAGGCATTAAATTCCAGTGGGGCGATGCTGAGCAACAGGCGTTTCAGACCCTCAAAAAGGCTTTTGTTCAGGAACCCATTCTCAAGTATCCAGATCCTTGTCGTCCCTTTGTAGTGGAGGCCGACGCCTCAGATGTTGCTGTAGGGGCCGTGCTTCTTCAAACACGCCAAGATGGCGGCCCCCTATTCCCGTGTGCTTATTACTCCAGGAAACTGAGTCCCTCCGAACGCCATTATACCATTTGGGAAAAGGAACTATTGGCCATCAAGACTGCTTTTGAGACCTGGAGACACCACCTGGAAGGAGCCCGCTACCAAGTTGAAGTTCGGACTGACCATAAAAACTTGGAATTTTTGCAATCTGCCAGGAAATTGAATCAACGTCAGATCCGTTGGTCTTTGTTCTTCGCTCGATTCAACTTCAAAGTCACCTACATTCCGAAAGGGTACAACAAAAGAGCAGATGCCTTGTCCCGTAAGCCTGAGTATCTACAGATCAAGGACCCCTTGCCGCTTCGAACCATTCTGCCTATCGAATCGATCGCAGCCGTGCACGATCCGGTAGATCTACGACGACAGATTCGGGAAGCGCAACAACTAGATGACTTTGTGGCACAGAGGAGGCAAGAGGTGGGTCCCAACTCACCTTGGACCTTGTCCGAGGGTCTATTACGCTTCTGCAACCTGTTATATGTTCCAGCAGGCCCACTCCGTGGTCTCATCCTGACTCAATGCCATGATAACCCTGCGGCAGGTCATTTTGGTTTCTTTAAGACTCTCCACTTAGTGTCTCGGACTTTTTGGTGGCCCAGACTTCGCCATGATGTTCAGTCTTATGTGAATTCCTGTGTACGGTGCCGTCAGGCAAAACATGCCACAGGAGCCCCTCCGGGATTATTACAGCCTTTGCCCACGCCGGAGAGACCCTGGGGGGCTATTTCCATGGACTTCTTGACTTGTCTACCTGTTTCTGCCGGCTACACCGTTGTCTTTGTAGTGGTGGACATGCTGACCAAGATGGCACATTTCATTCCTTGCCGAAGAATACCGACAGCCAAGGTCACTGCTCAGCTGTTCATTCAACATATCTTCTGGCTACACGGTTTGCCTGACAAAATAGTGTCCGACTGAGGAACCCAGTTCACCTCGGAGTTCTGGAGAGAACTCATGTCTGCGCTTCAAGTCCAAGTTAATCTAGCCTCCACGCATCACCCAGAGACTGATGGGGGTACAGAGAAAGTGATTGGCATCCTGGAGCAGTATTTGCGTTGTTTCATCAACGACCAACAGAACGATTGGTCCAAATATCTCTCCGTGGCCGAATTCGCTTTCAACAATTCTCAGCACACTTCCACTCAGACCACTCCGTTTTTTGCCAACTACGGCTATCATCCCAGATTTTTCCCGCTCACGCTCCTCGATTCTCCAGTTCCAGTTGCAGAGGACTATTTAACCGAACTCCAGTCAGTCCAAGAGATGGTTAAGCACCACTTGACTAAGGCCAAGGAAGACTACAAGAGGGTTGCAGACCGCTCTCGTCGCGACACGCCGCCGTTAGCTGTTGGAGATCGGGTTTGGCTCTCCACCAAGTACTTGTTTCCAGGGAGAATTCACCGCAAGCTTGATCAACGTTTCCTGGGTCCTTTTCCTGTGGAGACGGTCATCAATCCGGTGACCTATCGTTTGACTTTGCCTAGGTCTCTTCGTGTACATCCCGTGTTTCATCGCTCCTTGCTTGTTCCTGTCAACCCTGATTCTCCGCTTCGACCTCCTGATCCGGGCCCGACAGCTCGCCGTGCTCAAGTTCCTGTTTCCCGGTTGGAAGTGTCCGGCATCCGAGATTCCCGATGGCTCAACGACCGCTTCCAATATTTGGTTGATTGGACCGGGGGTGGGCCAGCCGCTGGCTGTTGGGTAGATGCTCATGATATTGAGGCTCCTGAGTTAATTTGGGATTTTCATGCTGCGTTTCCCTACAAACCACATCCCATACGGCGGACCCAGGGGGAGGGGCCTGCGGGGGGGATAGTGTTGTGGGTGTCTCTAGACCGGCTGGGGACATATCAGAGGATGACGAAGCACAACCAGGCCCCTCTGGGTATTTTCCCCTCCCGGCAGCTGAGCCAGACAGTGAGGAGATTTGTATGCAGTCTGAGTCAGACTCTCAAAGTGATGAGTCAGATTTGGAACAGGACAATATATGGCTTGATCCGAGATTCCGAAGGTTTGATAGGCGGAGGTGTCAGTTACGTGGAAAAAGGAAGTAATGGGGGAAGTGACGTATCGGAAACTATATTCGAAGGTGAAGAAGGGACTAATTCTTTGTCACGAGCAACGTTAATCAAGGAGTAGCCTGATACCTTGAGCAGTTCATTTGAACTCAGTTTTCTGGTGTTTTTGGAATGTACGGAAGATTAATGAGATCTTGAACAACATGAGAGATAAAGAGTGAGTTAATTGGAAGGGGGAAGAGCATGTTTAATCTGAATGTAAATAAATCAGACTTGGCCGTTCCGGCCAACAAAATGCCAGCAGCTTGCTTTGAAGTGAATCTCTTGAAATGTGTTAAATAAAACTCTTAAAGAAATATTTATGTGGAGTTTACTGAGCTGAGAAGGGCCAGATACAACAGATTGGGTATAGTGAGATGGTACAGGAACCACTAAGGGAATACCAGGACTGGGGGAAAAAAAGTGAAAAATAAATAAAGTGATAGAAGGTGATAGAAAAGGCAAATTTCAATAACATTGCCAAGAAAACTGCATCTTTGCAACCATAAAATAACCAGGAATAAGTTTGACCCAAGGGTACTTTTACCTAATACCGGTAGATTCTGGTATGGTGAGTACATTAGGTATATCAGCTGGTATTTGAAACATCAGAAATAGGCAAGACCTAAAGCTTTGTCAGATCATTTTACCCATTTTATTTGGAGGTCTTTCTGCAGTATAATTTTCTCACTTAACTCGAGGCATGTATTATATAACGTAGCCTGGCTTAATTTAATATTAAGGCAGCATACAAGATGACCACTAAATAAATAAACAGATCTTTTTCCTGTACTGAATAACACTGGGATGTACATATATGCCAAATCCTTCCACCATGGACTGGCAAAGATTCTAGGACTCATTAGATTTTATCTTGTATTCCAAATTAAAGTCCCAGGCTATATATACCCTTCAGCAAGGCCTCCTCCTCCTCCTCATGTCTCCATAGGAAAGCAAAGTCAGTGTCTATAAAAAAAAGTGATATATTTATTTACCCTATCTCATATACTGATGATTTTCTAATATAGGGAGAAAAGTTTGTTTTATAGTTCTTTTTTCCATACCCTTAGCTGTTTTTATGACATTTTTTAGTTTTGCATGCTGCTCATAGTCCTGTGAAATTGGGCGGCTAATCAATTTAAATAAATAAATAGTATCAATTACAGAATTTTATCACAGAGTGATCCTGTTCTTAAACTGATCTCTACCACAATAGTCCACAGCATGTAAATGCTTTATTGGTTTGTTGAATTTCTATCCTGCCACAGTCTTCTGACTTTCAGCAATTTACTGTACAAGACATGCCAAAAATTAAAACATCCACAATAGGATTAAAACAATAAGAAATAAAATTTATTGATGAAATTAATAATGAACGAAAGCAAAAGAATAAAAATAAAAGAAAAAAGAAAGTAAAAAAAAGAAAATGATGATACCTCAGAAGGCTCTTTGAAAAAAACTCAGTTTTTAAAAACTTTTTGAAAGCCATCAAGGACAATCATCTCTGCAGAGAGACAATTATCAGTGCTGCACTGAGAAGCAGCACCTTCTAGCATTGGCTTCCTTGACCTCCCAGATGTGAGAAACAATTTCTCCATCAGTGTCCTAGAAGGTGAGGCTGATACAGGTTGAAGAAAGCAGATCTACAGATCTGCAATGTCAAGTCATTAAGGCAGGCATATCAAACTCGTGACGTCATGTGATTTCGCGCAATGTATTGGGCCGGTTTTGCCATTGCCAGTAATGGGGTGGGCGTGGCTTCCACGTGACGCATCCAGCCCGCGGGCCAGCAGTATAACACCTCTGCACTATGCTTTATAGGTATCCACAGCATATTCCTTAGAACGTATCTGGCAACCAACTGGTTAAGTCTTCTGATGCTTCTGTGATTAATTTAAGAGCTGGAAGCTAGCCAATGAAGGAAAATAAATCATGAGGTCTCATAAGGATCTGCACTTAACTTGCTTAAGGACTATGTGAAATGAGTCAGAGATGAGTAATAATAATCAGGATTGAGAAAGCTCAAATAAATGATATCCTTGATTCAGGGAATGCTTTGGTGCATAAACAACAGAACTTCTCTTCAAAAAAGTTCTACTTGTACAATCAGAGCCATTGGATGTTTGCTGCCTAAGGGTACCTCCCTCCTAAAAGTTTTCTGAAAACAAACCATATTTCCTATTACTCTGCTCTGTGCTACCCAAGATGTGATTAAAATGCTGGATTCGTTTCAATCATGTTTCTGCAACACATTGTTGGCATGATAATCAAAATCACATTTTTGACTTTGACCAGTTTGCTTTCAGTGAACCAGTCAAATTAATCAAAGGTGATGTTTAATTTCAACAAAAAATGCAAAACTAATGAAAGCATGGAAGCCCACAACTTAATTTCAATTACAATGCAGAGAAGATGACTTGAAGTTGAAGTTTCTGAACATTTTGAAAGATAGGGATTCAGATTTAAATATTCACAGGAAATAAATCAACTGTAACCTCATTTATTACAGTTTCCTTCCATCACACATTCAAAAGCATGAAAGCACTCAAATCGAACCATTTTACTTGTCTAATTGTAGGATCTCTTGCCAACAGAACTAACAACATCTATACTCGATCCATTTCAAACTAGTACTGTGAGCAAAAGTAATGTCAATTGCTGGTAATCATTTGAAAACATTTATGTAAATAATAGATAAATTCACTTCTTTTTTTCTAGAGCAGTGGTTCTCAACCTTTTCTTCACCATGAACCTCTTTTAAATACCTTTTGTGGTCACAGACCATGGTGATGGACCACCAAGACCTAACTCAAGATATAAATTATGACATGTCTTCAAGCCTTCATGGACATCTGTGATGACATTGTGGCCCCCCAGGACACCACGGACCACTGTTCTAGACAGATATCAAGATGTCATTCCATCTCATCAAATAATGTGGCCACCCTGTATTCTTTATTCATTTTATCACTTTTTTGATGAAATGAAAATTATCTCCAATATTATTGTTCATAGGCAGAATGTAGGAGTTTGGGCCTTTCCTTGGTTGCAAGGTTCATGAGTCTCTTATCTTTCATCGCACAATTATTTTCTCAGTGGCTTGCTTGCCAGATTCACTAACTTCTTATATGTCCATTAAATCCTAAGGAATTTTTTTTTCTAATTCAAGTGCAAACCTTACATCCTTATCAGTCGGTATTAATTTTTCATGTTCACATAGACATCTGTCACTTTTATAAGTTATGTAAAATGTTTAATCTATCCATTGTTCATCAAGTGCAAGTATCCAGATAAAAGTTTTGATTTTTTTGCCTCTATTTTTTTAAAGGTCAAGTTCTAAAATTAATTATCATTAATTATCATAATATTCATATTTTTCTTTCCAGTCCTACTTATTATTTTGTTTTATAATAACTGCGTATGTTGGTAATGTCAGTATTTTTCCCTCAAAGCTTAAAGAATGCATAGAATGGAAAAGCAACTTCTCTAAATTTGAAACCTATAAACATCTTCTTATGGTTATTCAGTCTATTGTAAGTATTATATCCAGATTTAATAACAATCCAGCTCTCATGCATTACAGTTCACTTATTCATAAACATTCAATAGATTCATTCATAATATGAAGAAGAATCTTAGTATTTACAAGCTTTTGAAGCCTGCCACTGCGGATAATATATTTTCATGACCATTTTAAAGGATTGTAATCTTGGAAGTTACATTTTAAACAGGGCATCTGTTTTCAAATCGAAATAGTATTTCTGGTACATTGTTACATTGGACTTCTCATTTCCATATCATATTGTTACTTGCTTACTGAGAGTTTCTTCAAAGTTTGGAGTGACTTTGTTTGTATTTTCTATAATGATATTGCTTACCTCTGTACAATCAATTTTCTGTGCTTTAAAAAGGCCCTACTACAAGTTGAAGAGATCAAATCATTTGCCTCCAGAAATGGAAAGCTTTATAAAATATGAAAAGCACAAAATGAAATTTGAGGAGAGATGCTGAAGACAGAAAAAAGGGAACACTCAAGAGGTAGATTTATTCATCTTTTTTCTAAGATAGGTCACTGGATCCAAAGGGATAAATCTATGAAGAGCATCAATTATGCCCTCTGATAAATCAATCTGAATCAGAGGTTGGGTATAACTATATTTGAAAGTGAGCAGATTTTTTTGTAATTGCAACAATGCCTCTTGATTTGTCTCTATGTAGTCAATCTTCATCTCCTCCTTGGCTTCTGTTTGCAGGAAGCATAGTCACATTTTAAAAATTAATCTTAAATGGAGACCAGGAACTCTCAGGTCCATGGGTCACATTTGCATCATGGTCCAGAGATTACTCAACCCTGATTTTAAAATAATATTTTAATCTTCTACTTATTTTTACAATATGGACATTTTCATTGATTAAAATACTAATATTAGACTAGCACAACTGGCATAACATTTTGTTTGTGGAATGACTGAATAGTGAATAAATGAATAAAGCAATGATTTCTTTACCAGTCTGTTATTTCTATTTATTGTCATGCTTTATTTTTGACAATGCAACAGTTGTGCTCCTAATGGTGTATGTTGATAGCAAAATAGACTGTAGTTGAAAAATCCATGGTCCAATTTCCTGAATTCCTGATATAAAATCAAATCAGAAAATTAAACATACCCTAATCCATCTAATCCACTCTTAAAACCATTCCTCCAATCTGTTTTTCCATTTGGCAAACATTCAGACTAGACTATAAAAATATTTTAACTTTTAAATGTTTGAAACTTTAAAAAGCTTGTTTCAATTTGTTTTGGGTAAAAGCGAACAGCATCAATTGTAGCATCAGAAGAGTGAATTTGCCATATTCTCTTACTTTCCTTTCCAGCACAGACACCATATTAGGGCTTCAGAGACAAGTTGAGAGTTGCTGCTTCTTTGAACATTTCAAACTACCAGGAGGAAGTGAGAAGGGAGAGGCCTTGAGCATCAACAAGAGCAGCTGTATATTATGGAGCAACCCAGGTTAAGAGAGCTGGTATGCAGTTTGAGTGTCAATATCAGACCTGCCAGCACTTAAACCTCTAAATAGAAACAATCCTTTTCTACATTTGTTGAGAAAGGT
This sequence comes from Bothrops alternatus, assembly GCA_034064705.1. NCBI lineage: Eukaryota > Metazoa > Chordata > Lepidosauria > Squamata > Viperidae > Bothrops > Bothrops alternatus. The sequence goes on along the minus strand of JARGCV010000007.1, from coordinate 40,860,532 downwards.
ATAATTTTATTAGAAGTCAAGTGTATTGAAGAAATGCAACAATCACGCACCAAGTTCAACTTCTCACTCCCTTAACTGCCTTCCATCGCTGACCCACTCATGACCAGTCAGGTTCAAGCAGATGTTTTCAGAATAGATAAATGTAGCTGCCTTCTTCTTTCAGCTGCGTGATCTTGAAGCAACATATTGGGGAGATACAGAGGTTTCTTTCGTTTTCCCCCAAGCATTCCCCTTCCCATCCACCTTCCCCAGAATTCATGGCAGACTGTCACCGCAGGGTAACAAAGCACATAAGCAAGCGTAAGGTGGTGGCAGCTGACAGTCCTTGACTTTTGCTTGAAGAACAGGTAGAAGCCATGACTGTGAGAGTAGTTTAACAAATTCATTGGTATGCCAATTTTGTATGTTTATGGATCAAGGAGTCTTATTCACAGATCCTCATGCCTTAGTTACCTTTTGTTTGGATTAGTGGAATATGCCAGGGATTATGAAGTATGAATATAAGGCAGATCAGGACAACTCATAACAGGAAAAGTTTTTACTCAGCTGAGGTGTGACAGATGATTTAAAATTATTCTGACCAGCTTCAGAAACACAGTAAACCCTGGACCACAGGTATCATTCTGGAACTCTGGCACATTGTATATGGTGATGCCATTATCAGTCATGCCAGAAAAGAGAAAGAATCAAAATCTTCTGGCTACAACCTGCATGAAATACTTGAGGAATTTTACTAGATGCAAAGATCAATAGATCTGTCCTTACCTCAGAGTGACCTCAAACGACCATCTCATCCCATTAGTAGCTTTGGGGACAGCTAGCAAATGCCTGATGACTCTTAGACACTGAGTAGGCAGGGAAGAGATCTGACTGGGGAGACTGAGAATGGACAGACCATAGCTACATCTCAGTCAAACTCTTTTTTTTTTTAAATATTTTTTTATTGATTTTTAAAATGTATTTTAACAGAAAAGAAAAGCTAATCATATCAACTCTTAATATACAAATAAACAATCAACAACAAAACATAAATACAATTTCCAATACTTCTAATAATAATAACTCAAGTAAAAATAAACATCTCAAACAATTAACCATCATCCTTCTCTAACTCAATCCTATTCTTCCCCCTTCTTATCAACTTCCACTTAAATCAGCCTTCAATCCACCAAAGGCCACCCGAACAACCCATTAGTAACAGTAATTAATTATTCTTCCATCAACCCCAAATACAATTGAAAAAACATCATATCTAAAATTATACGGCTTCCCAGAATGATTACAGGGTATAACAAAAGAAAGCCCCACTACATCAAACAAAATTATTATATGATCTTAACAAGAATTTTAAACTATATAATATGTACCTTCTCTAAATCAAATCCATCTCAAAACATAATAATAATAATAATAATAATAATAATTATATTCTTATTCAATTTAATTTGTCATAATATATCTTAATATATATCTTCATATAAACATCCTCTTCTAAACCTTACTTATAATATAAACAATCAACTCATCTTGTTAAGAATAATATTTATCATTAACATCTAAACCGTCGATCTAAGTCAAATCTACTAAATTTAATTTGTAGTAGTATATCTTAAAATATCATTTAAACATCCTATCTTACAACTTACTTATAACCTTAATCTTTAAATCAACCCATAATCTTAGATTAACCATAATTCTCTCATTTAATTATAAATTTCTTTTAATCAATCAACTTCTGGACTCTCTCACCTGAAAAATAAACCTCCATAATAAAAACAAACTATTTATAGCATTTCTAACTTACATTCCAATCTAATGTCAAACCTAGATCACCAAAACAAATACATCCTTCATCAATTTAATTATATCAACCTTTAGTCATCTTACTCATAATCTTAATCCTTAATTCAATCCATAATTTTAAATTACCCATAATTCCTTACATACAATTTTAAATTTCATTACTTCAAGCGAATTCTAGGTTTTTTTTAACCAAATAAAACGCCATAACAAGGCCACCCTTCCAAATATTAAGTCTCTCTTCTGTATTTCTTCAGCCCCGTAAATAAATTGCTTCTTAAATTGAGTCTTCCTTTCTTGAATCAAATCCTCTTGCTTTCCATAGATAAACTGTTCATCAAACAAGATCCATTTCGCTTTATAGTCTAATTGCTTCATAAAGTAAAACAATGTCTCTCTTTTGTGAATTAAGTCCTCTTCTTGCTGCCCAGCTAAACAGAATTCCCCTTCTTGAAACAAAACCTCTTGCTCTCCATAAACAAACTTTTCATCTAACAAAATCCAGTTATAGTCTTCATTCTCAAAACCCTCCTCTTCTCTTCCCTGTTGATCTTCTAATTTCTCTTGTGTTATGTAGTAATCAGCAGACAATTGTAAATCAGTTTCATTTGAGGAAAAGATTTCAATTGATTGATCTAACTCTTCTCCATGTTCAGATTGTGAAATAAATTGTTCAGCAGTCAGTTGTACATCAACTTCATTTGGAGGAAAGAATTTAGCTAATTTAAAAAATACTTCTGTGAAAGCCTCTTTCAAAAATGCTTTAAACTCTTTAACCTCTTGCGCAAGAATCTTCTGTGTATCAGACCTTTTTTCATAAAATTCATCAGTACAATCCAACTTAGGTTTAGCATTTGGCTGTAAATTCCACTCCATTTTAAATTTTCAAATCACAGCCGTCTCTCTAGCTGCGCTTGAGAAAACAGGAAGAGAGAAAAAAGTAACAAATTCCACTTTCACTTTCCAGCACTTTCCCTATCAATGAAAACAGTGAAAGCTAAACGCCATTTTGAAACATTGTTGATTGTAGACGTTAGAAATGTATAACCAAAAAAAGAAAACAATAAAAATACTTGCAAACCATTTAAAACTCCTGTAGTCATTCAGCCTGCTTACAGTCTCTCCAGTGTTGAATTTTTAAAAAGCAGAGGTGGTCGCGGCGTCTTTCTCTGCCCGAAGACAGAAGCGTCTCTGGATAGGAGCGTCCTCCGGAGCTATAGGGAGCTCACTCTTAATCCCTGAAAACTTATTTTCCAGGGATTTAAGAAGGCTCAACCTTGCTCCCGATGCTCTTCACCTCTCCTTCGCCCGGAGAGGGGATTTTTCACCGCGAAAAAACAGCTGATGTGTGCTGTTTTTCGCGGCTTTACAGATCCAGATGACGGAGTCTCACAAAGGAGACCCTGGCGGCGCCGGCGGAGCCACCGGAAGCCATCTCAGTCAAACTCTTAGTGCAAAACAAAAACAATAACAAACGAACAAAAAGAATTGTTGTGGATTTAGGAACATTATAGAAGTTATCTGAACCTTCAAGGTCAACCTTGAATTAAGGATAAACTTCATATCAGTGTGTACAATTAACCAGTGGAACAGCTTGCCTTCAGGAATCGTGGGCACTCCAGCACTGGAGGCTTTTAAGAAGAGACACTAGACAGTTCTCCTGCTTGAGCAGGGGGCTGGACTAGAAGATCTCCAATGTCCCTTCCAGATTCTGTTCTGTTCTATTCTATTCTATTCTATTCTATTCTATTCTATTCTATTCTATTCTGTTCTGTTCTGTTCTGTTCTGTTCTGTTCTGTTCTGTTCTGTTCTGTTCTGCTCTGCTCTGCTCTGCTCTGCTCTGCTCTGCTCTGCTCTGCTCTGCTCTGCTCTGCTCTGCTCTATTCTATTCTATTCTATTCTATTCTATTCTATTCTATTCTATTCTATTCTATTCTATTCTATTCTATTCTATTCTATTCTATTCTAGTTGTGCTGCATTCAAATTGAGTATTCTGTTCTGGTTTGGAAGATACCAATCTTTGCTGACACTTAAAAGGAGTAGCTGGGACAGTGTGGAAAAAAAGTTACTTTTCCCACCTACTGTATACACAGATGAAAAAGGCTGCCCAATCTCTTGTTTAAGTTTTGGAGTAAATCCTTTGTGATCACATAGTTTAGGCAGCTTTGGAGTCTCATGCTGAGTCATATTAAAATGAGTAACTTCTACCTTTAATCCTTTTAGTTAGAGAATTAAAAAGATAGAAATTTGGACACCATTTTCTTTCAAAGTGATACTCTAGAATTGCATATAAACCAGTTAACTTATTCCTGGGCCAACGTAGGAAGTGTTGGACTATTTCTGGAATACTAAATACAGTCCTACTGTTTATTCATTTTCTATGCAGAAGCACATTTAACATGGTTTTCTCATAAAGTTTTAGAAATGACTGAACAGCAACAACAATTAATTGCTTAAAATCTTAATAAAATGTGAGAACATACCCAACAGTAAATTAATTCTAAATTAAGCTTACATTTGATTAAATTAAGTCAATCATCCCTATTATAGAATGCATTCTAAAGTGTCCAACTCAAACTGGTTTTTAATTTTAAAAATGTTCTGTGTTTTTTCTCTACAGAATGGGTTTAGATCATTACAATTTGGACTTGAGCAGGAAGACTGGGAATGATCTCTTCAGTTGGCCTTTGGTTCATTTTTGCTCACCTGGCTGCACCATTTGTGACATTTAGCACAATGGGCTTCAAAGGAGACAATTTCAACAGGCTGACTTGGTAAATACATTTTTATGCTGAAGGATGTCTGGCGATCCCTTACGATGAGCTAATCTGAAGGGATTGCAAATGGAGTGGCTTTTGGCAGGCAGCTTCGTATTGTACTTCTGAATGCTGTCTAGGGATATGGCAAAGTGCAGGCAAAAGCCCCTTGGCTTAGCTAGATTATTGGATGTGGGATAATAAGCACAGATGAACTACTGCATTGAGCCAGGTTGGTTTTCTCAGTTGTGAAAATGTCTTGATTTGCTTCGAGACATTTCTACGGAATAAGATCTGCACAGTTAATGGAGGGATACACAGATTCTTATTACACTTCTTGAACTATTTAATAAAATATGTGGCTTATATAGGAAGATTCATGTTTTCATTTCAATGTTTGTAGACAACCTTGCAACAAATGTTGAGATGGAAACTAGTTTGGAAATGTAGACTTTTAAGGGAGGGAGAAAAACTTCAAATAAGTGATGAAATTAAACAATAACTTATCTGTCTTTAGTGACTCTGAAGATGTTATTCACTAATGAGCTACCTTTTTGCTGATCCTCCTCCCCCAGGTCAGATTTTCTTGAGTTCCATTAATGTTATAATCCATATTGACAAAAATAAAAAGAAGTAGATGGAACAGGTTTAAATAGGGAGCGTCTGTCATACAGGCTCTGAACTGTAAAGACTGAGCAATTATGTACCCTGTCAAAAATGATAAAATCTGGGAACTGCCAAGAAGCTTTAGGCTATTTTGGAGAAGGAGGATAATAAATCATTAGATAACACAGTACATCATTGGTGAATGGTGTGAGGAAGGAAATATTTAATTGAAAAGATTCCACAAGAAGAACTGGAAAGGCAATTCTGAAAACAACAGTATTTGAATGCTTCCTTTGATCAATTAGTGTGACCTGGAGGACAGTAGTGTGACCTGGAGGACCTCTCTCTCTCTCTCTCTCTCTCTCTCTCTCTCTCTCTCTCTCTCTCTCTCTCTCTCTCTCTCTCACACACACACACACACACACACACACACACACACACACACACGGAGAGTTGGAGGGAGGGAAAGAGAGAGAGAGAGAGAGAGAGAGAGAGAGAGAGAGAGAGAGAGAGAGAGAGAGAGAGAGAGAGAGAGAGAGAGAGAGAGAGAGAGAGAGAGAGAGAGAGAGAGAGAACTTGAGAAGGAGACAAAGGGTAGGAAAAGAGGTCATAGCTGCCATCACACTATGACCACCAGGACACCAAGTAAGGTATCAATAACTGATAGTCACAGTTATCTCTTAATACATTTCAAAGATCCTGTCACTGTATTTGACCTTATGGTATCCTCAGTGCTTTTTTTCTAAAAAAAAATGCTGGAACCCACACACGTCATATAACCCACCTTGCCTACCCTACAAGGTTCCATCCCAAAAAGGTGCCAAAACTCTGTTCTGGGCGCTCTGTGAGGAAAAAAAGCCCTGGGTATCCTTAACCTTGACCTTATTAAACCCTCCAGGCTTGCAAGCTTCCTGCTCGTGAATGATGGACTAGACAGATTTATAAGTTGATCCAGCAAGGGTCTTATGTTCTTATCCATGAGTGCTCTTATAAAATGGCTGCCAGGAGATTTCCCCCTTAACGAAACTATTGCCATGAGAATATAACTAATTCCTAATCATTAATTTATCAGACACTCTATTGTATATTGTCTACTGATAAAAAAAGTTTTCTTCTGTTTGCTTTTCCAAAACTTCGAGAACAAGCTAAAAGAAAGCCTGCAAGAATTACAACACATAAGAAACCAAGAAACAACAACAAAAATCTCAGACGTGCTTAATCAACCAATAATTCTCCATACCGCAGGTTATTCCACTCCCAAGCCATTTTACATTAATATATTTCAGAGCATTTAGACACACTTCTAAACGGATTATTGGGTTGTAAGCATTCTTAATATTGATTGAGTGTGTGTTTGATATTGTCCATTATCCAGACTGAATACAATGCTAATTCCTCAGAGTAAATAGCTGGAAACTTCTTTAAGTGGCATGACAAAGGATCATTTAAGACAGATATGTCAAACACAAGGCCCGGGGGCCAGATGCGGCCTGCAAAGTGATTTCATGTGGCCTGCGAAGCCATCTGGAAACAGTGAGGGAATGGCCCCTGGGCCAGCTGGGAGCCAATGTACAATTTTGTGATGGTCATCTATGCTGAAACACATTCAGTCTTAGCTCCATAAGCCCCCCCCCTGCATGGCCTGAGAGGAACAGTGAGGCTCCTCCAGTGGATCATGCCTTGGCACTTGCCCTGGTCCCACCCCCTTCTGCCAGAGACCCTCAGATCTATCCCACTCTTGCCCAGCCCCCACAGGCATCCTTGATGCAAATGATGTAGAGCTGGCCACACCCACTCCATCCACGCCCAACCAGTAGGATGCACCCATCCTGGCCACACCCACCCAGCCCCCTGAAGGCAACCGCAATGCTGATGCAGCCCTCAATGAAATTGAGTTTGACACCCCTGGTTTAAGACAACAAGCACCTTTGTGTTGCCTTAGCCAACACAAACTTTGTCATTTTTATTTAGCAATTGTTTCTGAGTGATAAAAGACAAATCATTTGGAATTGTATATCACAGGGATTATTTGATCTGTAAAACCCTGTGTTACTTGGAATTTTTAATGCAATTTCTGGGAAACAACTTTTTCTAAATTATAGCATCATCAAGGAGATTGTAAACAGAAATGGATAAAGTGCTTTTTCCAAACCTACATGCTGCCCCTCCAAAAAAATATGTTTCTGTTGTAGAGTTGACTGACAAGTGTCCCAGAATGAAAGAATTAATTCATCTCCTCCTAACAATTCTGAAAAACACCGAATTTTGGTATTAAAGAATAAAGGAATGAGGCAAAGAAAAAATGTAGTGACTGAAATAGAATGTAAACATCTGTCAATCAGCCTACGTACATGGATTTATACTGCATCCAGTTTTGGTCACCATGATGTAAAAAAGATGTTGAGACTCTAGAAAGAGTACAGAGAAGAGCAACAAAGATGATTAGGGGACTGGAGGCTAAAACATATAATGAGCAGTTGCTGGATTTGGGTATGTCTAGTTTAATTCTGGGAGTTGAAGTCCACAAATCTTAAAGTTGCCAAGGTTGAGAACCCCTGGTATAGAGTTTCCTGCCTAAGTAAGGGGTTGGACTAGATGATCTCCAAGGTCCCTTCCAACTATTATATTATTATTATTGTTGTTGTTGTTGCTGCTGTATTGTTGTTATTATTATTAGTATTAGTATTATTATTATGGATCATCACACAGTCAGCCAGATGTTCAGACTGGATTTGGCATTTTGTCTACCTATCGAGTCCTTACTAAGGACCTGGGATAGGCAGATGTGGATGTTTGATGGTATTACAGATATCGTCGCAAGATGGAAGCAGTTCCTAGTAAGGCCGCCTTTTGCAATTTACTAATGGCAAATTTGTCAATGCCAATGGTGTTCAAATGGTGCTCCAGTTGTTTTGGGATTGCACCCAAGGCACCTATTACTATTGGTACTACCCTTGCTTGCTTTTGCCATAGTCTTTCTATTTCTATTTGTAGGTTTTTGTATTTTGTTATCTTCTCCAGTTCTTTCTCATCTATTCTGCTGTCTCCAGGCATTGCCACGTCCACTATCCAGACTTTTTTTGTCTTTCTTATCAACAATTGTTAAGTCCGGGGTATTATATTGCAGGTGCTTGTGTGTTTGAATTCTATCATTTAATTTTATCATTTTCTATGACTTTCTCTATTTTATGATCCCACCAGTTCTTGCTTACAGGCAAATGATATTTCTTGCAGATCTTCCAATGCACTGTTGTTGCTACTTTGTCATGCCGCTGCTTGTAGTCAGTCTGTGCGATCTTCTTGCAGCAGCTTACCAGATGGTCCACTGTTTCTTCAGCTTCTTTGCATAGGCGGCACTCACTGCTTGTTGCTGTCTTCTCATTTGTCCTTAAGGCTTGGTCTTGTGCAGCCAGAATTAGTCCCTCAGTCTCTTTCTTCAATTTTCCTGCTCCTAGCCATTGCCAGGTCTTTTTATTATCTGCTTTCCCAGCTATTTTTTTAATATACTGGCCATGTAGTGCTTTGTCTTCCCATGCCTCTATTCTGTTCTTCATTTGGTCTTTCTTGTAGGCCAGTTTGGTCTCTTCAATAGTCAGTAAGCCTTCCTGATATACTAATTTCAGTGCATCTTCATCACTGTCCTTCACATATTCTTCCAAAGCCATTTTTTCTTCTTCAACCATCTGATGTATTTGCAGCATTCCACGCCCACCTATTTGCCTTGGTAGATAAAGTCTGTCAATGTCACTGCATGGATGAAGGGCATGATTCATTGTCATTTTTCTGGTCTTCCTATCCATTGCTTTTAGTTCTGCTTGAGTCCAGTCCACTATTCCAGCTGTGTATCTAATGACTGGAATTGCCCAGGTGTTGATTACCTTTATGGTATTTCCTCCATTGAGTTTGGACTTTAAGATCTTCTTCACTCTCTTGATGTATTCACCTCTAATCTTTTTCTTGACTTCAGTGTGCTTGATGTTGTCAGCTTGAAGGATACCCAAGTATTTGTAGTAATCTTCCTCATCCAGACTCTTAATGTTATTTTCGTGGGGCATCTTGATTCCTTCAGTTTTCACTATTTTTCCTTGTTTAATAGTAAGTGTAGCACATTTGTCCAAGCCAAACTCCATTGCAATATCTTGGCTATATATACAGACAGTGTTGAGCAGCGATTCTATTTCAGATTATGTTTTTCCATACAGCTTCAGATCATCCATGTAAAGAAGGTGGGATAGTCTGGCAGATATTTTTGATGTTTGATAGCCATGTCCTGAGTTATTCAGTATTGTTGACAGTGGAAACAGTGCAATAACAAATAGTAATGGTGATAATGAATCTCCTTGAAATATTCCTCTCTTGATATTAACTTCTCCCAGTCTCTCACCATTGATCTGCAACTGTGTCTTCCATTGTGCCATTGATCTTTGCACAAATTTTCTGATGTTTCTACTGACTCCTGTTATTTCTAGGCACTTGATTATCCAGTCATGTGGCAGAGAGTCAAATGCCTTTTTGTAGTCAACCCATGCCACATTTAGGTTGGTCTTCCTTTTCTTGCAGTTTTCCAAGATCATTTTGTCTATTAGCAGTTGATCTTTTGTTCCTCTGCTATTGGGGTGGTTTCCTTTCTGCTCAGGTGGAAAGAGATTGTTTTCAACTAGATGCTGTTGTACTGCATCAGCTACCACACCAGTTAGTAATTTGAAAGTTGTTGATAAACAGGTAATTGGCCTGTAGTTGCCTGGTGTTGCCCCTTTTGCTGGATTTTTGATTATTAGGTAGGTTTTCCAGTTGTTAGCCACTTTTCAATTTCTGCTCCTTGTAGTATATTGTTGAACTGCTTGGCAATGAGTGGGTGTATAACAGTTAGATGTTTCAACTAAAACCCATGCAGTTCATCTTCATCTGGTGCTGACCAATTTTTGATTTTCCTTGCTCTTTTTTCTACCATTTTTGTTGTTATTACTAGTTCTTTCATTTCAATTTCTGTTTTATTTGCATCTACCTCTTTTAACCAAGCCGCATCCTTGTTGTATTTCTTTGGGTTATCCCATATCTGCTTCCAGAACTGCACTGTTTCTTCCTTGTCAGGCACTGACTGATTCATTGCAGTTTTTCCATTGATGGATTGGTAGAAATGTTTCTGATTGGATTGAAATTGGAGGTTCTGCCTATAGTTTGCAATTCAAGCTTTATTTAATTCGTCCAGGCGGAGAGCCTTTTCTGTGGGGGACGATGTGGAATGAGCTCCCTCCGGAACTCCGGACATGTCATGATCTCCGCACCTTCAGAAGAGAATTGAAGACTTATCTCTTCAATCAAGCCGGCCTGGCCTAGAGCTCCTCGGGTTTTTATGTAATTTAAATTAAGTAGTTAAGGTTTTAGTATGGGATTTTAATTTGGTTTTTAGTACAGCCTAGGTTATTTAATTCTGTTTTAAATATTTATTATTGTTACGTTTTAAATTTGGCTGTAAACCACCCCGAGTCCTACGAGAGAGGGGCGGTATAAAAGTTTACAAATAAAAGTTTACAAATATCTACTGATTTTCCTGGCTATAGCTGTTTTGCTGCTTTATTATTTCCAGTGCTTCCTTGATCTTCCTTGTTTCTATGTGGTATTTCTTGATTAGGTATTCTTTAGTCTTCTCATTCTTCAGTTTCTTTTCTTTCATCTGTTCTAGCTTGCTTGCATGTGATCTTAACTTGCTGATCTTATTTTCTAGTCTAACCTTCCACTATTTGTTTGTTTTTCTTCTTTGTTGATTTTGTATCCCAGGTATTCAGTTATAACTGCAGCTGTGCTGTACATTAGTTGGTTTGTTTCTTGCAGTGAATTGGTGCTTATACTTGATATTGCAGTATTTGCATCTTTTAATGCTTGTGCTAGCTGTTTCTTTGGAACAAGCTTCAATGCAGGCAGCCTTATTCTGTTGTTTTTGTGCTGTTCTAGATGCTCAGTTATTCTTTGTTTCAATTCTTTTATTTCTTTAGTTAGAGGGTTTTGTTCTTCCTGAGGAAGAGGTGCCTGATTTCCAAATGAGAACAGTTGTATATCTCTGCTGGATTCCTTCACTGCCAACTCCCCCTGGTTTGCCTCTACATTCTGAATTACTTCTGGTAGGGCTTTGATTTCTTTGCCCTGGGTAAATTTTTGCAGTTCGTCCAATTCTGTTTCTGTGAATACTTTATTTCATATTATAAATTGGTGTTGATCTGCTAGTCTCTGCTCTGTTATTTCTGATTCTGGATGTGTACTTTCCAGAACTGGTGCATTCGTTTTAGATATCCTCTTCTTGTTGGACTTGATATGTAGTAACAGATCATTATTTCTTTGTTTTCAATCACTGTGTATCTGCACGGGTTGTTGTTGTTGTTGTTGTTGTTGTTGTTGTTATTATTATTATTATTATTATTATTATTATTATTATTATTATTATTATTATTATTATACACCATCAGCAATTCCCAAGAATCATAGGGCAGCTCTCATCAAGTAACATTCTACATTTTTAGTCTAAACAGATAACGATAAAAGCATGACTCACTGTTGTCAGGATTCAGATAGAGACACTGTTGATAAACCAGTTTAAGCAGGTACCATAGCTTCTACCTTTGGTTCCAGTAGGAGCTGTGAGTTCAAGAAAACTCCGAAGTTGCATATTTGATTGTTCAGAAGGAGGGTAACCCTACCCAATGCAATCAACGGGGTCATCAATTATCCAAAGTGTTATGGACAAAGTATCAAGCATGAAAACCAAACTCACATGTGTAGAGTTCAAACTAGCTACTTTATTGTTCTATTTCAGTTGTATAGGAATCTCCGTAGATTGGTTGCTTTCATCTGGGAAAAATTAGATAAGGCTTAAAGGTATTTGGAGGGTGCGTAGAGCTTTGCACACTTGTATTAACATAACAAGTCCAGACTAACTCCCCATTTGAGTCCTCCTCCTGACTGGGATGGTGGCTCTCCAACACAAAGATAAATTTGAAGGACTGCCTTTTCATGATTATTTCTACCCATCCCATCAGGTCTGGCAGATGAGATATGCTGATTTTGGCTGTGGTTTGTTTTGTTCTCCAAGCTTATTTTAATATAATTCCTGAAAGTTTTGTTAACAAACTAGGTAACATCATCATCAGGATTTCCTTGTCTTTAGCTCATCAGCGACTTGTGTGCCAGTGTGGTCAGTTGTTTGGAGGTATATTTGAATTCTGAGCAGCTGATTGGTTCTCTTGTGGATTAGCACTTCATATGGTCTGGTTTCTTATATATTGATATGTTGGATCTAAATCAATATGTTTGTTAACTGCTCCTTTGGTGGAAAATCAGTTTGCGTCCAATAAATTTACGCCCATATAACTTTGAAATAATAGGAAATATTTGTAGCTTGGGTTTTACATATCAATATGTAAGAAACGAGATCATTCAAAGTGTCAATCAACAAGAGAACCAATCAGCAGCTTGGAATTTGAATATAGCTCCAAACATAAGCACACAAGGTGCTTATGAGCTAAAGAGAACAGGTCAAGAAACTCCTGCTGATGATGTTACCTAGTTTGGGGAACATTCAGGAAGTATATTAAAACAAGCTTGGAGAACAAACAAACCACAGCCAAAATCTAAAACCCAAGCTACAAATATTTCATATTATTTCAAAAGTATGCACCTGGTCTAGTCTGCTAAGGAACTACATTTAGCAGAACTTAGGAAGTGGGACTTTTCTGCTGTGGTGTCTTATCTGTGAAATATCATAAATCCCTCCCCCCAAGAGGAGACTGGCCCTCTCCTTGATGTCTTTCTGGAAGTTCCTTAAAACCTAGTTTTGTCAACCTGTATAGTATTTTGTCAATACTATACATAAACTACACAAAATGATTGTCTATTGATGAGGAAATCTCCAAATAAAAATGATACTATCACCAGGAAAAGGTAACAAAAGCTGGATAATAAAGAGGCTATCTGACCAAATTGAAGCCTTAATGAATCAACTGGAACAAAAACTAAACACACTGCTTACATACAGTGGGTGCTATATCATCAAACTCATTTGGAAAATGCAGAAAACAAAATGAACAAAATGAAATTCAATGATGAAAAAATTAAGGTTCTAATTTAGGCAAGAAAAACCAATGCACAGGTACAGTATAGGTGGTACCTTGCTCAGTAGTAGCAACTGTGAGAGATCTTGGAGTCCTAGTGAACAATCACTTAAATATGAGCAAGCAGTGTGCTGCAGTTGCCCCAAAAAAGCCAACGCAGTTCTAGGCTGCATTAACAGAGGGATAGAATCAAGATCAGATGAAGCTTTGTTAAGACCACACTTTAAATACTGCATCCAGTTTTGGTCACCACAATGTAAAAAAGATGTTGAGACTCTAGAAAAAGTGCAGAGAAGAGCAACAAAAATGATCAGGGGATTGGAGGCTAAAACATATAAGGAACGGTTTCTGGAATTGGGCATGTCTAGTTTAATGAAAAGAAGAACTAGGGTTGACATGATAGCAGTGTTCCAGTATTTCAGTGGCTGCCACAAAGAAGAGGGAATCAAGCTATTCTCCAAAGCACATGAAGGCAAGACAAGAAGCAATGGATGGAAACTAACCAAAGAGAGAAGCAACGTAGAACTAAGGAGAAATTTCCTGACAGTTAGAATAATTAATCAGGGGAACATCTGCCTCCACAAGTTGTGAATACTCCAACACTGAAAGTTTTTAAGAAAAGATTGGACAACCATTTGTCTGAAATGGTATAGGGTTTCCTGCCTAAGCTGGGGAATGGACTAGAAGACCTCCAAGGTCACTTCCAACTCTGTTATTATAATTCTAATTTTAATTAAGGACCACAGCTTTTTGAAAATGTAAAGCTCCAGTTCGTTGAAGCGGATGCAACACTGTAATGCAAAGCAAAGGCAAAAGGAGTTCCATTTCCAGCAGATGTCCTTGACAGAAGCAGTGAGAGATCCACACTTTTGAAGGGAATCTGCCATCTTGTCAAGATGTTCAGACAGAAGCAAATATGACATGACATGGAGACTGAAAGTAGACGAGGTGATACACTTTTTATAGACCAACTGTTGGTGAAAACGAATGGGGAATTATTATTATTTTCTTAGAAAAGTGCCAGATTGAAGTTGTCATTGAGAATTTTTTTTATTATTTGCCTACTATATTTATTTAAAGCACTTTATGCCACTGAGAGTCAAAATTACTTATAATGTTGAAGAAGAAACCAGTCTTTGTGGTCTAAAAAGCACAACACAAAAAGAAAACAGACTGGTGATAAGTCTAATTTAGGCAGGGAGTGAGGGCATCACAGAATCCTTATAAAAACAGCTAGAAAGGTAAATTCACAAATTAATAAACTCAAAGGAAATTATATGAAGTCTGTGAGTCAGATCATCTGAATTCATGCTTCAAAGTATGCTTATGTGGCACTGGATTTTTCAGGGAATAAGTTCTGTCAACTCCACTGAGCTTTAATTTTTGACTAAATATGCTTCAGATTGCTTTGCAGCATATGAAATGGAAGAAATAGTAAGGAACTAACATATTTGAAATAAATCCATTTCTACAGTTGATGATGGACTTAAAATGTATTCATAGAACTGTAAACACTACTGTTATTTGTAGAGGGAAAGAGGTTCCCAAACACTTCCACAGTGTCAAGACATTGCATTAATCCTTTTTTCCACAAGCAAAATGCTACTGGTGACCTCCTATTTTGTATGTATCTTTTTTTCCTGCTCTGCCCATTCACAAGGTGTGTTAAGCTCAGATTCCAATTCCTGATCTAATGTGAATGTAGGAAGCTACCTTATTCTGAATTAGATCTGTGTCCCATCAAGCTCAGAACAGTTTACACCATGGGTGTCAAACTCCCAATGTCACATGACGTGTCGTGATGTACCGTGACTTTTTACCCATTGCCGGCAATGGGGTGGGCATGGTTTTGGCATGACGCATCCAGCCCATGGGCCGGCAGTTTGACACCCCTGGTTTACACAATTACAAGAAGTTCTCTGGGATTTTGGAATGTCTTTCCAAAGCCTGCCCCTTGTGCAGCAGAAAAGAATAAAAGATGAAGGACACTAGAAGAGAACAAGAATTCACTGCTATATCTTCAAAATCAGACCTATAATTCTCATGTCCCAAAGATCCTTTTCCATGAGGCAACTGGACTTTCTTGTTTTTTGTTTGTTTGTTTTTTGAAGATGTTTTGCTTCTCATTCATAAAATTCTCATATTTCTAAATGCTGCTACAAGAATGCACATCATTTCCAAAGTGTACTAAAAATTCAGGGAACTGTGTTCTGTAGGCATCTCACACATTCTTAGGGCAGAACCTATACTTTAGTAAACGAATCAGCCAATCCAAACCAAACTCAATCTGAAGCTTGGTCTTTTTGCTAGAGGTTCTCTGAATAATTTAAAGGCAGGTGAAGATATCTACCCATCATTCTATGGAATGAGATGTCTTTATTTTCTAAATTAATTCAAATGTGGATGAAAGCAGCAGTGTGAAAGTTATTATTAAATCATAGTTCAATTTCTATTTGTTTGAGGGTTTTTTATAAAGAAAGCTCTATTCCATGCTGTGTAAAATTGCAATTATGATTAGCTAATGTTTCTAATGATTCATTGGTATGCACTCAGATAAGCTTATCAGATGATGACTAAAGAAGGCATGCCCAAGTCACACAGAACATTTAACTTTAAAAAGCTAGATGCAAAGTATAGGCCCATATTCAAAGCATGATTGCTATCTTAAAGGATAGAAATTTCTTTAGAAAGTGATTCTTAATATCATTCCTCTAATTATTGAATTGAATCTCTTATGTGCATGTATAACTGAATATTTTATCTGAATACTGTATGTAAGTATGCATGGCAGACTATCATATCTGGCCTTATAGTTCCAGGCCTTCTATCTGACAACTCCACTCCATTGCCCTTGTTCTGTCTTACCTAATCCAACCTGTTAGAAAGTCTAGTCTTATCTTCATAAAATAGCACTGAAAGTCTAGCCCTGTCTTTTTATTGCATTTGTTGTTATCTGTACGTCTTTCCCCTGTGGATTTCCTTCTTGGAACTTGATCCTCAAATGAAGACCTTGGAGACCTTGGTAATTCAGCTGTTGGTGGACAGGACTGGATATTGCCAGTCTTGATCCTGACTACATCTGATGCACAGTTCCTTGAAACTTCCCTGTGTTTAGATTTGGGCTCCTGGCCCTGAAGAGAAAAGCTTCTTTTTGGGGGGAGGGGGGAGGATGCATGTGAGATTTTAGGGTTCCAGAGTATAGCTCTTGCTGCTTTGCTTTTTTGTAAAAGACAAAAAAAAATAGCTGAATAACAATTCACTACTACAGGGCAAGAAAGAATTTATTCCTTAATAAATAAAAGGAGCAGATGGTATTCAGAACAAACTATATGTGCATCACAGCATTGATCTAGCCTCTCTCAGCATCTTTCTGCACAGTTTGGAGCACAGTCCTATGAAGCTGAGGAATTTATTTGTACAACTTTAACATTGCATCAGGCTTTATTTCTATGATTAATGAGCAACGTTGGCCTCCCATGGAGTTATCCTTTTGGGAGGAGTTATGCTGTACTGTGGCCCATAGGCCAAGAAAAAAGCTGGTGGGGATTCACCCCTGGTGTTCTTTTTTAGCTCCTGGAACAAGGACTGTATTATCTTTCCCAATAGCTACTTCTATTCATTGAGAAATAAAGGTGGTGATGGTGGGAAGAGTCCCACAGTTCTTAGCAATCTTTCAACATAAAAGGGCACCACCCTGGAAACAGAAAAGAAAGAGTGGATCAGAGTTAAACACAGGTTGTGGTTGCCACAGTGTGGCTCTGTTTCTGCCTGCTATTTCACCGCAAAAAGAAAAGCAGCATGTCTTTAATGTGACTTTTTTTTTCTGTAGACAAAATGGATTGAAGAGTTCCAGCATACCACAGCATACCAGTAAAAGAGCTCTATATTTTGTGTATTAGTCCTAGGGGTTGGTGACTAAGGCAAATATATTTGTTAGGAAGCTTAGGATATAATATTCTAATTGAAGATATTGGCCATTGTGCACCTAACAACAAAATTTTTACTTAATATCCATGGAACCATTTATCTACAGGCAATGTTAAGCCTATAATGTCAATCATTTACAAAGACAAAGTGTTTTGCTTGTTCTTGTGATGTATCACCATTAGGCTGTTGCATGGGGGTGGATATGTCTCTCAATATGTTGTGTTTTCTTTTCCAATTTGTGGATTTTTCAAGTATATGCTACCATATCACTGCATTCTATATTTTCCCCAAAGTCAAATATGCCCGTCCCCTTCAAATCTTAAGATGTAGTTAACTGTGGGCAACAAAACCAATCACATTTGGAACCTGTGCAACTTTTTAAAAAGGAAAGGGTGGAGGGATGGGGTGGAAAACTCCTTTTTAAATTACACAAATCAGTCTCTAAGGGTGGGTAGAGATGTAGATCAGTCAGCCTCAGGCAAAGATTTTGCATCAAAGTTTTCTGTATGATGAATCATTTCACAATTTTTGAAACAAGATCATAACAACAACTAAAAACAGACCCCCCTTACTTTACTGGAATTAATGATAGCAAAGTAAGCAAGGATAATGACCAGATTATGACCAGTAGTAGGTATCTATGAAGAAGATATCCACTGACTCTGCTTTGACATTAAAGTCCAATTCTGTGGAGGCCATGATCTCTATCCACAAAGGGACCAGTTACCTTACCTTACAGGTGCTGACTTCCCCAGGAAAAGAAATGTGCAGCGAATCTACTTTTATTAGAAACTACCAATTAGCACTGGGACACCCTATCCTGTACTTCACAGAACTGCTTTGAGATGTTTCACTGTCAAAACTAGCTTTCCATTGCACTTCTCTGGAGATCCAATGCACAGGTGGACTTTAAATATCTACTCTGGCAAGCTAGCAGGACTAGTGAATTTTCCTTAAATGATCAAGAAATTCTTTGGTAGTTCTTCTGATAGACTACAAAACAAATAAAGCCCTATCTCCAAGTATTAATCTTCCTTGACACACAAGTCAAATCAGAAAGCTAGCATAATCCTCAATAAAACAAAAAATGGAAATATTGAGAGAGAAGCACTGCAGAAACTATTAGGTATATAAATAAAAGTTATGATCTTAATTACACATTTATTTTCTTAACTAGACCCAGAAACTTGTGATCTTTGTTATCTTTAGCCAATTCTGTTTTAATATCTATAGTTTTAATTTTTACTTTGTGACACTGTAAATCATCAAGAGACATAATTAAAAACAGTATCTTTCAGATCTTGTTTGACATACCAGGGATTTCTGTGCACTTTACTGAACTCCTTCTTATCTACATTTGTGTACCCTAATAAGATAAAATAGTTGAACAAGACTTTGATGGTAAACAGCATCTATGAAAGTTACAGCAGGTTTATAAAAAGGGATAATTTTCACAGCCACATAGAGAAACCGTACATATTTGATATAATTTTATATATGTCTTTCCTAAAAACCAGGAAAAACTATGAAAAAATTTCATTAAAATAATGGCTATGTCAGTGATGGGATTCAGCCGGTTCACATCACTTTGTCAGAACCAGGAGGTAATTTTTTGTTGCCCAGACCCAGAATGGACTTCTGGAAGCGGCATCCACACAGAGAACCAATTGTTCACATATTTGAATCCCACCATTGGGCTATGTGGCTCCTCAGTTTGAATAGCTAGTCTAAATTTTCCTCAATAATATTGGGGGGGGGGGTTTGCCATGTCATAAAATCCATTAAAATGACAGTAAAATATGTCCTTTTATCTGAGAGCATTAACACTCATCTAGCTTCAACAGTTTCTCCCTGATAATTATCCATCTAAATGTGTTAATTCTCTGTTATATTAAAGTAATGTTTTTAATGAAATGGTTCCCCTTTTAAACCAATGTAGGATATCCTTATTAATATCTGCCTCTGTGTGGGAGAGGCTTACCAGTTAAAGTGTTCAGTGCTTAGGGAAAGATAAGGAATATTTCTCCTCTCCCACTCTAAGTGAAAGCAAATGGAAAGGCACTAAAGCCTCAGGCCAAACACAAAGATTTCATCTTTTATTACCGTTTGTAATTACCATAGAAATAACGATAAACAACTCAACTCAGTGCAGAGAGATTTAATGCTTCCTAGCTCTGCCCGTTCTGCAGCTAAGAGGGGCAGCTGCACCCAAGGAGGAGAACCAGCCTGCCAATTATTTTCTTTCAGCAATGGCATCTGCTAACGGCAATAGGAACTTTGTGTCTCCCCAGATGGGGACTGACTCAGGTGCTACTCCAACAAATGGCAATCACAATCCAGCACTAATGTGGAGAACAGCCATCCTAAGTCATAACTCTGACAATGTTTCCGTTTCTGCTTCATTGCAAACTCGAGTGGTTTGAAGATCCAACTTTGGTTACCTTATTGTAATGAGATTCCAGATGGTCCACAGTTTAATTCAGATGAACAGCTCATTTAGCAGAAGAAGGCCAACAATTCAGCAATTTTGAGAAAAGTGTACGGAAGCAAAACAGGAGGGGAGTGTGGGGGGGGAGGGAGAACACCCATAAAATATTAAAAGGGGTTTATACTGAAGCTCAAAAAACAGGCATTCAGCTGGGCCCTACCACAGAGCAAAACTCATAAATGTTTAAGGACTTCTGAATCACTCAGACTTTCTTTACTGGTAAGTTTACATGCACTGGGAGAGAACAGGAAGTAAGTTAGTTTTTAGAATACAAGACGTGTGTTTTTTACACAGTGTCTTTCACGTGAAGCGGCAGCTTGGTTTTTATACAGAAAGACTTCAACAGGAATAAAAGAGCTGAGAGCAATGTGCAAAACATTCATTTTTACAATGGAATAATCTTAGCCAGAACAGGTTGTAATGTGTTTACTTATATATTAGAATGATTTTTTAAAAAATAATAATAATGCTGATATCAGAAAAATTAATTAAGCCATAAACATATTCTTCCTTCTGCAGTAAATATTTTTCTGATTAAATTAATAAATTAATTAATGACATGAAAGGGCCTTGTATATCACAGTACTAAGTGTTTCAATAATGCCACACTTTTCTATGTTCCAAAGTAATTTCATGGAAATATTAGGACTTTTTTTCATTCTCAACAACTTTCTGGATTTTTTTACATGCTGCTTTTCTCCCCTATGGCTGAACTGAATAGGTTTTAGGCTGCTATATCTTTAAGACATTCAATGCCCAGATGAGCTAATCTAATTTCTTTTTTTTTCTTTTTTTAAAACAAGTTTTATTGTTTTTTTCATTTTACAAACAAGTGCTTAAGAAACAACGTGGTGGCAGGGCAATCGATTGTCCACAAAACAAAGTCATACTCATAAAGTTCAGATTAAATCATTAAAAAACCCCTCTCTTTTCCCTCTAATGACATATTATATTCAAACTGATATATTTCGATACAACTAAATCAATCATAACAATCCTCAATAACCTTTCATCCACAAATCCAGATCCTGTGTTAAGCTTAACTATTTCAATTACTATATTCTATATTTCTAATCTAAATACATCATTAACACTTCGGGAGTGTCCCCATTACCTTTTTCCTTAACATATTCAATAACTATTTATTAATATCATTCCTTCTTTTTTTATTCTTCTTTCATTACAAAGTGACTATCAGTTCTAATTAAAAAATATTAGTTCAAATCAGAAACGAAAAAAAGAACAAAGAAGAAAAAACAAAAACAAAACAAAACAAAAAAAAGAAAAGAAAAGAGAAAAAATACCTTTCTATTTCTATTAAACTTTATAATCTAACAATCAATACCTCAATATCTGTATTAAATTTCTTTAACCTCCTCCCAAAATTACTATATCCAAAACATATTAATACATAGACAAACAACTTATTATTAAGTTCAAACCTTTAATTAATTTTTATTCAATCTAACATCTTATTTAACCATCTTAAGCCATAAATCAATCCATATCTAATAAGCCTTTTAAACCCATTACATAAAGCCTTAAGTCACATTCTTAAATCTTATTGTAGCTTTCCTTTTATGCCAAACAGGTTTCCATAACAACGCCTCTATATCAATGAACAAGTCACTTTTTATGCCTTGTAGTATCCTTTGAATCAAACAGAGATGTCCTCTTTTCTGTTTTAGAAACCTAGCTCCTTTGTAAGTAATCCCTTGTTGTTTTGAAAAGTCAAATCTCCACGTTTGAAACTGTTGAATAGCAGGCTCAATTATGTCCAACTTTGTAGATGATAGTTGTTTATCCAAGCTACCATAGTTCTCAGTTCGTTGGGTTTGTCTGTCCATTTCTGTTGGTTTTAGGGTTGTAAGTGGTTTAATTGCAGTCCTTTTTAGTTCCTCAGAGATCTCATCAGCATGCATATGAAGTAGAATGGAATCTTCTTTACCTTTAGTTAATCCCGCTTCTGTTGTTGTTGTTGTTGTTTTTTTATCCATAGAGTGCTCAGATAAAGTCTGGAAGTCAATTTGTAAATTCAAAGCAGAATTTCTGTTTTTTATTTCCATAGTAAATTCTTTTATTTGCAAACATATTTCATCAGTAACTTCGTAAAGTTTTTCCAGTATAAATTTATAGTCAAGTTGAACCAAGGGTTGCTCCATTTCAAAGATAATTAGAAACAGTCTAATTTCATTGGCAGTGTCTGCTCTATTTTTCCTAGCCAGGGAACCAGAATTCAACCACTAAACCACCTTTTATGGCCACAGAATACAAAAATATCTAAAATAGTAGACAAAATTCCTAACTGGCAATAGCAGTAACAGTAGCACTTAAACTTATACATCACCCTATAGTGCTTTACAGTCATATCTAAGCAGTTTACAGAGTCAGCCTCCAATGATCTGGGTCCTCATTTTACCAACTTCAGAAAGATAGAAGGCTGAGTCAACCTTGAGCCAGACAGGATTGAACTCTGTCTAACCACTGCACTACCAGGCTCAATTCAATTGAATGCCAGCAAAAAAAAAAAAAAATATCAAACCACTCTTTCAGTAATTCTATCATCCAGATCCAAGAAAAAAAAAAGAATGTGTGCTGATCTTCCATGGCTTTGCTGTGAATTCAAAATGTGAGTTCTGTTGCGATAAGTTTCCATTTCTCCGCTAAGTTTCCATTTCTCAGTCTTTGTTTCTGGATAGGTTTCCATTCTCTCCTACAGGCTATCCCGTAGCTGATAGCTGCACTAGGATGTGGAGGAACAAGGAAATATTAAGTTTCGTTTCCTAAGAAATGTGTCGGGGCTTTCCAAGTGTATGTGTAACTGTGATTGGCTGTGGATTCAGTCATGTAACCAGCAGCTTTTTGATGTGAATAAAAGGACTTGCCGGATTTCTATCTGGGCTTCCACTTCGAGACAATCCCCAGTCTCTGTCATTATTCATGGGAGCTGGGAAACGCCACAGAGTTCCACACATTTTTCCTAACAGAGCCAGTACAACACACACTGTGCATACTTTGAAAATTGTTCAGAAGTTATTGTATTTGTTGACCTATCAAAATCACAGTGTCTCTACTGGTTCCAAATAACTATTTCCAAATTATTTTTTTAAAACATGTAGAGTGTGATTGATCAAATGCCTCAAATACTCTGGACCCATCTATTAGGATGATTTTTTTTTTTCAGAATTTTCCCCCCACACACACACACTGAGACAAACCAAAGAGCCTACTGTATACGGTATACTTGAAGATAAGCCAAGAATTTTAGGTGCCAAAATACACCCCCAAAACTGGGTCTGGCTTATTTGCCAAAAAACATGTATATTAACTTATTTATGTTTTCAATTTATGCATTTTTTTTCTTTTGTGATTATAAGATGCCCAGAGTTACCCTGCATTAAGATAAGCAGTCAATAAATTTAATAAATAAATAAAGTATTGAGTTCAAGTTGTAGATCTAAACACACTCACCCAGAAATGAAGAATGTTGTGTATACTCATGTATGAGACCATCTGCGAATAGGCACACCCCTGTATTTTTAACCAAAATATCATGGAAAATGTGCCATCTATGGATAAGCGAATTGTGAAAATTAAAACACACACACACACAAAGAATTCTAGAGTTGGCTTGTTGGTGGATGATGCATTTTTCATATTTTCATTAAAAATTTGAGAGTTGGCTGATTCACATATGGCCTTGCATGTAAATATATATATGAAATGAAACCAAGTTAAAGGTTCTTCTAATAGTCTTCTGGTTTTGAATCGCAAGGATCTCCTATCTCAGTGTTAAGCATACATAATCATGTTTAACCTCTGAGTCCACACAACTTCATGTAGGTACTAATTAAAGACTGAATTGAAAACCACAGCAATGGAAATCCAGCTTTAAAGATTTCCAATAGAGGGAGTGAAATATGTTTTGTAGTTACTAGAGAAGAGGATTAATTTATA
This sequence comes from Bothrops alternatus, assembly GCA_034064705.1. Classification (NCBI taxonomy): domain Eukaryota; kingdom Metazoa; phylum Chordata; class Lepidosauria; order Squamata; family Viperidae; genus Bothrops; species Bothrops alternatus. The sequence goes on along the minus strand of JARGCV010000007.1, from coordinate 40,836,894 downwards.
CCAGTAATTAAAATGGCAGAACAATACTCAGGCCTTAATTATGATAACTGTAGCCTCTAAAGTATTGCACTTGAAATATAATGGGTATGCAAAGATATGTGTTAGAAATGCGAAGTGTTAATTCTATCTGGGAATGTTCCCTAGAGGCAGTATAATCTTTACATATGAAGACTAATGATCTGTACATCAGTTGTGTAACAACCTTGGATTCAATGACTTTTAGAACTGCTGTAATATGTGGGGAAGCACAGGGTTGCACCTTTATTCCTTTGTGTTCTTTTCTTGTTCACACTGATTTGTGTACTTCAGGATGATGATGATGATGATGATGATAATGATGAAGAAGAAGAGAAGGAAGAGGAGGAAGAGAAGGAGGTGATTGATGAGGAGGGGGTTAATCAGAATGATGATTTTGCATAGTAAACAGTCACAAGTAATGTACAATGTTTAAGGGGTATGGAGCTCTTTTAATCTCTATGAGTGAAATTGATAGGACTTCTCTATCCCATATATAATAAAATATTATTGAAGTATTTGATGGGGTTGGTAAATCATGACTTCACAAGACTGTTACTATAAGAGAAACTGAAGGGAACTTTTGATAGAATCTTCTCTGAAGGGCAATGTAATGAATAAAAAACCTGATTGATCTGGAATATTCCAATAGTACATATTTCTTGAAAATTGACTATGAATTACAGTAAAAACAAGGGGAGTAAATGGGATTGAATTTAGGATTCTGTTTGTTAAACAGCTCTCACTGAAATACAGGGAGTTCATTCATGACTAATTTAAATTTCAATTTAGTTTTCAGTGGAAACCAGATGGATCCCTTCCTCATATCCCGTCCTAAAACCTAATAGAACCCTTTTAGCAACAGCCTCCTATTAAAAATTATAATGTGATAAAAAATAAATACTTAGATACTTGTGTGAATAATAGTCCTTGCACAGTGGTCAGTTTTCCGTGAAAGCCTTTGTTTTGAAATATGAGGTAATGTGGGATGAGAATCCAGTGGTGAAAAGAATGGACTAGTAATCCAGATTCATTTGCAACAAACAAAGGTAATTATTTTTTTATCATCTTTAAAACAGCCTGACCTCTTCTTCTTTATGTAGATAATTGTACTTTTAAGTAACATTAATAAAATATTCATCTAGAAGAAAGCATGGTTGGCAGTATAATGGACTTCTCTAATCCTAATATTCTGAAAATAGAGCATTTTAAAAGAAACAGCTCCTTGGATTCTGAAACTGGGGAGGAGAATCTGATGAATTGCCCTCCTGGACCGGAGAGCCAAGGAGGAGGTAGTTTCCATGACTAATATAGAGCTGGGTGTTGACTGTGATAATGGAGAGATGGATCCAGACTTTGGCCAAAAGCCCAGTCATAGCAGTTTAAAAAACACTGGTCTGTATGTCTCCTTGAGAAGAAATAAAATCAGCTTTTTTAATCAATCAAAGTAGGGGCTCTTGCTCTAGATAGCATTATTAAGTTGTCGAAAGCAACTTCTCTACTTTGGGACCTGCTCCTCATTTAAGACAACCTTCTCCTGTTTCTCACCTTTGGGGACTCTGATTTTTTAATCTTGGGCCACTTCCCATGAATTCCAATGGCCCTGGATTCTTGGACCAATGTGTACAGTAATGGCTCCCTTTTCTGTTTTGTTGCTGTCAATACACAGTGTACCACTGAGACTCACTGTTAAATTTCAGGCAAGACCTCTCTTCTTTTTTAAAATAATTTTTATTTAAAGAGGTTTTTTTTTTCAAATAAAGCCATGCAAATTTAAAGAAAAATTAAAGACAACTGATAAATAAATAGAAAAATGAGGAGAGGAACATAAGAAAAGGGAAAGAAAGAGAGAAAAATAAATATATATAAAGAGGTTTCTGAACTTCTTTAAAACAGTTATAAATGCATTTATGTTATCCTCTCTCTGTGTCTCATCATGACTCCCTTCTTTCCATATTCTACTATTTCTAATAATCAAACCCATAAAGCACAGGTTCATTTTTTTCCCACTTTCCAGCAAAAATTCCATAAAATGTTTCTGGTCACTAACAAATGTTATTGTCTTTTCCCTAATCAAAAGCCAACATGGTGCTAGGGTGCATTAACAGACGGAGAGAATCAAGATCATGTGAAGTGTTAATACCACATTACAACACCTTGGTAAGACTGCACATGGAATACTGCATCCAGTTTTGGTCACCACAACGTAAAAAAGATGTTGAGACTCTAGAAGGAGTACAGAAAAGAGCAACAAAGATGATTAGGGGACTGGAAGCTAAAACATATGAAGAACAGTTGCTGGAATTGGGTATGTCTAGTTTAATGAAGAGAAGGACTAGGGGGTGATATGATAGAAGGGTTCCAATATCTCAGGGGTTTCCACAAAGAAGAGGGAGTCAAGCTATTCTCCAAAGCACCTGAAGATAGGAGAAGAAGCAATGGATGGAAGCTAATCAAAGAGAGAAGCAACCTTAAACTAAGGAGAATTTCCTGACATTAAGAGCAATTAATTAGTGGAATGACTTGCCTTCAGAAGTTGTGGATGCTCAAACACTGGAAGCTTTTGAGAAGAGACTGGAGAACCATTTGACTGAAATGATCTAGGGTTTCCTGCCTGAACAGGGGACTGGACTAAAAGACCTCCAAGGTCCCTTCCAACTCTATTATTATTATTGTTGTTGTTGTTGTTGTTAAAGTCATTTTTGCCATCTTTGCAAATTAGCCATTCCTCCATTGCACATATTTCAGAATCTTTCCATCTTTGTGCATATAATAATCATGTTGCAGTTACCACATACAAAAAACAACCTTCCATAAGTCTTTTCTAGTTGCCTTCCATTAATCATAGCAAGAAAAGGTCTGGGATTTTCTACTTGCATATTATTGCCTGATTTATAACCTCTAGACTAAATGTTATATCTGTCTATGCCACTCTGTGGCACTGATTTATTTCTAAGAAGAAGAAGAAGAAAAAATTGGAAAACAATTGTTGTTGATTACCCTTGGCTACTTGGACCAGGACAAATATGCTGAAACTTTGATGATCAAAAAGCCAAAAAGTTATGCCTTGCAGTTTCTTCATGAGACTGAGTCATTGTACAACTGGAAGCCCCACCCCAGCCTTGCCCAGAACCTTGATGTGAAAGGCCTTTTTGGTGCACTGTTGCTCTTGAGCTTTTTTGTGCAGCACCAGAGCCACACTGTAGTGTGTAGAGCCACAGTGTAATGTGAAGCCCAGCCCCCATGCCGGGCACCTCTTGTCAGCAGCAGGAGCAAGAAGACACAGCCAAGGTCAGCTTGGCAGGTGGAGCATAGGAAGGCAAGGTAACACGGGTGAGTGCAGCTGGGTCTGTGCTGGCTGGCTGTGGCTTCTCAAGTGGTGGCACGCAACTCCAGAGCCATGTGACCTTCAAGTCAGGTGGCAGCATGGCAAAAAGGGCAGAGATGGGAGATTGGCAAGTGGTGGAGACAGAGGCAGCCTTTTGATTTACTGAGGCTCTGAGTTGGAAGGAACCAAGTCCAGAATGCTGGAACTGAGGTAAGTATCCACTTAACAAGTCACAATGCTCAATTAACAATGGCAATGGAGAGTGCTGGGATTGCTGTTGCAAACCATCGTCAATGTGGTCACATGACATCTTGTTTTATAATCACATCACCCAGCAGTCAAAATTCTACTTCCAAGTGTGGTTGTAAGTTGAGGGCTACCTGCATATATTATACTGACTATACGCTTGCAGTAGAAAATCTAAAGAGTGCCTATCTTTTGTCACAATGTAATTAAGGAAAAGTTAAACATAATAACAGAAGCTGTTAATTTCTGATAAGATTCAGATGGAACAAAAGCCGATAAGGTAAGAAGGGAATTGTGAAAGACTAATTTTTTTTAAAATGACACAGCAATGTTTTATTGCATAATGTAGAAGATAACACGATCTTGTGCATTCTGCTCAGAATTCAATTCCATATTACTCCCAAATGTGTAGCAATATGAATGCAGCCCCAAGCATGGTTGAGATAAAGAATTTGATTTCTGTACAAAGGGGAATGTTTTCAGTGCACACAGAGATGTTATAAGTAATCAGAAGGAAGAACGAGACATACAATTTGTCATTGTATATGAACACATCAATCTCTTTTTTAAAAGTTACTGCAGTGATTTACAAGTACTTTTTATGGCAAGATACATGTAAGATTTAATTGCTCAATAGCAAATCTACTTTATAAAGAGCCAAGGTTCCATCACCCAGTATATCCACAATATTTTGCTTCCCTTTCATCACAATCTGGCACTCAGAGATTATATTTTAGTACATTTTAAGATTTTAGTCAGTATTAAAATGCAGAGAAACTACAAACTGTGATACAAGATACAGATTTTCATACCAAATTTTGCTTTCTAAGAAATATGATACTGGGAAAGGAGAACAAATAATATTTTTGAATTGACTGTTTTCAATCATCATTGTATCCCTGAATCAAGGACTTCATTGTAAATAAAGCCTGGCTTGGATGCTTCACAATAAGTTCCTTTTTCCTTTTGCTAAAGTATATATAGAATGAAGATCTGAAGATTATAGAAGCTTTAACAATATAGAGATCCAGTTTGGTATCTTATCATACAAAGAATTTCACATTAGCAAAGTATTAGACTAATCTAACACAGTCTAATATTAGAAACCAGGCTAACTAAGGATAAAAAGGAATGCTTGTTTTCTCGTTGATTTAATGATCAGACAGGAATTTAACATAGTCAGGGAAAGCAACATGGTTGGTTTTATTGTGGTATGGATTTTATACCAAAACCTAATAGATAGCGAATACGGCTGAAATAAATATCAATAATATATATCCACACCTGATTATTATTACACTGACCCTAGAAGCAGGAAGCAAGATTTTATTTTAATATGTACAATCATATTGTGCTCTTGAGACCACAAACTTCATTAAATATGAAACCTTTACCTATCACTCTGTAAATACTAGTCGAAAGCATTCTAGAGCTCAACTAGACAAAAACCCAAACAGGTCTTTACAAATTTTATATGAACAAGGGTTCATTTAGGCAGATAAGCTTCAATATAAGGTTAGAATAAATGCCAAGTTTATTCCTGCATCCTGGAAGCAGAATAAAGTATGGAATTCACTAGTTTGCCCGGTTCTCCAGCTATATTGCATGGAATACAACTTAGGATTCTAAATTTGGAGATACACTGAAGAGAAAGACATTGTGAGATGATAGATAGATAGATAGATAGATAGATAGATAGATAGATAGATAGATAGATAGATAGATAGATAGATAGATAGATAGAGAGAGAGAGAGAGAGAGAGAGAGAAAGAGAGAGAGAGAGAGAGAGAGAGAGAGAGAGAGAGAGACAGAGAGAGAGAGACAGACAGACAGACAGACAGACAGACAGACAGACAGACAGACAGACAGACAGACAGACAGACAGACAGATAGATAGATAGATAGATAGATAGATAGATAGATAGATAGATAGATAGATAGATAGATAGATAGACAGACAAACAGATAAATATTCAACATATTTGGATATTAAACCTGGCTTGGATGCTTCCAAAACTGAAATGTACAGAAGCAAAAAGTAGAAGTTACAAGTGTATGGACAGTTACAAAAGGAGGCAAAGTAAGGCAATGGGTTTTAGAAGTTATATAAATGAATGCTAATCTTAGGAACTAATTACCTGTAGCCCAGAATTTGATCAGCTGCTGAAGTTCAAATGGCCTGCAAACTTCAGTTTTATTGACTTCAGAAGCCCCTAATTATAGTCATCCCTTCTTTTGACTATAAAAAGCATCAAAGATGCTTTTTCACAAGGCAACTGGACTTTCTTGTTTTTCTTTTATAGACGTTTCACTTCTCATCCAAGAAGTTTCTTCAGCTGTGACTGGATGGTGGGAAATGGAAAGATTTATACTCCTGCAGACAGCTGTTCATTTGCATTCTTTTAGCGAGTCATTAATGCTACATGGAGGCTTATCTGTGTCCTCACCTGAGCAGTGCAAATGGGTGTGGAGCCTTTTTGGAACTGTTGAAAAGACTGTATTGTAGACTGGAGATAGATGGTGTCATATCCCTGCCCCTCTGTCGAGAGAGGGCTGTTCAGTTTTGACATAGATGGCCTCTTTGACCCGTCTTTCCTTCTTTTGACCGATCATGCTTCAGAAGGCTCCAAGAGGGTCTTCCTGCTTGGACTATTCCCTCTACTTTCCTTGACTTTTATCCTTCTCAGATTTCTTGCTCCTTCTTTCCTAGCCACAGTGACCTTTCCCATATGATCATCTGTTAACAAATGCCTGGGGCATTTTACCCTTTAGGTCTGCAAAATATATCTAATGGCAAGGAAGAAGATTTTAAAAAATGGAATACAGAGCTGTTAGGGGAAGTGTCACAACTTGGGAGACAGGGAATGAAAAGCGAAATGGAGGTAGAAAGGAACTGGGAGTTGTTTAAGGAATATAAATGGGTGGAATTCCCCCTACCTAAATTGTCTTTCTCACGCCAAGCCATTTTTACAAAAATAGAAAGAAAATTCCTGGGTGACATAATTGCCCTGGCTTGGAAAGTTACTTGGCAAAGAAAGAAAGATAGAGTCAGATTTAAAAAACAGAAGATTTGATCTTTTAGAGGGGGGATTATATGTTTAAATACTGTTTGAATAAGACTTAAAGAATGGATGACCCTTAGATATAATTAGACTTTTATAATGAAAGATATACTTTAGAAGTTAGCATTTTTTTCTTTTCTTTTCTTTTTTTTGATATGGGAAATATGAAGTTAAGAGGAGGATTGACATGAATAAAACTTGTAGCTATATAAATGTAATTAATTTTGAAAAATCATAACTGATAAAGATATTTCAAATACTGACGGGAAATCAAACTTTAACAAGAACACGAAAAACAGGATATTGATTAATAAATTGACATTATTGATTTATGAATTGATATTATTATTTGTATGATATTAGTAAAATATGATGAAAATGCTTATATTTAACTCTGTATATATTAACAGTACCAAAAAATTGTAACTGTGTAAATAGGGGAAAATGGAAAAAATATGGAGAAGAAAGGAGGATCAGACAAAAAATACTAGATTGTGTAGTACTGAACAGATTTATATTGAAGAAGTCAATGTTAAATATTTGACCCCAGACATGTTGTTACTAAGCACTAGACTGTAATTCTTAAAAATTAATAAATTTTTTATATAAAAAAAATGCCTGGGGTAATTAAAAAAATAATGTATACTTTTTCTGGCCAGATTTTTGGTTTTGTTTGATTTCTAAAAATCTCCATAAATATATACCAGATTGCTTGGAATTTGAACTTATTTTATCCATGAATGATGTGCCAAGATTATATCTCTGTGTGATTCCAGGACAGTGTGTGTGTAATATTCTTCATTTATCTTTGCTTGTTCAAATTGTTCTTAAAGCAGTGTAGATTCTTCATACTCAGGCAGCTTCTTCTACAGCACTTTCTGGAGTGTCTGTGTGACCACATAATAGAAAGCACACAAGCTATTTTAATGATTAAAGAAAATAAATATGATGATTCCCTCCAGCTACCAGCTTGTATACTGAAGAAATTAAGTCTACCCACCTTAAATTCACTCAACCCAATTTTTAAAGGGGAAGTTTGACACCTCCTACCAGTACTGTTCTTTTCCATGATCAAAGTAGCTGAGCCAATACCCCAGCTGTCTGTACTATCAGAACAATCTGTGTTTCATTTCATCCTGTTCAGCAAAATTATTGTTAAAATACACTACAATATTAATGTTTTTCTCTAATAATTCACAGGAAGGGACATCCTGAAACATATGACTTATTATTATTATTTTGACTGTAGCAACATTTTATTTAAAACATGTTTCCTATATTAATATTCAGTTATGAAGCAGAAATAACCCCCAAAGCAGCTGGCACTGGGAAAAAAAACTGGTTTATTCAGGAGATGTTATTTCAAGTGTTGGTTAGTCACCATTTTATAACTCTTAATTGTAGATCATATTTTAAGGGATAACTTTTATTTTAAACAGTTGCCATTTAATCCAGAGCAGCACAGTGTATCACAACATAGCAGATGGTAATTAAGTGTACAGATTATGCAAAATCGCTCTAATTTTTGCCCTTCAGTGTGGAAATCCCAAATATAAATGTTGCACTGGTGAGGCAAACTGCAGGAAAACTTAAAATAGCTTACCATTCTATTTTGAGGAACAGAATTGAAGAATCAGATTCTTTAGACAGAAAGAGAATCATCATCATCATCATCATCCAACATTCCAAACAGTTTGGAATTTTAGATATCCAACTCCATCAATATGCCCTAAGATAACAAAGGAAATTCTGAATAAGCTTAGGAAACTTCTCACTTTGGGGTTAGTTAATGGTGAGATATTTGCAACAGAAATCAGATTATGGAGCTAAAATCCAGATAAATCTTAATTTATGATTATAAAGTTTAGCACGTTTGCATATTCTGTCATCAATTCAGATATTTCTATATTTCTTTTTACATGCATCCCTGAGATTTTCAGTGTTGAAGATACTATTTGTTCTTCTTACTCAACCTCTACCATATTCACATACACTTAAGTTAACTCACAGGTCATGCTTAATCTTAATTAGTTGCTTTTCCCAAAGCAGTCCTTCCCATTGTGTATGAAGAACAGAAGGTCCAAGGGAAATAAAATAATTCACAGTACCAACTTAGATTTATTTGACAATGACAAAAATATACATGGTTAGACAAGGTGGATATAGCTAATGATAGCAAGAAAGTTCTCACCAAAATATAACCCTTTATTCAAATTAGCATTTCCAAGCAAAAGTGTATATGTTCATAAATGATAGAAGTAAATGAAAGGTCTTCAAAATTTAAAATTGCAAGAGGAAGTAGCTGCAAGAGGAAATAGCTGAAAGTTAAAAAAAAATTGGATAACTAACTGAATTGGATAACAGGAAAGACAAGACTAAAATTGAAAAACAAGAAAGAATCTATTGTTCTAAGAATAAAATACCCCAGAACTCAAAACAAGCAACAAAGCGTGCTCAATAGACTATTGAATATTAGTTGACACACTTTGTATACATTATCTGCTAATTATAATGCACATGTGATGTATGATTTAGTACAGTATGTTGTGGGAAGGTAGCAGGAAATATGTAGAAGGCAGTTGGAAAGAATGTAACCTAATAGTACTTCAGTCAATGGGGAATAAGGAGGAACCGGTGGCCAGTGCAAGGAATGTATAAAGATGTTGATTTGAGATTATGAACATTGGAGAGAACCAAGCTTTGATAGCTTCTCTCCCCACTTATTGCAATAAACGAAACAAAAGGCCTTAACTGTGTCTTGGCTGGTTATTGGTCAGATGAGCTTGTCTCTGGTTGTGAAGGAAAGTAGCCAGAAGCACATAACAATAAATCATACTAATAATCCTAAATAATGCATTATTTTTAAAAATCCTGTCAAGTACACACAAATATCTCTCTCTCTTTTTTTTCATATCTGTATGCAGGTTTTTATTTTGTCAATTCTCTTCTCCATTTGATGCTTCTTATACAAATGGCACTTACAAAGGTGTTTTTAAAAGGGGAAACAAAAACAAAACAGTAACTAAACATTATCAGGATATGAGATGCTTTTCATAGCCACAATAGTCAAGGAAATAGGAGCCAAGAATTCTTGACTTAAAAAACTGTTAACAGGAGGACAGGCAGTGAGGTGTACATGATCCAGTTATATCTCTCTTGAGAGTCCAGAATCTTACTTTCCCTGTAGCAGCAGCTAACCTCTGGAACAAGATTCCTGTTGAGATCCAGATGGACCCTACTCTGCTGTTGCTTAGAAGAATTGTGAAGGTCTGGCTCCTCACCCATGCCTTTGGCAAGGAACAATGAAAGCCTTACTTCATCCCACCTGGTCTGTCACACTTGTCATCTTTTATTTTTTATTGATCTTGTTTGTTTGTTTTGTTGTTTTTTCTTTCTTTGTTTGATTGCTGAGAGCCACCAAAGCAATTGGGAGTCTAGTGGCATACAACTTTAAAATATTATTGAGGAGTGCTTGGTACTCTCTGACCTTGGTTGTTTTCTTGCAGATATTTCATTAGTCAGACTAAGTAACATCAACAGTGCTAGTCTAGGTAACTAGGTAAAATTAGGTAACATTATCATATATTATTAGTATGATTGCTCACACAGTCAAACAGATGTTTAGACTGGATTTGGCCTTTTTATCCATCTATCAAATCATTCTCAAGAACCTAGGAGAGGCTGATGAATACCAAGATTTTTTAAAAAAAAAATAAACATCCATAGTTATAATATGGAACTGAAATGTCAAGATCCTGTTTTGCTTGGCTGTTTCTATATTTTAAAGACAGGAATTCCAAAACAGTTCTCCCCTACTTCTCAAAATATTTTAAAGATTTACATGTAGGAAAAGGAGGGAAATCACAGGTTATAATAATTGGAAAAGAATTTCATTTCTTAAGTAAATGCATTCCAAAATAGCACTGATTAAAAGAATGTGGAAATTATAATCCTACCTCTACTTCAATAGGTGAATGAACTATTATTTTTGTGCATACTTGGTGATGCACAATTATCTCATCTAAATTTAAATTTAGTAATGTTTTAAATACAGTATTTTCAATCTAGTTCTAGTCAGGGGTAAATTAGATGTTAATGTGTATTGTTTTGTACAACTGTCCTGAAATGAGCATTGCATGAAATGACCTCACTTGGAATATTGCATCCAGTTTAGGTTGCCATATAAAAAAGAAGTTGAGACTCTAGAACAAGTTCAGAGAAGAGCAACAAAGGTGATTAAGAGACTGGAGACTAAAACGTATGTTCCAATATCTCAGGGGCTAGAAGAAGAGGAGGTCAACCTGTTCTCCAAAGCACCCAAAGGCAGAACAAGAAGCAATGGATGGAAACTAATCAAGGAGAAAAACAACTTAAAACTAAGGAGAATTTTTTAAACAGTTAGTTAGTTAGTTAGTTAGTTAGTTAGTTAGTTAGTTAGTTAGTTAGTTAATCAGTGGAACAGCTTGCCTTCAGAAGTTGTGAGTGCTCCATCACCAGGAGGTTTTAAAGAAGAGTTGGGAGAGCCATTTGTCTGAAATGGTATAGGGTTTCCTGCCTGAGCAGGGGGTTGGACTAGATGACCTCCAAGATCCCATCCAACTCTTGTTATTTTGCTATTCTGTTAAATGTGCATCTGAATGTAAAACAAAACATATAGCTCATACCATGAGAGACCTTCACTGTTGTCAGTCATACCAAAAAGAAAAAAAAAGATAAAGAATGCTCCTTCTATAAACCTGAAGGTTTATACCAAGACTATATATTTGTGACCTCCTGCTGGCTTCTCCACTGACTTTGCTTGTCAGAAGTCGGCAGCAAAAGTTGCAAATGGTGATTGTGTGTCTGTGGAACACTGTGACCATCATCATTTGTCAAGTGCCCAAATCTTAATCACATAAGCATAGGGAAGTGTTGACAACTGCAACAATGAGGGACAGTTATAAGACCTCTCATTCAATGTCATCATAATTTTGAAGGGTCAGTGACTGAGAAGTCATTAAGTAATTCAAGGCCCCACACACACAGGGGGGAACACGCTTGACCTGGTTTTTGTCTCTGGACAGTGGCTGAGTGGTCAGAATATAGGGGATATAGTCATTGAACCCCTGTCATGGTCTGATCACTCTCTCCTACGCCTGGACTTTCTGACCGTTGCACCCCACCGCAGGGAGGCGGAACCGGTGAGATGGTACCACCCCAGGCGGCTGATGGAGCCCGAGCGATTCCAGGCAGAGCTTGGGCCAATTCCTGAGGTTCGGATACACGACTCGGTCGAGGAGCTGACGGCAGCCTGGGATAGGGCTGCGGCCGGCGCTCTAGACCGGGTCGTGCCTTTGCGGCCTCTGATTCGGCGTGCGTCTCGATCGGCCCCTTGGTATAATGAGGGGCTGAGAGAGATGAAACGCCGGAAAAGACGCCTAGAGAGCAGTTGGAGATCGAGCCTTGCTGAATCTGACCGAACACTGGTAAGAGACCATATTAGGTCCTACCTAGCGGCGATAAAAGCAGAGAAGTGTTCTTACTTCACTGCTCTTATCGCGTCATCAGATAACCGCCCAGCCTCCTTGTTTAGGGTGACCCGCTCCCTCCTTCATCAGGAGGTGAGAGGAGACCCCTTAGAGGGTAGAGCTGAGGATTTCGGAAAATATCTGCATGATAAAATCGCTCAGATACGGGAAGGCTTTGATTTCAACTGGGTGTGTCCGGTGGGAGAGACGGAGTCCGGTCTTGAGACTGTTATCTGGGCTGAGTTTGACCCCGTGACTTCCGAGGACGTGGACAGGTTGTTTGGGGGACTTAGGGCGACCACTTGTTCATTGGACCCGTGCCCCTCCTGGCTGGTGCTGGCATCCCGGGAGGTGGTACGAGGCTGGTTCCAGGTAATTATTAATGCTTCTTTAAGTGAGGGTGTCTTCCCTGCTGCCTTGAAAGAGGCGGTAGTGAGGCCCCTCCTTAAGAAGCCTACCCTGGATCCAGCTGTTTTATCAAATTATCGTCCTGTCTCCAACCTTCGCTTTCTTGCGAAGGTTGTCGAGAGCGTGGTTGCCAGACAGTTCCCACGACACCTGGAGGAATCGTTATACTTGGATCCACACCAGTCGGGCTTCAGGCCTGGCTACAGCACGGAAACAGCATTGGTCGCGTTGGTGGATGACCTCTGGCGGGCCCGGGACAGAGGTTGTTCCTCTGCTCTGGTGCTATTGGACCTCTCGGCGGCTTTTGATACCATCGATCATGGTATCATGCTGCAACGGTTGGAGGGGTTAGGTATAGGGGGCACTGTTTTGCGGTGGTTCGCCTCCTTCCTCTCCGGCCGGATGCAGTCTGTGTTGACAGGGGGTCAGAGGTCGACCCTGAGACCCCTTGTATGTGGGGTACCTCAGGGGTCGGTCCTCTCGCCCCTACTGTTCAACATTTATGTAAAACCGCTGGGTGAGATCATCCGTGGTTTTGGTGTGGAGTACCAGCTGTACGCTGATGATACTCAGCTGTACATTTCCACGCCGAACCACCCCAACGATGCTCTTGCCGTGCTGACCCAATGCCTGGAGGCCGTGCGGGTCTGGATGGGGAAGAACGGGCTCAAGCTCAACCCTTCCAAGACCGAGTGGCTGTGGCTACCGTCGTCCCGGTTTAGTCAATTGACTCCTTTGTTGTCTGTTGGGGGCGAAACAGTGGCCCCCGCGGAAAGGGTTCGCAATTTGGGAGTCCTCCTGGATTCACGGCTATCTTTAGAGGACCATCTGGCGGCCGTGGCCGGGAGGATGTTCTATCAGGTTCGCCTGGTACGCCAGTTGCGTCCCTTCCTAGACCGGGACTCGCTATGCACAGTTACTCATGCCTTCGTCACTTCCAGGCTGGACTATTGTAATGCTCTCTACATGGGGCTCCCCTTGAGGTGCACCCGGAGGCTTCAGCTGGCCCAGAATGCGGCCGCGCGGGTAGTGACAGGAGCGTCGTGGCGCTCCCATGTAACACCGCTCCTGCGCGAGCTGCACTGGTTGCCGGTGGTCTTCCGGGTGCGGTTCAAGGTGTTAGTGACCACCTTTAAAGCGCTCCATGGCATCGGACCCGGATAATTACAGGACCGCTTACTGCTAGCAAATACCTCCCGCCGTCCGGTACGCTCCCACAGAGAGGGCCTCCTCAGGGTGCCGTCGGCCAGACAATGTCGACTGGCGACCCCCAGGGGGAGAGCCTTCTCTGTGGGAGCTCCAATGTTTTGGAAGGAGCTCCCCCCCGAACTCCGTACGATGACGGACTTACGCACCTTCCGTCGGGAACTGAAAACTTTCCTTTTTCAACAGGCCGGCCTGGCATAGAAGCTCCGGCTCCAACCGGGTGAAAATGTTTTAGGGGGATTGTGCAATTTTTAGGATTTTTGTAATTTTTATGATTTTAGGATTTGTATATATTGGGTTTTATAGATTTTATGGCCTAATTTGTTTAATTTATTTTTAAATATTTTAATTTTGTACATTTATATGTTTTTTAAATTTTAAGGCTGTAAACCACCCCGAGTCCTTCGGGAGAGGGGCGGTATAGAAATTTAATAAATAATAATATAATAATAATAAGTAAAGACTAGTTGTACTTGATATTTTTGTTTAATATTGACCCAAAGATTCTGCGATTGTTCCTCATCATTCTTCCCTGCAAATTCTTTGTTCTTCTCAAGTGCTGAATCATTATTCCTAAGTCTCAAAATTTCATCTTTTTTTCCTTCATTCACCATGTTAACTCACTGGCTTATATCAAACTGTATATCCTATACAGGGATATACTGTGGATGAACCTCACAAGTTACAAGGTACAAACAATAAATAATATTAAAAAGAAAATATTAAATGCATCCCACTTTGGATATACTAGAAATATTAGGGGTAAAGTAAAATTCAATTTCTTAGAATGATCCTATCTTAGATTTCTTCATTCATTAATATAGCCGATGAAAACCGCTCTGCTAATCATGCGTCAGGAAAGAATTGAAATATATGTTTTTCACTTTTACCTGTTTCAGTGATGCAATGCTAATTGGGACCAAATAGCAATAAAGTCTGGTGCAAATTATAGATCTACTTGCGAGCAGGCACCCTGGGGAACATTGACAGTAATGGTAGCATATCTCTAGAGGATCTGTTCTCCTCTCTCTTCCTTTCTTCAATATCCTACATCATTATGTCAGTGTAGCATTAGAACATTCTAACCATTAGCATAGGAAGCTTGTTAGGGAAAGTTAGTAAAAAACAGAATCAGAAATTTAGGGTGAGATTTGCACTCACCAGAGAAGGTGATCCTGACTTCTTAAGGCAATTGCAGGAAGCAGCAGAGCTTCTTGCATAGGAAAGCTTTCCAGTCAACCCTTAAAACAACAATGGATTGGTAATATTTAAAGAAGGATAATTATGTATAAACCTATTGAGGAATCCTAACTTTAAAAAAAAATATTATGATACTCTAGTTTTCTTTACTGTATTTTTAAAAAATTCTGTACATCAGAGGTGTCAAACTGCCAGCCCCTGGGCCGGATGCATCACGCCAAAACCACACCCACCCCATTGCCAGCAATGGGAAAAATGACACAATATCTTGCAACACGTCACGTGATGTCGCAGGTTTGACACCTGTGTTCTACATAATTCACATCTCTGAATTCTTTTAAACTCTGTTAACTAATCCACTCAGCCCTCCACACACACACCATCTCACTCACAGTGTACTTTCATAATCCCACAATATTGGGATTATTGTCACTCTTACAAATGGCCATTGTGGCTACAAAATCTGGAAACTGTAATCTCAGAACATCTGGAATATACCAGTTTACAAAAGACTATAAAGGAATAGAATAGAATAGAATAGAATAGAATAGAATAGAATAGAATAGAATAGAATAGAATAGAATAGAATAGAATAGAATAGAATAGAATAGAATAGAATAGAATAGAATAGAATAGAATATCTTGATTGAATCCCTCTGTTAATGCAATTTGGGATTGCATTAGCTTTTTTGGCTGTCACCACACATTGTTGGCTCATATTTAATTGATTTTCCACTAAGACTCCAAGATTCCTTTCACAGTTACTGCTATTAAGCCTAGTTTCACCCAATCTATATGTGTACTTTTGGTTTTTCTTGCCTAAGTGTAAGACTTTACTTTTCTCTGTCTTCCATTTGATGGGAGATTGTATTATATTTCCATGCAACTTCCTTTCTTTATATTGTACTTATGTTTATTTCCAAATAACTATGAAATGGCACCATGAGAAGAAGTGATACTGATAGATATTACAATGTGTGTATTCTTTTCTTTTTTAGTTTTCTTCCTTCGCAAACATTATGAATATTTATAGATATGAACAGAGCACCTATAGATGCAAATAGCATGGTGAGAGCAAGAGCCTTTGTCAATGCTTAGCATTCAAGCACCAATCAGTTGTTAGTCAACAGGCTGTTCTTGTTATGTTATTGTGGCCTGATCATTAGCTCTATAATTACAAGCATTTGGTTGACTGTTTCCTGGGTTATTTCGTGACACAGTATAAAACTGAGTCACTTTGATGCAAACCGTTCAGATTTTCTGTGAAACTCCTTGTCAAGTAAAAATCTTTTAGACAAAAAATGACATAGACAAAGGAACTAATCAGCTTGATGGCACTGAAGCATTTGCTTTCCTGCTTCAGGACCTTCTTCTGTAGGTGAATTTTCAAGTGGTACATGATGCCTGGATAAGGTAGATGAAGACAGGGAAGCACACGCAAACTACCTAAGTATTCATGCCTTCATTCTTCCATATTATAGCTACACCAATGCATTCTTGGTTTCACTGTTATCTTGCTTTCCCCCCACAGCCCAAAAACTAAAACTAAAGATTTCTTCTCTCATTCACTGTTCTTTTCCCATTGATTTTACCTCTAATCCACAGATGAATACAGTTTGGATATCTACCCAATATGGGATCCCTACTATCCCATTGTGTCCCAGTGATGTTAAAGGGCTTACAAAGTGAAGAGGATTAACTGATGCCTCTTCTAGACTGCAGCATGGAGGGTTTTGAACTGTATAACAGAATAATGGAGTTGGAAGGGATCTTGGAGGTCTTCTAGTCCAACCTCCTGCTCAAGCAGGAGACCCTATACTGTTCCAGACAACTGGCAATCCAGTCTCTTCTTAAAAGCCTCCAGTGTGGAATACCCACAACTTCTGAAGGCAAGCTGTTCCACTGGTTAATTGTTCTCACTGTTAGTTCCTCACTGATGGGAATGCTTGGTTTCTTTCTTTCTCCTATTTCCTGGGATGGTCCAACCCCCACCAAGGGATAAAACACTGTTGTGTATTGCAACCGTATGTCCCACAATCACAGTGACTGAGTGCTGTTGTTGTTGTTTAAGTAGCCAGAAAAAGGCCATGATTATCTTTGTTGTATGCATATATTGGTCCAACCTCAGCCATGAATATTGGGTCACAGGTACTTTTGGATATAGAAACAATGACCATACCAGTATGAATACATAAGGCTTTTTTCCATGACAATATGAGAATATATCATAATAGAAGGCAGCAATCCATGAATATTTAAGGAAGAATATTAAGGCAAAAAAAGAATGACCTTGTACTCCTTCTGTCAGTCAGGAGACTCCAAGGAGGTGACAACAGGCAAACACTTTATAGCTAGCAAATATGCAGCATCTTCCTACCGGTATTAGGTCTGCACCAAAGTCCCATCTTACAAAGAGTTTTGAACAGCATATATGGTCTTCAAATTATAACGAATCATTCCTGGTTTTACTATCCTCATCACACTTAATTTTGCCAAAAGAAAGCAGGATAGATTTATTGTATCTTGTTCTTAGAATGCTTTGCCTATTCCTACCAAGGTTAAGGAGCATTTATTTACCCAAGGTGGTGATGAAACCATCTTAAAGTTTTCAGTTGAAGCTGAGAAAGTTCATTTCATTCCAAATAGTGTAGGATGAAATTCCTGTTGGGGTATGGTAGCAAAAAAACAAAATAGGATGAGGCTTGTAGCACCTATTTCTACCTGGTAAATTTCATTAAAAAGCATAAGTTTCAATGAAATTCATTAACTGAAAAAAGCACTATCTAACTCCTGATTTTTATAATATATGAAAGTGTCTAATGCCAAAGACAGGACAAAACAAAATATGAATCTTTACTCATTAAAATAATTCCTTGTTTAATTCTGTGTTACCCATTCAACCAATAGATGGGAATATAAGGTTCTATGTACCAAACACCTAAGGGAAATAGGAACAAATCCAGTATTCAGTTCCTCCTCACCAGCCTCCAGTGAAACCACTGTTATTGCAATGCACCATTACATCATTATGTGTGCAAATGAAAAGCTGAGGAATTGCAGAGATTGGATTTATCTTAGTGGGAAGCATTAATACAGAATTTTCTGCTCTCTAGGTAAACTGGATTACTCTTTCCTAAATATGCTGTGTTATGGATGTCACTCTAGATTCCCTTACAGCAGAAGTGGGGAACTATGGTCCCTTTATGACCTGTGGGCTTCAAATCCCATGCTGGCTCAGGAATTCTGGGAGTTGAAGTCCACAGCTCATAAAGAGGCCATAGTTCCCCATCCCTGCTTTACAAGGCCCTCTTTGGAATGGGGTATATTTCAAGTCCTAATTCTTCAAAAGTAAAACTTGCCCCTCTTTCATTTTTGGATTTGGCTTTTACAAATCTTTATCCAGATGCACAGCCCATAACACATGACTGCAAATCAAATCTCTAACTAATGAGGATTAGGACTTCTCAAATGCAAACAAATGAGACTGCCTTTGTTAATATACTGTAGTGTTCCTCTACAAAGAAAGAAGATTAATCTCTCTCTTTTGAAAAGACTATTGGCATAACATCCTGTTTTTGGAAAATAGGACTGGATACTTACTAAACAAAAATGACTTCCACACCACATAAAGCACTTCCAGATGATGGATTTGATTGGGAAAATGTTGAGCCTATGCTTAAATCAGTGGGATTTCTCTGTTACAGGGAAAGGGCTTTTATCTAGCAGCACTCACTTTGAAGCATCCTAATGCAGCCCAAGACAAAAATGAGGGAGGATAGAGAGGAATTTGCTAGAGAGCTGAACTGATGTTCAATTTCCCTTTCTGTATTCCTGATACTAAAGAAGAAAAGAAAAGCAATTCACTGGTCCCTAGGACAGTGATGGCGAACCTTTTAGAGACCGAGTGCCCAAACCGCAACTCAAAACCCAATTATTTATCGCAAAGTGCCAGGGCCACATCAGCATTGTGGTGCCCTCATGGGGGGACAGGGAGGCCATGCCGTGGGGTGCAGCTGTGCCATGGGGTGCAGATACAAGGTGCTGCACCATGTAAGAATGGGGCAGGGCTAGTGAGTATCACGCAGGCACTACTCTCACCCCATTTGCAGCATGTGTGTGCTCGCAGCCCCGTGCACGCATGCATGCACGTAAAATGCTTCCCTCTCCCTTTTCTTCCAGTCCACCAATCAACAATGGTTGGTGACCTCTGCTCTACCACCTCTACTCAAGCTTGCTAGTTGGCCGCTTCACCTCCTTTGTACTGGGTGGGGCTCCTGCTCTGGGTGGCAGTGGTGGCCTGATGCACCTGCTGCTAGCGGCGGTGGCGTGTGTGCCAACAGAGAGATCTCTGAGTGCCGCCTCTGGCACGCATGCCATAGGTTTGCCACCACTGCCCTAGGACAATATATGGGGATTACAGGACTGTAGCCGAAAGACAACCGATGTGCAGATTTTTAAAAATCATTCTGTCAAGGTGGTTAATGCTTAGGGTCTTCTGCTTTTCAAGCTATGGGAGCCTCTGGTAAGGCACATCCATTTTTTTTATCCACTGTTTTTTTTAACTACTTTACATTGTATTTCAGTTTTCTAAATAGCTATTATCAGCCCACAACAATGACACTAGCAGTAAAACCAGCTGAGTTTTTGAAGAGCACCTACACCAGGGGTGTCAAACTCGCAACGTCACATGATGTGTCGTGACATATTGTGACTTTTTTTCCATTGCCGGCAATGGGATGGGCGCTGTTTCAGCATGATGCATCCCACCTGTGGGCCAGCAGTTTGACACCCCTGACCTACACCATCTTGTCACATTTCAGCCAAGCTCTTCTACAGCTTCAAATGAGCTATCAATTTTGTCCCTATGTCAGTATTCTTTTGTCTGTGTATTAAAATATATTTTACATTAACCAAAAGAAAGACAGATCAGCATGACAGTTAAAGCCCTCTTAATTATTCCAATGTAAATTTTAATCTGATTTCAAGCAACTAGGAATCACATATTTGTGAAAGTCTGTGCTTTTGTGGTGGGGTGTGTGCTGTTGAATCAGAGTTGGCTGCTAGCAACTGATCCCTGCAGTTTTCTTGGCAAGATTTCAGAAATGATTTGCCATTGCCTCCTTCCTAGGGCTGAGAGACAGAGTGACTGGCCCAAAGTCACCCGTCTGCCTTTCTGCCTAAGGAAGGTCTAGAACTCATGATCTCCAGGTTTCTAGCCTAGTGCTCTAACCACTTCACCAAATTGGCTCTTTGGGAAATGAGCTAAATATAAAACTGTGGTTAGAAAAAGATCAGACTGTGCAGACCAGCTTCACTTTGTGTTCCCTTTGGTGGGTGGGCTCAACCAGTTAAAGGAAACCAGGAAAATGGTCTCATTAATAGAATCCTTCAAAGCGTAACAATCCATAGGGACTGTCTGTGTGCAGTGTGTTAATCACTGGAATAAAGGAATAGCTGAATGGGGCTAATCTATTTGCATTAATTGCCTTAGAAGATATTATTTTCAGCTTGCTTATTTCATTATAAGCAAATCAAAATAAAAGTAAGCAGTGGGAGGGGCAAGATAATTGTATTTTTTTTCTTATTTTTCATTATGGGGGGAGCAGGATCTGTTTATTGTTCTCCTAATTATCCGTAATGAAAAACTGATTAAAGGGTCTGGGTTTTGTTTTTTGTTTTTTTAAAAAAGAGCATTTAATAAAATGCAACAAATTGTGGCCAAATGGAATAGCTTCTCGAAAAGAAAAGAATTCAGGCATGTATCTAATTGTTAGAATCCTCAGAAAATAATACAATTATCGCACACAAATTCTGATTAATATTTCAATAAAACACTGCAACGCCAATACGTTTGAGCTGTAATGCAAATATTTCTGTTAAATGCTGAAAAACATGTATTGCATTCCTCCCTTCTGTTTTCATTTGCTTTACCTTAACAACAATTTCTACATATTTTCAACTCATCAGCCTTTTCTTATCCCTGGGGACCACCTTTTACTGGACAACATGCCTGGTACATAATGATGGACAGTTTTCATATAAGTCTGTAAAATCTGGATTATAACAGCGCTTGCTCATGGATCACTCTAAGCACTGCAGTATAGAAAATATACCCTATCTTACCTGCAATTATATCACCGCTGAGGTAGAGCTAAGGAGACCTGGAGGCAAACTTATTTAGTCTCATGGATACTGGAGGACACTCTACTCTTTTAAAGAATCTTATTATGTAAGTCACCATAGTTCATGTAGTAGAGTCATTTTTCTGCAGGCTGGTTGCTGTGGGGAATTGGTGACTGTCTGCCAGATCACTGGGAGATAGTGGGAAAGCCAGATTCATTCCTCTTTCAGCAACCCTGAGCACCATTTCAGTAGATGAGTGCGTGTAGTTCTCCACTTACCATCATAACTGGGACCAGAATTTTGGTTGCTAAGCAAGGTGCTTGTTAAGTGAGTGCTGCCTGACTTTTTTTTTCTTCACTATTGTTAAGCAAATCAGTGCAGTTGTTAAATGCATCATGCAGCCGTTAAGCAAATCTGGCTTCTCCGTTGACTTTGGAAGCCAACTGAGAACATCACAAATGGGGATCACATGACCCAGGGATGCTGGCCAACGGTCATAAACACAAGCCAAGCACCCAAATTTTGTGGCTGTGGGATGCTGTGAGGTTTGGAAGTGTGAGGATTGGTTTTTTTCAGTGCCGTTGTAACTTCCAACTAAATAAATAGTTGTAATTTGAGGAGTTACTGTAGAGGTTTTTTTTTTTTGTTTGTATTGTAAGCAGGGCAGGGGGAAAACCACAGCTTGCCTTTGATCCCTGCTGGCAGTGACCACAGAGGCACCTGACAGTTTAGTGAATTATAATTTGTATAATCAAGGACAGCAAGTTCATGGACTCCATTCTGAAATGGAAGCAGAGGGCTTCATCAAGGACGCTGGCTCTGTCTCAACCTTTGCCCAGGCATTGTGATGCATTTCCTTGAAGCATTTTTCTCCAGTAGATCTCAGGTGATCTTTCAGGAGCCACATACTAAATATTCTTGTCACTAGAAGGCTGTCTTTTTTTTAATGTCTGAACTCCAGTTATTTTTAGGTATTCCAAAATTTAGCAAGTAAAAGTTTTTCCAACTCTGAATTAAAAATTAGAATCCAGGGATTCTTTTTGGTAAATATTGATGTATATTTTTTTTTCTATAAAAAGGGACTTATAAAGAAACTTGGTTACTTAAAGTTCCATCATATGGACTATTTCCCCATATGAGAGCATGAGGAGGTAAAAGAGGGAAAAGTCTTATTTAAAAAACTTCTAATCTTATTATTCATCTATTAAGATGTAACAGTGATATTTCATGTTCGCTGCTATCAAATTAAGGTCAACAAGCCAAAAAGCTGAACATACAGAACCTAATTCATTTCACTATAGTTTTCTGTTGCAAAATATGTTTTTTAAATATATTTTAGCAGGTTATCAAGAATTGGTCACAAAAGTAATCCATAAGTGGTTATACACTGTGCTAAATTTATACTATATAAATTGCCACTTTTCTAGATTATGCTAGTGGGAGTGTAAATAGATTGCTACCAAAGATGATAATATACACCACGGGTCGGCAACCCACGGCTCCGGAGCCACATGCGGCTCTTTGAGCCATCACCTGCGGCTCCGGAGCCTCCTCTGCCATTTGCAGAGAGAGAGACAGAGAGGCACTTGCACTTCCCTTCTCTCTCTCTGTCTCATGCGGACTTCCCCCTCACAGGGCTCCTGATTGGCCCTGTGCCTGGGTGCACCACCCCCTGGGAGAAGCGTGGCCAGGAAGTCCCTTTCCCAGGCTGGCCCTGTCCGAGGCGCACATGGCCATGGAGCCACACGGGGAAGCCCCGGGATCCCCACTGGGAGTGGCCTGCCAGAGGCTCCACTTAGCAGGCCAGCCCTCCCGCAAGCTGCGATCCCCAGTCAGTGCGACCATTGGTCCCGCTGGCCAGGAAGGCGCGCCAGAATCACAGCTGCCGGGAAAGAAGAGGGAGATGCAGCAATGTTAGGAAAGGAGAGCCTCCTCCTGGGGCTTGGCGGCGGCTTCCCTGCCCTCCTCCTTTCCCCCTTCTTCCTCCTGCTGCCCCAAGGGCAGCTTGGGCGGGTGCCGTGGCAAGAGGGACACCCAGGGGGCCAGCTGGGCTGGCAGAGGGGCTCGCAGGGCCGGTCAGGCAGAGCAGCCACAGCACTGCGGCCAGGGCCAGTGGCCCGCGCAGCACCAGCCCCTGCTACAGGTACATCGGATGGGTGGAGGATGAGGCCAGGCAGTGTGAAGTCCTGGTTGGGGCAGTGGCAGCAGCTTTCTCACCCTCCTCCTCTCCTTCTTCCTCCTGCTGGCCCCTGGGCGGCTCAGGTGGGTGCCGGGGCAAGAGGGGTGCCTGGGAGGAGGGAGCAGCCGGGCCGGCGGAGGGGCTGGTCAAGCAGAGCAGCTGCAGCATTGTGGCCAGGGCCAGTGGCCCGCGTGGCACCAGCCCCCACCACGGTTATATCGGATGCATGGAGGGCGAGGCCAGGCAGCGCGGATTCCTGGCTGGGGCGGTGGCAGTGACTTTCTCACCCTCCTTCTCCCCTTCTTCCTCTTGCTGGCCCCCGAGAGGCTCAGGCAGGTGCCGGGGCAAGAGGAGTGCCCAAGGGGGAGCAGCCAGGCCAGCGGAGGGGCTGGTCAAGTAGAGCTGCCACAGCATTGCGGCTAAAGCCAGTGGCCTGCACGGCACCAGCCCCTGCTGCGGCTACATCGGATGGGCAGAGGGTTTGGCCAGGCAGCGCGGAGTCTCCTCTTCTCCTTCTTCCTCCTGCAGCCCCCAGGTGGTAGACCTGGCAGGGGTGGCAGCCAGCGGGGGCATCACTTCCTGGGCCGTCCCTTGGTAGCCGAGCCAGCCACGCATCTCCCCGAGTCTGCTTATCTCCACTGCTGCAGGTGGCACCATTTGGTGCTGTTTACACGGCTGTTCTTCCATATGACTGAGATAGGCAGCGCCGTCCCGCTCTCATTTCCCCAGACCAGAGTTGGAGTCGCTGCCTAACTCAGTCATGCTGTCCACTGACTTCCATGGGGACGCTTGGCAATGGCTGATTGAAACAGCTCCAAGGATCGAGCTGTGGGATGGCTTTGAGTGGAGAGACACAGAGACGCAAATGTGTCTCCACAGGAGATGCAGCAAGGGCAGGAGATGAGGAGTCAGCCTATGTCTGTGCACATTCACAGACTTAAATGGAGGGTTCCAAACCTGACACCCATACACAAGTGGATGTCTGGAAAAAAAGGGGGGAGTGGGCGTGACTATTTAAAGACCCCCCCCACTTTTCCTTTCCTTCCTCCTCTTTGGCAGTGTTGACTTCTGCTCCTCTAATCCTGGTTGCTCCTCGCAGTCCCTGCCTGCCACGGCTATTTCAGAGAGCAGGAAGCAGCTGCCTGATGGGCAAGCCCCAAAAGCTTTCTTCCTCTCCCCGATCTTGACTTTCTTGCTCACCCTCTGATAGAGGCATCTGCTGGGTTTCCTCAACCTCCTCTCCACCAGGTTTTATTTTAATCCCACCACTGCCTCCCTCTTTCGCAAAGTTGACATTCCGGGGACTCGGACCTCGCTTCACTCCTGGAGTCACTTGGCGAAGCTTGAAGGAGAGGCTGCCTGCTCCCACCTCCTGCAGAGCAGAACTGCTGCTTCCTTGCCCTCCCAGCAAAAGAACCCCAGAGAGGTGGAAGTCGTCCTTTCTCCCACTTTCCGCTTCTCATCCTCTCTTTTCTGAGCACCCCTCCCAGAGTGAGCCAGAAGCCTCAACTCCAGTGTCCCACAGCAGGCTGAGATAGGCGAGCCTGAGCGGGCATCTGCTGCTGCCTCGGAAGATTTGCCGCAGCAGCTCTCTCTCCCCGCTGGCATCCTCCTCTGCCCCCTGGGAACCTTCACGCCAAAAGGCAGAAAGAAAAAAGTCCCAGAGAGGGAGAGCGTGGGGTGGGGGGAGAGCAGTCTTTTCCGAGGGGAGGAGAAGCCAGGACGGAGCTGCACGGGGGCAGAGCCGGTGCAAGTCTCGCCTTAGGCTCCACTCTTTAATCAAGCCCCCTGTTCTGTGTGCATGCGGGCGCACATTATGTGGCTCCCAGTTTTTTCTTTTGTGAGGGAAATAGGTCCAAGTGGATCTTTCAGTATTTCAGCTTGCCGACCCCTGATATATACCAATGTCTAATTAGTCAGTAGCTTAGGCTGTATTTTTTTTTAAGATTCAGAAGATAGGTACCTTCCACAGTGAGTCCTGAAGCAGATTTACTATAGATATTTCCTAAGCACATAAACTAAATAAATGGATTCCTCTTCTTGTTAGCTGTTAGGTTTGTTACTGCAAAATTTTGAATAATAAGTTCATTTCAGTGATATTAAAATAGAAGAACCGACATTGCATTTAAAAAAAACAAAACAAAAAAAAACTACAATTGAAGAGAATGCTGTCAAATGTTATTATCATTTATTAGCAGTGTTAATATTTTTTGTTTATACTTTTACAACATGTGTAATGTTTTAGACAGGTATATTGAACATGGATACTTAAAATGTTCGAATCTCCCATTAAGAGTACATGTTCATGTCTAGATCCCAGTTATTAATTCAATTTTTAAATTATTTGTTCTTAAGCAAGGTTTTTGTTTTGTTTTTCCTTTTCAGCTGTTTATTGTTATTGTTCTTAGGCCATGCTTCTTCATTTTGCAAAATAAATAATAGTAGAATGAGATGGTGGAATTTTGATTTGTAATTTGAGCTTTTCAGAACTGTACTGCAGAATCACAATTTTAATACTCTTATATGGGGGGGTGGAAATCTGTGAATAAAATCTGCCTGAACCTATCTCCTTTATTAAAGGTTTTGAATTGAAGGAAGTGAAAATTAGATAAGCATAGATGGAAGTCTGAAAGCTAAATGGGTTATTCAGTGTTCTCACTGTACAACATCTGTAGACAAGGTCTTATTCAGAAAAGAAAATTCACCCAACAAAGAGCATACAAAATTGCTTATTGACATTTTTCCCCCCTATATTATGTTGGTGCTTTTAAAGCCTAAATTATGGTGGGCAATCTTTTCAGTCTTGAGGCTTGCATAAATTGCCAGCAGAGGAGTTGGGAGCTCTCTCAATCACACACACACACACACACACACACACACACACAGAGAGAGAGAGAGAGAGAGAGAGAGAGAGAGAGAGAGAGAGAGAGAGAGAGAGAGAGACAGAGACAGAGACAGAGACAGAGAGAGAGAGAGAGAGAGAGAGAGAGAGAGAGAGAGAGAGAGAGAGAGAGAGAGAGAGAGAGAGAGAGAGAGAGAGAGAGAGAGAGAGAGAGAGAGAGAGAGAGAGAGAGAGAGATCTAGTATAAATAGCTTAATCATACATCTTTTCACATACATCATTCCTTTGCTTTCTTTATTTGCCTCCATTCAAAAAATCTACTGCAGATTGCTGAATTCCTTTTTCTATTAGATCCTACCAGATCAAGCACATAATTTCAGGATCACATAGCATACTTTCATGCCATTAATAGCAATAGGGAAACAGCAATTTGGTTGTTTTTTTCCCCTGCCTGAGTATTGTCAGTCAGTATTGTCAGTCAGCAGTAGGAAAAGTGGGAAATCTGCATTCTTTTATAGCCAAGTGTCTCCCTGGCTCTTGAATGCATGTTGCCCATCTGGGATCTAAACAGAATGCCAAGTTCCCAGAGTAGAATCTGCTAAACTGTAAAAAAGGAGTTATGTTTTTGAATCATGAATTTGGAAAGGAACCTCAACAATCATTTAACCTAAACTACTACCAACATAGAAAATGTATTGCTACAAAATCTCTAAGATATGGCAAACCAATCTCTGCTAACCAGGTCCCCTCTTCCCCTCAAAAAAGGTTAGTTCTGTCCTTTCCAAGGTAATCTATTTCACTTTAATTAGCTCAAATTCCTAAGGCTTGTCTTTATCATTTGAACCATCTGTTTATAATGCTTTCTGTCTTATTGTCTGCTCTGTATTCCTATGATTTATGAATCAAGTATTCACAACATCAGACAAATTGTTGATGATTCACTGCTTAGTTTTCTCTATTCTGAATTATCAAAGCTGTCTGATTACTCCTAGATACGATTTTATTTTCTAGCCAAATATCAGTGCAAAAATCCAATAGCCAATTGGAACTACAATTCTTGCTCTTTCCATATGAAATGTCCCAATTAAAGGTAAATTTTAGCCATTTAATAAAAAAATATTCATTCTATCTCTTGCTCCTAAACTAAACTGTGGGAGGTGGAATATAGTGAACTAAAGACAAAAGTCCCCAAATGTTTTGCTTTTAGTATCCTTTTCTCCTCTCTTTCTTCATTATGAAGTTGCCAAGCAACAATTTATCAGTATCAGGAGCTGAAAAATGAAAATACGATTGTATGAAGATGAATTGAAAGAGATTTCTCTCTCTCCTCCATATTATATATGGCATCAAATGCATAAATATAAAACAATTCTTATCTTTCAAATTATTCTTAACTTTTAAGTAGAAAAAAAACCAGAATGTTTCTGATGGGAATATTATAAATGAATACCTCTCATCCAATACTATCAAACGGATTAAAATATAGGCATTCATGGCATGGGGAGGCCTGCAGGAAGTGACAATATATATATTGTCATATCACAATATAAACTGTACTCTTTTATATACTTGTGTGTCACAGAACAGGTTAAGTACAAATGGGTGGCACTTGTGATATGGTACATTCATTTTTGGCATCTTGTAAACTATTGCCAAAGTGTTTATATTGTGGAGGTTCAGCGGTTAAGATGTTGGGCTTGTCGGCTGGAAAGCCAGCAGCCCAGATTCGAGAGCCAAGCACGATGCAACGGGATGAGTTCCTGTTATAGCCCCAGCTCCTGCCAACCTAGCAGTTTGAAAGCATGCAAATGTGAGTAGATAAACAGGTAGCTCTTAGGTGCAAAGGTAAGAGTGCTCTGTGATGTTATGCTGGCCATATGACTGCAGAAATGTCTTTGGATAGTGCTGATTCAAAGGCCTTGAAATGGAGGTAAGCACTACCCTTTATAATCGGCAATGACTAGTGCAGTAAAATCCACAGGGACTCCTTTACCATTTTTTTTTTTTACAGAGACAAATGCTTTGTTTGTTAGATGCTGGTTAAGAAGTTTAAATGTTACTTCTCAGGATGAAGAGAACACCATTGTAAATTTATACAGGCTATTCCTGTTTGCTTAGTCTTGTCTTATGCTACAGTATGTAATCTGGATTGTATATGTATAATAATAATAATAATAATAATAATAATAATAATAATAATAATGATGATGATGATGATGATGATGATGATGATGATGATGATGATGATGATGATGATGATGGAAGGGACCTTGGAGGTTGGACTAGATGACCTCCAAGGTCCCTTCCAACTTTATTATTATTATTATTAAGTCCAACTCCTTGCTCAGGCAGGAAACCTTATACCATTTCAGACAAATGGCTATCCAGTCTCTTCTTAAAAACTTCCAGTGTTGGATCATTCACTGCTTCTGGAGGCAGGTTGTTCCACTGGTTAATTGTTCTAACTGTCAGGAAATTTCTCCTTAGTTCTAGGTTGCTTCTCTCCTTGATTAGTTTCCACCCATTGCTTCTTGTCCTGCCTTCAGGCGCTTTGGAGAATAGCTTGACTCCCTCTTCCTTGTGGCAGCCCCTGAGATATTTGAACACTGCTATCATGTCCCCCCTCATCCTTCTCTTCATTAAACTAGACATGCCCAATTCCAGCAACCGTTCCTTGTATGTTTTAGCCTCCAATCATCTTTGTTGCTCTTCTCTGTACTCTTTCTAGAGTCTCACATCATTTTTACATCATGGTGACCAAAACTGGATGTAGTATTTATTCCATTACAGATTTTTTTTTTACCCTACACTGGTTTAGAATTATTACATGCAAAAGATCCTGTTGGTTTGAAGGGTTTTATGGCACTTTGCTAATGTTTATACTTTTCCATAAGCTTAGTTTCTACAGTGCTTCCTATTTGAATTTCATTCAAACAACATCCAATGTTGATAACCAGATAAAAGAATTAACAGTTAGAGAAGGCTAAAAGGGAATGTTTTCAATAACCCAATAAATAATCCTTTCTACAAACAGATCAGGACAGTATAATAAATAACCAACTATTTTATCCTTTGCGATCCCATAAGTGCTCTGTTCAGATGTATAAAATATTTACATTTCATATTGAAATTATCACTCATAATTAATTTCTTAATTAAAAATGGCAGTAGATTATAAACTAAGAGAGAAAGGAAACTGTTTTATTTATAAATGTTTAAATTTATTTTAAGCATTTATTTGCCTACTTTTCTGAACAAAACCCTCAGTTGGAATATATCCAGCTCACAATCTTTAGTTGGGCAGTCTCTGTGCCTAGAAGTAATGATCTTAGAATACAGGAACTGCTGTAACTCTGTTGTCATCCTCTGTCAATTCTTTAGACTAAAAGCTGCTAAAATGTCTTCTGAGATAAAAGCCTAATTTAGCAGATTCAGGCCCTTGATTAATCTGGGCAATATCCACAATTTCAGTGTTTAGGAAAATGGCAAAAAAATACCGTAATAATCAGTTTTTCCAAACCTCTAACTGTTCATTGTTTTTTAATTTTGATTTTAATTGTACTAATTTTACTGATATATATTTTGCACTGTAACCTATCTTGACTGCTCATCCAAGCAAAATGACAAGATAGAAATGTAATATTAAATGGATGCTCGAAAGCCAAAACATTTCACAAAAACCGGCCTGGCAGAAAAAAATCTAAGACCAGAAAAAAAGTTGGAATTGAAAGATCTGGTTGCTAAAGTCCAAAATTGAAAGAAAAAGAAACAAGAACTTCTAGAGAGAACACTTAGGTGAATATTAAAGGGAAAATTAAGATACTTCTGTTAGGCATCTTGGAATCAGATTTAGGGACCTCCAGGCAGAGAAGTGTCCTTTGCAGAAAGAAGGAAGCATATGGGTATGAAATAATGTATGTGTTGTATACTTCATTCGCGTGCGAATGATGAAGACACATGGCAAGGTTAAACAATTCTTTATTCTCCTTCTAACAACACCCGAGCAAAAACAAAAGGCACGCAGGCATTTTTATATGGCCAGAAACCCAGACAATGTCAACCAATGCAAACAGAGCGTTTTTGTGCCTTGCGCATGTGCACAAGGCTGGCGTCGCTCTGTCTGGTCCCGGGCAGTTTTTGGAATGCCCGGGACCAATGCAACATCCCGAGCCTGCTTTTGCAGGCTCAGGACACAACACCCTCCCCCCTAGATGGAATATACTTGCGCACACACATGTACATCATACATTGGGAAGAGTGTCATATAGTTTCATTAATAAATGCAAGGAGTGTAGAATACTCGAATCTGCCCTCAGGCAAAACCCCTTCAAACTTTATTCATACAATAAATGTATCCGAAATCAAAAAATAATACAAAATAATTTACCACGAGTTACTACCGTTATTCAGGGGCCTCATGAACAGACCCCTCATGATTTGACAGCAACTTCACAAAGTCTGTCAGATGTTTGGGTGGGCACTTGGCCCACTGCGACCTTCTAAGGGCCAGAGAGATTGCCTGGCCCTCCTGCTCGCCTACCAGGCTAGGCAGGCCAGGGTGTTGCTGCCCTAAATTCCCAGGTGACCCCGGTGAGGGTGCCTGGCCTACCTGCTCGCCTACCAGGCTAGGCAGGCCAGGACTTTGCTGCCCCAAATACCTGGTTGACCTGCCGCGCTGCTGGCTGGCTGGACCCTCTAAGTCCAAGCCAGCATACCATGGAAGGTTGGAATTCCCTGAGTCCACAATGGACCCCTCTTGGGAACACTGTCCCTCGAGCCCAAGGCCAGCAGATAGAGAGGACTGGGTAGTGGAAGTGCCCCAATACTCTGTGGCCCCCAAGCATGGGCCTGAAGTGCCAGAGTCAGGAGTCGCCTCCATGGCAACCCCCTTTACTGGTGACCTCCTTTTGGGAGCAATTGCAGAATTTGGCAAAAGCCCCTGATGGAATTCTTTTTCTCTTGCTTCTTGTGATTTATGTGGATACCCCCGGTCAGTCTCCCTGTCTGGAGCACTATCTGACATCTGTGAATACTGTGGATACCCCCAGTGTGACTCCCTGTCTGGAGTGATTATGGATGTGTGGGATGACCCCCCTATCCCATGAATTCCTGTTAGGAACACTTGCGGAACCTTGGGATGAATCCCAAATAGCCTCAGTAGCAGCTAGTGATGGCCTGTTAGGCCTGGGAATGCATGTTATGGTCCTCCCCCCCCCAGAGAAGAGCCAGGAGCAGAAGGGTGAGAGTCCAGTCTCCAACACAGTTGGTCTATGTATCTGCGAAGAACATGACCGTCTCCCAAGGCAACTTCGTATGACAACGGCCCAGATACCTTGCAGACCACAGCTGTCATCCAGAGATGACCAGGCCCATAGTTTCTTGCCCAAACCGGATCGCCCACCTGGAGTCTCCTAGGTGTCCGTGGTTGTGACACCTGTGAAGCCAACCGGTCACGGTGCAGCCTGTCCAGTTTAGTGATGAGGCGACGACCCCAGCAGAGTTCAGCAGGGCTCTTCCCTGTGGCAGTGCATGGTGTGGTGCAGTGTGCAAGAAGGAAATCTGCTAACCTGTGATGCCAGTTACCATAAGTCAGTTTCTTGAGAGCATCTTTGGTAGTTCGCACCATCCTCTCTGCCAGTCCGTTGGAGGATGGATGGAAGGGAGCCGAAGTTGCATGGTGGATCAGGTTGACCTGAAGAAAAGCCTGGAACTCAGAAGAGGTAAATTGAGGGCCATTATCTGAAACCAGCACATCTGGAAGACCGTGTGATGCAAAATTCCTTTCAACACCTGGATGGTCCTGGCAGTAGTAGTGGAGGAAACAGGAACAACCTCTAGCCACTTAGAATGGCTATCAACAACAACCAGGAAGAATTGCCCCTGAAAGGGCCCAGTGTAATCTATATCACCCTAGACCATGGGGTTTGAGTTTCCTCCCACCTATGTACTGGGGATTGAGGCATTTCAGGCTGAGACTGTTGGCAAAGTTGGCACCCGTGCACCTGGGCCTCGATGGCTTTTTCGAGCCCAGGCCACCAAAGATGGCTGCATGCAAGTGTTTTCATCCTGACTATACCAGGATGTCCCTCATGCAGAGAGATCAAGATTCTAGACCTCAATGAGGCTGGGATCACTACCCTGCTACCCCATAACAGGCAACCCTTGAAAGTGGAAAACTCATGCTTCTTGTGCCAGAAGCTTTGGAACTCAGTATCTGGGCACTTGTCAGGCCATCCTGACAACACCTATGTCAGCACGCATGTAAGCGTGTGATCAGTGGCAGTTTCTGCAGCCATGTCCCAAGCATTGAGGGGAGACTCAGGCAACTCCTGAATGGAAAGAATATTAATGGCTGGAGCTGGATCTGGCTCTAATTGGTTCAGTGGAAATCTGCTCAGGCCATCTGCATCCATTTCTTTTCCTGGTTTGTGAACTAAAGTATAGTCATATGCTGACAGGAAAATGGACCATCTCAGCATATGAGGAGAAATGATATGGAGGGTAGTAAACAAACCCAGCAGAGGCTTATGGTCTGTATAGACCGTGAAATGGCAGCCATATAAGAAATGTATTTAGTTTCAGCAGGGTGAATGCCTTGAGCATCAATCCTGACTCCTAAGAAGTCAGTAGAAGTATCTTACATTTATCCTTCTTTAGTTTAAGGCCTGCTTTTCGAAAACGAAGCAAGATAGCCCTTAGTCTTTCTGCTAAATTTTGGGATGACTCCCCAGCAATGAGGACATCATCAGAGTAGGGACAGACCCAGGAATACCTTGAAGTGTGCTCTCCATGACACTTTGGAATATGGCAGGGGCTACATTTACCCCAAATTGCAGCCTCTTGACCTAGAAGGCCCCCCTGTGAGTTACAATAGTTTGGGTCTCTGCAGCTGCCTCATCAACAGGTAACTGTTGATAGGCCTGTGCCAGGTCAAGCTTCGCAAAAATGTGCCCCCCCTTGAGGGAGGCCAGAATGTGACTTACCACAGGCACTGGATAAGCATGCTGTTGCAGCGCCTTATTCAGTATACACTTGTAGTCTGCACATATACGTATGTCCCCATTAGCCTTTAGAGGCGTTATTATGGGGGTTTCCATGGACTTGAATCCACAGGTTTTAGAATGCCCTGCTGGAGCAATTTGTCCAGCTCAGCATCAATCTTACCTTTGAGGGCAAAAGGTACCCTCCTAGGTTTAACCCTGATGGACATGATGGTTGGGTCTAACTGTAGTGAAATGGGAGGCCCCTTGTAGGATCCTAGCTCTGAATTAAACACATCTGCAAACTCCTTGCAGACTTCTGCAAGGCTCAATGTTCGCAAATGGTGCAGCCCAGTTACCTGGATTCCCAGAGCCTCGAACCAACTGAGTCCAATAAGACTCGTACGTTCACCCCCAACAACCACCACATCTAGGGGACCTTCAAAATCCTTATGCTGTACTCTAAGGGTGGCCTCCCCTTAACACATACCATAGAATTCTGAAAATCTGTAAGTATTAGATTCAATGTCCTGAGTTTAACTCGAAGGCCACTGCTGCTGCATATCCTTTTGAAAATTTTAATAGAAATAATGGAGAGAGCGGACCCAGTGTCCAACTCCATTGATAAGGAAACCCCTTGCAGCCTTACGTTAATGGAAAGCTTCTTCTTAAGGGCCTTATGTGTCCCTGTCCTTAAAATACTCCTGCGCCATGCGCAGAAACCCACCCTATGTTGGCTGGGGACCCTGGTACCTTTCAGACGCGATTCTTCATGAGGTTGGACCTTCTGGCGACCCAAACAGATGGATGTGATGTGGCCTTGCCTGCCAGACGCTCTGCAAATGGCGGAGCGGAACCTGCAGTCAGCTCACTTGTGGCGACCTCCATACCCGAAGCATTGAAGAGATGCTGGGCCCTTGTCCGGATGTTCCTTCTGCCTCCTTTCAGCTGGCTAGTGAAGTCTATCCACCTCTTCTTCAGGATCCGCTTCTGATCCTTCTCGAGTGTCCTCTTGATGGACAGTAGCTGTCTCTGGAGGGCTCCTGGTGACCTGTAAGGTCTTCACAGCCCTGCCTGCTGCTTCCTCAGCTGTCACCTCTCGTAGCACATCTTGGAAAGAGACATCTTCTTTAGCAAAAATCTTCTGCTGCAAGTCTCTGTTCTTTAACCCACAAATGAAGCGATCTCGCAGCCTCTCTTCCAGATCCTTGAACTCACATGGTCTGGCTGCTCACCTTAAGGCCGCAATAAAATCTGCAGCAGATTCACCCGGCCTCTGGTCTCTCTGCTCGAATGCGTGCCTCCAAGCAATAACAGACAACTTTGGCTGGAAGTGTTCCTTCAACAGTTTCTTCAAGTCAGCATATGTTACTGACTCCAGAGGTGCAGGGGCCACCAGATTCTCTGCAATTTCAAAAGCTTCCTGTCCACAGACACACAAAAGTGTTGCAGCCTTCAAGCCGTCTTCTCTAATCTGATTTATTCTGAAGTAATTCTCCACTTGCTACATAGGAATTCCATCTCTCTGGGTGTGAGATATCAAAATCAGACAAACGGCCAATCTTCGCCATCATACTATTATGACCTTCACCACTTGCTCCTCTGCAAACTTGCTGTTTGGAGAAAGGGCCTTTAGCCGAGCTCACCCTCCAGCGATGCTATACTGGCAGGCTGGTGCGCTGATTCAGATGCCGTCTTCCCCTCTTCAGGACTTCCTAGGTAAGTTTCAGCTTGCAAAGGATCCCACCTTCGTCGCCAGTGTTGTATATTTCGTCTGCGTGCGAATGATGAAGACACATGGCGAGGTTGAACAATTCTTTATTCTCCTTCTAACAACACCCGAACAAAAACAAAAGGCACGTAGGCCTTTTTATATGGCCAGAAACCCAGACAATGTCAAGCAATGTGAACAGAGCATTTTCGCACCTTGCGCATGCGCACAAGGCTGGCATCGCTCTGTCTCATCCCAGGCAGCTTTTGGAATGCCTGGGACCAATGCAACATCCCGAGCCTGCTTTTGCAGGCTCAGGACACAACAGTATGAATAAAGTTCAGTATTCACAAATGTCTACTGAATTTTCTATTGTCTGTGGATATTTTTTGCCGATATCAAAATCTTTTTATGTGGTTGTTAAGAGGTCACTAAGAGTTGACAGCAACTTGATGGCCCATAATTAGTCATTCTCCTCTGTGCCTTCAAATCCACAAATGTATTATCCACAATCTACTTATTAGTTAACTTTTCCTTATAGAGAATAGACTAGCTTTGGAACAGATGTTATCTTTGTTTCAATTTGTTACTTGCTTTCTGCAAACTCTAGCTTAAATCCCACTGCTTTCCACTCTGCCACCCAGCAATTTCTGCCTCATTTGGTATAATAACAACAACAACAAGGGTGGTTATCTCCATGCCTGTACAATGGATGGATCTATGTGCAGATATATATTAGGGATCCCTGCGGCCTGCCTTTGAGAGTGTATAATGGAAGAGACTTAGAGACTTCTGTTTTCTGATTGAAAGGTTTGTTCAAAGTGTGTAGTAAAGGAGTTAGAACTCTTGTAGGAATCAGATATTCCCTGAGTTGGACCTGATTCCTACAGGAGTTCTAACTCCTTTACAACAATACTACAGCAAGAGTTATAAAGAGACATATTCAGACATAAGACATAGTTATTAATAGATAGAACTGTCTCTTGATCACCTCACTCGGCTTTAAGCCTTTTCAGTTTTCCATTTAAAAGATAAATGTGTTTTAAATAATATCATAGTTTATCTTGAAAACCATCCAGTTCTATGATATCATTTCTTCCAGATGAATTTGGCATCATTTAGTATATGATTTGGGGAACAACACTGGGAGCAATATGAATTATCCAAGATCTAAATTGAATTTGTCATTCAGTTCCATTTTATTCAATTAAAGTGTATTATTTAATCAAGTGATTTAAATTGAATTGTGATATATATCATTAAATTGATTCAATTCTACATTTCAGTTTGATAAGAACATGTCTATCCATCAAATCTTTAAATTAATTCAAAACCATCTGATTATGTTTGATATGCAAAATGGATTTGACAATTCAGTGATTTGATTTGAAGGGGCAATTCAATCAAATTATCTCTGAACTAATATTTGTCCTAGAGGATATACATAAACAATATGATACAGAGAAAATATTACTTTTCAGAAAATGTTCACATAAATTACAATTAAATTGTTTGCCCCGGAAAGAAATGTTGCCCATGAACAGGAATGTCCCTTCTGGGGACATTAAAGCATCAATTCATAGCAACTTGGAAAATATATAATGAGCCTATGATGAATCCCTAGAAGGGTGAATTTTAAAATTGGAAAGTAGAATAAATATTACCTTTTCTGTTGGTGCTAGAAAAAAAGGATATTCACACTTTTTCAGCACAAACATTTAGGGCAGAGAAACAAATTTCTAGGTCTATTCCTGGCCAGCTGAGTATTTATCAATGGAGTGCTATTAATCCCAACATCTATATGAAGCCTGTTATGTACTGGGATCTTTGAGGCAACCAACAAGGCGAAGGTGAAAATAATAACACGTTTATTGGTTAACATAGAAGCAGCTCTAACAGCCACTTACCGGTAACTTCTATTTATATGGACCACTGATAGGCAGCGGCCAATGGAAATAAAGCAGTTATTCCCGCCCAAAACACAAACTTACAATTCTGCAAACAGGCAGTCTGGAGTTTAAACGGACACAGCAGTTACTTATTTATAACTGATTCCAAGTAATTTACATCAATACATAACAAAGTCTTTGGAGGAAGTCATTTAGAAGTTTGGGGTCTGGTGTAGATAAAGCCTTCTTACATAACAGAGAGAGGGGGGGATTTAGATCTAGATATTTTTAATATTTTGATTCAACTTAGATTCTTTGATGTTTTGTATATGTTGTAAGCCGCTCCGAGTCTCCGGAGAAGAGCGGCATACAAGTCGAATAAATAAATAAACAAATAAACAAACAAACAAACAAACAAACAAACAAATAAATAAATAAATAAATAAATAAATAAATAAATAAATAAATAAATGAATGAATGAATGAATGAATGAATAAATCTATATATCTTTTGCAACAGCAAAACACAATATATAAATTTATATACCGCTTCACAGCCCTCTCTAAGCAGTTTACAGAATCAGCATGTTGCCCCCAACAATCTGGGTCCTCATTTTACCAATCTCGGAAGGATGGAAGGCTGAGCGAACTTGGAGCCAGTGAAACTTGAACTGCCAAACTCCTGGCAGCCAGGAGTCAGCAGAAGTAGCCTGCAGTACTGCATTCTAACCACTGCACCACCAAGATCTTGGACTGGGTTGGAAATGCTTTTCAAAGTCTTGTCAGGAGAGAGGCTGATAGGATCTGGGTAGGAAAGAAAAAAGTTCAGACTGAGACTTAGTAAGTTGGAACTACCATTTATACATCAAGCTTCTTCCATGGTCCCGTGTTGTCATTGGACAAAGTTGCACTGCCCCTAAGAAGGAGAACCGTGACTTGGGTGTCCTTCTAGACCCAGGGTTCTTGCTAGATCAGCAGGTCAGTTCCAGCTAATGCATTGATTGCAACCTTTGTTGTGGTAGGAGCACCTGTGTGATGGCTCATATATTGTTCTGCAATGTCATCTACCTAAGATTATCATTGAAAGGGCACCAAGAATCTTTAGTTGGAACAAAATGCTGTGGCCTAGTTTCTCCCATGCTGGCTTATGGGAGCATGTTACACCTATTTTGTGGGCCTTGCATTGACTGCCTGTTAGCTTCCAAGTGTGATTTAAGGTGATGTCAGGTTACTTAGAGGGTCACATTTCTCCAGTGGAGTGTGACTGATCACTTTGATCTTACCAGGAGAAGCCTGTTTTCTGGGGGTTCAGGGGGTTGGCAACCAGAGAAAATGTTTCATCCCATTTCATGCAGCCAGTCCTTTGAATTGCTTGGTTGAGTGCTTTGATTAGTTTCAATACCAGCAGTTTCTACCTCCCAGAAGCTGCTGAAAACTAAGGTTTTCTGGGGCAATTTTGGAGGTTAATGTCAAGATTTGTTTGTATTTTTTTTGTTATTTATGATTATATTGTTTTTCTTATTTATGAGCTACCAAGAGTCTATTTATGATTGTGATGGGAAATAAATTCTGAAGAGTGAAGAAATAAATTTGGGGTGATTTTTTTAAGGATGGGAATGGGAGAAGAGTAAATCTCAGACTAAGGAAGATTCTTAGCCCCTGTCTCTAATCTTTTGGCTAAAATTATTGAAGAAGTGGCAAGGAACCAGGCATAGGAAACAGAATATTCAGATGATAGTTTCAGTCTAGTTCAAGGAATGAGCATAGGAATGAAACAGAAAAGTGGGAGAGCTTCTGGTTTTATCTTAGTGCAATCACTATGGAACTCTCTAGTAGAATATATAGAGAAGGGAGCCATGATGTAACCTTACAAAGAGAGAGTAAAATGTCAATGCAGGTATAAATGCTATAAAGAAGATTGGAAGCCTCTTCTTTATATCTGTATTTTCTTTCTTTCTTTCTTTCTTTCTTTCTTTCTTTCTTTCTTTCTTTCTTTCTTTCTTTCTTTCTTTCTTTCTTTCTTTCTTTCTTTCTTGTCCCTTTTCTTTCATTTTTTTATTTACTTGCAACCTTTCTTTTCTTTAAATTTGAATTTTTACTTTGTAAAAACTTTTTTTAAAAAAAGGAAACACCCTGGTTCATCCCAAAGGGAAGGAATTGGAATCAGTTTACGCTCATTCCTTAGTGGATGGGCAATCAATTCTTTCCCTCCTATTATTTAATATTTAATATATTATTTAATATCTATTCAAATTCAAATTGAATTTCTATTCAAATGATGCTGGAGAAGGTCAGCATCAGTTCACGGTGTGGAATCATCATTGTATTGATGGTATCAAATGTATTCTACTACTCTGGGTTGAGCCAATGATGTTGAAATCTGGTAGATTTCATCACAATTCTTGGTTTTCCCCAGAGCTGTCTCTTGATAGGGAAACACTACTAATGAGAGCAAGTATTGGGTGTTTTCCTGAACTAACGTTTAGTGGGCAGGTGAGGTTGTGGCCTTTGCTAATACAACAGTTGAGGTTTTACCTGGTACATGAGAATCTCACTACATTGATATCTACCATCATTGCTATCTAAACAATTGCAATGTGCTTTACGTGAACCTGTCTTTAAAGACTACTTAGAAACTACAATTAATGCAATATGTTGTGACCCACATAATGGTAAATACTAATTACCTAACGTATATAATACTTAGGTTGTATGCTCTACATTGATTACCTGTTGCTTTCCGGATACAGTTTAAAATGCTGGCTTTGACTCCGCTTGTCACTACAGTTGACCTGTCTGATCTCCCTGAGAATTAGAATTGCGGCTTCTTAAATAGTATTCTGGAAAATGTTAAAGTCAGACCTTTTCTGAAAGGCATTTACTATGTAATTCTTATCTAGTTTTATCTGGTTTTATTTAGATTTCTTTTATGCATTTATATTATTTGGTTCAGGATATATTAGGTATTAATAACTCGTTAAAGATAGAGTACTTTATTTCAAATGTACATTGACTTTTATTGTAACATCTTTTTGTTTTGCTTCTGTATAATGTTTTATTTTTGTAAACTGACAGGAGTCAGTAGCTGATTTGGTGGGTTATCAATGAGATGGATGGATAGATAAACAGACAGACAGATATAGATATGGATCTCCCAAAGCAGACGTTCTCCCAAAGCAGACAATCAGACCTAAAATTACCTCCCTCAAAGGTTAAATGGAATCACCATCATCATTTTAGCCACTATCTATACACTGCAGGATGAATGCCTCTTCCACATGTTTTCAACCAATACAGTCCGGAGCTTTCTTTTGCCAATTGGTCCCACAATACTTGCTGATGTCATTGATCCATCTTGTTTTAGGTCTCTTTCATGGACACTTTTTTATCAAGTGGGATCCATTCCATGACTGCCTTGGTCCACCTGCCATCAATTCTTCTTGCTATGTGACCAGCCCATTTCCATTTCCATTCTTTTACTCTCTTGATGATATTGTATAAGTTTGTTCGTGCAGGTCTTTCTATCTTGTCTTGTAATGCCGAGCATGTATCTTTCCATGGCTCTTTGCACCCACTTGTAGCTTTTGCATCAATTGTGAGGTTAGTATCCATGTTTCACTGGCATATGTTAGAGCAGGCATAGGGGAGTTTGTTTTTGAAAATTATGCTTAGCTTGCTGAATGCCTGCCAACCACATTTAACACACCATGCAATTTCCTTTATGGTATCACCTACTATTGAGATCCATTGGCCAAGGCATATGTTTTTTCCCCAATCCCAACTCTCTCCCCAAACACAGACAACCACAGGGTGGATCAAGAAGACAAAGGACAGATATGGTGTGATGTCATGGTACAAGCTTTGTATCTTTTGTACAAATATCATACTGTAACACACATGTAAAAGAAGGAGTGGAGCTTACAGCCCAATGTTAACATTTCCATTTGGCAAAACCTCTGGATTTTCTGGAGGCCTCTGCCTCCAAATCTGTAAAAATGATCCTTTCTTATGATATTACTATATAACAAGGTAGTCTCCTCTAGCTCTTTAAAAATTTGGGAAACTGAATTGCAGTCCTCAGTCCTGGAGATATTGCCCTCCACTGATGTAGAACAAGTAATTCTAGCAAGATAGGAAAATGCAATAGTTTTCTATTTCTGTTGTCTCTTCTTATAATTTCAGCCAGCACATTAGTTGTTGGCCTATGCCCTAGGATCGTGTAAGAGCTGGACGGAGCATAGGTGGGACAAAGGAACTTCCATGAGGCTTGGAACAAAGGAACAAAGGTCATGTGGCTTGACCATGTGGTTTTGGAACAACAGGAAATGAGAGAAGGGCTAATAGGTGGAGGGAAGTTGTACCAAGATTTGAATCCATTGGCCACAGGTATAACTTTGCCAGTGTAACTTTGCTATTGGCTACAGGTATAACTTTGTCATTGGCTATTTGTAACCATGTGATGCCTTATGTAACCGCCCACTGTAACAGGTAATAAAAAGGGGAGGCAGCCTTTTGTCTGTTGTTGCTTCACCCTGAGAAATGTGCTTGGTAGCATGTCTCTCCTTAATTCGGCTATCGTGAAGAACCCACCGGGATTGGAGGGGCCTGCGGAGGGCTCGCTTCAATTAGTATTATTATCTGAAATAACATATTAGCCTATTTGACTTGTTCTAGAAGAATTCTCTTCTGTTTTCCTCTTTAACTCTTTATGATAAAAGGACATAGTACTAAAACATAATGGAAGGTTAATCTGCTTAATACAAGAAATAATAGGAAAATACCTTTTTAATACCCGCTATAACAAAGTTTAAATTATTGACATCTTCACCCCACATAATCTATTGGTTTGTGGGCAAGTGTCAGATGCAAATAACAGAAGTTAAATTCAAAGTATTAAGAATCTGAACAATTAACTATGATGTTAACTGGTGCTAGATAAGGATCAATGGAATTCATGGGGCCTGGACTTGGATCTTTTGTGGCTGCACAATAATTCTAAACTGATGACACATTTAATCCCATCCTCCAGCTCAGCCTGCTCATCTTCTACAGAAATATTTATACAATTGGCCTCAGATTGGCTTCATTCATTCTGCTTCATTTCACTAGAATCCATAGCTTATGCAATACTGATACTTTTGTATCTAGGGAATGACACAAAGCACCACTGGCATTTGTGGGGGGAGTGGGATCACTGGGGTGGTGCAATTAGTCCCACCTATTTTGTACATGTGTTGCCATCAGACATACAAAGGGGAGGGCTTTGATCACACTGTCATTGTCAATTTGTTTTTATTGACATATCCGCTCCAGTGGAATTGCTGATGTAATGTGGTTTGTCAAAGTTGTGATTCTTTGCAGTAAACATCTTGCTGAGACAAATCAAAGCTATTTCACCCAACCCTAATGAAAATATGCACCAGGTAAATTGCTAGATCTATAAAGGAGTGTGTGTGTGTGTGTGTGTGTGTGTGTGCGCGCGCACGCGCATGTGTGTGTGTTTGTGTGTATGGAAATCAAGAGACAAAACAAATTAATCCTTGCTCCAGGCAAGAATTCACCACTAAAGAAAATATCAGCATGTTTTTATAAGAAATGAGTGAGCCATGCAGTGCTGCGCTTATTTCATTTAAGTTTCAGATATTGTCTCTTCACTCAGTTCTCTGTAACTCAGGAGAAAAAAATACTGCCATCAAATATGCATGAGCTTCAAAAAAAAAAAACCCCTAAACTCATTTTAATAAATAAAAACTATTTTTCTACATATGGATAGTGACATTTATATTAGTTCTACTTAATGTACATTGATTGAATTAAAATGTCTCTTTATGAATAAAGTGCCTAACTTAAGGAAATGAAACATCATCAGTTTTGGTGCCAAAAAAGCCAAACACTGAGATGTGAGGATTTCATGTGAGATTTTATAAAATTCATTTCTGCACTTGTGTTTGCCAGTCATGGCAGGAATATCTACAAGAAGGGGACTTTGTGTCTTCAGAAATACAAGGCAGCGAGGATTTATCTCCTTCTAAGCAATACAACTGTCAAAGCTGTACAGAATTTAACACTCTCCCTTACGCATTTCATGAACTTATATCTTTAATGAAACATTTTTCAGAGAATAATCAAGGCAACACTACATTCTTTCTCTAGTTTTACTGTATTTTTTTCAAGCATGTACTATTGAATAGTATTGCTACTAATACCACCTAATTCATTATTTTGTTTCCTAATCTTATTTATTTATTTCTTTAAATTCATTATAGCTGCCACTTCTGATGGACTCTGGGTGGAGTAAACAAAAAAAAAAAACAAAAAAAATCATAAAAACAGATAAAGCATAAAACCATAAAGTCAGCCCACACTAAAGTCATCTTAAAAATAACAAACAAAATAAAATACCACCCCTACATTGCAATAATACATTAATAAATTACCACACAGTCAATATTTCATACATTTAGCAAATGATTAATTGTCCCACTTGGCAAATAAAAACGCTGAGGCTAGGATAAATTTGATTTAATTTAACAGAATAACAGAATAATATAGCTGGGAGAGACCTTGGAGGTCTTCTAGTCCATTAATTAGCTGAAAGCTCCAATCTCGAATACATTCCCATGTACACGACAGATGTACACAGGTCATACAAATAAATGCAGAGTGTTCTCCAAAGGTTAGTGGGATTTAAAGAGCTCGCCAAAAATGTTAAACAATGTTGGCATAGTTAGAAATGTATCTCTCCATTTTTTAAATCTAAACCAAGATGGCTTTAAAGGAAATAATCTGCACCTTAAATTGATTTTAAGAACAGATTGTGAGGAAGTATACTAATTAACATCAAGATAATATGCTTCCAGCATCGTCATCCCATGAACAGAATATTTGGTGGCAATTAGAACTTTCAAAAGTCAGCTTTCAGAACAAAACACACACACACACAGAGCATAATCCAGTGACCAAAGCATGAAAATGTGTGACTAAATCTGAGACACAAACACCCTATCAGCTGCAATG
Organism: Bothrops alternatus; assembly: GCA_034064705.1. Classification (NCBI taxonomy): domain Eukaryota; kingdom Metazoa; phylum Chordata; class Lepidosauria; order Squamata; family Viperidae; genus Bothrops; species Bothrops alternatus. The sequence continues at coordinate 40,793,181 of JARGCV010000007.1, read as the reverse complement.
AATATAAAATGTGCCATGCTATGCTGCTAATTGAATATCTAGCCTTTAAGATCAGGTCTAAAAATACTCCAGTGCTGTGAACCTGATTTCTTAGGCCAGAGAACTCAAGAATCAAGTAAAGCTGGTTTTTAAGGACATAAAAATCTCTGTGAATAAACTCCCACCAACTTTTTAAATAGCCATCTATAATAATGCCCAAAGATTCCACATCCATTTTTGACTGAAAAGGTCAACCAGAATTAAGAGTAGATGTGCCTTTCCTATTTGCTTGTTATTTGTTTGGACCACTCACCTTTTCCTGGGTGCAGAAATGGATGATGCCATCCTCGTCCTCCTACTCCCAGCCCAGGGCCCAGCCTCTGTCTTTTCCAGTTTCAATTCCAAATTGCTGTTTTTCCTGGTCCAAGCCAATTTAAAGCATGGATGGTACGGATAGAATATATGCAGCTCAGTGTTGAATTGTGGAGTACTCTCTAAGTGTTGATGCAATATTGGAGGGGTGGGCCTCTCTCTAAGGGGGCATGATGGCTCAGTGGTTAAATACACAAGCTTGTCAGTTGGAAAGTTGACAACCCAGGTTCACCACGCAACAGGGTAAATTTCCATTACTTGCCCTAGTTCCTGCTGATCTAGCAGTTCAAAACATGCAAATGCAAGTAGATAAATAGATACCACTTCAGTGGGAAGGTAACAGCATTCTACTGTATGTGCCGCGGCATTATAGTCATGCTGGCCACATGACCACAGAAGTGTCTTCAGACTCCCTCAGCTAAGAAATGGAGATGACCTCTGCCTCCTAGAGTCGGACATGATTGGACAGGGGAAATCTTTACTTTTACTGTAAGTGTTTGCTTATGGACATTTCATTATCAGACTAAGTGACATCTTCAGTGGAAAACTTTGTTCCATTCTAATAACTGCACTGGCTCTACTTGACTGCAGTGCATGGAGCGCCCCCTCCCCTGCAGTAGCCAGGTTGCATGGCCCTTTCAACCTGAGCTGCAGTTGCTGTTTTTTTATAATCTTGTGATTGTCAATGAACTGTCCTCAACCTCAACTATCCTCTCTCCCTTCCATTGCTGCTATTCTCATTTTCCTATCCCCTGCCCTCCATACTGTAAGGATGCCCTTCATTTATGTTTTTTTTAAATATCCTTAAGTTGCATCATAGGACCACCACTATTTTGTTTCTATGAAATTGAACGGTGTGTTCTTTTCCATTATAAAAGACAGAAAAAGGTAGGAGTCAAAGAATAACCTGTCCTCCCATTGCCTTGATTATTGTAACATAGAACAACAATATTACAATGAGAGAGAAAAGAGAAACAAAGGATCTGCTTTAGCATGAAAGGAACTAATGTAGTAAAGGGGTTCAGGGCATTCCTGTGTGCAAATATCTGGAAAAACAAAGGAAAGGAAAGAATGCTAGTGAGGTAGGAACAATCCCTAAAAGGAAAATGCAGGATTGGTAGACCAGACCACAAAGAAGCCAGCCAGAAACACTTGCTTTGCCTGCATGGATGGGAAGAACAAGAATCAGGGATACAACCAATCAAGTCTTGCAATGGTCATAATCTGCACTGAGCACCAGTCCAGTCCAACCCAGTGAAATCTAGAGTGTAATTTCTGAAGCTGGTTTGAGAAACAACTAGGAACAGCATGAGGCATACGCAGCTCAGGCTGCATTGCAGAATTGCCCTGAATGTCAATAGCATACTTATTATATCATGCTCACAAAACATCTCTTTCCCCAAGCTGCATGTAACAAATTTTAAAAAATCAGATTTTATGAGCAAGACAGCAGAAAAGACAACACACTAGCTTGAGCTCATGAAAAACAAGTACTGTGGATGATGGCAGGAGCAAAGAATATTTTTTTTCCTGCCATTTTTCATTAAATTCAATGACAGAGAATACATGAAGCTATTTAAAGGTCCTAAAAGACGAGGATACTGGATTATTTTTATAGGTAAGTCATGGAATTCTTGAATGTAGGATTTAAGGAAGGGAAAGGGCTTAGAATGCAGCAGTCACTAACATTCCAAGTCACTGCCTAGGTGAGTCTCCCAGAGGAATGCAGAGATGGGGAAGTGTCATTTCTGAACTTCTTTCTCTGCAGTTCCTAGCCTGATCTGGCCCATTCACCATCCTCTACCATTATTGTTCTTTTGTTTCTGATAGTACATAACTTTAGGTACATATATAAGTACAAAGGATCACAATGTAATATTTATTTAGATGCTAACTTATTAAAATCATTATGCCACTTTAATTCAAAAATTCTAAGGTTAAGTGAGAGCATTCATTGTCTTCCTGGCTTCTTTTAAATACATATGCAAATCCACATGACTTGGTTAAACTCTCTTTCTCTCCAGTGCTTCAGACTGACTCTGAATGGTCTTCAGAGTATGTTTTATTCAGGAGAACAAAAACAGGGGAACCTGAGACTTTCCTGAATAATAAATTAACTTTGGCTTGGCCTTTTAGCTCATTATAAATCTTTCAAAAGGTTAGTATCCTTCTCTGATCTCTTACTGCATCTTCCATTGTTGTTTCTGTTTTGGAAAGCAGGGATTTGATGCAAAACTGCACACCCTATCCATGCTTTTTACAGGGCCTGAAAATTTCAAGCTTTTAATAACTGGTGTTATATTAATGTGAAGGGGAGAAAATTATTATGTCATAGCAGGGGGCAAAATCTGATGAGTTCGGCTGATCTTGAAAATGTTCAAAATTTGGAAAACATCTTGGAAGAAATCAAGTGGCAAACCACTTCATACTGTTGCCACAAATACTACACAGTTGTCTGTCACAATCACCAGAGGCAAGCTGAACTCAGAGATTTAACTGTGTTAGATTATCATAAATACATAAATATGACTTCCTGGCTATTTCACTTTGCTTCTTCAGTTGTTAATTGATCTGTGTCATCAAACTGAGTCTGCTAGCTTACTTTAAAACAGCGGTTCTCAACCTGTGGGTCGCGACCCCATTTGGGGTCAAACGACCATTTCACGGGGGTCGCCAAACACCGCAGTCCGCCATTTTTTTTTGGTCGGCCATTTTTTGGGTGGTCCGCCATTTTTTCCCCTTTGCGATGCGGGCCGTCACACCGCGCATGCGTGATGCGGGCCCGCCATTTTTTTTTGGTTGGCCATTTTTTTGGGGGGTCGGCCATTTTTTTTCCTTTGTGATGCGGGCCGTCGCACCACGCATGTGCGATGCGGGCCGTCGCACCATGCATGCGGGATGCGGGCCGTCGCGCCGCACATGTGCGATGCGGGCCCGCCATTTTTTTTGGTCAGCCATTTTTTTTGGTCGGCCATTTTGGGGGGTGTGTCGGCCATTTTTTTCCCCTTTGTGATGCGGGCCGTCGCGCCACGCATGTGCGATGTGGGCCGTCGCGCCGCACATGCGCGATGCGGGCCGTCGCGCCACGCATGCACGATGCGGGCCGTCGCGCATGCACGATGCGCACCATCACGCCACACATGCGCGATGCGCCCATCGCACCATGCGTGTGCAATGCGGCCCGGGGTTGCGCCACGCATGCGTGGCGCGGGCCAGGGTCAAGCCCCGGAAAAGGTTGAGAACCGCTGCTTTAAAAATAATTTTGGCCATTTTGAACTGTATTATTTCATATTCCCAAACATAGCTGCAGGGGGAAAAAAAGTGCACATGTTAGAAATGCTCTTAACTTGCAAGAAAATTAAGCTAGCTTCTTTAGCAATATGTACGTATTGATTTTTTAAAAGAGAAGAAAATAATATGATAATGAAAAACAATGTTAGAAGAATCTTCAATATAATGAGAAGGTGCACAAGTGTAAATACAGACAGTATCTGAAGTTGCTAGCATGATCCAGCATGATAAAACAGTGTGCAACTAGCGAGAAAAGCAAAATGTGATATGAATCATCTATTAATGAGATGATGTAGTGGCTGGATCAATTTTCTCTATTCCCTCAGCAAAGAGTTCATCAATAATAGATTTGGTTCTTGGATTGGAGGTATACATGGTTCAAAACTAATTCTTCGCCAAATGTGCCTTTTAATAATCCCAGAATGTTGCATCCTTCTGAAAGAGGCTTTGTTCTCAAGAACCTTTGAGCTTTTTCATTGCTACAAGCTGAATGCTATTACTGGAGCTTTTAATATGTTTGTGTGTGTGTATATGTGTGCGTAGGCACATGTGCATGCTTGTTACCCATCTCAGCAGCAGCCCCTTTGGCTGCTGCACATCTTAATCTAACAACAAACAAACAAACCAGTGGGAGGAATGCCCTCCTGATGTCTTCTCTCAACTTATAATTGAAGGGTGAAAAACCAGAGAAACCACAAAATGCAAATAAATGGTCACTTATCCTCCTGGGTTTCAGTTCACGAAACCCACATTCTATCCACAAGTCTTCCACTGACATGTTCTTTTCCCCTTAAAGAAGAATGGCCAAATTAATTTTGATCAGCTGGAAAGAGAATGGGAGGAAAAAAGGCAAAACGTTTTTTTTTATCACAGCATGATTTTTGGAGCACATGTTAGGTAAGGTAAGGTAAGGTGAGGTGAGGTGAGGTGAGGTGAGGTGAGGCGAGATAAGAAGATAAGGTAAGGTAAGGTAAGGTAAGGTAAGGTAAGGTAAGGTAAGGTAAGGTAAGGTAAGGTAAGGTAAGGTAAGGTAAGGTAAGGTAAGATAAGGTAAGATAAGATAAGATAAGATAAGATAAGATAAGATAAGATAAGATAAGATAAGATAAGATAAGATAAGATAAGATAAGATAAGATAAGATAAGATAAGATAACCTTTATTATCATTTTTTACTGTGGGCACAATGATACACATCAAAATGAAATTTAGTTGCCCACTCTCAAAGTGAACACATACATGACACACACCTAAACATACTATATACAACATATACATACTATAAACAACATGTTGCTTGCTTCTAGAAGTCTCAAATATTTTTAATGTTTAAGTAGTCTTTCTCCTTCCACAATATGGTCTGGCTACCTGCTCTCCTTCTTGTTCAGTCAGTGCATTTTAACCAAAACCAAACCATATCAAGCACTGGAGAGACTGTTGATTGTTCGTGAACTGTAAATGTCTTACTAGGGTGTAATGCTATATTTTTTATCTTTGTGTTCCTCTTATCCCATGCTATTCCACATGTGTCTCTACATGTATCAGTAAAGAGATGATTAAATCAGAGCTGAATTTCCATCATTGTTTGCACGGTTGCTCTATTCATAAATTTTCATGCGGTATATTATTATGCATCAAAGAGTATCATCAACACAAGTTAATTAAATTCCTAGCTAATTTTCCAATGTCCAATAAAACTGTAAATGCAGAAGGACACTGCTATTTGCAACATGGCAGCTGAAACTCAGTAATGCAATGTTAGGCTACATCAAGAGGTGTAGCAATTTGAAAAGTAATACTCTATGTGTAGTATTCTATTCGCCTTCATTTAGAGCCCTCTCTCCAGTACTGAGATGGAGGAAGGAGATGGACAGCGAGAAACTCTGCTAAAATTAGAGAGAATTATATATGTTGGCTTAAAGAAGAGATGATTAAGAGTAATGGTGTTAATCATTGTGAAATATATGTATTCAGGCAGAGGCTAGCCAGCCATCTGTCAGGAATGCTTTAGTTTGGAGCAGGAGGTTGAACTCAATGGCCTAATGGTGTGTTGTATCTCTATAATTCTATAAAATATGTTAGGTGTTGTCAAATATGGAGGGATGATTAAGAAGCAATATAATAACCAATGTGATTAAGAGATAATAAAGAAACTATTTTTCAAATAGTTTAAGATAGAAGTGAAGGGCCACGTGCCAAGGGTACTCAACCAATAATAATCAACTTCCTGCATTGGAGAGGAGTTCATTTGAATACATACCGGTGCCTTTTGTTGCTTGCTAAAAATTACCAGTGGACCCTTCTCACATTCTGTACAACAAAATATAAAATATAAAAATATAAAAAAGACTAGCAGGTCTTTCTTGAATATTAATTGATATACCCAGGAGGCCAGCATAGGAGAGGACAGATCACTACATGGGACTCAGATCTGTTCACAGAAATATTTGTTGCCTTCTCTCAAGCTGAAGCCATCACTCCATCCTGCCTAAAGATGCAGCTCTCTCTGCTGGACAGAGGGGTTTTGAAATGATTCTATGAAGTCACAGATGTTCGTGGTTGGCTGCTCATTGATGGCATGCCACCATGAATTTAGTGTTTTCTATCAGCAATCTTGTGATACATGCTCACTAATGGCAGGAAGTCCTTACCATGTTAAATAAGAAAAAGTTCAAAGAATTTTAGATGAACAATTTAAACCAGCTCATATACTCGTTACAATTACACACTGGTACATGAGTGAATGAATACATATAATGTTCAAATTTTATCTGACTGGGTTCTCTTGAAACTGTACTGCTGCCTTGGTGACTGCATGTAGAACAAAGCTTTTTGTTCCAGAGACAAAAACAGTAGGGAAAAAAAGACATGGAATGGAATATTTGAGAACTGAAATTCAAAGTGGGGGAAGAGAAAGGGATTTTTTTTTTTTACTGCAAAACGTGAAAGCCAGCGGGGTGACTTTGGACCATTCACCCTTTCTCAGCCCAACCCACCTCACAGGATTGTTGTTGTGGTGAAAATTGGAAGAGAAAAAAATATTATATTTGTTGTCTTAAGTTACTTATAAAATAATAAAGGCAGGATAATAATCTAATAAAATAAGTAAAGGTACAGGTATTTTTTTCTTAGCAACCAGTCAAATTTACAATGGACCATTCAAAGATGCTTATGATCCAGTTGTAATTGTACAATTGTAGACAATGCTGGCCAGGCTCCTCCCCTACAGTCATGTGACTGCATTTCCAGCAGTTTGCAGTGTCCTACAATCATTAACTGTATTTATGATGTTTCTGCCAAAATCTGGCACTTACTTCTGGTTTTCAACAAAAAACGCTCCAAAGTGAATAATGGTTTGCTTAATGATTGAAGCATTTGCTTAATGATCATGGTGGTTATTTTACAACCACAGTGGTCATTTAACAACCACTGCAAAAAAAAGTAGTAAAAAGAGGTCCAATCATGTGATAACCCACAGCCTTCATATGGACATAAGTTGAGGACCACTTGTAATCAAAGAGGGGGCAATGGGAGTGTACAGGAAGAGGTGACTGATAACATCAAGATAGAGTCAAAAGATTATGAATTACTTTCTTTCCCATTTATGCCCACCCAGATTTCCACAGCCCAGGTTTTATACCAAAGTTTACATAATATAAATTATGAAGTTTTATATTTGGGATGTGCATATTTGCTGCTCCTTGTAAAGAGCTTCATCTCCTAAGCCTTGAAGTGGGTTTGTTAGTTAAGAGCAAAAGAAGAAAATGTTCTGGAGAAAGTTATTTTATTCCCAAGAGATCTGCATTTGCTCCAATTGCCTCTTCTGGGGGGCTGGCTTCCCTAAGATGAACTTTTTGAAGCTCTGAAGTAAGGAACAGAAGTATCGGCTCTTTCTTTTTCCACAACAGCTTTGAAGAGCATGGTGGCTGTGAGGGTAAGGAAAAGAGTTTTACTTTTCTTTTATATTCTTCTCCTGCCTGGTTATGCAGTCTTTTCAGGGTTGCTATGGAAAACTGCATTTCTAAAAATTCAACTGTGAGAAAGAGGGAAAGAGAGAAGTGAGAAAGAAAGAGATAGATCCTTTTTTTTTTTTTTGCATTGTCACCAGAACAAAAGCCAGGAAAGAAAAACAATTAAAAACCATGCTGAGGAATATACAGTTCTTACCTGTTTTTAAGGCAAGTATCCTAAGGGACCAGGCATTGATGTGTGAAACATGGCAACATCATTTTCTTATCAAGAGTCCAGAGATATAGTTCAGATGGGTTCGGTTTTTCGGCCCAAGCTCTGAAAAGTGCACTTTGGGATGCAGTTTGAATCAAACTGAATTTGAATAATGTTTCTAGAAATAAAAGACAAAATAGGTAAAAGCTGCTCTAGTGCCTCTGAAAGAAGCAAAGAAGGATCTTTATCATGGTCTATTGCTAAGTCAATTCATTTCTGCTTGAAAAGACATACCGTAATAAGGAGGAGAGAGGAAAGATAATATCAACCCATTGTTTAAGTAAGTGAATGGCTCATTTCTTCTGATTTCATGGATATCTCCCTATAGTTTTCCTGGCAGCAAAAGAGAAACTGTGCTTTAGAAAATTCTTCATCATCATCATCATCACCATCATCATCATCATCATCATCATTGTTATTATGAACATTTGCTGAATATTCTAGAGATGGTTGTCCAATCATATCCTCAGGGCAATTTTGGCAAGGCCCAATCTCTCTGACCTATCAGTTGAGCCAACAGCCTAAATACAAGACAAGCACCAAGCTACAGACTATGTACAGGTAAAACATACTCACAGCCTAGGCGTTTTTTTGTCATAGAACACCCAGAACGGAGTTCCGGGGCCTTTTTTGGATGGAACCTTGTAGGGTAGGCAAAACGGTTGTATAACATGTGTAAGTTGCTGCATCTTTTTTTTGTTTGTTTGTTTTACAAAAAAAAAAGCACTGCTCACAGCTATTTGATTTTTAAGGGAAAGAAATTAGCAAAAATCAATCCTTCTCATTCAAGGGTGGACCTAAATGGAGCATTCACAACTTCTGAAAGCAAACCGTTTTACTGATTAATTGCAATTGTAATGAATTGTAATGAATTGATTAATTAATTAATCTGCTGTTAGCCAAAGTTGATAACAATTATCTAAAAAGACTAGCTATAAATTAAGAGTCCATAACATTTTAGGGCCCAAAACACATTTGATATTTTGAAAATAGGAGCATTGAAAAAGAAATAGCTACAAGGAGCCTGCCTGTGCACAAAACATCTACCTCAATGCATGAAGGGTCCTTGGTACTCTCTGAACTTGCTTGTTTTCTTGCAGACTAGACAACATCATCAGTGCTAGTCCTCAATAAATGCTGGTATATCACATGGCAAAATAGCGAGACTTTGTTTTGCTGCTCCTTTTAGTCCCCAAAGAAGAACCGGGCTACAACCATTCACCATATTTGTGTCCCAAGAATTTTGGGGGACTTTTGTGAAATCTAAAAACATTATTGACAATGATGATAAGACATGCCAACTTCCTTTTTAGTTGGTATAAACACTGAAATGTAGTCTAACAAATTACGAAGTTAAGTGGAGCACAAAGCCTGCCAGATGCCAACAGAGGAAATTGCTCATGTATGGTGTGTATTAGTCTCCAGAAATTAAGAACCATTCTTTTCACTTCATTGTTCATCCCATGAATGTATTATAATCACCTATATTCAGGTTAAAGATCATAGTAGGAAGATTAAATGGAGATGGTAATTTTAGATAAGCCTAATTTGTTAGATCCTGTTCTTCCTCAAGTGATTTAGACAAAATATACTTTACCTTATGGAGAACTAGTTAAACTTTGACTACTTAGAAAATTCAAGGTGCATGCTATTTTGAAAGAATGAATCTTTTTCTCTAGAAAAAGCAATGCATGAGATAAAACCAAGTAATATATATATATATATATATATATATATATATATATATATATATATATATATATATATATATATATATATATATATATATATATATATATATATATATATATATATATATATATATATATATATATATATATATATATATATATATATATATATATATATATATATATATATATATATATATATATATATATATTACCCCTATGAGCTTGTTTAGGAATATTCCATTCAATTGTTTGTAAAGTAGCATATTTTAAGGCAAGAGCATATTTTAGTTCTGTGAGTGTGTTATACTATAGCCACTGCCAGCATTATGCACCAGGCTCAGGAGATAACTTAGCATTCCATAAAAATGTGTTTTAGTGAATGCTGTCTTGTGCGATCTTTCCCAAATACCCCATATTTTCCCAGCAGGAGACAGCACATGCATATATTTGCAAAAGCAAATTACAATTGGTACTGGCTTTCCACCAAGCTGGGGAAGCAGATCTGGAAGGAAAGAGGAAAGAGGAGGAGAGGAAAAGGTTCAGAAATAGCTTTCCTTATAATTATATGTTACATGACCACAGCATGTGTTGTTCTCGCAGATGTTTGGTGTGATTCTTTTTCTGTAAAAGAAAGAAAGAAAGAAAACATCTCTCACACCAGTTACTTCATTTGAATTACTGACCTTGCTTGTAATACTGGTATCATTGTACTGTTTCCTAATTCATTTCTAATATGCATTACTGGGCATACTGGAACATCTACATAAATAGGTGTACACTCTAGCCAAAAATATATTCTTTATCAAAAATATCAAGTATGTCTCTGATCAATATAGAAATGAAATTTAAGAACAAGGAGAAGTCACATAGACCACAATTGTCTCTGGAGTACTTGGAGTTTACTCCTGGATGTATGAGTGGCAACATTGCTATTATCAAAACAACTGAGCCTAGTTCTTATTTATCTAGCTTGATGAAATATGAAGCTACCCCTCTCATAATCCCCCCTTCAGAGTATCCAATGGGTATACAATTGGAAGTTATACCACAATTTTTGGGGAGACTAGTAGATTCAGGATAGTTGATTTTAGAGTCTTATATTATTTAAACTCTCAGTGTGCAGGTAAATATCCCTGAGGGCAGGAATCTAATCTGAGCAAGAATTAGTGAAGCTAATATAGTTATAAAAAGAGATTTATTTACAGGAAATGCATTTTTATATGCACATTTCTTCAATGATGCAGAATAATGGCTATTGAATCCAAATGGATGCACTCTCTTCTTGATTATACAGGCTATGATTTGTAATAGGCTAAGCTGTTGGAGTACATTTATTTATAAGTTGGAGGACATTTATCCTTTAATACATAAAGAGTTTTGTAAAATAGTCAGAAGCGGTGATGTGGATAAGCAAAACATTTATCCCAGGAATAGCTGGACCTGTGACCATATAGTAAGAGCACTGATCAAAATCTGGGTATGAAAGAATAGAATAAGTGAACATTGTCTGCCATGCATTCATATCATATCCCGGACATAAAGTCTATTCCAGATCTGATAAACTCAATCTGGGAAAATATCTGTGAGTTAATCAGATAAAGTTTTCACATGCACTGTGTACAAGCTCTTAAAGTCTTATGGTAAGTTAAAGTTTATTTTTATCCTATTTGTATTATTTCTATATATAATTCAAGATGGCAAATATACCTAATATGCCTTCCTTCTCCTATTTTACCTAGAACAACAACCCTGTGAGGTAAGTTGGGCTGGGAGACTGTGATGAACCCAAAGACACCCAGCCAGCTTTCACACCTAAAGTAGGATTAGAATTCACAGTCTCCTGAACTCAAAAGGGAAGACAGATGGCAATTCAAGATGGATTTAGGCATTTGGGGCTGTGAAGGACATCCTGGTTCCAGGGTGAATGTAACATTGCTGAAAAGGGTTCCTACCGGTAGGTTAATGGGAAATCAACAAAAACAGAGGAGGACCATGCTTTGTGGGATTGCTTTATCCTGAGCCTAAATTCTCAGGAGAAGAGGATCCAAAGGTTCTAGCTGTTACAGATTGCCAGTTAAGTTTATCTGAAATCTTTGATTAACTCTAAGGGAAATTTAGAATAACTACATGTGTCACAATAATTTAGGCACACTGACTTTACAAGAAACATTAAATTTCAGTCAGGGAAATGGTTAATCACTGAATGTCAACATAATTAGTCACAATGTGTTTACTGAATTCCAATCTTATTAGGGCAATTAAACCGAAAGAAAAGACTGGTCTGAAAATATGATTGCTTAATGTACTTTAGCTGCATGCACTCAGACATTTAAACTGAAGACCAGGATACTGAAGCAGAAATTGGCTTATTGACAGAACTGGTGACAAAAAGGGGTCTCTTTAAAGATTTATGCAAATTGGAATATACATAGGTATATTAGGACAGTAGTGGTATATTTCCTGGTATCTAGTGAGGTAATATGAAGTAATTGAGTAGAACTAAAAAGACAATAGGGTTTTGAAAAAAACAAAGAAGCAATTATTCCATGAACATAGTTTCTACCTAAGGAGTTACTTCCTTTTACTTTCTCTGAGCCCAGCTTACCTTCCAGTACCTTTCCTCAGCTTATCTGCATGTTTTGGCTTTTGAAATATTTTACATCTGTTTTCCTAAGAAATGTTTTTTTTTTCTCGTGGAGTATCAAATTTGGTACCATATAGCTGATCCAGCATCTTCTTTTCCATTGGAAGAAATTTTGTATTAAGGGATTTTAATTTGACCTAAAATTTCTCTTTTGGAGATATCTAGTTGCAGACGTCAGTTCTCAGAGAAATCAAATTTCTTCTATTTTGCAACATTACAAGCAAAGAAAACAAAAATCTAAACTAGTTCACAAAGAGATTCCTTTGTGTAAGATTTGGTCTGCTCAGTCCTGAGAACCTCCAGACAACCTTTTCTGACAGGTTAGTGGAAATATGTTACCAATAACACACTACAAATGCTGGAAAAAAAACCAGGGTGAATGTTTGCAGTAAAATTATACCCATATTTCTCAGAGTTCAACAGAATTTACTCCCAAGGAGGTATTCCTGGGACTGTAACCTTGGAAACATAGATCCATCTGCTGAAATGCACCATGTAATAGAATTCTAAAAAAGAACTTGGCACATTTTTAAAATATTCTTATGTGTAGTCAGAAAATTGATTTCCACATAATGAATATAAGACAAGTGTTTTAGATCTTGCACAGAACGTGAATGTATTATTCCATAAATCAATCACTGGTCTATATAACAATCTTTCAAAATCCATTATATTGTTCCACACAGGGACGAGTGAAAGACTGGCCAATATAGCAAACAGCTATTTCTTAAACCAACATAAAGTGGATCTGAACTAAAGGTATGTGGCTTTTTAATGCATCGTTTTGTACTTCCATTTATCACTTGTACGGAACGGGTTTTTTCATGTTCATTGCAATTGTTTCAAAACCACAGTAATAGCAAATCATCTCTCTGACTGATGCATTTAACTTCAGCGGTATGCCATATTCATGGGTTCACTAGAAGCAACCATTGTCCTTTTTGTAACAGATGGGCTGGGAAAAACACAACTTTCACCCTGGTGCATTTCAGCTGATGAGGAGGAAAGAAATGCGAAGTATTGAAATAAATGAAAAGACATTTGTGTACACCAGAAACAAAGGACATAAAAGATTCAGCCCATGGATTATTATATCTCAGAATGGCTTGCCAAATGCCTCTGGAGATCCCTAAAGTAATATACAAAGCAAGTGAACTTTAGTAGTTAATGATTATAATCTTGGAGTGAGCATACAGTCATCTGCTTTAATAATCACTTCTAAATTTCTCATCTATGAATTGATTTACTTCCCGGTTAAGCTAACGGATATTATCACTCCACTTTGTGGTGTATGCTTTCTATTAATACATTTATTTTTATGGAACTATAGACTAATTAAGACATTGCAAAAATAAAACCAGATAAACTATGGAAGGATTTAAGAAAGATCACACCATAATTCTTTTAAGGCTGAATAACATATGTTTTCGTGTAGATAATCCAGAAATGAGAATTTGTTTTCGATTTTTTTCTACATCTGTACCTCAGCTATCATTTTGCCTCACTGCTACACAGGAAAAATTAGGCTCTGGCACAAGAAGGAAGAAACTGTTTGTCTGCAACCTATTTATTTATTAATTCTTTATCTCACTACACTCCCAAGGCTCTATTCAGAGTATCCATCCCAGGGTTTCACATGCAGTCATAACTACCGGTATATGCATGGACCACTTACTCGGTCATGGTTCTGGTTTGAACATTATGAGAGGGTCTTCTATCTAAGAGACTCCATCAACACAGGAGATTAGAAAGATGTGGCCAGAAGAGAGGTATTTTTAGTAGTGGACTCCACAGGCCGTGACCCCCTTGGCATACTAGAAGCCCATTTCAGCAAGCCTTAGGATTGTAAGAAATTGGGTGGAGGTTGAAAAAAGAATAAGAGAAAAAGGAAACACAAAGAATGAAGAGATAGAAGCAATGATTGGTGGTTCACCTTATTAATGCAACTGTGGTGGCAAGAACCCTGGGAAGTGTATCAAATCATTCTATTAATGCAGTCTCTGTTAATGAGGGTAAGAAATTCCTTTTACAATTTCCAATATTCAATATTTACCCTAGACTAGCATTAAAGCACTGAAATGTGAGTAGCTCTTGAATCCTTCATCATGCCTAGCTCCATGGGGTTTAACAGGGAGACTGTAGATGTCATCCAATTGTAGTTGAATGGAATATTTTTATTATTTATTCCAATATGTTATATGATTTCATGTCTTCTTTGTTGTCCACCATTCTGACTCAGTTGTAATAGGGATTTATGTTAAATAAAATAAATTTAGAATATAGAAAGTTCACTGAACAAGGACATGAATCTTCAAGGTCTCCTACCACACATTTGGACTGTAAATAAACTCAAAGGAGTAAATGAAATTTCTCTTGGGCGCTAGAAATGAAAGGCTGGATAGAAAACTGGAAGAAGAAAACATAAATACCTTTATCCTTTTTTATATTAAACACATTATTTCCCCAAAGTCATACCTATATTGCCATTAAGTGCTACTTACTGTATGCACAGCAGCCTTCTTTCCCTCCATAACACAGAGCTGCATTTCTATGGTTGACCTCAAAGTGATAGATAGTTCACTTTGTTAGATCCTAGCCCTATTTTATTTTCTAGATCTGTTGTGCCATTTTTCCTTTATTATTTTATAAGGAACAGCCTATTTGGTTAGTGGTTAAGGCACCAGGCTAAAAACCTGGAGACTGTGAGTTCTAGTTCCACTGGATTATTATTAGATGATTAGTGGTCTAGAAGCTATAACATACAAAGAACAATTGCAGGAACTGGCTATACATAGTCTAGTGAAAAGAAGGACTAGGGGGTGACATGATAGCAGTTTTTCAATACTTAAAGGCCTACTACAAGGAAGAGGGGGGAAACCTATTTACCAAAGCACCTGAAAGCAAGACACGAAACGATGCTTGGAAACTAATCAAGGAGAGAAGCAACCTAGAACTAAGGAGAAAATTCTTAACAGTGAGAATAATCAACCAGTATAACAAATTGCCTTTTGAAGTTGTGGGTGCCCCATCACTGGAGGCTTTGAAGAAGAGATTGAACAACCATTTGTCAGAAATAATATAGATCTTCTGCATGAGAAGGGGGTTGGACCTCCAAAGCCTTTCCAACTCTGTTAATGTTACCGTTAAGCACAAAGCTAACTGGGTGACCTTGGGTCAGTTACTTTCTCTCAGTCCTAGAAAAGGTCAGAAAACAATATCTGAGAGTCAGACATAATTGTGCAGAAGAATATATTTTTTAACATGGCATATGTCTCCCAGGAAAAACAGTGTTGTTATAATAGCACTAATCTGCCTTTACTATGATGGTACCATATCCATGTCAAGTAAGCTACTGCATTCCCATAGAAGGCAAGATAAGAAACAAAGGATGGAAACTAATCAAGAAGAGAAGCAATTAGAACTAAGGAAAAATTCATCTTCAGAAGCTGTGGGACCATCACTGGAGGCTTTTAAGAAAAGACTGGACAGCTACTTGTCTGGAATGGTATAGGGCAGTGTTTCTCAACCTTGACAATTTTAAGGCATGTGGACTTCAACTCCCAGAATTCCACAGCCAGCATTGCTGGCTGTGGAATTCTGGGAGTTGAAGTCCACATGCCTTAAAATTGTCAAGGTTGAGAAACACTGGTATAGGGTCTCCTGCTTGAGCATTAGAAAACCCTCAAGGTCCCTTCCAACTCTATTATTCTGCTAATGTTACATGATATGATATTCTAGCAGCATATCTGTTTCAGCAAACAAATATTCTTGTTGTTTTGCTGGCCCAATGGCTTGTAAAATCAAGCTAGTGACTTGCCAGATGTTTATTAGAAAGTTATATTACTTTCCAATGGACCAGAATGCAATGCTGCTGCTGACTGTTTCACAAATTGCTATTTTGCTAATGTAGGTGTGTGAAAGAAATGTAATCTAAAGAAAGATAACGTGGTCCCATTATTGAATAATCTCATGAGGAAATGCAAATAGCCTCAGTTAGAAATAATATGGCAAGGGAAGAAATGAAAATATTGGTAAAGCAATAAGTATGCCAAAATCGGTGACTGAGCTGTTAGTTTCCTCCTTATGATTCAGATGGATTCTAATTGAAAACATAAGTCAGTTGATTGTATTCAGGTTTTATTTATGATCAGTTCTGATTACACAAATTATGACAAATGAGACTTAGGGAGTAAGCTCAGCAATGTATTCTCTGTTGCTAGGTAACTAGCCACCATTATGTCAAACAGTTCAGCTAATAAGTGAAACACCTAATGCATCGTGCCATAGGTTTCTTAATTCTTTAATCTTTGGTGATAATAAAATATATACATTCCTTCTGTTAAATGCTTTTAAAAATATGACAAACTCAAGCAGATCCTATGATTAGACTCAGTGTCATTAGGGGGTCAGATAATCACTGTATTTGAATCATAGATATCCTGGTGTTTGAACAGAATATAGATGTGGACTTTAGTAAATATATACATGATTAGTTTGTTCTATATCATATTTACTTATTAGTCAAATACACTATTTATGTGACCTACAAAAAGGGTAAAAGATGAACATAAGTGGCTATGAAACCACCTTTCATATTTAATTGCGTATGAATGCATATTATAATAATTAAAATCTCCTTTATCTGCCAGCTTTAAAAATAGTATAAGGTCTGGAAGTATGAAAAAAGAATGCAATTAAAAAAACTTTTTACTTACATTTTTTACAGATATCTTCCCAGATGAGACAAGCAAGGCTATAACTATATTGTATTGAAGGTTGGTGATACCACCTAATTTGGTATTTGTTAAGTGTGTCATGAACAACAGGAAAGCCACTTTCTTATTATAAAATATAGGTCCCATTCAGTACAAACCCTTTCCCCCTGTCAGGTACTTTGTTTCATATCTGCCCTCCTAAAGATTAGAGAAGGGAAGAAAACTGAGAATCTAGATTGTTGGAAATGTATATTAATTGTGTCACAGGGTCCACAAGTAATATATACCGGTAGTTTTAGTATGGTCTTTCATAGGTAAGAAGAGTCAGAATAATTGCTAGAGAAGTTCTCAACTGCTTCCCTTTTTCCCTCAGAGAGTCGGAAAGTCTTTTGTGCAAATCAGAAGAGGGATGCAAAGATGATGGAAGGCCTTGATTAGGGTCTAACTCTGCTGCTAAAACCCAATATTTGATTTAATCACTTAGAATATTGGGATGTACATCTGGTCTCATAGGAGAAAAATATCACTTTTGTAGAGTTCCCATTATCTTTTAAGGGTTGCCATCCAATTATTGCTATCAGCATGACAGAGACATCAACCTGGAAGAAAGAGTACAGAGAAAGAGTACAGAGAAGAGCAACAAAGATGATTAGGGGACTGGAGGCTAAAACATATAAGGAACGGTTGCTGGAATTGGGTATGTCTAGTTTAATGAAGAGAAGGACGAGGGGGGGACATGATAGCAGTGTTCCAATATCTCAGGGGCTGCCACAAAGAAGAGGGAGTCAAGCTATTCTCCAAGGTGCCTGAAGGCAGGACAAAAAGCAACAGGTGGAAACTAACCAAGGAGAGAAGCAACCTTTAACTAAGGAGAAACTTCCTGACAGTTAGAACAATTAACCAGTGGAACAACCTATCTCCAGAAGCGGTGAATGCTCCAACACTGGAAGTTTTTAAGAAGAAACTGGACAGCCATTTGTCCGAAATGGTATAGGGTTTCCTGCCTGAGCAGGGGATTGGACTAGATGACCTCCAAGGTTCCTTCCAACTTTATCATTATTATTA
Organism: Bothrops alternatus; assembly: GCA_034064705.1. Lineage (NCBI taxonomy): Eukaryota > Metazoa > Chordata > Lepidosauria > Squamata > Viperidae > Bothrops > Bothrops alternatus. The sequence continues at coordinate 40,775,199 of JARGCV010000007.1, read as the reverse complement.
TTATTATTAAAGAGATGAATCTTTTATTCTCTGCTTCCTGAGTCCTCACCTCTTCTCCCATAGCCCCTGTCAAACTCAGCTCAAGGATACCTTAATTTCTGTATAGTATTTAGGTGATCAAAACTTCTCTTCTTCACAGTTATCCTAAGCAACTTTACATACATCTGATGCAATACACTTTCACAATAGTTAATGGAAGCAAAATATTGCTAAGATCCCTGAGATCTCACATCTCTGAGATCTGCTAGAAATGTTTTACTCTGGATATCTCCATTGAATGAAGTATGTTAGTATCAGAGATAGCTGCTTTCTTGGAGATATTCATTTAGTATCTTCTTTGTGTTACTACACTGCCATGAAACTACCTTTACTCCTCAACCTTTAAAAAAAATATGATTTTTAATTCAGTATTTTAAACTATTGTTTATTCATCTTTTTTCTCTTTGTTTCCTGGAGATTTTTTTATTTTATAATATTATGCCATCATACTATGTGTAAGGAGCCACTTCAGCTGGTCCCTCAAGAAAGTAAGACTCTTGAATCCATGTGGTTGAATCAAAAGAACTTTTACTGAGAGAAAGTGGTTTCAGGAAAATCAGAGAGAATCTGAAGATCCTAGGCAAAATGCAAAGCTATTCTTTCATTTTCCCCAAGTCCCAACCCCACAACCAGTCCACCCACAGCCAATATGATGCCTTGAAGATGTTTTGAGAATGCTGAAGTACTAGGCAGATAACAGGTCACTCTCAGGGCATGACACCCTTGGAACCAGGCTGGAACTGGCTGGGACAGAGTCTGTTTCATCTCTGAAGACAATCCCCCTCCCTAATTCCCAAGTGTTACAGCAAATCAAAAGTGTATCAAATATGCTAATGTTCTCCTGCCTTCCAACAGAATGGCAGGACCCAAAGGTGGACCTCACACTATGTTTTAATTGTACTTCAGTCAATAATTTAATTGTAGGTCCCAGTGGAATCATGTTACATACAGGCGCCACATAGGAGATCTCTTTTGTTTTCTACAAGACTTTTTACTGAGGAATCCCTCATTTCATTTGAATATATTATTTGTGAAGTACCAGTAAGAAGAATTTACACAATTATTTTTTGTATTACTTCAAATTGGAGCTGAAAATAACTCTGCAGTTTACCAGTAAAAAGATTTCCGTTTATTGGAATGTTCTCCAAATCAACCCAGCAAACTTCAGAGGAGGCTATTTCTAATCAAATAAACAGCATGCTAAAATATTTTCAGTTTAGGAGGTATGTCAGGAACACTTTCAGCCTTTTATCTTCTTTGGAATAGTAGGAAAAATGCCCCCTGAAATGAGATTTGTAAAAAAAAATCTACTCTGTAATTATACCTGTCACTGCTTTCAAATGAATGGGTATAAATAGCCTATGGGGTAGAACTTTGCTATTGTGTTCTTTTTCACCCCAAAGGTTATATACCTGCACCTCACCAGCAGTTGCCAGTCTGATCTGCACAAAACTGGCAGCAAATTTTCTGTAGTACATTTCCCTTGCTCTATTACTCACAGGGCAATAGATCTGATGTAATCTTGTTGTTTTGAAAAAAAAATCTTCAAAGAGGTCAGAAACTATGTTTAATAGTTTATGTTTTAATATATTTTGATTTTCATGTGCTTGGAGAGGTGAAAATCAAACAATTGGCAATGGATTGTGGGTTTTTTTCTTTTTTTTAAAGCCATAATTCATTTTAATTATCCACAGCTAGTTATATTCATTGTTCACTCATAAATTGCTGGTAACATTAATTCTACAGACAATCATGTAGTTGGAGAAACATGTTTGGCTTTCAAATACTAAACAGATCTTTTAGCTGTAAGTAAAGTATAGAAAATCCATGTTCTTTGATTGTTTTCTTGCAGACATTTCTTTACCAAACTAGGTAACATCATCAATGCTAGTAAGGAGTTAGATTTTCTCTCATTTTATATACTATACATACTATATACAAGTATATATATATATATATATATATATATATATATATATATATATATATATATATATATATATATATATATATATATATATATATATATATATATATATATATATATATATATATATATATATATATATATATATATATATATATATATATATAATATTATATTCTCTTCATTGACCAATGGAGAATAGCAATAAAGTTATTACTGCACAGATTTGATTCCATAAGTTCATTGTCACTGAAAAAAGAAATGTATTCAAAGCTATTTGTCACTTATTTTAGAATCTCCCATTGCTAGATCCCTTTGTTGTTTGCATGCTTCCAGAAGTGATATTTCATCTTTTGCAGTTTCATACTGTAGCTGCCAAAACCAACATGGCACTTTAAACAGCCATTCCACGCCACACATTTCCCTAGATAGTTAGATACATTAACTGAAAACAACAGATTGATTCCTTGAATGCTGGTTAAACTGTTCATAGGAAGAAGCAATACATATATAATGAGATGTAAAGCCACCTTTGTAGAACTAAATCAGTCCGAAAGCAATGCACTTAAATCTGTCAACTGACTGGGGTGGGCGACATTTTTGCTGTCTTTTTGCAGCTATTTTATTTTATTGTGCCTTCAAGTCATTCTTGACTCCTGGTTGCTGCCTGGCTGGACTAGTCTAAGATGCTAAGAAAAAGACACAGGCATGTCTTGAGCAGAGGTTTGAAGCTGCAGGACACAGCTTTGACAAACTCTGAGTTTATTGCTTCTTATATACTTGTTACATACATAGGCTTTACCATTAAATGCTGACATTTCACATTCATAAGTTTAACCATTAGATGCTGACATAAAGTTTCTTCATTGGAAAATTCCTTCATATAAGCAATTATTTTCTAGTAACACATTACATGGTCAAAGACCAGGTAAGAACAAATACAACAAATAGATCAAAAGGAGAAAGAACTGACAAAGACAGGAAGAGATAGGAAGAAACTTAAACATATTATCTGTTTCGGTAGGTGAGGCATTAAGTCAAAAGTGGATGACCTTCTGGCTGCTTCATTAGGACAAAGGGTATCAAAAGGTTATGAGGTTTGTGGGGGGGGGAAGTGCGGCAGTTTGCTGCATGTGCATTTTTCCCCACAGACTAGTCCCTGCAGTTTTCTTGACAAGATTCCATAAATGGTTTGTTCTTGCCTCCTTCTTAGAGCTAGGAGTATGTGACCAGCTGGCTTTGTGCCTAAGGCAGAACTAGAACTTACAGTTTCCACTACACCAAAGTAATCTGTCTATTTCTCTTAAGCCACAAAGAAGGAGCTAGTTTTTGTCAGCCCTTTGCATTTGGGAATTTTAAAGAACAAACCTAGTTAAATGTAGGAAAGAATTCATACCTCTATTGTTGTAGGGGAAGGAGTGGTAGAACCTGGGGGCAGAGTTAAAAAAGAAATCAACCTAGAATTTTTACATAGCCACAAATGGACTAAGTTCAACCCCCCTTATCTATGGAGATTCTCACTCATCCAGGTCATAGTTGTCCTAAAAATACTTTTCGAGAGGCAACTGGACTTCCTTGTTTTTCTTTGAAGACTTTTTGCTTCTCATCCAAGAAACTTCTTCAGCTCTGACTGAAAGGTGGGGAATTGAAGGATTTTTTTATTATTATTATTATTATTATTATTATTATTATTATTATTATTATTATTATTATTATTATTATTATTATTATTTGACTTCTATGCCGCCCTATTCCGGAGAACTCAGGGCGGCTCACAACATAATAGAAATCAACATTTAAAAATACATGTATATAAAACCCCTTAATTTAAAAAAAAAATCATTCAACATACACACAAACATACACTGGCTTGGGGCAAGATGTTAGCTGCCCCAGGCCTGCCGGCAGAGGTGGTTTTAAGTAATTTATGATTTATATTCCTTGCAGACAGCTGGTCATTTACTTTCTTTTAGAGAGTTGTTGAGGCCATTTGGAGGTTTATCTGTGTCCTCAGGGTCACCTGAGTAGTGCAAATGTATGTGGAGCCTTCTTGGCTGCAGGATGTTTTCTGCCCTGTGTCCCTTCTCTATTGAAGACAGGAGCAGGGTGTTGGGGATGAATCTGTGCTGTCTGCATCTCCTATGCAAAGACTATAGGAACCATTACAAAAACTCTGCCATTGTGTTTTCCTAAGATTTCTTTTTTTAAAAAAGGAACAAATTTCCTGATCTAGCTTATCCACAGTCCCGGTCCATGAACTAGCACCGGTCTGTGGCATGCCAGAAACCGGTCTGTGCAAACAAGCGAAGCCCCATCTGCAGGATGCAGGCAGCACATGAAACCGCATCGCCTCTGGTCCACAGAAAAGTGTCTCTCCCCTGAACTGGTCCCTGGTGCCCAAAAGGTTGGGGGCCATTGTTCTAAAGCACTCCCATTCAAGTAAAAATCAGATCCAACCCTATTTAGCATTTTCAGCATTGCTTAAGTTTGATTCTATCCAGCCATTCCTGAGACTTATAATTTTGAAAAACATTTAATGAAAAATGGCAAACATTTAAAGAAGAATTTAAAAATTCCAAATCAAGTACAGTTGGATTTTCTCTAGTATAGTATGAATGTATCTTTAAGGTCCATTCTGTTCTGCATACATGGAATCGTTGATTTCAATGTGATCCGCAAGATCTTATACAATGGATTCAGTGGCTAAACAAAGGAACATTTTTCAAAATGAAAAAAATGAAGAGATAGAACTCACTAGAGACAAATTCTCTGAGGTTTTTTGCAAACTGGAACTGAACTGTAAAATTATTCTGAGTCGGCAGCTTTTCTGAATGGTAACAATGCAGTGAAACCACATGTCTTCCCAGTTAGCATTGTTATACATGCTGTGCTCTTCTCTCTGTAATTCATGACAGCATTGTTCTCAATATATCTATTTTTATAGTTCTTTCTAAACAGTATACATATAAGCATGCTCACAAATAAAAAAGAGCTCAAAGCAGGATCTTTAAAGGAGACTATTGCAGAGATTTAGTGGAGGAAAGTATTAACTGGGTCTCTATGTGTGTGTGTGTGAGAGAGAGAAAGGTTGCATGTGTTCCCCAATTATTTGTATATAACCCTAATTATATTTTCTAACAATGAATCCAAACAAGTGTGAGCTAAAGCAAGGCTGTTGAGAAACAATAGGGAGGTGTCAGCAAGCTGGGAGCAAAACATTCAGGCCTGCAGAAATACAGAATATTAAAATAAGGAACACATGCATTCTCCCCAAACTAGGCATGCTTGATTGCCTGGTTTGTTTGTTTTTTATTTCTTTCATTTTTTAAAAAACAAGCTCTTTCCCTTTCATTTATAAAAGAATTTGCAAATTTTGATTAATGTTGGTACTTAAAAAAAATCCTCATCCATCTTTACTTTAAAAAAGTCCCATAATATTCTGTAACTTTTTCTTGAACTGTTATGTGTTATTGTGTAATTGTATTATTAGATATGCAACAAGGGCTCTGGATCAGAAGGAGAATGCCCATTACATGCTCTAATAAACTTCTAATCAGCAATCTAGGAGCTACTGTTCAGCAATACTAAATATATCATAGATCAAACCTGGCCTGGCCAGAAGCTACTTTCAGACTGGCATATCATCTTCAGTGCACATGTGCCTACAGTGAGAATAATGACTTTTAACAGCTATTCAAACAAGCTCAGACACATAAGCTTCATTTCTCATGACAGGAGACCATTCATTCTTTTGCAACAAAATATTGCTAACCTACATACTTATAAGAGAGAGCTAACATTTTTTTGTCAGATTACTGAGAACAAAAGTATTGCAAATGCTTGACAATCCCACAAGATTGTGGCTATTTCAAATGATATTTGTTTGTTCCACCTGCATTATCATGCACAATGTCATGATGGCATTACTGGCTTCTGAAGTGATCATCATTTTGCAGAATCCTTGGACTTCAGAAATAAAGTTTCATAAGAACAAGAGAAGCTGTAATGAAAAAAGTCCCATTCCATTAGCATAACTCTATCCATCATTTGAGGATCCATCCTTCTTTCTTAACTCAAGGTTGAGCCAATATGTTTACTTTCTGAAACACAGCTGCATATGGCACCTTCCTTCCTTCCTTCCTTCCTTCCTTCCTTCCTTCCTTCCTTCCTTCCTTCCTTCCTTCCTTCCTTCCTTCCTTCTCTTTCTTTCCATCTGAGGCAGAAAATACCCCAAACATAATACAGGGTCCCCTGTACATCTGGAAATAAAAAATCAAATCTGAGCAAGTAAATAATTGGCTGTGCAGAGCTTTTAAAAAGAGGCATCTGATAAAGAAAATTGTCATAAGCCAATCTCTCCTCAAAGATTGATTCAGGTTCATTGAAGATGCTGCCACTGCTTTTTTGAGTTGTCTTCCCAAACAAAAACAGCCAGTTGGCTACCCCAGGACTCATAGGTAAAGTATGGAAAGTGGAAAGAGACATTCACAGACAATAATTTCAAATGTCCTAAAGCAGAGGCCCCCAACCTTTTGAGCACCAGAGACCGGTTCTATGGAGAAAGATTTTTCCACAGATCAGAGGGGGCGTGGCTTTGTGTGCTGCCTGAATCCAATGGATGGGGCTTCAATTGTTTGTGCAGCTCAGTTGCTGGTGTGCCACAGGCCGGTGCTGATCCATGGACCAGGGATTGGGGACCCCTGTCCTAAAGGACACATCCTTTAGCACTCTAAGAAAGGGGGCTTTGGTTGCACTCATACACCATAGAAAGCTTACTTTTCGAACTTTGGTTTACAACAGTACTAAATAACTTCTGATTCATCACACCCAAATCTATATTCATCTTTTCATTTATAAAATGGAAGGAAATTGTTTATCTGTAACCTGGTCACCTCCACATGATTTTTTTTTTTTTTTAGAAACTGAAGGAAAATTGATAGTTGCATGAAAGGTAACACTAGTTCACTTTATTGGTGAGATGGGGTACAAATAATAAAATAAAATAAAATAAAATAAAATAAAATAAAATAAAATAAAATAAAATAAAATAAAATAAAATAAAATAAAATAAAATAAAATAAAATAAAATAAAATAAAATAAAATAAAATAAAATAAAATAAAATAAAATAAAATAAAATAAAATAAAATAAAATAAAATAAAATAAAATAAATAAAATAAAATAAAATAAAATAAAATAAAATAAAATAAAATAAAATAAAATAAAATAAAATAAAATAAAATAAAATAAAATAAAATAAAATAAAATAAAATAAAATAAAATAAAATAAAATAAATAAAATAAAATAAAATAAAATAAAATAAAATAAAATAAAATAAAATAAAATAAAATAAAATAAAATAAAATAAAATAAAATAAAATAAAATAAAATAAAATAATAAAATTACACAGCTTTCAATAAGTATCTGCCTGTAATATATATAATTATCCCAAATCCTCTTGATATTTTAAATGTTCTTATCACAATTAATGTTATATGAATTTTTTGAAATCAGAACTGAGTCTCCCAGATTGTGCTACGATATACATGAGCAAGCTACAGCTCCTATAATCTCTACCAGAATGAAAGCTAGAGTCAAACTAGCTTACAGTATAAGATGATTTTATAATACTATTAGGAACTACAGTATGTTCAAACTAAAATTCTTCATTTTTTCCTAAAGTAATCTCTAGCTTAAAATACATATTTTTTTTATTGAGTGCATTTTATTTCTTTCAGTTCAGGGTCCCCATTAGTTCATGTCAGTGAAGACTTTTCCAATATGATCTTGATTGATGATGATCAATTATTCTAGCATATTTTAGACTGTTAACGTTGCCTCTTTTGTTAACATTTTAGACTATCAAATTGCCTTTTTCCTTTCTTGTATAACATTAATTTCCATCCAGAATCTTTCACTTTGTTTAACTTAATTAATTTTACTAATACAAGTAATTAGTAACAAATCCAACATCTCCTTTATTTTCCCTTCTTTGGACTGCTAAGAAGCAGCATAATTAAGAGCTGAGTTTATTAACAGAGTTTTATCAAAACCAACCTATGCCACCATGAAAATACCATCTTCATTCCATACAGTCTTTCCTCTATATCTCTCTATGACTATTCCAACTAGCCTTTGTGGGAGGTTTTGGCATTCCACTGAAAGTGCTCTCCAAATCCATATTTTAAAAGATGTGCATATTTCATCAGGGAAAGAGGGAGATGAGTAATGATATTATCAGTGTTATTAATGAGCAGAGTGCTGTGGAACAAATATCTTCTATCCATGAGTCATATTTACCAGTGACCTTTCAGAAATCAAAATGATTAGCTTTTCAAGGTACATTTTCCATTTAGTCTCCATGATCAAGTTTAAGTAATGCTAAATCCCTTTGTGTTGCAGATTTCATGTTGCTCCAAGATTACCTTTTATATTTATTTGTCCCTGAGTACATTGTGGGTTTCTTTACTAAGATATGTATCAAAATCTTGGACATAAAAAGAAACACAATCAGCTTCAATCTTTCCCTTTATCCATGGGAATCTGTGCCATCAACATCTATCAATACTAGTGGAATAAAAATCTCCACAAATTCACTCTTATCTTTGATAAATTGTCTTGAGTTGTCTTAAAGCTACAGTCCTTTCAACACTTAGTAAGAATATGTCCATGGAAGTCAATCAAAATGACTTGTAAGTATGGCTTAGATTGTGGTTTTAGATATAACATTTTGAGCAAATAACATCTCCACAGTATAATGATACATTAACATATTCTCTCTTTCACACCATATATGCTAAAGATGTAAAATAAATCTACCACAGCTTTATTTTCTTTATCTTGAAATACTGAGATTTGCCAAAATACACCCAACAGCAATAGAAGCAAGCAATAAACACTTCCTAGCATCCATCATTTTTGTCATGGAAAGTTTGTATAAACAAATGTATATTTATGAAAGTTGCATACTTTTGCAACTGTGAAGTAAAACATAAATTTGCATAAATTAACATAGTTGCATATGAAACTGTATATTAGGAATAAATTAATTACATACAGAAATATACATACTGCAAACAGCTGTCCAAAATATGTGAGATAAATCATTTGTTAATCTATTTTTATTTACTGTATGTTTGCAAAAGAAGATATTTTAGGAAAAGAGGAAATCAACTAAAACCATTATATGGATTATGGATTATAGAAATCAGTTCTTTTGGGCCCTCAAAGTAGCTGAATAACTAGGTCTTGACCACTTTCAGAATGATTTTTTATCTCCAGAGGTCCTTGAATGCTGCCTCAGAAGGCCATGAGAGACAGGTTCATCTATAGGTCCCCTGTCACTGACATATATGTGAAGGGCAACCATAACACATCTCTCATAGTTCTTAATGAATAGACAGATTCTACTTGGAGAAGGCAGACTCAAAGATAGCCAGGTCTAAGGCCATACAGAGCTTTATGGGTAATAATTATTATCTTGAATTGCATCCAGAAACTTAAGAGCAGCCAACGCAAAATAATAGTGTATCACATGGAAAAATCATGCTTAACCTGTTGTCAAATGAGCAACTGAATTTTCAGCTAACTGTAGCTTCTAAATATTCCTGAAGGGTTTGGTATGCTTCATTGTCCAGCCTATCATCAGCACATTGATAATACCTTGTTCTATGCCAATAGATTATTTTCTCCAATGATTTCCTGCAGATTTCCATCATGAGGGTTTGATTTCTTCTATCCTACTTGCCATAGACTGAAACTGCTCAAAAAGGTAAAAGAAAAAACATTGCAAATTGGATGGAATGGATTAAAGTATAAGCAGATGCAGCTCCATATATATATATATATATATATATATATATATATATATATATATATATATATATATATATATATATATATATATATATATATATATATATATATATATATATATATATATATATATATATATATATATATATATATATATATATATATATATATATATATATATATATATATATATATATATATATATATATATATATGCTTTCTGAGGTTTTCTGAGGTTTTCGCGGGTGTTTGTATGTAGGTCTTTGGTTCTTCGGGTTTTCTCCCGCGTAGAATTTGAAGTGTCTTGGCAACGTTTCGATGAAATCTCATTCATCATCTTCAGGCTGGTGCTTTTGGCTTCTGCTTCTAGGAGCAGAAGCCAAAAGCACCAGCCTGAAGATGATGAATGAGATTTCATCGAAACGTTGCCAAGACACTTCAAATTCTACGCGGGAGAAAACCCGAAGAACCAAAGACCTACATATATATATATATATATATATATATATATATATATATATATATATATATGTATGTATGTATGTATGTATGTATGTATGTATGTATGTATGTATGTATGTATGTATGTATGTAATATATTTTATTGATTTTTTAAAAAATATAAATCACTTAATAATTGGTGAACAGTGTGTTGTCTGGGTTACATTTGTAAAACAATCACTAACAAATTATTTCTATAATCCATAATCCACACAATAGTTTTAGTTGATTTCCTCTTTTTCCAAAATATCCTCTTTTGCAAACATTGAGTTAATACAATTCTTATCATTTTGATAGATAATAGTTAAATATATATTTTCCCAATAGTCCTAAAATAATAATCACATCAATATAATATTTTTTTCTATCCAATCATTCTCATTGCCTTATCATAGATCCTGTTACAGTCCTTATTTTAATTTGTTTCTCCCATCAAATTCTAAATATTCTTACTGGTTAAGATTTTCTCAAAAATTAATTACATTTAAGAATTTAATTCTATTTTTCCATATGAACCATCTCACACTTTTACATTTCTTAAGAAATAGATAAAACAGTAGAAAAAAGAAAGAAAAGCAAGAGTAAAGAAGCATAAAAAATAACCTACTACTTAAAATATATATCCCTCCTAAGCTAATATGTATTTATTTCCTAAATTTCTTATTCTTTTTAATCATAATTAAAAATATGTTTAATCTTTAAACATTCCACTTAATACATCTAGTCATCTAGTCCTTTAATTCTTATTCAAAACATTTTTATCCATTATAATTTTCTTAAATTTGATCTCATTTAAATATCTAAAATATTGCCTTTATCTAAGTCATTTCAACTTTTTTATATTACTCATATCAATAAAAAGAACAAAAAAGAGGAAAAAGCATACTATATGATATTTAGAGAATTTATCTTTCTTAGAGTGGCATATATATTCCAAAACTTTTCTATTTCTTTAACCATAGTCAAACAAATTTTTCTTTTTTAAGTATTCTCTCTGGTAAGTCCCATCATCTATTTTCTTGGTTTCCACTTTAGTCTTTTTCCTCTGCCCAATGTCTTTCTTAATCAACGTATTTCGCTGAATCAAAAAGGTTTTCCATATATTCGTAAATGTTGCTGTAGATATAAAAAACAAATCAGGAGAAGTGTCTTTGTACGGGACTTCTGCCTTTCCATGTTTGTTGAAAATCTTTTTCTTTTTCGTTCTCTCCACTTCTCTTCATTTCCTTTTTCTCCAATGTTCCTGACAATATCCAATCTGTTTTCTTTTCTTATTTTGTAGTCTTAAGGGATAAGTTGCTTTTTCCAATTCTTGTGAATTTTTTCCACTAGGATTAAATCATGTTTCCTTGTTTTGTTAAGTTCCATCTTTAAGTCTCTATTCTCAATTCTATATCCATTTATCTGTTTTATCTGCTCTTTCTATGTTGTTGTTTTCTGGGAATTTTTTTGTGGTAGAGTTAACTTGGAAATAAATTGATTTATATTTTCAAAGTTGTTTTGGATTTCTTTGTGGTTTAAAGTCATTGTTGTTTGAATTAGTTGTAGTATACTATATCTCCTCCTGTGATGTATTTATGTTTTCCGATGCAATACGGCCAACCTTTCTCCTGTCGGGTTAGAAGGCTTTCCCCAAGTCAAACGGAATGGCTGCCACCATTCCAGAATTGCTGGAGCACTCTTCTTTCTTTGTCGCCTCTCTGGGGCGACTTGGACCCATTTAGGTCCCCTGGCAGGGCAAAATTAGCCGTGGGGGTGCAGAGAATCTGCAAGCCCACAACAGTCACTACCACACAAAACCGGAAGTCCTGCAACTCCATATATTCTACAATCCTCATTCATACACACACTGTCAGCCCCACAATGTAGACTTAGACCAAGAAGCACACTCAAAGGTAGTCAAACTATTTTTTACTAAAATGACTATTGTAATTTACAAGTCCAATTATTCTTTACTCCCCCCTCTCCACATACACACACTTATATTCCTGTGAAATTAAACAGTTGTTTCCTCCAATCTTCAGATTATTTGGGGTTTAAGTCATACAGATCCAAGGGGGACATCCCTGTACAAAATGGTTCAGTCTGGCACTTTGTTTTCTGAGCAACTTATCAGAGATTCCAGATTACCAGTTTGAGTTACTTTATGTACTTGTTTGCCACAAACCACCTTCCTTCCTTCATATTCCTCTGATTTTGTACACATTTCCTAATCATACTCTGGAAGATCTTTCAGCTCTGGATGACTTTCCAAACCCTCCAACTGCACGCTGGAATTTGCTTCTGAATATTTACTAGGCTTTATGACATGCCAATCAATGTCAGTACATAAACATTGTTAAAACATTAAAGATTAACAATAAAACCAAAATAAACTACAACATCCATTACATGCCCTTGGGAACGATAACAACCAAACAGATAATCTGCTACAGGAAGAGATCATTCAAACACTATCCATCCTCAAAGCCTGATAGAAAAGCCAAATTTTAAGGTATTTTCTAAATTCCAGCTAAGTTGGGATCAGTCAAATTTCAGGGGGAATGCTCTTCCATAGAAGTGAGGTGATGATTGTGAAGATCCACCGTCTGATAGCTCTTGATGGTAATCTTAAAGGGACAGGATACAGAAGGAACTTATCCTTTCTGGTGGTATTGATGGGACACATAGGGGTTCCTGAAAATAATCAGGTCCTTAACCATGAAGAACTCTAAAGGTGACAACCAGCATCTTGAAACACCTACTAACCAATCCAGTTCTAGAGATAGAGGTGTCTACTTGGACAAACAGCAACACTTAGGACTTGTGAAGCTGATGCATTTTGGATCAGCCATAGTTAATTCATGGTTTTCAAGGATTTAAATTTTCACTTTGAATGCATTTTTCATTTCACCCATCAGAAAGATCTTATAGCTCCTCTAAGGGATTGTAGCATTTTTAGTCAAAGCTGCTGCTGTGAGATTAAGGAAACAGGATTTTATAAGCAACAATTCTCACACATCTGAATCTCTCCCACAACCTGGACAAAATCTAGCTTAGAAAGCACTTTGAGCACTGAAATTTACAACATAAAAGGGAAATAATAAAAATGCCATAGCAACACTGAATGGGCATGCATAAAAAGCCTAATTTTGGCAAAGCTTGAAATGAAATCCAGAATGAATGGGAATAATTAACTGTAATCATGTGCTCAAACAGCACCACAACCAATGCATTAGAAAAGCTGAATACAAACAGGATATAGAATTAACAAACTGGAGCAGACTTCCATGATTGTCTGGTATTTCTGATTGTTTGCCTCATATATGTAACAACGATCCTTCACTGGGTGGAAACAGCAGTTGACCCTGATGTTCTATATACCAGACTCATCACAGTTCCCACTGACAAAGCACTTGATAATAGCATGAGTTACTCCCAGGCCAAACAGAGTTTGGAGCTGGAGATTTTGCCAGCTGGAGATTTTTTGGACTTTGTAGCCTTTGATATTTTCCCATTTTAAAACACATACAGAGACAATTGGGAAAATATCTTTCAAATTCCTTCAGATGGGGAATTTAGCTTTTTTTCCTGATTCCCCTTCCCCCCTTTCATGCACATACAAAAAAATGGATGCCTGCTTCATTATATAGCTCAGGTTCTCTGCACTAGAATCTTAGTTCACCAACACATTTAGCAATTTCACTGTCTTCATTTTGGAACTTTTCTGGACTTCCTTTATTCGGTGTCTTATTTCCTTCATCCAATAAGATGTAAAGCTTCTCTCTTTTTTTCTCTCTTTTCCAAATATCTTAATAGAATTCCTTCCTATCAGTTGGTTACACCTGCTGTCTTGACTTTTTTGACACTCCCTGAAAAATATCCTTAAGCTCAGTTCAAACACATTTTATACATTACATTATTCTTGATCGGTAAGTTAAAAAGTTGGGGGGGGAAACCTTGCTATATCTTTGAAGTGATATCGTTGGTTTTTTTTTCTGTCTTACATACAGCTATCACAACGTAGGTTCTCATGGCTCTGTGCTCTTCTAATGTTATTTTTACTTAAATAAAATAAATTCAGTTTTGATCCTAGTGCTGCCCATTTTGGTATCTTGCTGTCCCCATTTGGGGAATGGGGGTGGCATCCATGCTCATATTAGCTAAGCCACTCTTCTAGGAGCTAGAAGAATGGATATTATTCTTTAGACAGTTCATGCATCACTATTAATGTGAAGTTATAAAACAGTCAAAAAGTGTGGAAAGTTAAACTTACCAATAAGGAATGCTAAAGGTTGGGCAACTTTGAACTCATCACAAGAGAGATTAGGTACCGGTAGATGCTTTCTGTGGGTAAACTCAAGATCACTGTAAGTATCTATTTTAACTCATCAGTTTTGTTAGAATTATAAATTTATAGGAAAATGTTCATAGATTCATTCATGGGACTTAGGCCATAACAATATACAATTAGTCCTAATGAACATGGTGAGTCTTAACATGCCTAAGAGATTGGAAAATCTGAATATTATATCTCCTCTGTAACAATTACATTGATTGACCCCATTCATTTGGGTCAATACTAATTTAGATTTTCCCACTAACAACAGAAATAGTTGAATCTTAGTCTTAGAAAATTAATGCTTTGAAAATTAAACCCAACTTTGAAGTAGCATAAATAGAAAGACTATTGTGATTTCTTGGTCTCTGCTATGCACACATTGTAATCACAAGGGCTTTTAACCTCTGCCTTAAATGGTAAAGAGGGTAAATACTCAGGAGTTCAGAAGGTAAACTTAATAGTAGTAGTAGTAGTAGTAGTAATAGTAGTAGTAGTAGTAGTAATTTGCTATTAATCAATTGCAAAAGGCGGCCTTACTAGGAACTGCTTCCATCCTGCAACGATATCTGTAATACCATCAAACATCCAGATCTGCCTATCCCAGGTCCTGGGTAAGGACTCGATAGGTAAACAAAATGCCAAATCCAGTCTGAACATCTGGCTGACTATGCAATGATTAATAATAATAATAATAATAATAATAATAATAATAATAATAATAATAATAATAATAATAATAATAATAATAATAATAATAATAATAATAATAATAATAATAATAATAATAATAATAATAATGTTGGAAGGGACCTTGGAGGTCATCGAGTCCAACCCCCTGCTCAGGCAGGAACCCTACACCATTTCGGACAAATGGCTGTCTAGTCTCTTCTTAAAAACTTCCAGTGTTGGAGCATTCACCACTTCTGGAGGCAGGTTGTCCATTGGTTAATTGTTCTAACTGTCAGGAAGTTTATCCTTAGTTCTAAGCTGCTTCTCTCCTTGATCAGTTTCCATCCGTTGCTTCTTGTCCTGCCAACTTATCCTTGAAACTGTAAATTCACCACTCTAATTCCCTTCAAAGATCATTTGAGCTAGAAAACATTTGAGTAGGAGAAGGAATGGTAGAGCCAGCAGGGGGAATAAAAAGAGGGATCAGTTTAGAGTCATTAGATAGCCATATACAAACTAAGTCCAAATCCCTTTGATTGCCGGTTGACCCTTATCTAACTCTAACCAAGTGCTGACTGTTAGTTGAAAAGATTCCTGTCCATAGGCTTGTAGCAATAAATCAGTTAAATTGAACTTTCCCATGTGGAGCTGTTTTTTTCTTTTTCCATGCCTGCTCTTTATTTCTTTGGACTTTCCTGTTTAACCTCATTATTATTGCTAAATCAGGTTTTTCAGTGATATTGTAACAAACAACTGAACTCTTCCTCCTCCCCTCTCAGATTTGTGGCAGAGTTTCTTAGTATTACATGAAGCAAAGCTATGACTTTCTACCTATAAAATATTCAGAGATTTGAAGCTTCATCCACGCTGAATAAATACAATAGATCTACATTAGCTAGTTTTGCTACTGAATATAATTACAGCAGATTCACATCTCCTGATTATGTTTGCTCTTCAAGAACAATGTGACTAATGACAGGATCATGAAATGGTTTGGCTACATTACTAGATGACAACAAGAGCTATACTCCTATTTGAAAACAGCTGCTGCTATAGAGGACATTGGGAGGAGACAATGTCTCTTGGACAATCTATTCATGCACTTCAATGTCATTGGTTGGTTGATATTTGGAGTGAGAGTAAAAAGGCTGTTCACAATCGTTAATCACTGAATTGGTCTGGTAGGACTTGTTTACAGAGTATTTCCTTTCTATACCAGAATTGCATACCTTCTTGAGAAAACTCTTGATAAAACTCAAATTTTTATTTCTGTTTCTACAATGCCTCAAATGTTAGACATTGGAACTATTTTCAGTACTCAGTCACTCTAGCAATACTTAATCAGGCAACCTTCTAGAGGTGAGGTCTAATAAAAACCAAAGGTTCATTTATTGTAGTGGCACTTGTGATGCATTTTGCCACTGGGAAGGATAATCCAGAGAACTGATTGCTTCACTAGAAATAATGAATCCACAAGCCACAATATACAAGCCAACACAAATCTCTTTTAATCAAAAAATAAATTTTCCAAAAAGCACTAAGGTCTATTTCTTTGTAACTCTGTCTAGTTTAGGATAGTTACTTTTATCCTTCCATAAACCCTGTATCATAACACTGACAAAGGCTGATCTTCATATTAAGGTCAGAATATCTCTGAGACATTTCCAGATTTACAGTGCTAGATGGACCTCAAAAAAATTCTCTTCTTGGTTACTGAACTTTGCTGATATAAACTGTGCTGCTAAGACAACAAGCCTGCCTCTTCCGTTTTCAATTTCTGATACTCTTTTTTCAAACTTTTATCAGCACCCAAACATAAGAAACTCCTGAAGAAACCAAAGATAACACTGAAACAGAAAAAAAATTAGCTGCTTTTAAAACTTTATATAAGATAATAAGAATGTAGGTTAACAATTTCCTAAATCAATCTTGGGGGATTAAAACATGAATTCTAACAAATTCTATCTTATCATAACAAAGTGCAAATTCCCATTACCAAGATGTAGGTCATAACTAGGTTGTTAAAGATTTGTTGCTTACTGAAGAATAATGTATACAGGAAACATGAAAGGCCTAGAAATGTGTCATCATTCTATGATGTTGGAAAACTGTTTGTTTTCACCCAAAGTCCCAGTTCAATCGAGGAACGGACATTCATCCCATAGAGAATAGTGTTTGTGTAGACATAAGGGCTTGAATAGGGGCCCAATTCATACCTTTGAATTTACCCCTCTGCTCCACCCCAGCTATAGTTCCACTTCTACTCTCATATTTCTGTTTCCACCAGGGATACCATCTGGCTGTTCCATAACTCTCCCTCACAGGGAGCAAATTTGGTCTAGTGGTTAAAGCATCAAGCTAGAAAGGGAAAGACTGTGAGTTCTAGTCCTACCTAAAGCATGAAAGCCAGCTGGGTAACTTTGGGCCAGTTACTCTCTCTCAGCCCAATCCACTTCACAAGAAGGAATATTTGATATGTTCACCATCTAGAGTTATTTAAATAAATAAAAAAGCTCCATAGATGGAATTTCCACTTATTTCACCTATTCAGACTTGACTTTCATCTACCGTGTTTCCCCGACAGCAAGACAGCGTCACACTTTCTTTTTATCCACAAAACCCCCACTGCGTGTTACCTTCGGGGCATGTTATATGTACGGTATATACGGTATCTCCTGCTTACGGTAGTCAGGAAGTCAGGAGATTACAAGATACGGTAATTACAAGATAATTTGTTTCCTACCCGCTATAAACTCATTTGTCTCTTTCAGATCGTAAACTTCAGTTATCTCAAACATATACGGTAGCCTGAGGATTTGTTTGTTTTTGTGTAAGCCAACAGTTGAGCAGTCTTTTGATCTGAACAATTGTAAATCAGGCAATTACCGGTAGCACAGCCAAAAGGGTAGAAGCTTTTTGAATACACGAAATGCTTACGGCCAGTTCAAGTGGGGTGCCAAGGAATAACTGAACTTGACAAGTTAGGGTTAACAAAATCAGATGTACTTTTGTTTTATCGTAAGGAGAGTGGTGGGGAGGAAGAGGGAGAATTTGTAAGCCCACGTAAAGGCGAACCAGCTGGAGATACCTGTACACTGCCTTATGGTTAATTATTCGTTTATCCAGCGAACAACGTGGGTCTATTTTGGCCACTTTCCTGTCTTTTTAAAAAGTAATTTTTCAGGACTGATTAATATTTTGGTGGTTTGGGCTTGTCGTTGACTTTTGCTGTGCAAGACCTTTGCCCCTCCCGTCAATTTCTGCCCGCTTTTCACTCAGCCGGCCCCGCCTTCGGAGCGTACCGTACGTACCGGTAGAAAAGGTGCGGGTGAAATCTTTCCATTCCCAGCGGGCGCCACGAAGCTTTGCCTGTGTGGCAGGGGCGGCGCGCACCGCCCCAGACCCGCGCGCCGGCAGGACGCAGCCAGCGCCCACAAATGCGGCCCGTGCCGGCAGAATGCTCCCCTCGCTCCCCGCCACGCCAGCCCCATCGCTGGCGCGATGAAGGGGTGGGTGGTTGGGTGAGCGGTGGCGGGGTGGGGAGGGGAGCGAAATCCAGAGGTTTGCTCCGCTCCCCTCCCTTCCCTTCCCCACCCCGCCGCCGCCGCCAGCCCAGAGAAGGCCTGCGCACCGCCCCAGACCCGCGCGCTCTGCTGCCAGGTGGATGGGGAGGCGGCAGCGGCAGGGATTGGGTTGAGAGGCCGGCAGGACGCGGCCAGCGCCCACAAATGCGGCCCGTGCCGGCGGAATGCTCCCCGCGCTTTTTCCGGCGACCAAGTGTGTGAGCCGATGGGGCTGGCGTGGTGGGGGTGCATACCGGTAGAGGAGCTCCGAGGAGCTCTGGATTCGCTCCCCCCCCCACTCCGCCGCCACGCCAGCCCCAGCGCCGCACACACACACACACACACCGCTTTCCGGCGACCAAGTGTGTGAGCCGATGGGGCTGGCGTGGTGGGGGTGCATACCGGTAGAGGAGCTCCGAGGAGCTCTGGATTCGCTCCCCCCCCCCACTCCGCCGCCACGCCAGCCCCAGCGCCGCACACACACACACACACACCGCTTTCCGGCGACCAAGTGTGTGAGCCGATGGGGCTGGCGTGGTGGGGGTGCATACCGGTAGAGGAGCTCCGAGGAGCTCTGGATTCGCTCCCCCCCCCACTCCGCCGCCACGCCAGCCCCAGCGCCGCACACACACACACACACACCGCTTTCCGGCGACCAAGTGTGTGAGCCGATGGGGCTGGCGTGGTGGGGGTGCATACCGGTAGAGGAGCTCCGAGGAGCTCTGGATTCGCTCCCCCCCCCACTCCGCCGCCACGCCAGCCCCAGCGCCGCACACACACACACACACACCGCTTTCCGGCGACCAAGTGTGTGAGCCGATGGGGCTGGCGTGGTGGGGGTGCATACCGGTAGAGGAGCTCCGAGGAGCTCTGGATTCGCTCCCCCCCCCACTCCGCCGCCACGCCAGCCCCAGCGCCGCACACACACACACACACACCGCTTTCCGGCGACCAAGTGTGTGAGCCGATGGGGCTGGCGTGGTGGGAGTGCATACCGGTAGAGGAGCTCCGAGGAGCTCTGGATTCGCTCCCCCCCCCACTCCGCCGCCACGCCAGCCCCAGCGCCGCACACACACACACACACACCGCTTTCCGGCGACCAAGTGTGTGAGCCGATGGGGCTGGCGTGGTGGGGGTGCATACCGGTAGAGGAGCTCCGAGGAGCTCTGGATTCGCTCCCCCCCCCCACTCCGCCGCCACGCCAGCCCCAGCGCCGCACACACACACACACACACCGCTTTCCGGCGACCAAGTGTGTGAGCCGATGGGGCTGGCGTGGTGGGGGTGCATACCGGTAGAGGAGCTCCGAGGAGCTCTGGATTCGCTCCCCCCCCCACTCCGCCGCCACGCCAGCCCCAGCGCCGCACACACACACACACACACCGCTTTCCGGCGACCAAGTGTGTGAGCCGATGGGGCTGGCGTGGTGGGGGTGCATACCGGTAGAGGAGCTCCGAGGAGCTCTGGATTCGCTCCCCCCCCCACTCCGCCGCCACGCCAGCCCCAGCGCCGCACACACACACACACACACCGCTTTCCGGCGACCAAGTGTGTGAGCCGATGGGGCTGGCGTGGTGGGGGTGCATACCGGTAGAGGAGCTCCGAGGAGCTCTGGATTCGCTCCCCCCCCACTCCGCCGCCACGCCAGCCCCAGCGCCGCACACACACACACACACACCGCTTTCCGGCGACCAAGTGTGTGAGCCGATGGGGCTGGCGTGGTGGGGGTGCATACCGGTAGAGGAGCTCCGAGGAGCTCTGGATTCGCTCCCCCCCCCACTCCGCCGCCACGCCAGCCCCAGCGCCGCACACACACACACACACACCGCTTTCCGGCGACCAAGTGTGTGAGCCGATGGGGCTGGCGTGGTGGGGGTGCATACCGGTAGAGGAGCTCCGAGGAGCTCTGGATTCGCTCCCCCCCCCCACTCCGCCGCCACGCCAGCCCCAGCGCCGCACACACACACACACACACCGCTTTCCGGCGACCAAGTGTGTGAGCCGATGGGGCTGGCGTGGTGGGGGTGCATACCGGTAGAGGAGCTCCGAGGAGCTCTGGATTCGCTCCCCCCCCCCACTCCGCCGCCACGCCAGCCCCAGCGCCGCACACACACACACACACACCGCTTTCCGGCGACCAAGTGTGTGAGCCGATGGGGCTGGCGTGGTGGGGGTGCATACCGGTAGAGGAGCTCCGAGGAGCTCTGGATTCGCTCCCCCCCCCACTCCGCCGCCACGCCAGCCCCAGCGCCGCACACACACACACACACACCGCTTTCCGGCGACCAAGTGTGTGAGCCGATGGGGCTGGCGTGGTGGGGGTGCATACCGGTAGAGGAGCTCCGAGGAGCTCTGGATTCGCTCCCCCCCCCCACTCCGCCGCCACGCCAGCCCCAGCGCCGCACACACACACACACACACCGCTTTCCGGCGACCAAGTGTGTGAGCCGATGGGGCTGGCGTGGTGGGGGTGCATACCGGTAGAGGAGCTCCGAGGAGCTCTGGATTCGCTCCCCCCCCCACTCCGCCGCCACGCCAGCCCCAGCGCCGCACACACACACACACACACCGCTTTCCGGCGACCAAGTGTGTGAGCCGATGGGGCTGGCGTGGTGGGGGTGCATACCGGTAGAGGAGCTCCTCTATGCACCCCCACCACGCCAGCCCCATCGGCTCACACACTTGGTCGCCGGAAAGCGGTGTGTGTGTGTGTGTGTGCGGCGCTGGGGCTGGCGTGGCGGCGGAGTGGGGGGGGGAGCGAATCCAGAGCTCCTCGGAGCTCCTCTACCGGTATGCACCCCCACCACGCCAGCCCCATCGGCTCACACACTTGGTCGCCGGAAAGCGGTGTGTGTGTGTGTGTGTGCGGCGCTGGGGCTGGCGTGGCGGCGGAGTGGGGGGGGGAGCGAATCCAGAGCTCCTCGGAGCTCCTCTACCGGTATGCACCCCCACCACGCCAGCCCCATCGGCTCACACACTTGGTCGCCGGAAAGCGGTGTGTGTGTGTGTGTGTGCGGCGCTGGGGCTGGCGTGGCGGCGGAGTGGGGGGGGGAGCGAATCCAGAGCTCCTCGGAGCTCCTCTACCGGTATGCACCCCCACCACGCCAGCCCCATCGGCTCACACACTTGGTCGCCGGAAAGCGGTGTGTGTGTGTGTGTGTGTGCGGCGCTGGGGCTGGCGTGGCGGCGGAGTGGGGGGGGGAGCGAATCCAGAGCTCCTCGGAGCTCCTCTATGCACCCCCACCACGCCAGCCCCATCGGCTCACACACTTGGTCGCCGGAAAGCGGTGTGTGTGTGTGTGTGTGCGGCGCTGGGGCTGGCGTGGCGGCGGAGTGGGGGGGGGAGCGAATCCAGAGCTCCTCGGAGCTCCTCTACCGGTATGCACCCCCACCACGCCAGCCCCATCGGCTCACACACTTGGTCGCCGGAAAGCGGTGTGTGTGTGTGTGTGTGAGCCGATGGGGCTGGCGTGGTGGGGGTGCATAGAGGAGCTCCGAGGAGCTCTGGATTCGCTCCCCCCCCACCACGCCGCCGCTCACCCAACCACCCACCCCTTCATCGCGCCAGCGATGGGGCTGGCGTGGCGGGGGGGGGAGCGAGGGGAGCATTTCGCCGGCACGGGCCGCATTTGTGGGCGCTGGCCGCGTCCTGCCAGCCTCTCAACCCAATCCCTGCCGCTGTCGCCTCCCCATCCACCGGGCAGCAGAGCGCGCGGGTCTGGGGCGGTGCGCAGGCCTGCTCTGGGCTGGCGGCGGCGGCGGCGGCGTGGGGAAGGGAAGGGAGGGGAGCGGAGCAAACCTCTGGATTTCGCTCCCCTCCCCAGCCCGCCTCCGCTCACCCAACCACCCACCCCTTCATCGCGCCAGCGATGGGGCTGGCGTGGCGGGGGGGGGAGCGAGGGGAGCATTTCGCCGGCACGGGCCGCATTTGTGGGCGCTGGCCGCGTCCTGCCAGCCTCTCAACCCAATCCCTGCCGCTGTCGCCTCCCCATCCACCGGGCAGCAGAGCGCGAGGGTCTGGGGCGGTGCGCAGGCCTGCTCTGGGCTGGCGGCGGCGGCGGCGTGGGGAAGGGAAGGGAGGGGAGCGGAGCAAACCTCTGGATTTCGCTCCCCTCCCCAGCCCGCCTCCGCTCACCCAACCACCCACCCCTTCATCGCGCCAGCGATGGGGCTGGCGTGGCGGGGGGGGGAGCGGAATCCAGAGCTTTGCTCTGCGATGAAGCGGTGGGTGGGTGAGCGGGGGGCGGGGAGGGGAGTGGCGCAAAGCTCTGGATTCCGCTCCCCCCCCCCCGCCACGCTCCGCTCTTGCAGCGCGTCCATCTTCCCTCCCCTCCGCCCCCGTGTTTCCCCAAAAGTAAAATACCGTATAAGATATACCGTCTTACGATTGGGGCACGGCTTACACTAGCCGACCCCCTGAAAACCCCGATACGTCTGACAATCGGGTGTGTCCTGCTTTCGGGGAAACACGGTAATAGAAAGCCTTTGCTTGTGCATCTTGTTTTAAGATGTACAAGCAAGAGTCTTCTGTCATCACTAAAATTGGGAAGCCTATATATAACTATAATGGAACTGATCAAAGCCAGATACAAAATAAGATGAAGAAACTTTTCAACATTTGTCCAGTCCTCCATTTCAGTGTCATGCAGGCTGTATTAAGTCTTACTGAATTCAGCGATTGATAGGTCTGCTCTAAAGTCAAAGAAGCCACTGCAATCAGAGTACAATTGATGTTCTCAGATGCATCCTTTGGACTCTTTTCCCAAGTCATTCTGTGTGATTAGTTTCATTTATTTTCCTTCTAACATCTTATTTCTTTATCTTTCATTTCTCCATTTCCTCTTTGTTTTCACAACTTGCATGACTGCAATCTTTTATAAGCACAATAATGTTTTTAGTTGCCTTTTGACTTAGTCCTTCCTGGCTCATCAGTTCCCTTTTCTTCCAAATCATTCATTTTATCATCATCTCCTCCTCCTCCTCCTCCTCCTCCTCCTCCTCCTCCTCCTCCTCCTCCTCTGTGGTATATATCTCTTACTTCTTTGTATACAGTGTTCATTTCATTTTAGTTCTATTGATAAGTGTGTCTATGTAATATTACTCATCACTCCAAATTTATTTCTATTTAATGGTTAGAGGTGTATCCTCGCTTTCTTTTAAAAACTCAGGATAGCATACATAGCATGTCTCTTTCTAATGTTTCCACACAAATGTGAGGTAGCTTGGACTGAGAGAGAACAATTGGCTGAAAGTTACCCAGTGAGCTTCTGTAGCAGAAAGTAGATTGGAACCAACACTTTAATTGATATACCACATTGATGTCCTTGGGCAATACAGAGAGGATAGATAGATAGATAGATAGATAGATAGATAGATAGATAGATAGATAGATAGATAGATAGATAGATAGGTAGGTAGGTAGGTAGGTAGGTAGGTAGGTAGGTAGGTAGGTAGGTAGGTAGATAGATAGATAGATAGATAGATAGATAGATAGATAGATAGATAGATAGATAGATAGATAGATAGATAGATAGATAGATAGATAGATAGATAGATAGATGAAAATAGATCCAAAGTCAAGCATGCTGACAATGATGACAGGAATGATGTAGTGCAGAAATGTATATGGAGTTAATAGTTGAACAGCTTGTGTAAGAGCAGGAACATATCTCTGGCTGATTTGCAGCAGATCAACAATTCTGGCTTTCCATTCTCTAGCAACAGCAAGAAATTAACAACCTTTTCTCTTTTAAGTAGGAATGCTGAAAAAGAACACTCTGCTAAAAGCCACAGAATTGACAATTGTGTGCAAAGGCTTAGTGCCAGTACTAAGATTCAGAAACTCCTGCAACCTGTTCTTGAAACATTATTTGTACCCATCTCTTGTTGAAGGACTTCATGATGATAACAAGAATGAAGTCAATTCTACTGAAGTCTGCCAATTCCTGGTATAAAGTCTTAGATTTTCTGAGCAACACTCTTGTTTCTTTCTAACTATGCTTGCAAAATCTCCCTAACTTTTTCAAATTAGTTTTTTGAAAATATTAAACACGAAAATACAGCTATAGAAAGAGAAAAGTAACACCAAGAAAACAGGCCTGCACCACTGGAACGTTTTTAAAGATGGATTTAAAACAAATGACTCAAGAATAACTCATGGCTCAAAATATTTGCAGTTAATATATTTGTCAATTAGTTTTAAATAAGAAAATTACTTGGGGAAAAAAGCAAAGCCTGGCATGGAGTAATTCACATGCAGGAAAAAAGAATTTATCTGGAACATTATTTGCTATACATAAATTATCAAATTTTCCAAGAGGGTATTTAAAATTCAAATCATTGTGTTGCTTCATGTGAATCTTCCGCTAATGTCACTGCAACCTGAGTGATTACAGGGCAAAATGCTTAAGGTAGGGAAAGCATAAATGATAAATGAGCATTTCTCATTTTAAACTGCATTTTAACTAGAACTGTGCTTTATGTGGTAAACCCAAATCTGTGAATAATTGGGGAGAATTTGATACAGTTTTTTGTTTACTGATAGAAGGCAGAATGGATCACACTGTCCTTCTCCATGCCCTTCTAGGCAGCTCCTATTGTAAGTTCAGACTTCAAAATGGGCAGGGTGAGGTATCAAAAATGCTTTAGTGGGGAAGTGAGAAATATTTGCTTCTATAATACATTGGATTCTCCCCAATTCCATTTAAGCTTGGAAATCAGTTTGCCATTGGTCATCTCAGGCACATGTCTTGCAAGATCCTGGATGATGGACAGAGAAAGACAGGTTTATATTTTATTCATAATTTTACTTCAAGAACCATCTCACTCAATGAGATTGACATCCCCCACTTACTCCCACAGGATGGAGCATGGTGCAGAATGAATGAGAAGAACATTTTTGTCATGCTCCTTTCCTTTGGAATATCATCCCTCTCAAGGTGAGATTGAAAACCCAACTCTTGGGTTCCTGATGGGGATGTCCCATTCTGGATGTGGCTAGTATATTAGTATATTATACCACCTCAAGCCCATCCATGCATTTTTTTAAAAATCAGCTTTAATATTAATTTTAATCTTTTAACTTTTAATGCTCGATGTTTTAATGTTTTAATCCTGTAATTGTTTTATTATGGTATTTATGGTATTGTAAGTCACCCCAATAGTGAGAAGAGCAGTGCACAAATTTAATAAATAGGTAATACTGCATCAATTTTGTGCATTGTTATCCATTCT
Organism: Bothrops alternatus; assembly: GCA_034064705.1. Taxonomy (NCBI): domain Eukaryota; kingdom Metazoa; phylum Chordata; class Lepidosauria; order Squamata; family Viperidae; genus Bothrops; species Bothrops alternatus. Next base: position 40,749,129 of record JARGCV010000007.1, on the reverse strand, counting down.
GCCCAGAAAAGAGATTAGTGACTTAGTCTCCTAAACTTCTGTATGTCCACAGCTCTATAAAGAATATCAAGAAAATGGCATCATCATTCCTTCCCTTTTAATCTATTTTTGTGAAGCTTGTCTACTATATTTTTCCTGTGGGAGCCATGTTTGCTGTGAAATTCATCACATTTTGTTAAAACAAGAAGTTTTATCCGTGTGTGTGTGCTTGCGCGTGCATGCGCATGGACACACACACATGATTAATCATTTAAAATGCTCTGATTTCCATGTTTATAATGTAATATTTGGTTTGCAAAGCTCCATTTTTCATTTTTACTCTTAATTATTTTTACTAAAGATTTTAACAATAGTAAAAAATAATACAAACCAAAATCAAAGAGTACAGATAAAAATGCAGTAAGAAAAGGAAAAAAAACAAAGAGAAAGTATTTTTTAAAGAAAATGTTGTACTTGGACCTTAATTAAGGTACTTGGACCTTAATTCAGACTTGACTGCCTGGTTTCTTGCCGGACCCTATCGATTCATCTTACTTGACTGGCTGCTTACTCGAAGTGGACGCTTCTTGCATTGCGAGACTCCCCCCTCTCGCAATTATGGCCCTCTGTTCTATCAAGGGCCCATCTCGAGGATGGACTTTGGAGTCCTGAGAGATGGCATGCATCAAAAAAGGGGCTTTGGGGTTTTTTAAATAGGTACTTAGTCAAAGTTTTAAGGGTGGGGAGGGGTGGGGAAGGAGTGTTTAGGGCAGGGGAAGAAATTGTCAGAAGGGAACAAGAAGACAGGCCAGGCGACGGAAGGGGACGGAGTCCCGAGGGTGCGGACGGGGGGCTGATTAAGACTAACTCAGTTCCAATAAGTACCGTTAGCGGGAGGGGCAGGTATGGTGGGAGCAGGGGGCCGTATCATAATAAGGGAGCGCGCACCCGCTGCTTACGAGCGGTCGTGCGCTCCGACCCCCAAGGCTCAACCTGTTCTCGGGGTTGTTCAGAACCACAGGGCCCTGGCTGTAGGCTGATGCTGTGCAATGCCAGGTCTGTGGTAAATAAGGCCCCCCTCATTCAAGATTTAATCTCAGAGGGGGGAGCAGACCTGGCGGGTATAACGGAGACCTGGTTGGGACCAGAGGGCGGTGTCCCTCTGGTGGAAATGTGCCCACCGGGTTTCCTTGCATTCCACCAGCCGAGAGCTCAAGGCAGGGGTGGGGGAGTGGCGGTCGTGATCAGGGAAAGTTTCAGGCCGAGGGAGGTCACTGTTCCTCAGACGGCAGGCTGTGAATCCCTTCTGGTGAAGTGGGACCTAGGGGGTCCGAGGGCGGTGTTGATTACGTACCTGGCGCCCTGCCACGTATCAACCTCCCTGCCCGAGCTCCTGAGCGTTGTCGCCGCGGTGGTGGTTGAAGTCCCCAGGCTAATAGTCATGGGTGACTTCAACCTGCCGTCCGGGGGCGGGGCGTCCGGGGAGGCTCGGGAGTTCATGGCTTCCATGACAGCCATGGACCTGACCCAGGTAATTCAAGGCCCCACACACACAGGGGGGAACACGCTTGACCTGGTTTTTGTCTCTGGACAGTGGCTGAGTGGTCAGAGTGTAGGGGATATAGTCATTGAACCCCTGTCATGGTCTGATCACTCTCTCCTATGCTTGGACTTTCGGACCGTTGCACCCCACCGCAGGGTGGCGGAACCGGTGAGATGGTACCGCCCCAGGCAGCTGATGGAACCCGAGCGGCTCCAGGCAGAGCTTGGGCCAATTCCTGAGGTTCTGACACACGACTCGGTTGGAGAGGTGGTGGCGGCCTGGGACAGGGCGGCTGCCAGTGCCCTGGATCGAGTTGTGCCTTTGCGGCCTCTGATTCGGCGTGGGTCTCGACCGGCCCCGTGGTATAACGAGGGGTTGAGAGAGATGAAACGCCGGAAAAGATGCCTAGAGAGCAGTTGGAGATCGAGCCGTGCCGAATCTGACCGAACATTGGTAAGAGACCATATTAGGTCCTACCTAATGGCGATAAGAGCAGAGAAGTGTTCCTACCTCACTGCTCTTATTGCGTCATCAGATAACCGCCCAGCCTCCTTGTTTAGGGTGACCCGCTCCCTCCTTCATCAGGAGGTGAGGGGAGACCCCTTAGAGGGTAGAGCTGAGGATTTCGGAAAATATCTGTATGATAAAATCGCTCAGATACGGGAAGGCTTCGACTTCAACTGGGTATGTCCAATGGGAGAGGCGGAGGCTGGTCTTGAGACTGTTACCTGGGTTGAGTTTGACCCCGTGACCCCCGAGGACGTGGACAGGTTGCTGGGGGGACTTAGGGCGACCACATGTTTACTGGACCCGTGCCCCTCCTGGTTGGTGCTGGCCTCCCAGGAGGTGGTACGAGGCTGGTTCCGAGCAATTATCAACGCTTCCTTGAGTGAGGGTGTCTTTCCCGCTGCCTTGAAAGAGGCAGTGGTGAGACCCCTCCTCAAGAAGCCTGCCCTGGATCCAGCCGTTTTATCAAACTACCGTCCCGTCTCCAACCTTCGCTTTCTTGCGAAGGTTGTTGAGAGTGTGGTTGCCCGACAGTTCCCGCAGCACCTGGAGGAATCGTCATATCTCGATCCGTTCCAGTCGGGCTTCAGGCCTGGCTACAGCACGGAAACAGCATTGGTCGCGTTGGTGGATGATCTCTGGCGGGCCCAAGACAGGGGTTGCTCCTCTGTTCTGGTGCTATTGGACCTCTCGGCGGCTTTTGATACCATCGATCATGGTATCATGCTGCAACGGTTGGAGGGGCTGGGCATAGGAGGCACTGTCTTGCAGTGGTTCTCCTCCTTCCTCTCTGGCCGGATGCAGTCTGTGTTGACAGGGGGCCAGAGGTCGACCCCGAGACCCCTCGTATGTGGGGTACCTCAGGGGTCGGTCCTCTCGCCTCTACTGTTCAACATTTATGTAAAGCCGCTGGGTGAGATCATCCGTGGTTTTGGCGTGGAGTACCACCAGTACGCTGATGATACCCAGCTGTACATTTCCACGCCAAACCACCCCAACGATGCCCTTGCCGTGCTGACCCAGTGCCTGGAGGCCGTGCGGGTATGGATGGGGAGAAACGGACTCAAGCTCAACCCCTCCAAGACCGAGTGGCTGTGGTTACCGTCGTCCCGGTACAGCCAGCTGATTCCATCGCTGTGTATTGGGGGCGAAACAGTGGCTCCCACAGGAAGGGTTCGCAACTTGGGAATCCTCCTGGACTCACGGCTGTCCTTAGAGGACCATCTGACGGCCGTGGCCGGGAGGATGTTCCACCAGGTTCGCCTGGTGCGCCAGTTGCGTCCCTTCCTAGACCGGGACTCGCTACGCACAGTCACTCATGCCCTCGTGACCTCCAGGCTGGACTACTGTAATGCTCTCTACATGGGGCTCCCCTTGAGGTGCATCCGGAAGCTCCAACTTGCCCAGAATGCAGCCGCGCGGGTAGTGATGGGAGCGTCGTGGCGCTCCCACGTAACACCGCTCCTGCGTGAGTTGCACTGGTTGCCGGTGGTCTTTCGGGTGCGGTTCAAGGTGTTAGTGACCACTTTTAAAGCGCTCCATGGCATCGGACCCGGATACTTACAGGACCGTCTACTGCCAGCAAATACCTCCCGCCGTCCGGTACGCTCCCACAGAGAGGGCCTCCTCAGGGAGCCGTCGGCCAGACAGTGCCGGCTGGCGACCCCCAGGGGGAGAGCCTTCTCTGTGGGAGCTCCCACGTTATGGAACGAGCTCCCCCCCGAACTCCGTATAATAACAGATTTACACACCTTCCGTCGGGAACTAAAAACATTCCTTTTCCGACAGGCCGGCCTGGCATAGAAGCTTCTGAGTATTTTTTAAGATTTTAAATTTTGTATGTTTTGGGTTTTAGGATTTTGGCCAAATGATTTAATTTATTTTTAATTATTTTAAATTTTGTATATTTATATGCTTTTTAAAGTTTAGGCTGTACACCGCCCCGAGTCCTTCGGGAGAGGGGCGGTATAGAAATTTAATAAAATAAATAAATAAATAAATAAATAAATCTAATCTTCTTTACAAGTACAAGCAGATTTGGTATTTCTCTATCCCCTCTGATAGTATAAATTACGGTACATAAATTACATGTACTAACCTTTATCCATCCACAAATTCAAAAATCATGAAATTTCTGTTCAGTATTAGCAAAAAGTCATTTAAGATGCTGTCACAGAATTTGATCTCCATCCAAATTTTCATTCTCTAACCTTAGGAATTTTTTTTCTTAGCTTTAACAACCTTCTTTTGTAAATCTAGTAATGAATCAGTACATAGCTCATTTTTCATTTCTAGTCTTATCATTTGTATTTCCACTTTAGTTTTTATCTCAATATTATAGTTCACAATTTTTATGTTATTTTCCAGTATTTCTCTATAGGTAGGAGTTTGTTTTACCTCTTTATCCTGTGGATGTGTAAATTCTTCCAAAATATTCTCCTTAAGATCTCTCATTTCTTCTTTAAGATCTCTTTTCAATGTGGATTTGTATGGGCATATATTTTTGCTGTCCTTGTAGTTTTGAGCTTTTTTTTTTCACATTTCTTAAAAAATGGGGAAAATTTTGAAATGTCTTCAATCTTTAATGGTCATTTTTACAAGTTTCACTGCTGGGCATCAAATTCAAGAATAAGCAACAGACTTTTGTCCCCCCCCCCCAACCTGGAATCTTTAGTCTTCTTTCTGTATTAACATAAACTGTCTAAAATTTATTTGTTTGTTTTTAAAAATAGTCAAATAATCTCTTTTCTGAAAGACTAAACAATTCATGTTCCACAAAAGATTGTTTTGTTTTTAATTACTTCAAAAGTCATAGCATTTCAAGCATTAAATCAAATATTTCAAATTGTTTAATCTCTTATTTTGGTTCAAACTTACTTGAATTAAATTCTTATCTAGCTTTTTGCCATTTACTTTGTATTTACTTATCTGGTGAAGTTCTGTTAGACTGGGCTTATTTTTGGTCCATTGATCTTGCCCGCAGCATTGTCTCTACTCCTCTGGTCTTTCTGCTCTTAGCCTGCCAATCTTTTACTCAGAAGTTTCATTTTTCATTTTTATTAATGCTCCTAAATTTTGGAAGTTGGAGTGATAGCAACCACATAAAAACAAATCTCATAAATTTGGTCAAAAAGCATATTCTGGGAGATTTTCAGAATATCCTTGAGCTCTATTAGTAAGTAACTCAAGTAAGTAAATTTATTGGAAATAAATTATAATCTAAAATAAAGTCATAATGGAAAAACAATAAAATATCTCATGCAAAATTTCCATTACACATTGAATCTTCCTTTTCCTCTTTCTATTTCAAGTTATGTTCTCAGGGTTTTTTAATTGTTCCAGGATAGATGTTGAGACCTAATGAGGGGCTGCAGCAGAAGGGAGACCATGAAAGTTATGGTCACTTGGATGGGCTATATACCTTTGAAGATGCACAAATGTTTAAGCATTCATCAGGATTTGATCAAGCAAGGAAACTGCTGAAGACAAGTTGCAGTTTACATAAATGAAATGCAATTAAGAGTGCTGATTATAGCAGCACTAAGATGCTATGAAAAGATAACTAAATGAAAGGGAGGGAGGGAGGGAGGAGACACCTTATTCATTGTTTTGTTTTTAATTCCAAACATCAATAGATAGTTTGGACCATTCTTCATGGCTTGCATATATAGATCTCAGCCCACAGTGAATTTCAAAGAAAAATCCAGCTGTTTCCTCCTTTTAATGGATTTAAGTCCCTGAATAAGCTCAAATTCAAGTCTCTAGATAAGCTTAGCCCCAACACTGATTTCTTTGGTATTTGATACCTAGGAATGTATTTACATCAGACCAAGGAGGAACAGTAATAAGCCATTTCCGACTAAATTGAGCTTCTGCTATTCTTTAGACAGTGACTGATGGTAGAGGATAACTGGTTTCTGAAAGCGCATGTATGTGTTTGTGTGTGTGTGTACACATATACTTACATACACATACATAAACACAAACAACTTAGTGTGCTTATTTCAGTGTTATATAGCAGGTATACATATGAGAGAAGTCAGAGCCCCAGAGAAGGAAATATTAAAAAGGCAGAAAAATATATTTTTCCTCAAAAGGATTTTTAAAAGCAGAAGCCAACTCTGCCCCCAAATCTCTCTATCCCAAACAGGAGCCAGCTTTATACAAACGCAAATGTACCCATCAGAAAGTTGGAGCCAGAAAACTCAAGAAGACAAAGAGACCTAAAATCTGCATACAGGAACAGGAAACTATTCCAAACAAAAGGCTAGAGAGGGTATAATAACCTACTGCCCATGTGCTCAGGCCCTTCTTTCCTCTGGTCTTTCCTGCAACAACCATCTTTCTGCTTCTTTAATAAACTATAACCATCTTCCCAAAGCAGTCGCCATGTTGCTTATTTATTCCCAGCTTGGATGAACCAGGATGAAGACTTTACTTCCAACAAATACAATATATATATAGCATCATACCTAACACCAAGCATTACTATAAATCACTATTATTCCAGAAACTTAGCCCCTCATTCAAGAATAAGATAAGTACAGAAACTTCAAGGGTTTGTTACTATTCGATAAATGTTATTGCAGACTAGAAACAAGTATGCACAATACATATATTGATGTCTTGTGTGCTACAGAACATTAAAACTGATCTGTGTGTATATATCAAGCAAACTCAGGCTTTGTATCTTTAATCTTTTCAGGTCAATGGACTTTGGACCACTAGTTTCCAATTCTGGAGATTAAGGAAGCCACCTGCTTCATAGTTTTGCAGTGATTTTGTTTGGCCTGAGCATATTTGTACTGTGCAGCCAGCTTCAGCCCTTACACGTTGAAGCTTTTTAACAACACTTTGTCCTTCCCTATGATTAAAACATCTTCTACAATATCTCTACTTCACTTAAATAAACATATGAAATTGTGTAAACACATACTCAGAGAAATCAGATCTCCACCATCAGATACTGCCTAATAAATTGGTGTGGAAGAAAACTCAGATCTTCTTCCCAGTGCAGAAAATCCCTTTAAATCAGACATGTCAGACTTGTAACATCACATGACATTGCACGACATATCGGAACTTTTTTCCCCATTGTTGGCAATGGGGTGAGGCCTTTGTTGCTACCGCCATTATGTTGGACTTTTTCGAAGGCCTTATCTTTGGCACGTTGGGTTCCATAATTACTGTTAGTATAATTATTCCTCCTGTGGGCTCTGTTTTGGACTCTACTACAGGTTTTATCTTAGGAGGGACTAATACAGGCACAGCTATAGTTATTGCGGCAGGATTAACATTGGCATGCCTGTTTTTATTTTTTATTACTATGTTTTTAAATTGTTTTAATTACTATTTGTTTAAATTTTTAAATAATTCAAGTTGTTTAATAGTGTTTTAACTTATTTTTGTTGGATGTTATGAATGATGTGGGGGGGGATTGACTGATTGTGGAGTGAATCGGGTTGAACGGATGGGTGGTTGTATGATGAATGGAAGGGCCGGCCTGTCTGCAATTGTGGAAGCTAGTGAGGTGGAGGAGCCTTGCTCTGAGGGACCAGAAGGCCAGGCTATACCAGTCCTATGGGGAAGAGGCAGATACGATGGGAGGCCTGGGGTAGGCCACTCTCGGGGAACAAGGCCACGCTGCTTGAAAGCGATCTCTTGTTCCGGCCCCCGGAACCTCCCCCGGAGTACTGGTAATGAGCAAAATCCAGACCCTGGACTCAGGCTGCTGCTGCTTAATGCCAGGTCGGTGGTAAATAAAGCTCTCCTCATCCGGGATTTCATTCTGGATGGGGAGGCCGACCTGGCATGTGTGACTGAGACCTGGCTGACCCCAGAGGGAGGAGTTCCCCTCTCTGAGATGTGCCCAGCTGGGTTTCAGGTATGGCATCAGCCACGACCCCAGGGAAGGGGGGAGGAGTGGCGATTATAGCTAAGGAGTCACTCGGGCTGCGCAGACTCGCTGCTACTGAGCTATCAGGTTGTGAGTCCCTCCTTATGAGGTTGGACCTAGGTGTACAGGTGGGTCCGTTGCTTACGTACCTGCCTCCCAGCTGCGTTTCTACAGCCCTGCCCATGCTACTCGAGGAGGTAGCCGGGTTGGCAGTTGAGTTCCCCAGACTTATTGTCTTGGGGGACTTTAATGTGCCATCATTCGGTGAGTCCTCTGGGTTGGCGCGGGAGTTCATGGCTTCCATGGCAACCATGGACCTGACACAAGTAATTGAGGGCCCAACCCATGAGAAGGGACACACACCTGACTTGGTTTTTCTCTCGGAACAGTTGAGGAATGATCTGATATTAAGGGAATTAGAAGTTTTGCCCATGTCGTGGACAGATAATTTTCTGCGACACCAATCCTCTCTCGCAGGCAGCCGGAACCAATTAAATGGTTCCACCCCAGACGCCTGATGGATCCTATTGGTTTTCAAAGGGTGCTTGGGGAATTGCCAGATTCGCTCGTACACAGTTCGGCAGAGTCCTTAGTGACAGCCTGGAATATGGCCGCTACGGGGGCTCTAGACCAGATTGTGCCATAGCGACCTCTCTGTGGTAGCAGACCCAGGAGATCTCCTTGGTTCACCGAGGAACTCAGGGGGATGAAACGCCAGAAGAGACGTTTAGAGAAGCAATGGAGGGAAAGCAGATCCGAATCTGATCGAACCAAATTGGGAGCTTATATTAAGACATATTTGGAAGCAATCACTACAGCAAGATCTCAGCATCTTTTCGCATTGATTGTGTCTGCGGAATCTCGTCCAGCTGCCCTGTTCAGGGTGACTCGCTCTTTCCTTGGTACGGGGAGGAGAGAGGAACCTTTGCAGGGCAATGCCGAAGAATTTAACAGCTTTTTTGCAGACAAGGTCGCTCAGATCCGGGCTGACTTGGACTCCAATTGGAATACAGTGTCGGCTGACAATGAGTCAGTCGAGATGACAGAGGCCCGTCTTAGTCCTGTTGAATGGGAGGAGTTTGATCTGGTAACTCCTGATGACGTGGACAAGGCCATTGGAGCTGTGAGTTCTGCCACCTGTTTACTGGACCCGTGTCCCTCCTGGCTTTAAGCGGTCCTTTCCGGCTCCCTTAAAGGAGGTGCTTGTGCGCCACCTCCTCAAAAAGCCTTCCCTGGACCCGGCAGTTTTAAATAATTATCGTCCAGTCTCCAACCTTCCCTTTTTAGGGAAGGTTATTGAGAAGGTGGTAGCACTCCAACTCCAACGGTCCTTGAATGAAGCTGATTATCTGGGCCCTCAGCAGTCTGGGTTCAGGTCCGGCTACAGCACAGAAACTGCTTTGGTCGCGCTGACCGATGATCTCTGGCGGGCCCGGGATAGAGGTTATTCCACTATCCTGGTGCTTCTTGACCTCTCAGCGGCTTTTGATACTATCGACCATGGTATCCTTCTGCGCCAGTTGGAGGGGCTTGGAGTGCGGGGCACCGTTCTTCGGTGGTTCACCTCCTACCTCTCTGGCCGGTCGCAGTTGGTGTTTGCAGGAGGTCAGAGATCGGCTCCGAGGTTTCTTCCGTGGAGTCCCTCAGGGGTCTGTTCTCTCACCTCTGCTTTTCAACATATACATGAAGCCATTGGGTGAGATCATCCATTGACACGGGTTGAGTTGTCATCAGTATACTGATGACACTCAGCTCTATATCTCTACCCCGCGTCATTACAGCGAAGCAGTGGAAGTGATGAACCGGTGCCTGGAGGCTGTTGGGGTCTGGATGGGTGCTAACAGGCTCAGACTCAATCCCGACAAGACGGAGTGGCTGTGGGTTCTGCCTCCCAAGGACAATTCCATCTGTCCATCCATTACCCTGGGTGGGGAAGTCTTGTCCCCATCGGAGAGGTTTCGCAACTTGGGTGTCCTCCTCGATCCACAGCTAAGTTTAGAATACCATCTTTCGCTGTGGCGAGGGGGGCATTCTCCCAGGTTTGCCTGGTGCGTCAGTTGCGGCCCTATTTGGACCAGGAATCACTCCTCACAGTCACCCATGCCCTTGTCACCTCGAAACTCAACTACTGTAATGCTCTCTACATGGGGCAACCTTTGAAGAATGTCCGGAGACTGCAGGTGGTTCAGAATGTGGCCGCGTGAGCCATCTTGGGTCTCCCAAGACATGCTCATATCACTCCAGCCCTCCGTGAGCTGCACTGGCTGCCAATTGGTCTCCGAACACAATTCAAAGTGTTGGTTATGACCTATAAAGCCCTATATGGCAATGGGCCAGGATACTTGCGGGACCGTCTTCTGCCTCATGAATCCCAGCGATCGGTTAGTGCACATAGGGTTGGCCTCCTACGGGTCCTGTCTGTTGGACAATGCCATTTGGCGGGACCTAGGGCTAGGGCCTTCTCTGTTGCTGCCCCAGCCCTCTGGAACCATCTTCCCTCAGAGGTTCGTACTGCTCCTTCCCTCCTAGCTTTCCGAAAACTTTTAAAAACACATCTATGCAGACAGGCTTGGGGCTTGTGAGCTGCACTCTGCCCCTGGGCCTTTGATTGGGACTGTATGTTGTATGAGTGGGTATAGTTTTATTGTTTTTTATATTGTATATTATTATTTTAACTAATTTATATTTTGTACTTGTATTATTTGCTGTGAGCCGCCCTGAGTCTGAGGAGAAGGGCGGCATATAAGTCAAAATAAAGTAAAGTAAAGTAAATGATGTGTCCGGACCACGGGCCAGCAGTTTGACACCCATGCTTTAAGTTATCAGGATGCTTACCTTCCACCTCTTCTTAATTTGATAAAGCATATGAGTTATTGACATAAATTATCATGGCAACCACATGGCAAACTTCCTTCTCTTAGTTAAATTGGTCTGTGGCCTTCAAAATGCTTCTTTCTGTCCTATCTTTAGCCAGACGTGAGGTTCTGAATATGCATTGGGCAAGCATAAACCCTAGAGAACTGAGATACACAGTAGTTCCAATACTTAGAAATGGGGAGCCAGGATATTTCCCAAAGATATTTGGCCCAAACTTTAGGTTAAAACAAAGTACCTCTTAAATGCTTTGAATAGCTCTGTGAGATAATTTTTGTATAAAATTCAGATGGGCACAATATAAGGAATTAACTTTTTTTTCTTCTCAAAGTATTAAAATCAATTTTCATTCAATGAAGTTGAACTGTAGAAGTTTCCAGACAAAAATAGGCATTAATTTACACCACATAATTAAATTATATTAATTCACAGGCTACTATAGAATGCAGAAATCTATACTAAATAAAACCTTCATCTGGTTGAGCAGTAGATTTTATGTAGCCTTACATTATTAATTTTGCCACTGTAAAGATTCAGAATAAGATAATTAGGAGAGAGTTTTAAAAGGATTCACATTGAAAAAGAACACAGAAATTTTCCCTACTGTAACATGTGTTTCCAATGTCTATTTTTAAAATTCCTATTTCAAAATAAATAGACAGAGAAATAGATGATTTATATAGCTGCCATCTCACTACAGTGGTTTTTCATGGGGCACAGAGGATTAAAACCAACAAAATACAATAAAAAATAGGAATCTAAATTAAAAATACCCCCATTATTTCTCTTCATTTTACAATTTTGTAATAAGTCTTCAGTTCTGATTTTCTATTTCCTGTTTTTTACTAATTTTTTGCTAAAATTATTATGACCTCTGATCACAGCTCAAGACTTTACTCACAGATTAATTTGTTTTTTATTATTGGGTTAAATTTTTGTGTTGTATTGCCCCCCCCCCAAAGTCTTTTAAATGGGTTAGGAGCAATGATGCTGTAAAATGTAGTCTTTGGCATCTTTTGTTACAGGCGTTTGGGAACCTAATGAGACCAGTAGGCTAGGCTGCAAAAGAGAGAACTTGGCAACTTTTCCTGGATTGTTTATTTTCCAGCTAGTTATATTGCAAGCCATATTAACTTTCAAAATGGTGTCTGAAATAGCTTGTTTTCCTCTTTTCCCCCTGTTCTTTTTGAAATTATTATTTTTGTAAATTCTAAATCTCCAAGGAGGGGAGTTAATGGAGATTAAGTAGCAGTATAAAGATACTTTAAGCCACAGGTCTAGAAGAATAAAAACTCACATTTCAAATAGAATAGAGTAGAGTAGAGTAGAGTAGAGTAGAGTAGAGTAGAGTAGAGTAGAGTAGAGTAGAGTAGAGTAGAGTAGAGTAGAGTAGAGTAGAGTAGAGTAGAATAGAATAGAATAGAATAGAATAGAATAGAATAGAATAGAATAGAATAGAATAGAATAGAATAGAATAGAATAGAGCTGGAAGGGACATTGGAGATCTTCTAGTCCAGCCCCCTGCTCAAGCAGGAGAACCTATATCAAGAAACTGTCTAAAGTCTTGTAAATCACTATATATGCTAGAAAACACAAAATTATACTTTAAACCCCAATTAATGTTATTCTGCCATGAAAATATCAGTTGTCTTTAAGAACAATCCTATTCTAAGATCCCAAAGGGAGGGAAGGAAGGAAGGAAGGAAGGAAGGAAGGAAGGAAGGAAGGAAGGAAGGAAGGAAGGAAGGAAGGAAGGAAGGAAGGAGAGAGGGAGGGATGGAGGGAAGGTCCTCCAGCATATTTCTAATACGAAATTGAAAGGATATGGCAATCTCTCAATAGGTCTGGCTATATAACACCTCTCAAGAAAATGTATCCTAGAATGGCCTTTGCTCTTTTTGCCGCTACATTGTTTTGCTGGCTCATATTATGCTTATGATCCATCAAGATATCCAGATCCTTTTTGTATGCCATGTTTCTCCCTCCCAGCCTTGATTTTTCTAATTAAAAAGCTAATTTTCCAAATATAGACCTATGTACTTGTTCTCTAGATTGTTTTATATTACCACTTATACGCTGTCGACACATGAGATAATGTTTTCTAAGCCTTCATCATTTGTAAATCTGTTGAACAGAACAGGGACCATTGATATACCACTTATCTTCTTCTTCAAGCTTGATATGGAGCCATTGTACATTCACTAAGTACAATTGTTCCATTTAATTATTCAGTTAATGAAGCAAAGTCGATTCCACCCTTTACTATTTTATTAGAATTATGGAAACCTTTGTAGAATGCTTTGTTGAACTTAAAAGTACAGTACATTGTATCTACCATATCCTAGCAGTCAACTCACCTGGTTACTCTATTTAAAAAAAGTGTGACGTGACTTGTTCTTGATAAACCAATACTATATTATTATTTAAATTTTCTCATGTGGCAACTTCCCATAGTATAAACTCCCATATATATGGACGTCACTTTCCAAATTCTCATCAGTGACCTTGCTAGCTAGAGAGTTCTGGAAACTGAAGTCACCTATCTACAAGATGCCTGAGTTGCAAGGGTTGTCGTATCTAAAATAAATCAGTTAGGCTGTTTTTTTCAAGCTGTATGCTAGTACTTTTAAAATGAGAACAATTATGGCTGTATTTTGGATTCAAAATAAGCCATTATTCCTCTTAATTCTGTGATGTGTAGACTGTAACTTGAATGTTGTACTGCTTCTAAGCATTATATTGTTGCAGTATATTGAGTATATCCAGAGGAGCACAACCAAGATAATAAGGTCTTAGAAAGAAAATCTTAAGAACAAATATTTAGCCTAGAGAAGAAAAGATTTCAGGTAGTTATGATATTCATCTTCAAGTATCTGAATGACAGTTATATAAGGGTGGGGCAGACTTGTTCAATGTTGCTTCAGATGACAAGAAACAATGGGATTAAATTACAAGAAAACAGATTTTGATTAAACTTTAGGAATAATTTTCTGATATAAAGAGTTGAACAAACTGCCCCAGAAGATAGTGGGTTATCTTTTGCAATAAATGCTCCTTTGTCTTTAAGCAGAAGCTGATGCCGGTCCCGTCAAGGATGCTATACTAGCAGTTTCTTGCATTGGAGAGCATTGGAGTAGATTATCTTCCATGTTCCTTTTAAACCATTCATCCCATGATGTTAAGACTGTGATGCAGCTCATAAAAATGAAGTGCCTGGATTTAGATAAGATCTGAATATGGTTGCCTCTGCGTATATTGGCAGAGAGCAATCTGTAGTCCCCAACTTTCCATTCACATTGTCTTCAATTCAAACTGTTCATTCTATGATATTAAGCTTGTGATGTGATGGTAGAAGCAATGCAACCCATGATGAAGTACCTGGATTCACACAGAAGATGTGAATATGATTGTTTCTGCTTATACTGGCAAGAGGGCAATTTGTATTCCTCAACTTTTCATTCAGGCTGTGGCTTCATTTCAAAATTATCAGCAAGAGATATCAGGCCATAGTTGTAAAACATTTCCCTCTTCCCTACAGTCTGCTTCTTTGCATAAGATCCTTTCACTCCCCCCCCCAACATTCCTGTTTATTTTCCCTTTTTCCCTCTTCTTTTAAGTCCTCTTTATAGGTAGCCTGGATATTAGAATAAAAAATGTTTCAGATTTTATGGAAAAGTTTCCATATTGAACCCTGTCCACAAACACTCCCCCCTCCCTAAATTCCATTAACTCTTATTTAGCGCCATATTAGTATTGACCATTAGTTGAGCAGATTCTGGTGTATAAGCAGGAACAATAAATCTTAAAAACTGGAATTTATGTGTGATCCTGATTATTCGTACTAACCTGGACACCATAAATTATAATCTAGCCTTAGATATAAAGCCAGCTGGACCAGTCATTCTGTTTCAGCCCTAGGAAGAAGGCAAGGACAAAACACTTCTGAAATCTGGTCAAGAAAACTGCAGATACTAGTCTAAGCAGGCATAAAAAGAAAGCAAATCTAGTACCAATAGTAATAGGCACTTTGGATGCAATCCCAAAACATCTGGAGCATGTCTTGAACATCATAAATATTGACAAAATCATCAAGGACAGCATTACTGCATTCACTGCATTCTATTAGGTAAACAAAGTTCATCTCCAAGCCTTGGACTTTTGTTAGAAAAAAAAATAACAAATAGAATCCATAGTAGATAGTTGCAATATACAGTCTGGAAGGTCCCATTATTATTATTTTTTAATTACCCAGCCATGTCCTCCACTGTGATGCTCTGTTTTATTCCCTTTCTCACCAACAGTCAGTTCCATAGTTTAAGAGTAAGGTCATTATTCTTTGGGTTATTAAGTTCCTCCAATTAGTTTCCTGTCTTAAACAGCTTATTTACATAAATGTTCAGGTTCCCTGTTTGGAGGCTGATGTATAACTACATTTAGATATTGGAAACACATGTCTCTGAATGTAGATAAGTAGGTATGTGTATTATATTACTTTCTATATGTCTATCATTTTTCCTCTGGCATTTTTGATGATACCTGAAAAGTTATTTCAGATGTTTAAAAAGCACTACTGATAATAGCATTACTAGGCTGGCATAATATTTTCCTTTTGTAGCCATTAATCTTTAGGAAATATTGTTTCTTATATTTTTGCTTTTTAAAACTTTGCACAACCCACTGCATTAGAAGCCTTTTTCTCATTTAATACTGGCTATTGGTTATTAAATACACACATAAAAATGTAGAAAAACAGAATTATTATAATAATAAACTGAATTTAAAATCTTGTAGAGGACATCCAGAAACTATGTCTGTACTGTTGTTAACCAAATTACATGAAATATTTATGTAATAATCAAGATTTAGGTTTAACTTAGATGGCCTTTTTGTTGTCTTTTAATTGGTTACACTTCTATATAGTTTCTTATTTGGCTGAATCTCTAACAGGGTTCTGTGCCAATGGGTATCTACTCCCTATTTCAAGATTCCATTTAGTGGAACAGAAGAAGTAGAATAACTTGTCATGATTCTACTCCAATATGCAAGAAAAAAGAAAGTCATTTATCCTTTACTAATTAAATTTATTCAGTTTATTTGAATAGTTAGCCCTATGCTTTGCTTTCAATTTGCCTAGTTCTGGCGGGCCTGATAGCACAGAGAATTAGTAGGAACTCTGAGAATGCTGTTCCTGCCAGATTACTCAAGAAATTGACCTATTATGCAACTGTAATACCTACAATACATCAAGACCAGTTTGGTGTATTGCAGTTATAGTCTTCCCTTAGACACAAAGGCAGCTGGGTGATCTTGGGCCAATCACTCTTTCTCAGCCCTAGGAATGTCAAACTACATCCAAAACTGTTCCAAGAAAACTGCAGAGACTGGATCAGAGACTTGCCAGGAATCAACATTGACTCACAGGCAAAAACTAGCTAAAATTAACAACCTTTGTCCTAATGATGGAGAAATCCAATTATTATTTTTTACCAGCAATTTTCACAAAAAACCCACAAGTGAAATAGCAGTAGAATTACCGTCCTCCACCTATTCTTCATCTCCTGACAACTTACAGAATTCAGTGCCATGTACAAATTGATCTTGTCTCTGAAAAATAAATAAATTGGGAAGGAATAAAGTATCCATTGCATATGTTGGTACTGTACTTGAGAAAGGAAGCATTTGTCTAATGGGTCAGCCTGTTTGCCTGGAATCCTGGGCCTTAGTAACCCTTTGGAGAATGAAGACGAGATTCATTGCATTTGGTTTCTGCACTTGATCACACAAAGGTGAAAACCACCCCCATCTATAATTTACTCAGCTCTTACTGGCAAATCGGTTTGGAATGCTTAAGAAAAACACAAAAGCAGCCCTAGGCATGTGCCAGGTTTCCATGACTCCCTCCTCAATTTCTAACTGCAGCTGCCTCTCAACAGCTACCGGTAATTGCCCAGTAGGATTTTTTTGAGTTTTCTGCCTGATTTCTCCTCTAGCTTCTCACTAGCCCCTTCCATTCTTACTACTTTAATTTACTTTAATTTTTTTCCCCATTCATCACTCAAGAGTATAAAGGATAAACTACTGGAGACTTGAAAATCACCCTCTCTGTGGAATGGTGCTCCACCAAACAAGGAAAAACATCTCTCTTCCCTGAACTTTCACAAACCGTCACAGCATGCAATATAATCGCTTCTCCAAAGTTCCCTCTGCAAAACCTTGCTTTCCAGCAATGCCTTTAATAGCTTTCATAAGTCAATGGTATCAAATTATGCAAGAACACAACAGTTTTCTCCTGGACCAATATAGCCCAATCCTGCTAATATGTAACCATAGGCACCAATGGGCAATCAGCTGTTTCAACAGCTGAAATAAAAGTGATCCATTTGTCAGGAGGATGTGTGCAATTTTTCCTGGCATATTAAATGGACACTAAGCACAGACCTCATACAAATTTAAAGCCTTAAACACAAATGCATTATATAGACCTGCGTATTTGATTTTTTTTTTTTTTTAAAAAAAAGCAAATTGAGCAGAAAATCACTGTATGTAGATATTGTATACACAGAATCTAATCAGTTAGTGGAAATCATGCTAGGATTTGTCTCTTTCATCCATGCACTTAATATATTTTCTTTAAGAATATCTTCAAGTGCCCTAGTTGAATCAAGAAAGAAACACATGACCTCATTTGAAGAGAACACGATGAAGGACCGGTGCCATTTTGGTCCTTCCACTTTCTCCTTCACTAAGATGCTCTGGCAATTGTGTAGTAATCCTTCCCTATTGCTAAGGTGTTGGACTCATGCTGGGCATATAAAGATGGCAAATGGCCTGGTCAGCAGTGCTGTATCCTATGGCTTCCTACAGTTGCACAGAAATTAAACCCCAGTATTTGGAGTTTGAATGTCACTAGGCTGCAGGGCTCCCAGAATTTGGTTCCGAAATCCAAACATTAAGTGTGTAGGACAAAAATGTAACCACTTAAATGTGACTATATTATTGTAATAATGTGAGCTTGTTTTGGAAACTTTGCATAGCTTGCTTAGGAATCTGTTAATTCATGCCTAGAATTATATTAAATCTATGAGCAAGATAA
Organism: Bothrops alternatus; assembly: GCA_034064705.1. Lineage (NCBI taxonomy): Eukaryota > Metazoa > Chordata > Lepidosauria > Squamata > Viperidae > Bothrops > Bothrops alternatus. The sequence continues at coordinate 40,731,237 of JARGCV010000007.1, read as the reverse complement.
CATTTTGTTCATATCCTAATGCAGAAATCAAATCTAGACAGGCAAATTCATACACCAGTCCATTAAACTAATGCTTGAACTGATATAAACAGATGACTTTCTAAGGCAGTGATGGTGAACCTTTTAGAGACTGAGTGCCCAAACTGCAGCCCAAAACCCACTTATGTATCGTCAGGTGCCAGGTGGGCATGGCCCATTGGGTGGGTGTGGCCCATTGGGTGGGCGTGGCTTCAGCAATAATGGCAGACTGGGTAGGATTAAAAAGTTCAATCAATCAATTCCAACTTTGCAAGATCTTTTTTTTTCCTGCGAGAAGTTGAAATTGATTGATTGAACCTTTTTTTTTTTGCACACGGCGGCAGAGGCCTAAAGTGAAAAGGTTTTATAAAACCCAGATGAAGGCCTAGGACTGGTGTGACAGCTTGTGTGCCCGCAGAGAGGGCTCTGCGTGCCACCTGTGGCACGCGTGCCATAGGTTCGCCACCACAGTTCTAAGGAGAAAGTGCATTTCAAGACAGGATACTTTTTTTTCTGACATGCCTCTATCTCTTGAGGACACTGGCTTCACTCATCCCCAAAACTTGGCTGCCAATTTTATGTGGGGGTGGGAAGTTTCCAGGCTTTTCTACATTCTAAAAATACATCTCCCCTCAAGGAACTGGAAATGTGCCTGAATTTCTGAGAGAAAAAGTCAGAGAAGCAGGTGGCTAATTTAAAAAAAAAATAGAGAAAAGCCAGGCTGAAAATGAAAAATTGCCCATGTGTGATTCTCAGGGCTAGGGAATATGAAAATAATTTCCATTTCTTTAAATGTTTTTTCAGATCATACCACTAAAATTGAGGAGCCCTTGTTAAATCTTGTATATGTATATACATATATGTATGTTGTATATGCATAGATAGATAGATAGATACCGGTAGATAGATAGATAGATAGATAGATAGATAGATAGATAGATAGATAGATAGATAGATAGATAGATAGATAGATAGATAGATAGATAGATAGATAGATAGATAATGTTCTTTTGAGAGCGGACATCAGAATTTCATTTTTTTAATGTGTGCCAGTGTGTTCACAGAAAAAAGTGACAATAAAGGTTATCTTATCTTATCTTACCTTACCTTACCTTACCTTACCTTACCTTACCTTACCTTACCTTACCTTACCTTACCTTACCTTACCTTACTAAGAGTGGGTTTTAAGGAGAGTTAAAGCACTAACTCAAGCTTTAGGTTGGAATTATGGGCCATGGAATGGACAAACAATCAAGATGGCAGTTGCAACCATTTGTGGAAGCTCCAACCTCTTTTTTTATGAATATTTTATTAATTTACTATTTTTAGAATCAAGTACTTAACAGACAATGTGTTGTCTGGGTCCATTAATAATTCAGTGGTATATATTAACTTCTTCAATCTACATCCAATATTGCACCATCAAATGTTTCCTCTCTTTTTCTGGTAATACCTGTTTTCCCACACTAGGCAAATACAATTCTTATTGTTATTAATAAATATACAATTGAATATGAACATCTTTGTTACATTTTTCTCATAATATCAATGATATCAGTTTTAGATTACATTTCTAACCAAAACATATCTTAATTGCATTTGCACTTAATATCCATATGTTCAATCAGTATCCTGTTTTTGCTTTTTTATTTTAATTTCCCATCAGTGTTCAAAATGTCTCTATTGTTTATAATTTCAAAGTAAATTATACTTGGGTAACCAAAAGCTTCCCTTATTCAAACTTCTTAGCATTTTCCTGTTTCCCTTCTTATACCAAAATCTAATATTCTAGTTACAAATCTTATCTTTCTAGTTATAATAGTACTTCTATTTCTAGCAATTATCTATTCTCCACCATATTCAAACATCTAGTTAATAATATAATATCGCATCTAATGGATCAAAACCTCTATTTTCTTCAGTCTTACTCTAGCTTTCTTCCTTTGCCAACTAATTTTCCAAGTCAATGCATTTGAATCATCAAGTTTTTGTGTATATTGTTTGGAATAAAAAAAGACCATTTGGTTAAAGTATTTTTGGAAGAACGAACCCATCCTTCTCCAATTCCCCACAGTTCTCCTAACAGCTCTATCTTCCATTCGGTCAGTTCTTCTTCTTTTACCTCGAATATGTCCTGAATTCTTGATTGGTAAGATGTCTTTTTCATTTTTGATATTATCATTCCATCTTCTAGTTCTTCAGTTGTCTGAAGGTTGGTTTCTTCCTTTAGGTCCTCAATCTTTGAATCTGCTTCCTCTAGTTTTCCTTCTGTTTTCTGAGTTTTTAGTTCCTTCTTTGTAGTCATATTCTGCATTTGTAAATTTAGATTAGAAAATTGTTCTTTTATCTCTAGTCTCTAGTTATTTCTAGTCTCATCAAGAGCTAAATCAATAGTCTCTTGTACTGATTTCAACATAGAGAGAATTTATTTCTGCTCTTCATCCATATTTTCTTGGTAGTATTTCAAACTGAGGCCTTTGGGAACAGGTATTAGAGATGTTTTTTTTACTATTTCAAGTTGAGTGTGGGACATCCATTTCATTTTTTGTAGGTGGTCTTTATAATAAAAAAATTTCATCAATCAAGGATTTGTAATCCAAAATACTGCATTATCTCAAGCAATGAAGTGTATTTCTCCTGTAGGGAAATAGTTCCACAACACAGCTTTGAAAGTCAGATATTTATATTCATAGGCAAGCCAGTTTCAAAATAATTCATTGTCTCTGCCACATCGATAAGTAGCCCAAAAGTTCTTGTATTTTTCCCTTTTCCAGTTGCAATCTTCCAAAGTAAAAGCTTCCAAGGTCAGCAAGAGTCTTATCTAATTCTGGGCTTCAAGCCAAGTTTCCTTTAGACATAACAAATTGTAGTGCTGTAATTCACCACTAGATGTCATTAGCGCCATTTTCCAGCTTTTTAAATCTCAACTTATAATGTAAGCTTTTCAAATCTTTTTTTAAAAAAAAAAGTCTTAAAGGCACTTTTAGTCCCCACATTTAAAGCCCTAAATGTATATTAATTCCAAATTAATCTTGTAATTTTCTCTGTTTCTCCCAAGTAATTAATTCGCCACTTTTCTTTTCCTGAGGGAATGGGGTGGAAATTCCCCTTTCCTTCTCATCTGGGAGGGTGCTTTGGGCAGTTTTTTCCAGAAAGAGGTCTTAAAGCGTTAAAGAAAGGATAGAATCTCACCCAGTTTCATCCACGTTGCTGTAAAGTTGTTTGTAAGTGCTAACTGTCTTTTGTTGTCAGCAGTTTCTGACTGGTTACACGAATGTAGCCAGTCTTTCCCCTGCCAGTTTGGAGGGCATCCTCAGATCAAACAAAAGGGCTGCCACCCTCCCACAATCAATGAGGGTCCCCCCTTGCTTGTTGCCTCTAGGGAGTAACCTTCGACCCTTTCCAGGGTCCCCAGTGGAGCAAAACAGAACACGAATGATGGAGCCCTGTCTTCCTGCATCCATTTCACTGTACTGTCAAAACTGGAATGCTCCAACCTCTTTTAATATATATGGGATAAAGAAGGTTTGGGATTTCAGTCATATTTTTGCAGCTGCCATCTTGACTTTTGTAGCAATGCCTTCAATTGTATGATCATAGCCTGCATGGTTTTTCTGATTCTGGTGCCATTTAGCTTGCTCTGAATATGTGCTTTGCTGAACCTTTTCTTCAGTATTTTTTAAAACATTCTCATTTCATTAATGACAAATGGTCTCCTTCTCCTCTTCTTCCTCCTTCTAAACTATGTTGAGGGAATTCTCATAAGTAGCTGCATGATTTTACATTTAAAGACTACTGGGAGGGTTTATATTTTATTATACAATAGGCAGCTTCCTTGACTTCTATTAAATCCCAACTGAAGCATTACAAGAGAATTTGTCCTATGAGGCTCATTTTGAAATCTGAAAGCAAGGATGGTCAGGGAGATAACAAATTGCTGGAGGAGTCCATAATAGAAAACACCAACAACTGGTTATCAAGCTCAGTGTGGCTGCTGGGGATGCTGGAGACCCAAACATCATTCTTCCCCTTAAAGCACTTGTGTTAGTGTATTAAATTTAGTAGTTGGAACAGTAAAGTGTATAATGGGCCAGAACACACAGCTGTAGTTGATTGATTGGAGAGTACTGGCTCATGCATGAGGCAATCTTCATTATGATTGGTTGCTGTGTGTAGAGTTTCCCTTTTTCCCACCTTTTTCTTCTGTGTGTTCTGTATGTTGCTCTAATTTACCTCATGATGTTCCTATGTCCCTGACTATCTTGTGTTCTTCCTTTCTGAATGATAAATATATTTATATATAAAAGATAACAAGTTTGTGTCAGTATCTCTGACTTCATTTGGACACCTGCCGTGCAATTCCCTGACAATTTGGATGATCTACACTGTTTGGGTTCACACATTTATTTATTTTATTTATTTATTTTTATACCGCCCCCCTCCCGAAGGACTCGGGGCGGTGTACAGCCCAATTAAAAACATCAACATACAAAAAGTAAAATGATTAAAAATAAATTAAACAATTTGGCCCAGAAACATTTAAAACCCAATACGTTATCTTAAAAACTCGATCCCCTAAAACAATTATAATCTTGTTGGTATCGGAGCTCCTATCCCAGGCCTGCTTGTCGAAAAATATGTGTTTTTAATTCTCGACGGAAGGAACGCAATTCCGTCATCGTACGGAGTTCGAGGGGGAGTTCGTTCCAAAGCGTTGGAGCTCCCACAGAGAAGGCCCTCCCCCTGGGGGTCACCAGCCAACATTGTCTGGCCGACAGCACCCTGAGCAGACCCACTCTGTGGGAGCGTACCGGACGGCGGGAGGTATTTGCTGGCAGAAGGCGGTCCTGTAAATATCCGGGTCCGATGCCATGGAGCGCTTTAAAGATGGTCACTAACACCTTGAAACGCACCCGGAAGGCCACCGGCAACCAGTGCAGCTCGCGCAGGAGTGGTGTTACATGGGAGCGCCATGATGCTCCGGTCACTACCCACGCGGCCGCATTCTGGGCCAGCTGGAGCCTCTGGGTGCACCTCAAGGGGAGCCCCATGTACAGAGCATTACAGTAGTCCAGCCTGGAAGTGACGAAGGCATGAGTAACTGTGCATAGCGAGTCCTGGTCTAGGAAGGGACGCAACTGGTGCACCAGGCGAACCTGATAGAACATCCTCCTGGCCACGGCTGTCAAATGGTCCTATAAAGACAGGAGGACTCCCAAATTGCGAGCCCTTTCCGCGGGGGCCACTGTTTCACCCCCAACGGATAATGAAGGAATCAATTGACTAAACCGGGATGACGGTAACCACAGCCACTCGGTCTTGGAAGGGTTGAGCTTGAGTCCGTTCTTCCCCATCCAGACCTGCACGGCCTCCAGGCACTGGGTCAGCATGGCAAGAGCATCGTTGGGGTGGTTCGGCGTGGAAATATACAACTGAGTATCATCAGCATACAGATGGTACTCCACACCAAAAACACGGATGATCTCACCCAGTGGTTTTACATAAATGTTGAACAGTAGGGGCGAGAGGACCGACCCCTGAGGTACCCCACATATGAGGGGTCTCGGGGTCGACCTCTGACCCCCTGTCAACACAGACTGCATCCGGCCAGAAAGGAAGGAGGAGAACCACCGCAAAACAGTGCCCCCTATACCTAACCCCTCCAACCGTTGCAGCATGATACCATGATCGATGGTATCAAAAGCCGCCGAGAGGTCCAATAGCACCAGAGCAGAGGAACAACCTCTGTCCCGGGCCCACCAGAGATGATCCACCAATGCGACCAATGCTGTTACCGTGCTGTAACCAGGCCTGAAGCCCGATTGGTGTAGATCCAGGTATAACGATTCCTCCAGGTGCCGCGGGAACTGTCGGGCAACCACACTCTCAACAACCTTCGCAAGAAAGCGAAGGTTGGAGACAGGATGATAATTTGATAAAACAGCTGGATCCAGGGTAGACTTCTTAAGGAGGGGCCTCACTACCGCCTCTTTCAAGGTGGCAGGAAAGACACCCTCACTTAAAGAAGCATTAACAATTGCCTGGAACCAGCCTCGTACCACCTTCCGGGATGCCAACACCAGCCAGGAGGGGCACGGGTCCAATGAACAAGTGGTCGCCCTAAGTCCCCCAAGCAACCTGTCCATGTCAATCGGGAGTCACGGGGTCAAACTCAGCCCAGATAACAGTCTCAAGACCAGACTCCGTCTCTCCCACCGGACATACCCAGTTGAAATCAAAGCCTTCCCGTATCTGAGCGATTTTATCATGCAGATATTTTCCGAAATCCTCAGCTCTACCCTCTAAGGGGTCTCCCCTCACCTCCTGATGAAGGAGGGAGTGGGTCACCCTAAACAAGGAGGCTGGACGGTTATCTGATGATGCGATAAGAGCAGTGAGGTAAGAACACTTCTCTGCTTTTATCACCGCTAGGTAGGACCTAATGTGGTCTCTTACCAGTGTTCGGTCAGATTTGGCATGGCTCGATCTCCAACTGCTCTCTAGGCGTCTTTTCCAGCGTTTCATCTCTCTCAGCCCCTCATTATACCAAGGGGCCGATCGAGACGTACGCTGAGTCAGAGGCCGCAAAGGCACGACCCGATCTAGAGCACCGGCCGCAGCCCTATCCCAGGCTGCCTCCAACTCTTCGATCGAGTCGTGTATCCGAACCTCAGGAATTGGCCCAAGCTCTGCCTGGAACCACTCGGGCTCCATCAGCTGCCTGGGGCAGTACCATCTAACTGGTTCCGCCTCCCTGCGGTGGGGTGCAGCGGTCAGAAAGTCCAAGCGAAGGAGAGAGTGGTCAGACCATGACAGGGGCTCAATAACTATATCCCCTATATTCTGACCACTCAGCCACTGTCCAGAGACAAAAACCAGGTCAAGCGTGTTCCCCCCTGTGTGTGGGGGGCCTTGAATTACCTGGGCCAGGTCCATGGCTGCCATGGAAGCCATGAACTCTCGAGCTTCCCCGGACGTCCCGCCCACAGATGGCAGGTTGAAGTCACCCATGACTATTAGCCTGGGTACCTCAACCCCCACTGCAGCAATAACGTCCAGGAGCTTGAGCAAGGAGGTTGACACGTGGCAGGGAGCCAGGTACGTAATCAACACTGCCCTCGAACCCCCAAGGTCCCACTTCACCAGGAGGGATTCACAGCCTGCCGTCTGAGGAAAAGTGACCTCCCTCTGCCTGTAATCTTCCCTAATCACGACCACCACTCCCCACCCCTGCCCTAAGCTCTCAGCCGATGAAATGCAAGGAAATCCGGTGGGCACATTTCCACCATAGGGACACCGCCCTTTGGTCCCAACCAGGTCTCCGTTAACCTGCCAGGTCTGCTCCCCCCTCTGAAATTAAATCTTGAATGAGGGGGGCCTTATTTACCACAGACCTGGCATTGCACAACATCAGCCTACAGCCAGGGCCCTGTGGTTCCCAGAACCGCCGGCCAACAAAATGGGGGAAGGGGGCTGCCAAACTCTTCCCTTTTACGGCGGCCACCTACGCCTCTCAGCTGCCCATCAAGGCCGCATGTTCATATGGTTGTAGTAGGGCGGGGGGTGGTAGGGGAGGGGAAGGGACAAAGCCATTTCCCATCACAGATAGTCTTCTGAGAAACAGAAGCCTCTCAGCAGAGACACAAAAGCCTCATCTGAGAAACAAAAGCCTCTCAACAGTCCTCTCACCCTTCCACAGATCACTCGCTCACACAATAGGAAGAGGGGGGAGCTGCCGCCAAACTCTTCTCCCTCGCGACGGACTCTCATCCAAACTCCCAAACTGGCTCCACACTCCATCAAGGCCGAAAGGGGTGGAGCACGCCGTCACAAACCCCCGACTTCGTTTGCTCATTCCAGAAAGGAGGAAATCAGCGAATATACCTCTGGAAAGCCAAGATGTTCCGCTGCCAGAATCCCCGGGGTCCTAGATGTTTCTCGACCCCCCCGGGGAGGTCTCTAGCCATCCCCCATCGGACGCCCGGCTACTCTTATAGAGATGTGTCCACCATCTTGCGCATGCTTAGTAATCTCCTCTTGTATTTTGTTCTTTTTCCCCCTTCATTCTTTGTTCCCACTTCCTATTAGGCAACGCCAACAGCATTTTCTCTTCTGATTTTTCTCTGACTTTAAAAAAAAAGTTCTGATACATTTCTTCAGACATCTAAGTGGCCCGATCTGGAAATACTTGGAGGTTGTCTAGAAAATTAAGATGCAAAATTTTACCCATGGTTTCTGTTGTGAAGTAATCAAACTTGTTTAAAAGTTAAAAGGAAACAGAGTGAAAGATTGGAAAGGAGGAGTGGACTAACAAACAGGGGCTGGGGGGAAGCAAGAAGAAAGTATTTTTTCAGATGAATTCATTCATTCACCAAAGCCTTGCTTATGTAATATAAAATCCAGTAAAATTAGTACGCTAGTATTTCAAAAGTTTTTTTTTCTTCAAATGGCAATTGGACTGTTTTTTCCCCTGAGGAAGAAGAAAATGTTTCCCTTCTCATCAGAATCCATCCCCCTGCCATCAGAACTGACGAAGCTTTTCTTCTTCCTGAAGGAAAAAACAGTCCAGTGGCCTTTTGAAGAAAAAAAGCACTTTTCAGACAACTATGACCTGGGTGACTGAGAATCTGCACAGACAACATGCTAACATGTTTGTATCTCCACTTTATCTTACTGAACCAAAGTGAGGAATGCTAGAATGTTCACTGACCAAGCTAATGAATCAGGGATGATCTTTTCTGCCTTCCCAGCTTCTGCTGGGAAGAAGAATCTAGATGAATGATTGCCAGAGGATTGGAGTTCATGGACTAAAAACAGAAGCTCTTTCACATATGGCCAGGTGGTGAGGAGATGAAATGTGATTGAATAAGCATCTGGAAACCTGAACTATAAACAAAACCATTTTGAAGTCAGCTAGATATTTTAAATCTGATCTATGAATAGGAGTGTGTGGGGGAGATGAAAGTGGCACAATTCAGTCAGGGAATATGAATGACTGACTAACTGAATGAATTGAACTGAATTGAATTGTGAATTCCAATTCAATTAGAGTAGAAATAATATAGCAAGGCTGTGTGACCCCTGGAAAAATTTGGAACAAACACTTTCCACTAGGAACGGAGCAACATGCAATATTTCTGAATATCTGAATGATGGGGAAAATGGGACAGATTAGGAAAATTACTGAAGGGGAAAAAACTTTCTATAGAACACAAATATACCAAAATGTTGGGCATAATGCTGATCTTATCAAGACAATAAATAAATAGGTCATCCTCTCTTACCTACTACAGTTGGGACCAACAATTCTGTCGCTAAGCAATGGAGTCACTAAACAGAAAGTCACATGACAATAACAGACTTCCAATGTCATTCCTCCTTTGGTTGTTCAACTACTGCAGTTGTTAAGTAAAACATACATGACAGTGACCTGTGACTTTACTTCTGCATTCACCATTAACTCTTCTTGTCATAAGTCAGTTGAGAAAGCAAATAGTTATCACATGACTGCAGGACTCTGCAATGATTGCAAATATACACTGTGTGGTGATTATGTGACTGCATGATGCTGCAACTATCATAAATGTGAGGATAAGTCACAAAGCTAATTAGTCACAAAGCTTATATCAGCATAACCTGAACCAGTTTTACTAAAGAGGCAATTGGTAAGTGAGGACTACCGGTAGTAATATTTTGTGTGAATATTTTGTTACAGTACAATGGTTGCCCTATCTAATAATAATGTTCAATTTTTTTTATTGTGAACAAGCCTAAACAGGCCCTGTGTGCTCCAAGTCAGCCTTTTCTCCTGGAGATTGCCTGGCCTTGTCCCTGCAGTTTTCTTGGCTATGTTTAGGAGCCATGGTGGTGCATGGTTAGAATGCAATATTTCAGGCTAACTCTGCCCATAGCCAGGAGTTTGATCCTACCGGTTCAAGGTTGACTCATTCTTCCATCCTTCTGAGATCGGCAAAATGAGAACCCAGATTTTGGGGGGCAATATGCTGACTCTGTAAACCATTCAGAGGGTGCTGTAAAGCACTATGGGGTGTTATATAAGTCTAATTGGTTTTGCTAAGTTTTTCAGAAATTGTTTGCCATTGCTCATTCCTAGGGAGAGATTGACTGGCCCAAAGTCACACAGCTGGCTTTGAATAGAATTCAAAGTCTCTGGGTTTCTAGTTTAGTGCCTTAACCATGACATCAAACTGATCTACTTCACATCTTTTACCTCTCTGGTAGGTTGGGACTAAGGCCAATGTATCAGAAGATTGTTGAGATTTTTGGGTATGGAGCAGGGGAAGGTCCCTAAGGCAAGACTTCTTTTTCAAAAGGCTGTATAAATCTTTACTACATTTACTTTTTCTTACTTGATTGTCTGAAAAGTTAATACTTGGGTCCCCAAGGGTGTGGTACTCACCACTGGAGGTGGATGATGAATAAAAAGACTTCAATCCTGATAGTCCTAGTTTTTTGTAGTTTTAAATTTTTAATTTGCATGTTTTTAATATATTACTATTCTATTTGTCTTTTTATAATCTGTAATCTGCCCAGAATAATCTTATAAGGGAGATGGACAACATAAAAAATAAGTTATAGTAGTATGAATAAGGATAAATATTAGTAATATAATTCCTACATTAAAAATTTAGAACACCATACTTATAAGCTTGAAACATTCCATGTGTCAATGTTGCTCTATTCTAGATTAGTTTGTGTCAAGTCCATGTTTCCATATTATTGTTTGCATTTGACAGTTTACCAGGTTATAATCTAGTTCTGCTGTGCTATATCCAAATCGCACAAAAAGCACTTTTTTTCATCTGCAAAGATAACATTTTGCATTGGCATGAATTCTTGCCTTACCCTTCCTCTTGGCTCTTGGGCTGACATACTGTAGCAGTGTTTCATGGATCCTTAAAAGAGAATGGTGGCTTGTCAGCTCCAAAAGCTGCCCTCAGAGCAATCATTCAGATTTTTTTCCTCCCACACAGAGCCAAATTAACTGCAACCCAAGTGCTGATTTCCCTTTAAAACAGCTGGGATTGACCAAGGGCATATTTATCCTGCAAATCCTTGCAACTGTTCCTGTGTATACAGTAACTGAGATGGCAGCTGAAGTGAAATTAACATCATTAAGATCATTCTCCTTACTTTCTGAGGTGCCAAGGACGTTGTTTGGATGATTTTTTGTTCTTTTGTGTTAGTACCTTGTAGATTAGAAGGGGGGGTGGCTTGAGGAGGAGGGCACCCACTAACACCTGGGTTTTTTCCTTCCTTTTTAGTGGGGTGTGGACTTGAGAGAATTTTTGTTCCGCCAGTTTCTCTCTATTTAAATATATATATTCTCACCTCTTCTACTCCACTCACTGCAGTTACCTGCACTCACAATTACAGCTTGGGGAAAAATACCTGACTGAAAAATTGGGAGAACAACCTAGTTATCATTACAATTTAGCAACCACCTTTCAAATGCCAGAGAGGAAGGATTGCTTGGCAGTTTCAAGTTATAGCAACTGCTTGCTGTTATTTTGTAAAAATCAGATTGCATACAACATGTTGGGGAACTGGGAAGAGCTTGCAGTTGATTTCATGTCCTTTCTGTGTTGAAGTGGGAGCTGTGGGAAGGGGTAAATGCAGAGTTCTTTTGTTGCTCCAGGCTGATTTGAGGAAGGATACTGATTATTTGGTGTTTATTTGCACTCCAGCCAACAGCCAGTTTGGTGTGATGGTTAAGGCACCAGGATAAAAACTGGGAAAATGTGAATTGTAGTCCTACCCTAGGCAAAAAAAACTAGCTTGGTGATTTTGGGCCAGCCATTCTCCCTCAGTATTAGGAAGGCAATGGCAAGATATTCCCAACAAAACTGCAGGGACTGCAAAATTGGCTCAAAGGTAAACGCACACACACCAGCTAGAGGGAGTATTGTTTCATCACTATTCAGGTTGTTTTTTGGGGCTGAAGCTGATTAGAACCAGCCTGGAGGAGCTGGAAAAGGTGCTCTGTAAATTTATGAAAAAGGGGACTCAGTCTAACCTTCTTCCTGGTATAAATGGCCTAATGTCATAATGCTGTCTTTGATAGATCTTTATAGTAGCAGGAATATGCAGCATATATTGAATTTTTTTCCTGAAAGGTGAGAAGACAAAGAAATACAGAAAGCCATGCTATCTTTCAGAATTCTGAAAAATACACACACATGTATAGTAAATCTACAGATGGCTCCAGGCCCGTTTTATTGCACTATGCCATTTTACTTTTACATATGTCTTCCATAAAGACATTTGAATATATATTATAGTTTCTTACATATTGTCTCGCATTAAGGAGACTTGCATTATGGAGTGGTAAAAACAAAACAAAACAAAAGACTTGTAAACCATGGAAACAAATTAGACTCATTTTTTTTTTTAACACTGGCAATCCACAGCATCTAGACTTCAGTATAATGTGCCCGGTTTTTCTTCTTTATAGTAATTCAGAAGCAGTCAGAATGATGAAGATCGAGATACTTGTAAAATTCAATTTTCTATTCCTCTGCAGAGCAATTTTTCCTGCCCATTCAGTGGCTAATTTCCCCACAATAACCTGCTATATAGACATATTCTTTGTATGTATGTCTGTGTGTATATATATATATATACACTGGATTTTTATATTTCTCATACATATTCATATTGCTTGGCAAAGTTATACAGAATTGAAGTTTTGATGCAATAAATAATTTCATTAAAAATAAATAAATGCTACTAATTCTACTAATTCATATATATATATATATATATATATATATATATATATATATATATATATATATATATATATATATATATATATATATATATATATATATATATATATATATATATATATATATATATATATATATATATATATATATATATATATATATATATATATATATATATATATATATATATATATATATATATATATATATATATATATATATATATATATATATACACACACACACAGTTTTCTCTACTAGGGGCTCCTATCATGATATTGCCTTGGTCTATGAAGTCTTAAAATCACCAGATTACAAGGGGGACCTTTTAGGCCATCAAGTCTGAACTCCCGCTCAATATCTTTCAGTAATGATCATAAGGCATCCATCTGAGCATATCCAGACAAAGAGAAACTATCATCTTGAGAACCTCTGTCAAACTTCTCTTATTGTTAGAAAAGTTTTTTTTTCTAATATTCAATTGGAATCTGCCTTTCTGTAGCTTTAAACTATTATTCTGTGTCTTATTCTCTGGGCTGATAAAGAATTGGTCTTCACTGTCTTCTGTTTTAGGCCAGTGACTACAATTTGTGTCTCCAGCTACAATTCTTCATTGGATTAAATGATCTGTTCTTAACAACTAGTAAGAGTTTAAGAAATATCACAATTTAAACAAAGATCAAGAAGTTTCAGTTCTCAAAATAAATGTGCAACTGATCTTGTCAAAAAATATACATAATCATTAATACAGTTCTCAACTTATGACCCTAATTAAGACCAGAATTTCTGTAGCTAAGCAAGGCAATTGTTAAGTGAGTCGTGTGGTCAATTTTACGATCTTTTTTGCCATGGTTGTTAAGATGATGACTATAGTTGTTAAGCAAATCACATGGTGGTTAAGTGAATCTGCCTTCCCCCATTGACTTTACTTGTTGGAAGCCAACTGGGAAGGTTGCAAATGGCAATCACATGATCTTTGGATTCTGCAACTTTCATAAGTACATGCCAATTTCCAAGTGCCTGAATTTTGATCATATGACCATGGGGATACTGTACGGTCGCTAAGTTTGAGGACCAGTAGTTAAGTCACTCTTTTCAGTGCCTTTGTAACTTTGAATGGTTGTTAAACAAATGGTTGTAAGTTGAAGATTATCTGTAATTAGGTAGTGGTGGTGCAGTGGTTAGAATTCAGTACTGCAGGCTAACTCACTGCTGATCTGTGATTCTCACAGCCTCCAGGTTGACTCAGCCTTCCATACTTCCGAGGTTGGTAAAATGAGGACCCAGATGGTTGGGGGCAATGTGCTAAACTGCTTAGAGAGGGCTGTAAAGCACTATGAAGTGGTATATAAGTCTTAAGTGTTATTGCCATTGCTACTGTTAGGTAGACAATGAAGACTGGAAAATATTTATGAATAATATCCATAGTATCTCTAACATTTTTCCTTAACCAAAGCCTCCTATGAGAGATGTTCCATGTGTAGCAACTCTGGATCATTTCAGCCATTGATATAATCTTCATTTAGGGATTACACATAAACAAAGATTATATGAAAGACATGAATGTTAACCAAGCATTCCTTATCAATTCTTATTCTACAGTGGCAAGGAAAATTGGAAACATACTTGTTGTTATAGGCAATTTTGTCCACAGATGTTTTCCTAAAAATATGTACAACACTGTCATATTTATGCATTAATCCAACATAGTGATATATATGGATCTGAGGTTGAATCCCAGTTTTAATCATTTCACCATTCTAGAATTGCATTTGCAAATAAAATACAATGAAGGTTATTTCAACTATTCATAAAGGTTAGAAGTAATGCTTAGTAATGAGCAATCAGGGCAACAGAGCTTTGTATGGCAGAATGTGAAGAGACTACAAGCAATATGAATAGCAAAGGAAACTTCTGATGATCTGCCGAAATTGTGCATTCTTTATGCTTCTGCCTAAAGAGAACCCACACTACACTTGTATGTATAGAGTGGATGCCAAATTACTTGTATGTGTAGAATCTGGTCAATAAAATAATATTTAAAATGCCCAAGCCAACCATAAATTATTATTTACTGGCATGTAAAAATCCTGTTGAGAGGAGCCAATGCCACAGGGCATGTAGATCTTACATAACGTCATATGAAATGTGTTATTTTCCAGGTGTCTGTAACCTGGATATGATAAACAAGCCGCTGAAATTCTTCAAACCCACCAGTAATGAATTCTTCCTAATTATTTATGTAGGGATGAATGACATTGCCAAAAAAGAATATGAATGGATGTCTAGGAGAGGAACTTAGGCCTCAATTAGTGTTTATATCAATCCTTCCAACTGAGGTCACAGTGTAAGAAA
Source organism: Bothrops alternatus (assembly GCA_034064705.1). Classification (NCBI taxonomy): domain Eukaryota; kingdom Metazoa; phylum Chordata; class Lepidosauria; order Squamata; family Viperidae; genus Bothrops; species Bothrops alternatus. The sequence continues at coordinate 40,716,112 of JARGCV010000007.1, read as the reverse complement.
AGAGAACAGGATTCTGGACATGAACAAGAAGCTACAGATGGTGCTGCCAAGAGAGGATTGAGCTCCTTAACTCTAGAGTGCATTACCCACATGAAGGATTCCTGGCAAGAGATGAGTTGCCTCTCAGAAACACTGGGAAAGATTTGTTTGTCACGTACCTCACCAATCTAATCAGAGGGTGTTAAACTAGAGCAAAGGAAAGAGGTGATAAAATCCCAGAATGAAATATACTGCTAAGGACTGTAAGAGTGCAGGAAAGAAAGGAAGAAGATTGAGATAAGTTTCATGTTTATTGCTAGATACAATAAATAAGTGAAGCCAAGATTAGAATTCCCTCTGCCCAATTCTCATGGTGGTCCTTCGTGGAACATAATGCCCTGGCAACAATGACCTTACCCACACCACTTCATGGACCAACTTTTGCCATGTATTTTATATTGGTTTGCCTTTGAAGATGAATTGAAAGCTGGTTATCTTTAGAAGACAAGATGTAGGAGATGATCAGAATGAGCCTGAGATAGGAATCAACTGCATCATCAGTCTTGAGTCCCTTTGTGCCCAGGAGACATCTAAGTCTAGCCCACCTTAAATTCCTTTGACTCTTATCTATCACCAATTTGCTTTAACAGTTAGTTTCAGATTCTTGTAGAAAGCTTAAGCTTGCAATAAATGTTTATATTCATTTGAACTGCCTGGATTTTCTTGGCCCTTGACACAATAGCTTGCATACCTGCAGGTAAAAGTCACTAGTGTCACCTAATCCCATTGTAATGGGCATTCCATTGGTTGCCAGTGAACTTCTAAATACAGTTCAAAGGGCTGATTCCAGTCTATAAAGTTTATTGCTTACCATCTACATGACAGACACCACTTATCCCAGAGAATACTGACTTGTCTAGTGCATTCAGCCCAAAGGACATCTGAGAATTTCCCAAATTATATCAAGGGAATTCTTCTTTTAGGTCATACCTTACCTCTGGAGATCAGAAGAAAGTCAAGACTGAGCTCTTCAACAGTGTCTTTGATGTTTGAGTTATGGTGATATTACTCTGATTTCAGGGTTTATGTTTAGGGAATTATTTTATGAAATTAGGTGCTTGTAAGCCACCATGTGGGGTTAACAAATTATAAATATTAAAAAATTAATAAGCAAATATACACATAAACTACATTCAGAAATTGATTCAGAAATTGGCAGGAAACTACAACAGCAAAATAAGTAGCAAATTCCCCTTTCACAATTTCAGATGTTACAATTTCAGATGTTCAGTGCAGAGGGAAACATCTAGAAAGAGGCTGAAATCATAACATAAGGGTATAAAGATGAACTGATAGACAGCACTGACATTTGGTGGGTTGACACACATAATTGGAACACAGCCCTGGAATGCTACATATTTTTCACAAGGAACAGATTAAAAAGAAAAGGAGGAAGTACTGCATTGTACATAAAAGAAGCATATGTCTAAAGAGAAATTCATGAATCAGAAACCCTGATCATATCGTTTGGCAGGAATAAAAAAAGATTTAAATGGTATCATTGTGGAAGAGCATTATTATGGATGTCTATTTCTTGTACAGGAAAAACATATAGATGAGTCCTATCTGTTTTAGATGATCAAAAACTTTCAAGGAGACATTTGACAGGGACAATGTGAGGTTTCAGCTACTCCTGACATCACCTCCTAATTCTGCCAAGTCAGAGATTGTCCACATTGGAGACTCATTGGGTTACTTTGCAGTTTCTAACTCTCTGGACAGCCTGTTTTACTCAGTTGCACTGAGCATAAAATAACTGTAAAGAATAAGCCAGGTCTAAATGCTTTGTATTTAAGTTGTCATTATAGAACTTGAAAAGTTTGGCAAAGTTCCTAAGCTCTCAGCACTTTAAATTGAACTTTTCAGCAATATACATTTAATTTTAATTTAGTGTATGGTAATTTCTCAGTGACAAAAATTGTGGAGGGAGTTCCGGTTCCAGTCATGAGGACCGGAGCCTTTCCGTGAGAGCCCCGGGAAGTGACTCGCGGGAAATTCAAAATTCAAAAGTTACCGAGACAGGGAGCGAGGAGAAAAGAGGTCGGGACCGAAGAGGAACCGCGGACCATTAGAAAAAAGTGAGTCTTGCCCGTGAAAGGTCCCGGGAAGCTGCGGGCGGCGCCGCGGAAGCTGGTGGTGGTTGGGCGGCCGGCCGGCAGGCCCGGAAGCGCCGCACCGCAAGCGAGGGAGAGCTGAAGAGTGGGCGATAAGAGGAGCTGCGGAGCAGGACGAGGACACCGGATCGCTGCTGGGGGGGCCTGCTGGCCTTAGGAAGACCCCCGGACGAGCTGGCGAGAGGGAAGAAAGGCAAAAAAGAACGGCGAGAGAGAAGCAGAGGAGACCTGGAGCAGCAATCCGAGGCAGAGGCAGCCAGGGCCAGAAAGAAGGAAGCCGACAAGAGCGGAGGCAATAGACGGGGCCGAGGAAGCCGCCGGCGGCCAGCAGACTGGCTGAGAGGCCGGAGGAGACTGAGAGAGAGGCCGAGAGGCTCAGAAATTGGAGGAAGCCGGCGGGAGCGCAGAAGGAGAGCCGACGGGAGCAGGGAGAAGACGGCCAACGACCACGGTAAGATCAGCGGGGGCCGATCAGAGCACAAAGGGACAGCAGACGCAGGGGGAGCCCAGTAGCAGAGGGAGGACCCTCACAAGACCCCCAGAAGACCCCCCCAGACCCTGAAACAACTAGTTGTACTGTACCTGGGGGGGAAAGGGCCATCTCCGCAGGCCTCAAACCACAGACTCTCTCATCCTGCATCATCCCTGCCGGCACAGCGAAGCCTACCTGAAAACAAATAGCACCCCCTAGTGGACTAAAAAGAAAAAGGGAAGATTTTTTTTTCCTCTTCTTCTTTTCCCTGCTGTCAAAATATAAAGTGTGAAGAAGAGGAAAGAAAAGAAAGAAGGGGGAAAAAGAATTTGATCCAACCTATCCCAGCAGCTTGACAATCTTGCCCAGAAACAATTCCCCCACAATTCTTGGCGTTAAGGGGTGGTTTTTTTAAGGGTGGGTAGGCCAACAGGAGGAGAAGCTCAAAATGGCCACCAAACGGTCGAAACAAACCAAACTGCCACTCATGAAGGGAGCTGCATCCTCTCCGGCACAGCCCCCCAATCAGCCAGGGAACACCCCACCCTCCCACCCCCCCACCCCCCATCCAACTGCAGGGCCCCAGACCCAAACGCCAACCCATGCCTTCACAACAGCACACATGATCCAAGAACTAAAAGAGACGATAGAGACACTAAATGAGACGATAGAGACGCTGATTAAAAGGATGGATGGCATGGACAGAAAATTGGAAGAAATGGGCGCGAGGATGGAGAAAAGATGCATAGAAGCAGAACAGAAGATGGAGGAAAGATACAAAGACATAAAACGGATGCTGGCGGACCAAGGTAGAGACCTAGAGAGAAAGTTGGAAGAACAACGCAGAGCGACAGCCACTGACCTGGAACAAATGAAGGAGGCACTGAAAGCACACTACAAGAAGGGGATGGAAGAAGTGGAGAACCATATAGAGGGACAGATTGCAGAGGTGAAAAGAGAGGCGCAAGACCAGTCCACCATGATGCAATTCTGGCAAATGGCATTTACAATCAGGTTCAGAGGGTGGAAAGAGACAACACACGAAACCCAAGGAGGCCTGTTCAGGATCTTTGTAGGGGCCCTGGCGACATTCCTGGGTAAGAGCACCAATGAGATTGGGTGGCAATTCGAAAGAATCTACAGAGTTGGCTCAAGGAGGTCAGTGAACAGGCATCAACCAAGGGACGTGGTCATCCACTTCGCAACACAGGGGCTCAGGAACCTCATCTCTGTCACTTCCTATAACAAGGCATTCTACATAGAGGAGCAGGAGGTGAAGGTACTGAAAGAGATCCCCCAGGCGATGCTGAGAGACAGAAAGGACTACAAATTCCTGATCACCGAACTGAGATCACGTGCACTGCAATACCGATGGGAAACCCCAACAGGGGTCTCACTTTTCTATAGAAACAAGAGATACTACTTGACCTCAGTCCAGAAAGCCAAAGACTTCCTCGAGAAGGAACTGAAGTCGGGAGGCCCTCAACCCACTGCGAGAGAAGATGCAGATGGACCACTGGAAAGCGGGAGGGATCGAGGCCAACGAGCAAGCCGCGCAGAGGCACAGACCGGGGCAGTGGCAGAGGAAAGGAATGGACCACCACGAGATGAGATGGCGCAGAGAGCAGAGGGCAACAAAAACAAGGAGGCAGAACAGTCTACAGAGGACAGGCTACCAGGCTCCACTACCAAACACACAGACCAGCGGAGCAAGACCCCACAACCCAATATGAGCTTCAATCCGGATATCATGGGAACGAGACCAAAGAAGAAGACAACAAGAGAAATAACAGAAGTGGTCTTGCAAGAGTATCCTGCAACAGATAATGGCAACTAATTATTTGACTTGGAATGTGAACGGACTGAACTCCCCCCAGAAAAGGAGAAAAATACTCCATTACCTGAACCAAAGTAAAAGCGATATAATCTGCCTACAAGAAACACACATCAGAGCAGCAGACCAGAAATATCTGATCAACTACAAACTAGGCGCGCACTTTGTGGCAGCGGCGCCAAGAAAAAAGAATGGGATTGTTATATACGTAAAGAAACATGTAATGGCTAAGCTAATAGAGTCCGACCCCCAAGGTAGATACCTGGCAATTGAAATAACACAAGAGGACAAGAAGATTCTAGTAATGGGCGTATATGCACCAAATCAGCAACAAGGCAAATTCTACAAAAAGCTACACAAGAAAATAACACAACTTAACTACAGATCTTACATCATCATGGGCGACTGGAACGGGGTCATAGAGACTGCTCTAGACAAAAAAAGAACTGCACCGAACCCGCAAAAACACTCCAAGTTGCCTAAATCCTTCTTCGACATGAAGGAGGACCTCGAACTGACAGACGTATGGAGGAAAAGGCACGGCAAAGAACAAGAATTCACCTTCTTCTCTGGCAGACATCGGTGAAAATCCTACCCAAGACACTGACAGACCACAACCCTGTGAGGATGGAATTAAGACACGGCCCGAAACAGAGGAGGTCCTGGAGAATCAATGAAAACCTGTTTAGACACGAAGACAAGGTGGCGGAACGCAAAAAAGCTATGAAGGAATTCTTCAACATAAATATGGGCAACGAAACACCGATAGAAATGATCTGGGAAGCCAGCAAGGTGTACATGCGCGGGATCCTCATAGCCATGAATAGCAGGCACCGTCGCAAACAAGAACAAAAAAGAAAAGAGTTAGAAAATGAGATAAGCAAAAGGGAGCGGCTACTAATAAAAAGGCCAGAGGACAAAGTCACCAAAGAAGGACTCAAGATCTTAAGAAAGCAATTTGACATGTTGATGGCTGACCAAGTTGCAAGGAATATACAATATGCAAAACATAAGACATTCTGCAAGGCCAACAAACCGGGCCACTGGCTAGCCTACATTATAAGAAAGAAACAGAAATCCCGCATAATTGAAAAGATAGAATACAAAGGCAAGGAAGAATTCCGACAAAAAACCATCAAGAAAGCCTTCACGGAGTTCTACTCGAAACTATATGCCGAGGATAAGATACAAGACAAAGAGATAGATGAGTTCCTACAAAACGAAAAGATACAGGCGATTACCGACACACAAAGAGAGGCCCTGAATGCCTTAATCACAAAAGAGGAAATACACTCAGCGATCACACAACTGAAAGCAGGAAAATCGCCCGGGACGGATGGGATAACAGCGACCTACTACAAACATCTCCAAGAGGAGATGCTAGAACCCCTCAGAAAACTATTCGCCAACATTCAAGAAGGAGGCCAGGTCCCACCATCCTGGAAAACAGCCTACATCTCATTAATCCCAAAGGAGGGGAAAGACAACACACAGCCCGCAAACTACAGGCCCATCTCACTACTAAACACAGACTACAAAATCTTCACAAAAATTTTGGCCAATAGACTAATGACTGTACTACAAAAAACAATACACCCGGACCAAAGGGGATTTATACAAGGACGCCAGATGAAAACCAACGTGAGACAGCTGCTGAACATAATAGAGTACCTGCAAAGGCACAACCAGATACCCGCCACTCTTATGTTTGTGGATGCAGAAAAAGCTTTCGACAGACTGAACTGGCCGTTCCTGACGAACTTGGTCCGGAAGATGAAAATGGGAGTACAGTTTCTCAACTCCATAACGGCAATTAACCAGAAACAAACAGGTCAGATCATTGTCAATGGAGACTTAACGGACTCATTTAATATAGAGAGAGGCATGAGACAGGGCTGCCCGCTGTCCCCCCTGCTATTTGTCCTAACACTGGAAATTTTACTGAACAGAATAAGAGCGGCAGAGGACGTACAGGGCATACAGATTAAACAGCAAGACTACAAACTATGTGCCTTTGTGGATGACCTGCTGGTGACAATGTCGCAACCAGCACAGTCGGCAAGGAAATTGATGGAGATAATGGAGGACTATGGTAGGGTGTCAGGCTTCAAAGTAAATATATCAAAAACAAAGATGCTAGTCAAAAACCTAGACAACAAAGCAAGACGGAACCTGGAAAGAATAACGGGTTGTGAAATAGTCAAGAAAGTCAAATACTTAGGAGTGGAGATAGAATCAACAAATGCGAAATTATACAAGAATAACTACGAGGTCCTGTGGAATAAGATACAAACAGGCCTGGAAAGGTGGAAACCACTACGTGTGTCCCTGCTCGGCAGGATAGCGACAGTAAAGATGAATGTATTACCCAGATTTTTATTTCTCTTTCAAATGCTACCCATACTCAAGAAGGATGCGGACTTGGACAACTGGCAGAAGGGCATCAACAGATTTATTTGGGACAACAAGAGACCGAGGGTGAAACTAAAAATAATCCAAGACGCAAGGAAGAGAGGGGGACTCAAAATGCCTAATCTAAAGCTATACTACTATGCAGCAACGTTGGTGGCGGTTAGTGACTGGATCAACATGACAAATGACAGAATTCTGAATGTTGAGGGGCATGGTCTACTATTCGGCTGGCACGCATACTTAGTATACGACAAAAAGGCAGATAGGAACTTCAAGGAGAACCCACTACGAATCCCATTGTTATGGGTCTGGAAGAAATATAAGCACCTCCTACACGACAAGATTCCCATCTGGACGATCCCTGGACACGCAACAGGGGATATGAACACATCCCAAGGGCAAGAAGTGGTGCCCTACAGTGAACTTGTACTGGGAGAAGAAAACGGGTTCCTCTTGAAGCCTCAAGCAACGCTAGCAAACAGAGGAATAGGAAGTACCTGGCTATCATATATACAACTGCAATCAAGGTGGCGTAAAGACAAGAAGAAGGGCTTCTCCCAGACCGACGAGAATCTAATTAAACAGATTAGAGAACAGGGGATTATGCACATCAAATGAGTGTACAGCATTCTGATAGAAATGGACTCTGAAACCGAGCTAGTCAAGAACTGTATGATAAAGTGGGCACAAGACTTCGGACACCCTATCACCATAGACACGTGGGAGAAAATCTGGGTGAGGAATGTAGAATTCACGAAATCGCAACACTTAAGGGAAAACTTCTACAAGATGTTCTATAGATGGCACCTAGACCCGAAAAAAATATCACTCATCTACCCGGACTCCCAGCCCAAATGCTGGAGGTGCGGGGACGGGGAGGCTACCTACTTTCACATATGGTGGACATGCAGAAAAATCAAAGCATTCTGGAGGAAGATATGGTGGACACTCCAAACCATTTTCAAAAAGTGTATAGAATTTCTACCTCAGGCTTTTCTGTTAGGGATCACAAAGGATTTCACTACCTCAGAGACAAATTTATTTTTGAACCTAATTACAGCAGCAAGATTGTTGGTGGGACAATACTGGAAGAATCCGGAAATACCGCCTATTGAAGAATGGACTGTGAAAGTAACAAATTTGGCGGAAATGGCGAAAATATCAGCATACTTGAAAAATCGATCCAATGAACAATTTTTGACGGACTGGAAACAGTGGATAGACTATATCCAAGAGAGACACCAATCAAACAGAATGCAGCTGGCATTTAGCTAAGGCTCGATGGGAGGAGGGAAGAAGGGTTAACAAATCAAATGTTTACAAAAACTAACACCCAATGTTGAATGTATATGTTCTATAACTAATGCCTCTTAACATAACCTTATGACTAATGTTGTTTGCTTTAATATTGTTAAAGCGGACTGAATCTCTACCTCAGGATATGAAACTTTTACCTCAGGATCTCTGGTTAGGGACTACAAAAGATTGCACTAGTAATGGGATGAAGTCAATTCAGAAGCGCAAACGAACAATATGCAATAGACTAGATACAGTAGATAGACCATATATAAGAGAAACACCAACCAAACAAAATGTATTCGGAGTATACTTGAAGATGGAAGGGAGGAGGGAAGAACGTTTACTAAAACAGATGTCTACAAAGATTAATACCTAATGTTGTATGCTATGTTCTAGGATGATTGTTTAGCAATAGGATCTTTGGTTTAATGTTGATCACATTAATATTGAACCAGATAAGAGAAACACCAATCAAACAAAGTGTAACAGGAGTATAGTGGAGGCTGGACGCGAGGAGTGGGAAAAAGGCTTACTAATTCAGACGTTTTCAATGACTAATACTTAGTATTGTATATCAGGTGCCATGATGATTGCTGCATAATATGTTTTTATGTTCAATGTTGATTGGTTTTAATAAAAGAATTTTAAAAAAAAATTGTGGATCAACAGTTGTGTAATGTATCTGCATAAATTGTATGGCTAATATTCTTCATTTAACACAGTTCTGCCACCAGTATTTAACCTAGAAAAGTTGCCACAGGCAATCAGGCTTTCCCAACATTACAGCCCCAAGATAACAAATAAGTATGTTTGCTTTTGAAATAAATTGTAGGAATATAATTTCAAACTTTGAGGACACACATTTTAAACAAGTGAAATAGGCCACCCCAATTAAAGTCAGCCTGAAAGGCAATAGGAATGGCTTCCAATTATGGTAGGTGGAATTGAGATGGAGAAAGTACACAGCTTTTCTGCGGAGTTCTATAAAACATACTTCTAGAGTTAGATGATAGTCAAATGTAACATTTGAGAGCCTAGAAAAAGTGCAGAGAAGAGCAGCTAAGATGATGGAGAGGTATGGAGGCTAAAATATTATATTTAACAAAGAGAAGGATTAGAAAAGATATGATACCGGTAGCAGTCTTCCAGTGCTGGAAGGGCTGTCACAGAGAAGAGAGGGTCAACAACTTATTCTCCAGCACACCTGAGAGAAGGAGAAGAAAAACCGGGTGGAAGATAATTAAAGAGACATCCAGTCTAGAACTAAAGAGAAAGAACGATTAATCAATGGAACAGTTTACCTCTAGAAGTTGTGGATGCTCCATCACTGAAGAAGAGACTAGACAGTCATTTTGTCTAGAATGGTATAGGGTCTCCTGCCTGAGCAAGCAGTTGGACTAGAAGACATCTAGGGTCCCTTCCTATTATTCTGTGTTTTATGTTCTATATTTTATTTATCTATTAACTACTCAGAATGATGTGACAGCTTAGCAATTAAAGACATTGAGTTTGTCAGCTGGAAAGCTAACAGCCTGGGTTTGAGACCTGAGCACCATGCAACAGGTTGAGCTCCGATTACTTGCCCCATCTCCTGCCACCTAGCAGTTCGAAAGCATGCAAATGTGAGCAGATAAATAGGTACCACTTTGGTGAGAAGGTAACAGCATTATTTGTGCTCAGCATATAGCCATGTTGGCCACATGACCACGGAAGTGTCTTCATATGATGCCGGCTGCAAATTTGAATTATTCCATGACACCAATTTCTCATACCTGTTGATAGTCAAACATGTCTGACAGCTTTCAAGACTGAAAATGAAGAATGCTGTTTAACATACTTGGTCTCTACAAGCTGCTAAGATTTCAAAGATGTTTCACACATGCTTTCCAATTAGGCCTCGAAAATGTAAGAGAAAACTGGTAAGTATTCTTATTCCAAAAAATATGGATGTGAAAATGACAGCCCTAGTCATGATTATGATAGGTTAGAGTCATCTTCATAATAAGAAAAGCTCAATTTGACCACAGATACTGAAGGTGCTTTGGTTGGCCATGATTTTTTTTGTTACTAACTTATTTAACTGCATATAGTATCTAGTCAGAATTAAGATTGAAATCCCTCTTAAAATATGTTTAAACTGATGTAATATTTATTTTAATTGACTTGATCTTGACCCAAAGACTTACTACCGGTAGAAATTTTTATATCAAGTAATACCAGACAAAATTATGGCAATGCAGAGCTTGTCAGCATATATAAATATGCTGGAGTTGGAGTATTAAAAGAGCTACATCTTCTCATAGGTTCATGTGGTAGTTTTGAAGTCTGAATAAACATAAAATACTTTTCTGCTGGGATTTCCAGCCAAACAAACTACCTGCGGATGTATCTATATATTTGTACATTTGGAAAAACTCTTTGAAAGAGCTATGCAGGCTTTTATTTTGGCCTAAGTAGATTTGTTGAATTAACATTTATATTTCTGGATGGTTGTTTTCATGCATTTTTTCCTACTAAATTAAAAATGTACATGTATATGCACACATATCCTTCACATGCTTCCCTTTTTGAATAAACAACATTATGCAGAGAGCAGTAAAAGAGAAACAAATTGTAAGCCAAAGAAATTAAGTTATAAGAAAAAAAGGAAAGGAAACATAGTTAAATTATGTGCAGACTCTGGAGTCAATGAGGGCTGGAGTATACCGGTCATTCAGGGAAGAGGCAGGTATGGCGGGAGCGTCCTTACTTGGATCGGGAGTCGCTCCTCACAGTCACACATGCCCTTGTCACCTCGAGGATCAACTACTGCAACGCTCTACACGGGGCTACCCTTGAAGAGTGTTCGGAGACTACAATTAGTGCAAAATGCAGCTCCGCGAGCAGTTGTGGGCCTTCCTCGTTGTGCCCACATTTCATCAACTCTCCGCATGCTGCATTGGTTGCCTATTGGTCTCCTAGCCCAATTCAAAGTGTTGGTTATTACCTATAAAGCCCTTCATGGCATGGGACCAGGATACTTACGGGACCGCCTTCTGCCACATACTTCTCTATGACCGGTGAGAGCGCACAGGGTCGGCCTCCTCCGGGTCCCATCAGCGAAACAATGTTGTCTGGCGGGCCCTAGGGGGAGGGCTTTCTCTGTTGTGGCGCCCGCCCTCTGGAACCAACTGCCTCCTGAAGTCCGCGTTTCTCCAACTCTCCCGGCCTTCCGGAAAAACCTAAAGACTCATCTTTGCCGGCAAGGCTGGGGATGATTGTGGTTGATTGTTGCATTGAATGTGTGTTTTTTTATTGGTTTTTAGATATCTTGTTTGGGTTTTTTATATTGTAATTTTCTGTTATATATATGTTGTTAGCCTCTCCGAGTCCCCGGAGAGGAGCGGCATACAAACCCAAATAAATAATAAATAAATAAATAAATAAATTATGCCTGTGTCATTCACTACACCTTTCTAGCTTTGCAAACCATTTGTATTTCTACCATGTCCATATAGTGGAACAACCTGCCTCCAGAAGCTGTGAATGTTCCAACACTGGAAGTTTTTAAGAAATAACTGGACAGCCATTTATCTGAAATGGTATAGGGTTTCCTGCCTGAGCAGGGGGTTGGACTAGATGACCTCCAAGGTCCCTTCCAACTATTATTATTATTATTATTATTATTATTATTATTATTATTATTTACTGTACTGTTTCATTTGTTGCCTTTCGTCCTTCAGATTTCTAACCTCTCCTTTCCTGATCTCATCAACACCATCCAATCAGGATTTCCTTGATCCATTCCCCCAATATATATTTGTTTTTTCAATTTGATCCTTACTCATTTTTGTGTGTGTCCAAACCCTTCTCAACATACTTCCTTTATATCTGTACATACCTGTCACTACATTTTATATTCACACCCATTCATTCTTGAGCTGATCTCTTCTTATTTTAATACAAAAACACTTTTTAAATACCTTATTCCCTTTATCACAATTGTTTTATTAAAGATTACATTATACATATTAAACCAGTGCAATTACATAATACAGAATACATTTTTTCAATTAAGAAGTGCAGAAAAAGAAAAAGAAAAATGGGAGAAAGAAAGAAAAATAGAAAAAAAAACCCTCCCCTTTTATCCATAGGAAGTATAATCAGCATTAACATATGACTGTCTCATAAAATACAAACAAATACTTCTTTTTCCATACCTCATCCCATTCTCTATTAGCCTATTTCCAAAATCTCATTATCTCCAAATTGATCAGCAAAAGTAGAGGCATGATGATAAGAAATAACTATTATACCCAATTTGAATCTTTCCTTTCCTTTTAAACAGATCCCCCTATTTCCTTTTCTCAAATAATCAAAGTTCTGTCCCATTCAAAAAACAATTCAATATTATGAGAATAATATCACCCATTCTCAATCAAAAAGCCATTAAGCACCACCAGAAATAGCAACCCATTATTTTAACTTTGATCAGATAAGCCAATTCTGTATTCTTTCTCCTTTCTCTAACAATCTTTACATTCCTCAAAGAAAGTTTTATCATCCACCTTTACATATTCTCTTGATCTCCTTTTTTCCAAAAGTCTTCTCATCATTTTTGTCAAGCTTCCTTTGTAATTTCTATTTTTTTCAAGCAATATTCTTTCATATGCATTTTTTCAAGCAATATTCTTTTATATGCATTTTTTCATCCATAACTTCTTTCAGTTCATCATTTCACCCAGCTACCTTTTTCATATTTCTGATTATCATATCTCCCATACCTCTGTGGCTTTCTGTAATATAAAATATTTTTTGTTTGTTTCAAGTAAGTTCTATCTTATATTCAATTTCCATTAATTCTATTCAAAGATTAATCTATCTTTTTTTAGACAGTAGCCATATTTTATAATTATGCAGTCAATGTATTCTCTTTCAGCTAATTTCAACTACTATTGTTGCTTTTACTTCTTTCCTTCCATGTCCATTATTCACAAAGTCACTCTTTACACTATCAAATACATATAGTAGTAATGGCTTTATTTTGTATATGGTTTGCTAAAACAATTCTGTAAGATAATGAGTACCCTTAAAATATAAGTTTGTAGAAACTTTCCAATCATTTTCCTCTTCAGTCATGTAGCAATATGTTGAGAAATCTTATGCAAATAAAGAAATAAATGAATTTTGTAATATGTTTTTAATTATTTCTTAGTAGTGATTTGTATTTTTTTTAAAGTGGAAATATACAGTTTCCATACCAACTGAAAGGAATTAAAATTCAGTGAAACTAAGCAGACGGTCAACTATTTTTGAATTTTACATGGAAAGAATAATCAGTTTTAAAACTAACTGTATACATTTTGACAGGAAAATAATTATAAGTTGGCAAGCATGAATATTAAAATGTGATGTCATTATTATAGTATCTCTCTTTCAGGTTAATAATACTAAGTTGACTAATAAGCAAATTTTAATTTAATTTAATTTAATTTAATTTGTAAAATATCTGACTCCTAAACAGTTCTGGGTATCTTACAACAAAACCACTGTAATAAAAAATGCAATAAATGGGAAAGTAAGCCAAAATAAAGCAAAACAAAATAAGACATAAAGGGGGCTCCGCAATCACTCTGTCCCCAAGGTCTGGGAGAACACTCAAATCTTCAACAATTTCCCAAGTGACAGAAAGTGGAAGCCACACAATTCCCTGGAGAAAATCATTCCCAATGGCGGGAATTGCAACAGAGTAGGAAAACTTTCCTAGGTCCCACAAGAGAGGGCCCAGAATGCATCCTCCCAGATGAGCAGAGACAATTGGAGATAACCAGTCCCTCATATACCTCAGCCCTATGCCAAGAAGAGATTTAAAGATGATAATCATCACTTTCAATTCTAGCACCCAAAAGCCAACTGGCAATCAATGCATCTCACAAACCAGGGCGTCACTGCCCTTGCTGCCATATTCTGCTTATGACATTGCATTCTGCACTTTTTGGATGTTTTCCAGAATGATCTTTAAGGGAATCAATGTGGAGCACATTACCATAAACCAATTGTGAAATGACTAGGATAGGAGTGATTGTCTGAAGACTCTCCCAGTCCAGGAAAAGAGGCAACTGATGCACAAGGTGTACCTGTGCAAAGATCCTCTTGGCCACAGCTTCCACCTGTTGAACGAACAAGTGCCGAGAACCTTAAATGGGGAAGCGCAACCTCATTGAGAATCATGGTCCATCCCTATGATGGAATATCTCCAGATCCTGGGACCCAAACATACAGAGCCACACAGTCTTCTCAAGACTAAATTTAAGTATTTTTCTCCCATCCTTACCTTCAGAGCTTTCAGGCACTGGGTCAGGGCTTCAACTACATTGCTCATTCTATCAGAGATCCAGATGTACTGTTGAATATCATCCACATATGGACATATTGACATTAAAAATTGTGAATTAAAATACAGTAGCTATTATTTAAAAACAAGCTTAAGAAAAGAAAAGTTTAACATCTTTCCTATCAAGCAGTTGATGGTAATGTCTATGAATCAATAGTTCAAGTAAACAGGGTTAGGTTTAGATGCTTATTATGGAATATTCTGTGGTTTCCTGATGGTTTATAACAGGGGTCCCCAATCTTTTGGGCACCAGGGACCAGTTTTATGGAGACAGGTTTTTCTGTGGACCAGAGAGTGCATGATTTTGTGTGCTACTGGCATCTCGCAGATGGGGCTTTGCTTGTTTCTGTGCCCCGGTTGCTGGTATGCCATGGCCCAGTACTGGTCCACGGACCGGGGATTGGGGACACCTGGTTTATAATATTTACAATAATAATTTATATTTATATGGTTTATTAAAGTGACAAAATTTACACAAATCATATTTACAATAATAAATCAACAATTAAAACATCAATGTAAATTATGAACAATGAGATGCAAAAATATTAATATTAATATCAATATAAAATGTATTTAAAACATTCCCAGAGATTCTTTTATGTGAATCCACATGCTTTATTTGATGCTTCCCTTGTTCTGTAAGAACAAAAGAGAAATAGTTTGCAACAGAACCAGAAGCTGTATAACTGTGTCTTGGCACTCTCAGGTTTTGTCATTCTATATTACCAATGTTTAAATATTTAAAGGCAACAAATCAAATAAATGAAGAGATGTCCTTAGGCTGATATAAAATGACCCCTGTATATTCTCAGGAGGCTTCAGTCAATTAGTGCTATAGTTTAAAATGCTTGTTTTAAAAATGGATATAGCAGTGTTCAGCTGTTTTGGAAAAAAAAACAGACTAAAAAATATAATTATAAAATAATGACTGTGAACAATAAAACACAAACAAAATGCCCAATAAAGCAGTAAAGCAATTGAACATTTTAAGCAATATTTTTCAAGCTTGGCAACTTTAAGATATTTGGGCTGGAAATACACAGATCTTAAGCTTGCCAAGTTTTTAAAACCCTGGTTTTGAATAATTAAAAACTCTTGGGAAATTAAAATGTCAGTATCAAATTAACAAAGTCAGTATCAAGCATACCTTGGTAGGGAGATAATTTCTAAGGGAGCTACCACCAAAAAGGCCTGCTCCTGGGGCTGCTCAGTACACCTCATTAAGGCTGCTAAAGATAACCTTGTTTTATTCAATGGAATGTATGGGAAGAAGACTTGGAGAGGTTTCATAATTTAATGCCAGTATCTTCAACTGGAGCAGTAAACAATATGAATGCTAATGAAAAGTGATCTATTCATAATATCCAATCAGAACACTTGCTGCAATATTTAGTACTAGCCAAAGCTTCTTGACCAACTTAAAGCACATAGTTCTTTGCAGTGGTGGGATTCAAATATGTGAAAAATCGGTTCTCTGTGTGGATGCTGCTTCCGGAAGTCCATTCTGGGCCTGGGCAATAAAAAAATAGCTATTGGTTCTGCCAAAGTGGTGCAAACTGGCTGAATCCCACCACTGGTTGTTTGTCTCCAAAAATCGGGAGAATTGCAGCATCTGTTAATAGAATAGAATAGAATAGAATAGAATAGAATAGAATAGAATAGAATAGAATAGAATAGAATAGAATAGAATAGAATAGAATAGAATAGAATAGAATAGAGCTGCGATGGATCTTGGAGGTCTTCTAGTCCAGTCCCCTGCTCAAGCAGGAGAACCTATACCATTTCAGACAAGTGATTGTCTAGTCTCTTCTTAAAAATATCCAGTGATGGAGCGCCCATGATTTCTGAAGGCAAGCTGCTCCACTGTTAGGAAGTTTCTCCTTAATTCCAGGTTGCTTCTCTCTTTGAATGAGTTTCCAACCATTGTTTCTTGTCCTGACTTCTGGTGCTTTGGAGAATAGTTTGACCCCCTCTTCTTTGTGGCAGCCCCTCAAATACTGGAATACTGCTATCATGTCACTCCTGTTTCTTCTTTTCTTTAGACTAGCCAAACCCAAGTCCTGCAGCCATTCTCATATGTTTTAGTTTCTAGATCTTTAATCATTTTAGTTGCTCTTCTCTAAACTTTTTCCAAAGTCTCAACATCTTTTTTCTATTTTGGTGACCAAAATTGGTTGCAGTATTCCAGGTGTGGTCTTACTATTTTGTTACTTTTATGAATTTTAACTTATTGAATAAATAGCTATAGCAATAGCGCTTAGACTTATATACCACTTCACAGTGCTTTACAGCCCTCTCTAAGTGGTTTACAGAGCCAGCATATTGACCCAACAATCTGGGTCCTCATTTTACCAACCTGGGAAGGATGAAAGCTTGAGTCAGCCTTGAATTATTCAGAATCAAACTCCTGGAGTGAGCAGTGAGTTATCCTGCAGTACTGCATTCTAATCACTGCGCCACCAGAGCTCAAATAACACCTGATGGTCTGACATGGAGCTCTCAAATTCACTATGATTTTTGAATACCATAGACTCTCCTCCAAACTTATCTCCATGATAATCTGCCACTCATGTATTACTTCAGCCAGGCCCACTTCACAAATAAAGCTATAATTTAGGTACCAGCCTAAATTGGTAAGCAATGATTTAAGTCACAAAAACATTTTGAAGAATCAAAGCTAATCTATATATTTAGAATTTAAAGATTTAGAATTAGCTACATTGATGTAGGAGATGACTAGGCTGAACCCAAGGGAGAGGTCAAGTACATCATCAGTCTCGAGTCTGTTTACATGCACAAGAGATCTAAGTACAACCTACCTTGACTCTTATCTACTGCCAACTCCCTTTAACCATAAGCAGTTTAGATTCTTGTAGAGAGTGTTAGCATGCAATAAACCTGTATTCATTGGAATCTGCCTTGGCTCCTAATTTTCTGCACTTGACAATTGGGGAATGGAGACATTGCATGAGGAGAGATATATCAGTGTCAAAAAAATAGTAGTATGGTAGTAGCTACTCTGACTAACAAATTATTCAAAGGCATAGCTTTCATCAGTTGTAACTTATAGCATCGGATGTAATCTAACATTTCAAACTTTTGACAGGGAATTGCATGTTTGCATGTTTTTCTCTAAAACATCTACTTTGAATATAAGGAATTAGCATACTGGAAAATGATCTGTTCCGAAAGGTTTTCTCCATGTGTTCATTTACAACTGTGGAATCCTAATCATACACATTGGGTATTCCCAATTCAATTTAACCACACTTATTCCCATGCAATTTTTTCCCATAACAGAGTATCATGGCACAAAGTCCCCTCTTTTATTCCAGCTGTTAAAGTATTGCACTGCATAATTACTCTCAATAAGTAAACCATTTCTAATCTGACAATAAATTGCAGAAATGGGATTAATAAATACTGGAAGGTGGAATCCAATACTCTCATTCCAATATTCATTGGTTTCTGCTAAGAGCATCTTCATGGGTTTAATAACTCTACAATTTATGTTCTATCTACAGCTCAGACAAATTATTTATCATAGTTACTAGCTGAAACAGACTTATGTGGAAAAAAAGAAAAAGAAAAGAAAAGAAAAACCCATGTCCAGACTTTTAATATCTGGAAAATAGTATACACAAATAATATTTGAAACAAGAATCTCTACTGAATGAAAGAAAAGTTGAGCCCAAAATTACAGAACAAATCTGTATCTAAATGCAGAATAATTTTTACATCTTTTGACCTATTCTGAAAAAAAAAAACAAATTCAGAAAGCTATTAAAAATTGTAAAGATAAGAACTTGAATAGTTAACTGGTTAAATAAGTTCAACTTTCATTGAGTTCTCACATTTCTGTTAGATAACTAAGGATGAGACCCACTCTTAGAAACATGTAGACAGATCTAATTTAAGCCTCATAAACGTTTGATTATTTTGCTGCTGCAATTGGAGTAGCTAGGTCAGGGGTAGGCAACCTCGGCTCTTTTATGACTTTTATGACTCATGGACATAACTGACTCAGGAATTCCGGGAGTTGAAGTCCATGAGTCATAAAAGAGCCGAGGTTGCCTACCTCCTGAGCTAGGTTATAGGGAGAAAAGTATCCTGTACTTATTTTTGTTCTTACATCTTATTTTGGACATACATGTATGTTTGCTATGAAAGAACATTCTCATGCATATTTTTCATCTATTGTCTGAAATAATATCACTTGAATCAAATATATTCACTGATTGAATGAGAACAATACCTTATATGCTGTTCTAGTGGCCATTTATAGGAAAAGGGTCAAGCCAAGACCATATCTTAGAGATTTTTCTCACTTCTCTGAACTTCTCTTTCTTTGTGAATCTAATTCTAACAGCTTGTTTGGCACTGATGCCAGCAAACTCCGCCAATTGACGTAAGATGGTAAATTCTGATCCTGCCTAAAAAGAAGTCCAGAAAAGAAGAGAGATGTTCTAAAAATTATTCCAATTCTAATGCAATTCTGATGGCTTCTATTATATTTTTAGCTTTTATCTCAATCATTTATTGTGCCAGTGTGGTACAATGATCTAATGCATTAATGGGAAAAACAGAATGTTTTAGAATTCTCACAAGTACCATAACCACCACTTCCCTAAAAAAATTCCTACATTATATATTGCAGTACTATACTCTACAAAACTAACTATAGTTTCCATAGTTTGGTATTGATTCTAGATGGAAGATGTTTATCAAATGCACCTTAGAAACATAGAACATTGATGAATAGAAAAAAGACCTAGTGGTCCATCAAGTGCCTTTTGATGGTGTTTTTTTCTTTTTAATTAATTAATTTTAGTTAATATTTTTATATTTTATTTATTTTTAATTTTTGCCAGATGATGGGCATGTGTTTATCCCAAGCATGCTTAAACTCAGTTACTGACCCACTGCTTCTTCTGGAAGTTGGTTCCAAATTTCCACTACTCTTTCTCTTTACTTTTTCTCTTACCAACAAAAATGGAATGCTCAGAAATTTGTACCCTTTTGTACCCAAAAAAAATATTGTCCAGACAGTATTTTTATCAAATAGAAATATTTGATAAAAATAGAATCAGTGAAAGGTGAATCAAGCATATCTTCAAAAAGTACAATTTTTCCCACAGAAAAATCAGAAATCCTATATAAATTTCAGATGAATGTGGTGCTACTTTGAGGAGAAATCTTTGCTGGTGCTTATTTCTGATACCACTGCATATTAACTGAATAGTTGTTGTTTTTAAAATGCCCATACATTTACCATTGCTCTACCAGAGTTATGACCCTTTTTGAAAATTAGATCTCAAAAGAATTAGTTGAATAATTTGGTCAATAGATTCAAACACAATAGAAAGTAAGTAGAAAAATGGTAGTTCTCGCTTACCAACGATTTGAAAACTAAAACTATCCCACTCCTTGAATTCTCTCAGTAATCACAAAATAGATTTTGGACAACCTAATCAATTTTAATTACCTTAGGTCAAGTTTCCATTTCTGCCACTTTCAATTATTTTTTTTCAATTTCTATTTCAATGTCCTGTTTTATTTTTTTTTTAAAAAGCAGCATAAAAATATAGCCCTTGTATGTACTTTTTCATGCAATCAGCTTCTGGAATTGTTTGTCTGCATTTTTCTTCAGTCCACTTTCTTATACACAACTTACTCTTATTATTTACTTACTATTATTTATATCCATTATTTGCCGCTTCTATAGATAGCTTAGATCATTTCCCTACTAAATATTTGTAGCATCTTTTAGAGTCATCTATCAATCACCATGCCAAAACTACAGTAAAGAAGACAGCTTTGACATCATTTTAAAAATGGCTAGGTGATGCTATAAAATTGCTCTAAGTTACTAGAGAGGAAATGTCCTTTATACTCGTGTTCTGAGTGACAAGCAGTGTCACAAAACTCAGAAAGCTGCAATAAGATTTGGGCAACAGCAGGAGGGGGATGAATGTGGCAGCTATGAAATGCATTAGAATATATTGCTTGAACTTTCCCCTGAAGGTCCTGAGCACCAGCAGCTAAGGATGCTGAGAGCTGCATGATAGACAACGAAAAGCAGTTGAGAGTGCTGACAACTTCAAGTAGTCCAAGGCACTTATAAATATTTAAATGAGGAGGCCCGGGTGATAGACTGGGTCTTCTTAGGATCTGTGTTTCCAGTAAGCACATAAATCTCAGCGATCAATAACACCTAGCCAGAAACTATTGCACAGGTAATGATCTCAAACTACAATACTTATACCTCTTTTGTGCACTCATCGATTACAGTGCAAACAGCTTAAGAAAATCCGGTTGATCACAATTTTTGTTATATTACAAGTAAGGGAAACTGTCTTCCATCCTGCCTTGGTCTGTTACCATCCCCATCTCATATCTAGGATATTTGCATTATAAAACCCGAAGTATTTGAAAATACCGGAGCTTTGTGTTACCTTGCCCTCTAGAGTCAGGAGGCAAGTAGATTGCAGGTTCCATGTAAAAGGGAGGTACACCTAGTGGGACCAAGGGTCTTCTCTGTGGTGTCTCCCTCCAGCTGGAATATCATTCCCCCCCCAGAGAAAAGATTGGCCTCCATGATATTTGTCCATAATGACCGGAAGGTATGGCTTTTTCAGTGGGCCAAGGGACTCAAGGTTGACATGGAGCTGATCAAGTAGCTGGTGTGATTGTGTGGTCGCAAAGAATGTGTGGGTGGGTGGTTTATAGGTTTTGATATTGTGAAATGTTAATGTTGCATATTGCCTGGAGTCACTGTGGATAGCCATGTAAATTTATGTAATAAATAAATAATAAAAACTTTAGAAAGAGTTCATAGCTTTATTGGCCAGAAAAATAGAGATATCTGCCAAAGTTAAACAGGAGAGTAAAGATAAACAGAGTGTGTGCCTGGCTTAGCCCACCCATCAATAAGTGCTAACAATTTTTTATTGTATTTGAAGCAAAATCCAACTATATTAGGAAATACATAAAAGAAAAGCTTCACTTCACCTTGACAGCAATGTGCACAGAGTCAGTGGTCACAGCACTGGGAGTAAATTCCTGCTTCTTAGTGTATGTGTGCTTCACTATACATACTAATTGGGCAGAGCTTAGAGTGCATTGCCATGATTATCATATTTTATAAAGCATTTTCTAATCCTTTGTTTTCAAATTGCCTTTTTATGGGGCCTACAATTTATGCAGTACAGTATCACATGAGACAGAATGACTGGCCCAAAGTCACCCAGACAGCTTTCGTGCCTAAGGAGGAACTAGAACTCACAGTTTCCTGGTTTCTAGGCCAGGATCTTAACTAGTACACCAATCTGGCTCTCAATTCCCAGGATTGTGTGTATTTTCTCTCCATATTTTGGCATGCAGCCCCCAGAGCCCCCACAATATTAGCACTGAAGTGAGGAAAAGAAAATGTATTAACACCGAGGGGGGGGAGGAGGATTGAACTGTAGTAGTTCCAATCCTTTGAATCATCTCCCCAACCTTACAGCCTGATAGAAATTAGGAATCCTTTTGGTCCAAAAGGTGATTGAATACTGGTGCCTCTTAGTGATGAACTGTCATTTCAAAAAAGATTTTATTTGTTTGTTTATTAAATTTATATGTTGCATAGCTTCTGATAAGGTAACTCCGGGGGCTTACATGTAATAAAAAGATAAATAGAAAAGCAATTAAATTTTTAAAATTATAAAAATTAAAATTTTAAAACTAAAAAAAAAAAACCAGAAACAAGAGATGAATTGCATGGGAATCAAGTCTTCTTACCCACAATTACTCCAGCCAGGAAAAGAAAGCAAGCAAGGAAACAAACTCAGAATAACCCCCCATAATTTTGTTAGATATAAGTGATAGTGCTGAAATATTCTGGATTTCGTTACAATATAATACAATAGAGACCATTTTTGGAATACCAGCTGTTCCTATTTCTTGAACTGGCTATCCTAGAAGGGCTGACATCATTAGTACCAATTTTATAGCTTTGTTTTATGTATATGATCTTTGTATTTGTATATCACCCAAAATTATTTGGGACCTGGGCTGATTATTAAAATCATTAAAATAAACATGACTCTTTAAAGTGAATATTTAAAGTGAGCTATTGTGGGAGGTCTGGGGGCACTGCCATGCTATGTTTTATAGCAGCTGTTTTTATTCAGACTGACTTGTTTTGCCTATGCCAGGCATGTCAAACCTGCCAGTCCTTGGTCCAGATGTGTCACGCCAAAACCGCACCCACCCCATTGCTGGCAATGGGGAAAAAGTCCCGCTACATCATGCGACATTGCATGATGCCTGGTCTATGGCCTAATTGTTTGGATCTTTGCATTATCAGCTACCCAGAGTCTATTGGCATAGGCAACTGCCATAACAAAGTCAACGAAAATAAAATTAATGAAATAAACAACTATTAAATAATATTTCTTGAAAATTGTCATCCAGTAACACTCTCTGCTTTGGATCAATGGTTCCTGCCTTTGGTACTTCAAGTCTCAGCAATCACTCCATCAAATAAAGTGGGTCCCACAGGGAGAGAAAAAGAAATCTATAAAAGTAGGCCACCGAATTCTTACCACCTTCTTTTTCAGAGTGGAGTCTTGCAGATGAAGGTGTTGTTTTGTTTTTATTTTGTTTTTGTTTGTTTTTTTAAACCTACTCATCTTCTTTGGCTATCTCTTTTCCAAGAGATGAAGAAAGACACTGGAATGTTGCTTTTGTTTTTCTCAAGACCTGGATGCGTTTATTTAGTACAATGTAGAAAAGACATTTCAGAAATTGCATCTCTCTGGAAACTGTATTCAAATACATTTGTAGCTTTGATACATCTGGTCCTAAACAATTTGATTACTCCCTAAGGCATAGACTTCACAGATTAAAAAAAAAAGATTTTTAAATGCAGAGTTTCCACTATACATTGTCAGTGTCAAACTCAGGAGACAAACTGGTTGGTCAATTCATGTCGCAAACAATGGATCAACACCTGGTGCTTGCAGGATAAATGCGGGATAAATGCTAAAAAGAAAAAAGTTAGTGGTATGCATTGCCATTTATACGAATAAGGACCATGTGAGTAATATGGTCATTCAAGCCTGGTCAGGACAAAGCAGCAAGACAGGAGTAAATATCACCAAACAGAATGATATTTTAGACTTTGGAAATTGCCATTCCCACTACATTTGATGCACGTTTTAATTGAAAGGGGAAAAGAGACTAGAAAAATCTGAGCCATAGTGCTTATTATGATAGAATATCATGGCTAAATTGTGCATTTCACTACAATACGCATTTGTACAGCATATGTTTAGGTGTGATGCATACAAATGAAAATGAGGATATAGATAGTATAGATACGTACATGCATACATACATAAACTCTGAGAATTGTATTGCTAGAAAGTCCTCTAAAGTAGCTTTGTCCCGCCTGATAGCCTTTAGATACACTGGAATTCTAAATCTGCCTTATGTGTTGGGCATTGCAAAATATAATGGCTACTCTGTTAACCAATGCAAGGTACAGTGATCAGTGCCAGTCCTGAAAGATATACATGAACTTCCAACTGCTTACCAATGACATCTCATGTGTTGAGGTTGAGGTTTAAAGCCCAAAATGGCTTAGAGTCTTACAGTCTGAAGAGCGTTCTGAGGGCCTTCTGTGTGTGGCTCTTAGATTATGGAATACACTTTACAACATGAGAAATTTGGCCCCAAGTATTTTGGAAAATAACACCAAGATTTTCATTGGTATTGAATCTATTTTAATGATACTAATTTTAATTCTATCCTGTTTTTTTTCATATTCTTTTTAGTATAAGCTTTATAATGTGGATTGTGAACTGTGAACGTAAAACATTATAGAGACAAAACAATGGGATATAAATCTAATAAATGAAAGTATACTATATAAATTCTAATTCTAATATGAATGCAGTCTCAAAAGAAATCTGGAAGATGTTAGGTCAGGAAAGGCTATTTTAGTAAGACTTTTTTTTTAAAAAATTAAACTATCATTTTTGTTTTTAAATTTATGAGTTACATGGCCATATTATTAAAGACAGCCATCTGGTTTTTGAAATCCATTATTATTTCAAATAACTCTGTAGTAGGTATGGACAAATCATTAATTTGCATATCCTTTGACCCTTAACTTCCATAACACAGCAACTTAATAAAGAGCGTATGTTTAAAAGGAATATCCGTTTTAGTGCTCATTCATTTCATTCCTTTCTTCTTAGCTGCAGCAGATGTGATGAGTTCATAGAGACATGAAAAAAAGATTGAGAAATTAGCACTGTGAATTGTGCTGAAACAAATACTTTTACTAAAACGAGTTTAACTTCCTAAAATTGTCCAATATGCATTCGTTTGCAAACTCAGTTCACTCTTTTTGAGATTATACAAGCACATAAACAAAAATGCATTTTCTATGTTTTCAGACCATTTCAGGAAAGTTCATGACAAAAGCTATAAAATAAATTTTATATACTATAAACCTCTCTCTAATATACCATATCATATCAGAAAAAATTATGCACAAACATATTTAAAAACCTCTTTCTAAAAGGTGTGAATATATCAGAAGAAAAAATAAACACAAATGTGTCTGCATTAGATGACTTTCTCTGTCTAGAACATGTGTATGAATATTCATATGAATTATCTTTGGATTTTAAATTGAATCCAATTATCTGAAAATGAGGAATTGAGCAAAACTAAAATCTACCAGTTTTCCCTCACATATACGGTAAGTGCCCACTTATGATATTGTGTGAGAAGTAGAATATAAAAGAGAGAAGGCAGTATTTGTCTTTGTCAATGTCAGTTCTTCTTGATCTTTGCAAAAACAAAAACAAAAAACCACCACATATTCAGACTTTTCAGTGCTCTTTCTGTGTGCAAATGTCTCAATGATCTAATGAATTTATTGTTCCTTTAAGTATTTAAATAAAAGTGAAAATGAAAATTTAAAAACTGGCTCTGCAGTATAGTACCGTGATTGATCTGTACTTCTATTTATATTTGGTACAATTCATGAATCTCAGCATGGGTGATTCTGCTACCCCATCTGACCTCTCTACTGACCCATCTCCATGCTCATGATATTTGTAAAATTGATTTGAAGTGCTGCAGTAGACAGGTAGAAAATTAAGGAAACCATAATACTTTTCCTGCCTCTGTGTAACTGAAGCCATGATCTCCAAGATAACAGAGCTGAGGCAGGTCAATGCATTAGCTTATTCCGTCTTTTCATTGTTGGTGGAGAAAATGAATTTTAAACTCTGTCTGTTTCAATCATGAACTTCTCTTTACTTTTGCTGGCATGACAAAGAAACACCTGATCTGAGCTTTATTCCCTTGTTTCTTTCCAGCTTCCTTTTCTTTCTGTCTTTTTCTGTCTGTCTGTATTCTCTCCCATCTCCCCACCTCCGCCTCAAGTGGGAAATAAGTAGTACAAACTTTTTAAAAAGCTTGAATGTGGACGTAAATAAAACACTTGGGGCAATTAATAGGGAATCTTAAATGAGCAAAGTCACACTGCTTGGGGTTTTCTTTAAAGTTGCATCTCAGTGTGTTTTTTTTAATATAACCAACTAAGAAATCAATGTACAAACATACAATATCTCCTAAAGCAGATGAAAACATTTTCTCAAATCTGGTGAACATAATAAAATATTTAGAATTTATTAGACCCTTTATGCAGCTCCTTCACATAGAAACAAATTATTTCTTCTCAGTTCCCTTCTCCGAACTACTGCTTTTCAAAATCAGTTCAGAATTAGGCTATCTACAATCTTCAGGGTCCAATTTAAAGAAATACTACTTACTTTTACTATTCTAAATCATCTGAAACCAAAAGACTGAAAAAAAATGAATTCATTTAAATAAAAGGCTGCATGTGCATCAAGACCTTGTATTGATAGATACCATTCTGTGTGAAACATCTCATGTCTCTACAAAGGATTTCCAAGAAACCTTTGGAGACTTAACTAAAAAAATACGTGGGCATTTTAACATCCATATGTTAATTATTAAACAATGCACTAGGGTGAGTTAGTGATTCAGCATTAAGCAAAGAATAAAGACAAGGAAGTGTGATGCCTCCTTGATTGTCTAGTGTAATTATGGATAATTGCCTACACAACGCTTATGGCAATGACAAGAGAAATGCTTGAGGACAGGAATGTCCATTTGCTTTTGCATGAAGACTATGCTATATTATTGGCTGAGAATCCAAATGATTCTCAGAATTTTAGAGCTGGATTTTTAGGAGAAGCATAACAATAAGTTAGATGTAGTGGGAAGGGATTATTTAAAAAGTATATTTGGTAAAACAAAAAGAGATAAAATCATGAATAAATGAAGGATGAAAGAATATGGGATTAATAGAAAAATGAGTAATCACTACAAAATAAATAACTTGAAGTAGACTGATTCTTTAAGAGAAGGAAGGAATTCAGGACAGCAAACTAATATATGCAGGAAAAGTGAGGGTGCTAAGAGGAAAGAAAGGTTTTTTAAAAGTTGTGGGATGGATATCCTCAAAAAGAGAGAGCTGAGAAGTTTTAAGAGCAAAAGGTAATGTATAATTCAATGTATAGATCTGGTGACCATGGAACTGCTTGGAAAAGCAGAATGTTGTAGGGAGGTATAGTGTAGGTGTGAAGTAGATGCAGTTAGGTTATCATTTCTTTTTTATCCTCTGCCTTTAATTCCTTTTGTCTCTTACTTTACTACTTCTTACTCTTTTTCTGAGCTTCAGTGACACTGCTTACTTGAAAGGGAATAGAATGAGTGATATATACGTATGATGAAAATTACAAGAGAATGAAGGGAAGTAAAATCCATTTTAAATTAAATTCCAAAAATAATATATGAATTAAAATTCTATATTTACATGTAACCTAAAATATAAATCTATCCATGGAGATTTTCTTTAGCTTCCATTTTGGGTTGTTCTGTCCATTATAAGAAACAATCTTTGTAGGCTTAGGGGGAAAAAATCCAAAAATGAATCAGAAGCTTCTAAAAAATATGCTTCTTTCATTAAAAGTTAACATTCAGTATATTGTTAAAATGAAAACAAATGATTAAGAAATAAAGACAAGATTTTTGTGTGTGCTTCCCTTGTTCAGTATGATAACCTTAATTTTAGTTCCTTATGGAGAAAAAGGGATGGGTATTTCTGTTACCCATTCTAATAAATTATTCATTACTTTGAATCCATGTTTAAAGTCTGCAATCATAATTTAAAATGGACTAGTACACAATTTATTTTTAAGTTTTCTCCCACCCAAAATAACTCTGCATCTCAAATGTATTAAATATTTGCTATCATGTTTATTTGCTTCTTTATATATTAATGTCTCCATTTATATAAATTATTTCCTATTTTTACAATTTATTCAATTTTCATAAAACCCAGTGACTACAGGATGCAACTACTCCCCCCCCCTCCGAATTTAAGAAGAGTCCTTGTAGATCAATAATAGCTATATTTAGCAGCAATGATGAATCTATTTCCGGTCAATGGTAGACTTTTTTGTGTTGAATCGTAAATCTGGTCCTTCTGTTTTTCTGAAATGAAAGAAACAAAATTACATTTAAAACGTATGCCTTTCCCCCCCAGTATATGTATGTTTGCAGGCATGTTTTGTGAATTGTATTTCGAGTTGCACAGTAAAAGTGCATAGACTTCAATCCAAACATCTCATCAATTTGCTTAAACAAAGTTGTTGAACTGAACTACTTAGCCCATTTTTCTGTTTTTAAGACAATGTCAGGTCCCTACCGGAATGCTTCCATTTGGGGGTGGGGAGCACTGCTTGGGCATTGAAGATGTTCCTATCTCGTTTCTGCTTTCACTTTGATGTATCCACATGAGAATTGGGAAGGGAGGAATGAGGGCTGGACAATGGGAAATTAACCTAATATTTTTGCACAGGAACTTCAGATTCTGCCTGACTTCTCTGCAATCACTTTTTCTCTGTAAAAGATCCTTTTGAAATAATGCTTGTTTCAAGAGTCATGCTTTCCTGAGGGGATAGATGAGGCAGGACCTTACAGACAATATTCCAAGGAGGCACTGGGAGTTTATGAATATAAAGGCAACATATATCCAAACACAAATATTCCATATAGCTATTGTGGGAATATTCACTTCTGATATGCTTCTCTTCTAAGAGTATTAAAAACTACCTAAACCAGGATCATCTTCCACATTATGCTAACAAATCTTATAAATTAACTATATGTCATTGGCTGAGATGGGTGGCCATAGAAATTGAATAAATAAATTATTTAGAAAGCAAAGAAATACCAGTTTTAGATTATAAATATGGGATTTGGATTTTATTGCATTGGTTACTTATCTCTATATCTGTCTCTCTTATTATTTATTTATTTAAATTTAAATATTTTCCAACTTCCAACAACACTGAGCAGTTCAGAAATAAAAACATTAAAAACCAAGGAAAGAAGACTAAACTGGATAGGAACAACCACCACAACAAAAATGAACTGAAACAATCCAAAGTGGAGACTTCATTCTCTCTTACCAAAAGTCTGGGGGAAGAGCCAAATCTTCAAGAGTCCTGAAAACACCAGGTGGCTTTGGGAGGATATCATCCAGAACCTTCATTCCAGAAGGCAGGCTTCAATAGAGAAGATGCACTTCCCGGGTTCTCAATAAATGGCATCTTTTTATTCAAAGGAATGCAGAGCATGCCAACTCTACCAGATTGAATGACTGGGCAGATACTATGAGAGGCAGTTATTGCCTTAAATAACCAAGTCATCTATCAGGTTATAATTATTAAATAATAATGATTACACTATTGACCTCTTTTGGGTTAATTAATTAATGCTAACTCTAAATAGAGAAGAAGTATGGTTTTAGCTGTACCTCTGCGCCAAATTTCCCCTCGTATTTTATATATGGGGTGTATACATAGGTATCTGTGGAGGCCTTCAGTTGGTTAAAATCTATTTTCCTCAGATTCTACAACTTAAGTATAATTTTAGTCAGTGAGGGTATTGAACCTCTCTGGTGAATGCCAAATTTAAAGGAGGCCCACCAAGCTTGACAGAATCAGTTAAGCATCATACTTTCAGTGTGATTGTTCTAAGTGTGTGTATACTTGCTTAATTCTAAAAGCGAATCTATATTATTAAACTTATCATGTCTGTAACCTTTAAATGGGTGGAACAGTGCATCATAGGGCAACACCTTTTGAACTAAAATTCTTTTAATTTGCAAAAATATGCAAACCATCTAAAAATGTTTACTGTGACCAACTCCTGATGTTTCACTATGTTATACTTTCAAGGCAGATATATCTCTGAATATCTCCTTGAATTTCTAA
The DNA here is from genome assembly GCA_034064705.1 of Bothrops alternatus. Taxonomy (NCBI): domain Eukaryota; kingdom Metazoa; phylum Chordata; class Lepidosauria; order Squamata; family Viperidae; genus Bothrops; species Bothrops alternatus. The sequence goes on along the minus strand of JARGCV010000007.1, from coordinate 40,686,192 downwards.
GAACTTTTCAAGTACATTAGAAGACTTACCATTGTTGAAGGCATTGAGGAAAGTGTCACAGACTGTCCAGTTAGTTATGTATTTGAAGTTGTGTACATATTCTTTCTTACTAAATCAACTTTCTTGACTTTCTATTTTCTTGAGATCCTCATGTTGACTGGAAATTTGGAATGTTATTATTCAAGGGAGCTGAATTGGGGAAGGCCAGAATAGTGGAATTCAGGAAAAACAACCTTGGCATTACTGCCATTTTAATTGGTCAAATTGCCATAGCAACATTGGAGAAGGAAGGTATTATCAACAGTAAGGTGAACTAATTGAACTTATTTCACAGCTGGAGAGCATAAGAGTAGAATTTTATATTTAATTATGCTCCAAACATTAGCATTCAAATCAGGAAATATTTTTGTAAAACTTATTATATAAGGAGAAACTCTTGTAAAGAACCCTGAGACAGAAAATATTAATGAGAAATTAACTTGAAAACTGTAACAAAACATTATTAATCAATGATTGAGATCTGATGGTCTTGTATATGCTGCTGAACTACAAATCCCAGCAGCCCTGGCCAATATAGCTAATAATGAAAGATGGTGAGAGCTGTAATTCAAAATTTCGAGAATCTGAAAATCTCCAGGATATATACCTGGATGATGATGATGATTCTCTTAACATGCTACTTTCTTACCATAATAAAAAAGAGGAATAAGAAGAATAAGTTTGGTTTAGTTTCTATGTAAGTTACCAGACCACAAACCAGGAGATTTTGAGTTCTAGCCCTATCTTAAGCATGACAGCTGGCTGGGTGAATTTAGGCCAATCACTTTCTCTCTCAGCCCAATTTACCTCACAAGTTTATTGTCATGGAGAAAAATAAAGGTAAAAAGATTATTATATTTGTTCACTGCCTGGAATTGTTTATAATAATAATAAAGGAGATAATAAACAAAATAAATATTAATGGGACTCAGGAATGACTGAAGAATTAGGGCTATAATAAATGTATATTTATTTATTCATATATCAAATATATATTGACACTAATTGTCCAAAAAAGTGAATGGCATACAAGATTATAAAAAAGTGTGTTCGTGTGTGAGTGTGCATGCACTTGTTTGTGGTATGTATACTTTTTTCAAGGTGTTGGTTTTACATTAAGAGACAAGAGCAGAAGTTAATAACTAGGAACCCATCCCCTGGGGATTCTAGGCCTGTTGACATAGTCAGGTTTTAAGGGACCAGCAGAAAATCAACAGAAATGGAACCAGGCTCATTTCTTTGTATCAACCCTATAGGACCAGAGAAGGAAGGGAGTTGTGAAATGTAGATCCTTCACCAATGGGACCTGTAGCATGTCTTCTGCCAGATCTGATGGGATGGACAGATATAATTGGGGAGAAGGGTTGCCTCAAATAATCTGGCCCCATGCCATGTAGGGCCAGATTAGGTCAAAACCAGCATCTTGAATCAGACCCAGAAACAGATAACCAATACATCTCCAACCAATGCAGATGTGTAATGTATTGTTCTAGAAACACACATGCCTAACCAGGCCACTGCATTTTGCACCAGCTGAAGTTTCCAGGTTCCATTCAGGGACATCCCCATGAAGAAAGCATTACATTAGTCCACAGACAAGGGCATGAGCAGATCCCCCACCCACCCAATCTAGGAAAAATGCAATTGGTGCATAATATGGTGCAAAGACTCTCCGAGCCATATATTCTTTGAGAGGGATTGTAAGGTCAGAAGGACTTTACACCGGGTCTGGCAGTCCCTCAAAACCTGGTTATATCAACAGACCTAGAGTCCCCAGGGGACCAGTGAGTTATTGAGATGGCTCCATAGTTGTTAACTTCTGCTCTTGAATCTTAGCCTATATATGTAAAAACAGCACCTTGAAAATTATCGAACACTACAGATGGTATTGTCCTAGAACTGGCAGACCCCAAAACCCAAAGCCTCTCAGTCTTGCTATGGTTCAGCTGAAGCCTGTTGTTCCTCATCTAGACCCTGACAATCTCCAGGCACCAGGACAAGATTTTCATGGCATCTCATAATTTACAAGGGGCAGAGATGTATAATTAGGTATCATCAGAGTATTGATGATACCTCACTCCAAGGCTATAGATAAGTCTAACCAGTGGCCTCATGTAGATGTTGAATAGGAGTGGAGAGAACACTGAACCATGCAGCACCCAACATAGTGGTGATCTCAAAAAAATCACCACCACCTAGAACTGACCACAGATAATGAAGGCAAACAAGCACAATACAATACTGCTCACCTCGAGTCTTTTGAGTCAATCCAGAGGGATACTTTGGAAACTGCATTTTTAACTAGCTTATGTCAGTTACTTCTTTTACTCAGCAAATTAGTCCTATACAGATCAATTCAAATTTGAATGAATATAGAAAATCAGGACAGTTTCATTTAGATTTCTTAGTCAAAATGTTGAACTGAATCTGATTTGAATCACTGAATTAATTTAAAAATGGAATTACATATGAACAAAAGCTTAATGGATTAAATCCCTTCAGAGGCATCCAATGCAATTTGATATTCCAAATTAATTATATTCCTTAATTCAGAAAGTTAATTTGATTCAGACTGATTAAATTGCCTTCAGATAGAATATTTGCACATCCTTAACAAGAATAAGGGTGACTGCATTAAATGTCTAGTGCATTTTTTTTTGTTTTATTCTAAACTGCTCTGAGTATTATATATATATATATATATATATATATATATATATATATATATATATATATATATATATATATATATATATATATATATATATATATATACACACAGTATATAACAGTGAAAAATAAAGTTAGCAATAATTTAATAATAAATAAATATTTTAAAATCACCTTCCATGCGTCTATATTTTTTCAATTATTTTTCATCTAATTTTAAGACATAAACTATCAGATCATAACTCTCTGCAAAACTGTATATATCTACATATCATTGCAGCCCAGTTCCTATTCATTCCTCTTGGTGCACAGAAAACTTTACAAAGGATTTGTGTCTTAAGTATTTTTGAGTAGACCTTACGAATTGATATCTTCTGTTAAACACATTTCATTTCTTTACCTTGCTGCAAAGTTCTCGTATCATTATTTGTAGCTTTATTTAATATTAGATGGTGCATTGCTTCAGATTGAAAGGCAAAATATCCTTGAAGTGTATGGGGCCAAGTATGCAACACCTGTCTGAAGCTCCTTAAATCAAACGTATCCTTTCCAAGCTGCAAAACATAGCCACATAATCTGAGAAAAGATACAATTACTTTAAGAAATAGGAGACAAATAGGGGCACACCTGCACTGCACACTCCAAAGCATTTTTTCACCTGTGAGTTTGAAGCACTGCACATTTAACATACAGAGTTTATTAAAGTTGCTTTATGTGGGGAGAGGAACTTGCATCCCTGAGCTTTTTGCCTTAATTGTGAGGAAGGATGTAAGAGGAAGGAATATCCTAAAGCAGGGGTGTCAAACTCACAACGTCATGTGACATGTCATGACGTATCACGACTTTTTTGCCATTGCCGGCAAAGGGGTAGATGCGGTTTCGCTATGATGCATCCAGTCCACGAGCCAGCAGTTTGACACCCCTGTCCTGAAGGATCAGTGTCCCAATCTTAGCAGTACTTGCTATGTGAATCTTAAATGATTGGAATAAAAAGCATAAATACTTTCTTCAAAAGCTACATTTCCAAGAAGTATATCTAATCTTCTCCAGATTTAGAGTCCAAAATCTAACATAAATGCCATAGTCTGATCCATGTTTTTTGAGAAAGTAGTATGGATTCATTTCTTGTGTTACAAAAGTGAGTCTGAGTAGATCCAACTGGTTGTTATCTTTAAAGATAGCCTACCTCACATTCTGTTTCTCAGTTTGTACATTTTCTTGCTTGCTGTATTTGTTGTGATTTTTACAAAGGGAGAGGATTGGATCAAAATCTTGCAATAGGTAGAACGAAATGAAATAGATATTCACGGGTCAGTGAGAAGTCCTGTGAACTTTCAAAAGATGTGTGTATGTTTCTGTCTTTTGAAGTATATCCTTTCAAAGTCACCTCAATCTCTGCAAAATGGCCAAAGAATATTCTTATCTAGTTAGCATTGGTAACATTTTACATTTGTTAAACTCCACAATTCTCATGCGGCAGCGCTTTTCAATATATGCATTTGTATATTCACCAATACACCTACAACACCCTTAACTGTCCATGGCAGACCTACAAAATTCATCATTACTATTTTTTAAACTTTTTTTTAAAAAAAATACAAAATTTATAAATTGAAATACAGAAAAATAATGTACAAAAAGAAATGAAAAGAAAAACAGTAATATCAGAAACATTAATTTCACTACTTCTATAAAGAGTTATTATTTTAAAAATTGAATGGTCCGACTTATGGGACACGTGCTAGATATTAGAGATTGGATCTCCAAATTTGAAAAATTCACAAGATATCAAGTGATTTTTTTTTTTAGAAGAGGTATAGCCATTCTAATACATTATGAATTAGAACCTGGCTCCTTTCAAGGCTGTTTCTGAAATATACCGTTCATATAAAGAATTAAATTTGCACTGTTTTGAGGCATTGGGTGGGTGTTAACACTGCCTCCCCAAATCAGAAACTAAAAATTGTTTGAGGAAAAAAATCATATAGCATCAATTTTGCTCTGTGAGCCATTCCTTAGTTTGCTGCAGAAGGCATGTGAAGAATAGTTAGTTAAATAGGACTTCATTCTAAGATGTAAAAATGAAACTTCCTGATTCAAATATCAGCTTTTAGCTGTACAAAATAAACTGATTTGGTACAAAAAGACATTTCAGAGGCAGTAATTACAGGCTGAAATTTATCATGGCAGAATACTAAGACACTTAGAGGTTTGAAATATATAAAAATAATGAGGTTAGAATAGGAAAAACAAGATCCAAAATCACTGGTTACTTTTTAATATGTAAATCCTTCCTATTGTTCAAGGAAAATTACTCAGAACAATTTAGTGATTTAAATTCAACTATTTAAAACCTCCAGATTAAAATCAGCCCATTGAGATATCAAAGAAAGAAACAAGAAAAGATGGAGTTAAAAAAATACCTTTTTCTCTGATCACCTAATCTTCCTAATGTCAGAAAATCTTCTGTACAATCTGTGCTTTAACAGGCTTTTTATTGTGTGAAGACTTTCAAAATTCTAAATGAATAAATCAGATATTACAGTCTTAGATATCCAAGACCAAATTATCCAATATCAATCTTTATGTTACTTAAAGTTTAGATGGTTCCAATCAAATTCTATCAAAGAGGGTTGTCAAATGTCTTGAAAGTTGATTTTGTTAAACAGCAACGATCATTTTACCTGTTGTCCCCACCCCTCCAAAACAACCCACTGTGATAGTCACATATCTACTTGATGTAAAAGTCAATTATTTTTCTCTCAAATTGTAAAAAATACTTTGCAATACCTAAAAAGTCATCTAATTGTTCCTAAGAGCAAACAGGTATGATCATGTAGCTTTTAAAACAAACCAATGATAAATTTAAAGTTTGGCTCCAACACTTCCATATTTTTTAGAAATGTATGGGCAGATACCATCTTCTTGGAAAGCTCTGTGTAAATTTCATGTCCTCATGATGAAAACTAGAAAAAAGGGAAGAAAAAGACTGATGCCAAAATGGTCTTAATGTCACATTATTTTATCATACCGCTAGCATACATTTTTTTGTCTCTTACTTTTATGATGTAAACCACAGGGAGCCATTCAGAATTGGGATGGTTAAATAAATAAATGCATAAAACTTGCAGCCAGTTGTGTTTTCCCATACATGTTATCAGGGAAATTGATATATTTTTTCCCTCTGAATTTTATTTTGGATCTAGGCTTCAAGTAGGATTGAGTTGAACTTGAATAACCTGTAGCATTTTCTGAAGCTCTGGATTGGCTGTTATCTGTATGACCCTACACATCTTCAATTTTTCTGAAAGTGTATGTCTTTAGTCAAAAGTCTGTGTGCAGCTTGCTAAATAGCCATATTACCATAGTGGTAAGACAGCATTGGGCAGATATGGCTCCATATCTCATAAGCAAGTGACTCTGGGTGGTATACCTTAAAGCTAAATATATATTTATTTCTCCAATATATTTCTCCAATATTTATTTATTTATATGCATTTATATAATAATGCATAGTATATTTAATCCAATGTAAAACACTAATGGGGAAGGGAGAGAGAAATGCTTTTGATTACTTCAGTCTTATTATTAATTAAGATATCATTTTAAAGTGGATTTTCAAAAAAAAACTCAAGAACTGTTTCCTTCCCTTAAGCTTTTTACTATTATAATTCAAAATCCAATTTACCTAATTTTAACAAAGGGTGATGTTTATGGTTCAAACTTGAAACCTGTGTTGACACTTATCTAGTTCTTCTATGGGTCTGTCAGTTTCTTGAGGAGACCACATAGGAAACATGACAAGATAAATTAATTCTACTTTATTAGAGTGCTACATTAACAGAATCTTGCCAGTATGAATGTACAGATCTCCCACTGTCTCTTTTTAATCACCTGCTAAGTAGGACAGATCTTTTCTCTTTCTCTGCCTGTTACTCAGTTGCAGGCTTCCCCCTCTATTATCTGATTATTCCCCAGACAGCAACTTTTCCCCACATTTTCCAAGATCATTCTCATATTCCATTACAGGGTCTAAGAACTGGGAGATAAAGGGATCTACCATCATGTTCACAGTCTCAGAGCCTTCAAGGAACTGAATTTATAAACTCAATTATAATTGCTTTTGGAAATTGCTTATTTACTACTCCAAAACTATTAGAGATCTTCAGAATAACTGATGAGTGTACTTTTCTTCATGGATAACAACAACAACAAAAAAGAATTTAAAAACAGCAACAAGCTAAATAAGATTTTGATCTAACAAGTTGTAAATTAATTAAGGATCCAGACAACTTTGGAACATTGGTACTTTTATTATAAGATTTTGGAAATCATTAAATAACTACATTTCATGGGAATAAAAATGTTTTGCCTATTTTAAGTCAAAACAGAAATTACAAACTTTATGATTTCAGAAATTAGACACTTAGAGGAGACTAAAGATTCCAGGCAGAAAAGAAAAAGGGGGGTGTAAATACCTTTGAATTTCAGTTAATGTGGAGATTTATAAAATGACACAAAGCAGTATAACATTAAAAATATTTCAAGAGATTTTTAAAGAACTATGATAGACAATAGTAACTACAATAACAGAAATCTCAGCAATGATGTCTGATTCTATGGATAGACTTTGTCCAAAATATATTAAATCTCATGCAGAAGTATTAGAGCCAGGAATATTGGATAATAAAAAGTGTGGATTACAAAATAAAGGAGGCAGTTAAATTGAAATGATGAATGATGAGCCTAGAAAATGACTCTGAGAAAATGGTTTTTTTTTTCTGGATATATGAAAGAAGCTGATCAAAGCTTTGAAAATCAAAGTGGAAATATAAAAAATATGGATTATAAGATAGAGAAGGCAGTTAAAGTGGAATTACAAATTACAAGCCTTAAGAATGAATCTGATAAGGACTTTTACTGGATATACAAAAGAAGCTGATCAAAGCTTTGAAAATCAAAGTGGAAATACAAATGAAAAACCAAGACAATGACCTGAATAATGAATTTTAAATAGATTTACAAAACGGGTTTCAAATTCTATGACAACATTTGAATGAATTAAAGATCAAGATTGTTAGAAATAAAAGGAAGGAATATGGAGTTGGTTCATTTCATCAAGGTTAAATAAGGCATATTTTTATAAAGTTCTACAACTCTCTACAGACTTTCTGCTGACATTAGGACTGAAAAGTTGATGATTTGTGGATTTGCATATAGATAAGGACTGGGTTATGGAAAGAAGCAAAATGTATTTGTAACCTTATAAGTAGTGAAATGTTATAAAATTTGTTTTTACTTGTGATGGAGATCTGAAGTCACTTCTTTATATGTTTTCTTTTTCTTACCTTCCTCTTTTTTCTTTCTTTACACTTTTTCTTCTTTCTATTTTCTTTTCTGAGATTAGTTTGTATTTGTTTTTACTACTGTAATTAAAATATTTAATAAATAATATATTTAAAAAGATAGAACTAATAATCATAGTCATGCTTCTTGTCTGACTATCTTTTTTTTTAACATTCAACATTAGGTTTTAGTTTTTGTAAACATTTGATTTGTTATACATTCTTCCTTCCTCACGTCTTGTCTGACTATCTTGAAGGGACAAATCAATCATGCAAGTCTGACAGCTGCATGGAATCATGCTAATATTTAATATCTGATACTGAGCCCAAATGTTGTTTCTATAGTCCAATATAAATAGATACTTTACGATGGCATGAACAGTAAAGAAACCTTCCATTCTTGTAAACATTCTTGTAAACGTGATTCATGTTTTAAATTTAAAAAATATACTACTCAACTAAATAATTTATCAATTTATTTAAAAAAAAACAAACACCAACAACTCATTTTTCCAGCAAACATTTCTCATGCCAGGTTACTGGACAAAAGTTTTTAAAACAGAAAATTTAACTTAAAGCAGAAAAGTAAAACAAAGCAACAAAAAAAAAGATATGCAGCAACTGTTCACAATACACTTATAAAATCCATAGCTATCATATTCCTAAAGATGTATCCTGAAGTGAAAGCTTTGTTTAGGTAACAGAGGAAGAGCTTGTGTTCACTTATCACTAACTTATGATTTATTTTGGCTTAAAATCAAAGCCGGACTTCAAAAACACTTTGAAAAGTTCAAGGTTTTCTACAGTATATTTTCCCATTGCAATTTCTCATAATTTTTGACAGAATCAGATGAAATTTGCTGGCACAGAAGTTTTCCCCAAATAGACCAAGTCTGACAAATTTCAGATAAGTTTTGGAAACTAGAAGCCTTAAAGTTTTTTGGGTTTTGTTTTTTACAGAGTTGCTGTCAGGCTCAAGAAACCAGGAACCAAAGTTGTTCAAATGAACACAAGTTTATTCCATGTTAGCTCTCTACAAGAATCTGAACTACTAATGGCCAAGGCAAATTGAAGGTAGATAAGAATCAATGGAATAGAAGAAGGTCTTAGATCTCTCATGGGCATGAAAAGATTCAAGACTGATTATGTGTCTGACCCCACCCTCAGGTTCAGTCTGGTCATCTCCTACAGTTGCTTACATGTTACCTATTTTATAGCAAAGTTTGGTGAAGTCTGCAAGGCATTGCTTATCCATTCTGGGGTAAAGAAACCAGCTAATTTCAGAAAAATAAGTGCAGTGGAGATTTGTTGTCCGGGATATTTGAGAATATAAAAAAAGGGATTTACTACTTCTAGCCACGCAGACATACATTTTGTGCATCTAAGCTGAAAACATTTAAATAAATAAAGTAAACACATATTTGATCAACAGAAATGTCTAAAATTTGAGAAAAACATTTTGTTTCTTCCCACTTTATACTTACATTGCAACTGAAAAAATAGATAAAGGAGTAATATTTTATGGGCGAAGTGGCACATTCTGATATATAGAAATACTCACAGCTATTTCCTGAGATGGTGTTTGATACTCTCAGCTATACAACTAAAAGGAATTTATTTAAATATGCAATATTTCTAATCATCAAAGAAAACCATGTCTATAGGTTGTACATGGAAAGGCTGCACCTGGTGAAATGTCACATCAGATTTTATTAACTTGGTATCCTCTAGATAAGTTGCATTTCTGGAGTTGGTGAAATCCAAGGAGGCAAATAAAGAAACAAATACAGTGATGTAACTCTACCTCTTTTTTGCTTACAACAAGATGTTGCAGGCAAATATATAAGGGATAAAATATTGTGTTGTGTTGTCATAGTGTACCTTTTGTCATACTGAGGAACTGTCAGCTTGCTACTGGGCCCCCACAATGGGAAACATTGGAGGAAATTGTTTAGCAAACCAAAAATCATCTCTAGTGAATAATATCCTATTATGTTTTTTAGCACCCTATGTGAGTGCAGTATTTGATTTGACTATATCAGTATTGCAACAGAACCTAACAGAGTAAGAGTCGGAAGGGAACTTGGAGATCTTCTAGTCCAACCCCCTGCTCAAACAGGACACCCTGGACCATTTCAGGCAAGCGGCTGTCCAGTTTTTTAAAACCCTTGTGTGATGGAGCACCCACAGCTTCTGAAGGCAAGCTGTTCCACTGGTTTATTGTTCTGTTTGGAAATTCTAGGTTGCTTCTCTCCTTGATTAGTTTCCATCCATTGTTTCTTACCTTGTCTTCTGTTGCTTTAGAAAACAGGTTGATCTCCTCTTCTTTGTGGCAACCCCTCAAATACTATCATGTCACCCCTAGTCCTTCTTTTCACTAGACTAGACACAGTTCCTGCAACTGTTCTTTCATATGTTTGTTGCTGTTTTCTGTACTCTTTCCAGGGTCTCAACATATTTTTTATAATATGGTGACCAAAACTGGATGCAGTATTCTAAGTGTGGTCTTACTAAGGCTTTATAAAGCAGTACCAGTACTTCATGTGATCTTGATTCTATCCCTCAGTTGATGTAACCTAGGATTACATTGGCTTTTTTAACTGCTGCCGTATACTGCTGGCTCATATTTAAGTGATTGTCCACTAGGAGTCCAAGATCCCTCTCACAGTTACTGCTATTGGCCAGGTTTCATCTAATCTGTATCTGTACATTTGGTTTCACTAAGTGTAAAACCTTACATTTGGTTACATTAAGTGTAAAACCTTACATTTCTCTACACTGAATTTCATTTTGTTAGATAGGACCCAGTGTTCAAGTCTGTCAAGATCCATATTATTCAAAACACTACTTTAGAGTGTGTTCTCTTCACATTCTGCTCCTTTTCCCCCCCTGGACTTTCACAGCATTTGGCTCTGAGTTTTGCTTCAAAAGTATGGTAAGGTCAGCCGAGAAGACCATAGGTATTCAGGATGCTGCTTATAAGCACTATGTGCTTAGAGCTCAAAGCATTGTTAGAGACCCCACACACCCACTTTACGGTCAGTTTCTATTGCTCCCCTCTGGGAGGAAGTTTCGAAGTATTTCTAGTAGGACTACCTGATTCTGTAATAGCTTTGTTCCCTATGCTATCCGTCTGGTAAACTCGCAAGATTCATTTTTCTCGCCATGTACATGTATACATAATCCAAACTAAACTCTGTTGTTTCTCTGTTTCATATAATATATGTGGGTATATGCATAATTCTGTGTTTATTTATTTATTTTTGTCATATTTATATAGTATCTTTTGGAGGTGATGACTCTTTGAAATTTCATTTTAATGTATGCCGATTAGTGTACATTCAAAGTGACAATAAAGTTATTATTCTATTCTATTTATTCTATTCTACGGCTAATTTCGTTAGGGTTACAACCAGGATGAAGACAACTTGATTCTGTTAAACCAAAATAGTGTATAGGAGCTGGAAGAAGCACAGTAAGGTTCCTAAAAGGCCACATCCTAAAGCCTAGCCTCCCTAGGTTGAATAGGGTATATGTAGACTATATTTATATGGATGCATGTGTCAATCCTTAGAGGTAGTCTAGGTGAAAAGCACCAACCATATAGTAGCACTACCTTTTCTGTGAGGTTATAATAACAGAATCCTGCAAGTCTAAAAGTACATTTCTCCCCACTTTACCATTACAGTCCAGGAAACAAGAGATAGTCTTTCTGAGATGTTTGCCATACCCCCTTGCTTCTGTGGGTTAAACTGCCTCTTATTTGACAGTTACCTAGTCTGTTGCTGCTGCTTTTTCTATCTCTCAAGGACATCCTGACAGATCTTTATAGACCATTACAACATGTAAATATGCTTTTGAGGCAAGCTCAGCTCCTGGATTCTGTATTGGGACATCCAGACAACATTATGGCAACATTCTGAAAGGGGCCCTGCCATTTGTTGCCTTCTGTTATGGGACTTCAACTGCCCAGTCTAGTCTCCATTCCTGGCATTTCTCACTCAGGTACTACTCAAGCCTGACCATGTTTGGCTTCTGAGCAAGGTTGTCTAGAATTTCCAATTCTTCATACATGCACACACAGTGCCTGAAGCAACTCATGTATGAGTCTCAGGTATTTCTTTGCTGGAGGCCCGATAATATTACTTATTAATATCCATGAGTAAAACAGAAGAGTAATGACTCCACCAACAATGACCTGATTAGAATAGAATCCAATCCCCAATTTAGTTTAACTTCTGCTATCCAACTTCCTTTGAATTCCCTCTGAGATTAACAGCACTAGCCAGCCGCTGGTCACAGCCAATTATCTAAGACAATATGCTCCCGTGGAGAAGAACACATTAAAAGACCCAAGTGTTTGCAATGCAACATTGAATCCACATTAATTTATTGCTTTTCACTTCCAAGAAATAACCTTTTAGGTTCATATTACCTACTTCGCATCTCAATTTCCCTATCAATCAAACAAACATAACAATTTGAGGGAAGTATTTTAAACTCCTTTGTTGTTAAGATGTATTTGATTTAACACTAGAATATTCTGAGCCAAACTATTTGAAGCTATTTCTATATAATTAAAGCTAAACCAGGAACTGAAGAACAATTTAAACTTAAATCCTTGAATGGGAGAAAATAGAATGCCTAAATAATGAACAGTTCTGATTAGAAAGATTGGCCAATTTTATTGCTTATCACATCTACTATTGTACTATCTGCTTATTTATCTTACATTTCCTGCAAGCTATTAAGTTAGATCACTGAGGAGTACCCAAAGAATCTCTTTAATGTGTAAATATTTCAATATAGTGACCTAGAAGTTGACCTAATTTATTTCCTGCAGTAATTGTGTTCTTCAGAGGGAGAGATTTCTTAATCTTTTCAAGTCTGGGAGTAGAGAGAAGTGATTGGAGGAAAGTCAGGTGAAGCAGGTTTTACATATTGTGAGTTCTTATGACCCAGTTAAACTCCTTATCCTGTCAGGGACATAAAACGTGAAATGCAGCTTGCTAAATGGCATTCTCATTTACGCATATCAAGTGGGATCAGTGGGATAGGCATTCAATTGCCATCCACAAGTCTTTACTGAAGCAACCCTGTATAAGATTTTAAATCTTACAGTATTCTTCAAAAAAGATTTTTATTCTCTGCAAATCTTTGTCTTAGAACTAAAGCTCATATTGTACAGTGTATTTAAGTAACATTTTGAATGTCCAAAATGCCACCTGCTTCCTAAATGAGGTTTATTTGTGTATACACTGTAAGTACACATAGTTGTGACTCATACAAACCTGTTCATTGAATAGAAAAATCTCCAGGTTCACTTTAAACCTGGGTTGGCAATTCAGAGTTAACGAAGTCAGGAAGCAGGATTTTTTGTACAGGATTTTTATCTCTACTAATTTTTTCCAGTCTGTTCTTTTTTGATGGATTGCCTCCCTTCTCATCAATACACACAAACACATGTACCAATGTGAATTTATAATAGTGATGAGCTTTGAGACTAATAGGCCAGGGTCTAATTATCCTAATGTTTCTCCAGCAATTCTGAATCTCATATTCAGAGGCAAAGCGATCTGCTTGCATAGCACATTTCTCAGCAGTTCACAGACAATTGAAGATGAGCTGATTGAATTCTTGCATTTATAACTGAAGTAATCTATAATTGGGCCATGTCACTGGAATTCTGATTGGTTCTTCGCCTAGATGAATTTCTAATTGGTTGGTTATTTGAAGAAGTTCCATTTGTGATTGGTCTGCTTTTGAAACACTCTGCTTCTTGTACTTTCAGGTGAGATTGCTGAAGATTTTAAATAGTGTTGGATATATGTCAATTATCAATTATAAGATTCCAGTCCCAGTTGCTAGTGCAAGGCTAGGACACTAGATAATTAAACCATGGCCTATTAGCCCGGAATCTGATTGTTTTTGAGTTTAATGTTGGCCATGAAAGCCCGCATCAATAATGAATTTTTAATCCTTTTTAGCTAATATATAAGGGTTAAAATCTCTTAAGTATTATTAAACAAATGGTTACTATGTGATTCAGATATCTATTATTGCACTATGTCTACTTTTATGCTTCTCAGCTCATCAGGTCAGATCTAGCGTTGGAGGTTGAAGCATTCTTTGCAGGCATGTGGGAATGTAACCTAATTATAAAGCAAATTTTACAACTATAAGAGAAATTAGGTCTATTTTCAGGAAATACATGATAGGGCTAAGCAAAGCCTAGTACCTAGCTAATTACATTGTACAAGAAGAAGAGTCAAATAATTTATGTTGTGTGAGCTTCTGCTTAGGAAGAAAAGCAGAAGGAAGTGATCTCAGATTAACAATTTCCCAGAGAAAGAGCAGGCATAGTGATAAAGAGGACAGTGTAAAATTTTCAACTGTCTAAACCCTACTGCCCCCTTGTGGTCAGTAGTCAGGAGCTGCTGAAGAACCAATGGCATTAGAATTGGATCTCCCAAAACATAGCAGAGCAAGAAACACATACTCCCTACACCCACTTCTTTCCTTCTATCCTGCATGCAAATATAATAATATAAAAACTAATACCAGGTCTTCATCATGGCTTCGCACTATGGAAATAGCTTTCTCTAACTGATATCAATGTTTTGTTAACCGCTAGAGTTTCCTAGAGCGGGAATGCTGAAAGTGCAAACATACAACTGCCAGTAGCTAGTAAATATGGAAAACAGAAAGCTAGATGGACATTATACATAGCAAAATTAGGGGGTTGGGTCTGCATACAAAGAAGCTATAAATTCTGGAAAGAGATCAGTGACGTCTTTGATGGAAACTAACCAAAGAGAGAAGCAACCTGGAACTAAATTTATAAATGTCCTGACAGTTAGAACAATTAATCAGTGAACAACTTGCCTCCAGAAGTTGTGAATGCTCCAACACTGGAAGTTTTTAATAAGCTGGAAAACTATTTGTCTGAAATGGTATAGGGTTTCCTGCCTGAGCAGGGGATTGGACTAGAAGACCTCAAAGGTCTATTATTGTTGTTGTTGTTGTTGTTGTTGTTGTTGTTGTTACCATCACCTATTTGAAATAGCTTCTGTTCTTGAGTTATAGTAATGATATAACACTAATTCTGATATCTGGTCTCCGGGAAGCTTCAGCTAAATTCATGCCTGCCTTGGAGGCCCTTGACAATCAGGGATCAAGTTATACATTGAGATAATGAGGGACAGCTAAAAGAGACTCATCTTTGATGCTGTGAGAAGGATCTTCCTCTAAGCCCAAACCATGAAATGCATCCCAATAATGAATGAGGTCAGCTAGGGCTGAAACTCTCATTGATTGGTTCCTCTCAAGAAGGCTTTCTAAGGAGCATATTTTGCTTTGAGGATTACATCAGTGCCTTGTGACCATTCAGAAAAACAGTTGTGTTATTCAGTATATTAACATTGTATGAATGACAGCCCTTTAACCAAAATCTGCATAAGCGTGGCAAACACCATCCTTACTGGGATGGCACCATCACTCAGCTTTTTGAAATTCCTAATTTATTCACACTATACATGTGCCCAAATAAAATCCCAGCTGACAATGTAGTGATAGCAAGATGAAACCTCATTCCTTTTTACACATATGCAGTGCTTGGGATGGAGTTTTGACCACACCCCCTGAGATTTTGAAGCCAATGGCCCTTACAGCAGGATCATTATATATGCCATCTTGAATCCTATACTTAATCCCATAATGCAGATTATAAATCTAACAGATAAATTTAGCATAAATATATGCTTGTCCTGTGTTAAATAAATTTTCCTTAGTATTGTTTTCAAAGTTAAATTAACATATTTTGAAGAGCTCTGCATCCCTCAGTGCTTTTAAGGGGCACAATGGCTCAAGCAACTGTGCAATTCTACTCCAGAAAATCAACTGTCATTCATGGTAGATCATATATATAAATATAAATTAGCTACCAGTTCTGCCAAAGTGGCGCAAACTGGCTGAATCCCATCACTGTGCATGTATGTGTGTGTGTGTGTATGTATGTGTGTGTGTGTGTATATATATACACCTCCACCCAATCAGAACATAGCCAAGCTCCCAGCCAATCAGTTCAAACCCCCACTGGCAGTTAAAAGGAAGAAACAGCTACGACCACACATTGCTCCTAGAAGCACGAAGCCGAAAGCACCAGCCTGAAGATGACGAATGAGACTTCGTCGAAACGTCGCCAAGACACTTCAAATTCTACGTGGGAGATAACCTGAAGAACCAAAGACCTACATACAAACACCCGCGAAAACCTCAGATAACATATATATGAGTTCTGACTGAAGAGAGTTAAGAAACTCGAAATAGCTATATCAGAAATCCCTTATTTCTTTGTCAACAATTTTAAACAACATATATATATTTGTGCTTGCAGGATGGCTCTGGGTTGAGCTGAAACAAGCAAAAGGAAAGAATGATTCCTTCCTCCCATATTTGGGTTTACAGGGTGCAATCTAAAAAATAAACACTTGACACATATCCTTACTCCCTGACTACTGACAAAGCGGGAGAGAACTTGTGGCTCAATAGGTTAAAGCATCTGCTTAGCATGCAGACTGCCCAGGTTCGAATCCCGGAAGGGTGAGTTCTGACTGAAGAGAGTTAAGAAACTCGAAATAGCTATATCAGAAATCCCTTATTTCTTTGTCAACAATTTTAAACAACATATATATATTTGTGCTTGCAGGATGGCTCTGGGTTGAGCTGGAACAAGAAAAAGGAAAGAATGATTCCTTCCTCCCATATTTGGGTTTACAGGGTGCAATCTAAAAAATAAACACTTGACACATATCCTTACTCCCTGACTACTGACAAAGCGGGAGAGAACTTGTGGCTCAATAGGTTAAAGCATCTGCTTAGCATGCAGACTGCCCAGGTTCGAATCCCGGAAGGGTGAGTTCTGACTGAAGAGAGTTAAGAAACTCGAAATAGCTATATCAGAAATCCCTTATTTCTTTGTCAACAATTTTAAACTATATATATATGTAGGTCTTTGGTTCTTCGGGTTTTCTCCCACGTAGAATTTGAAGTGTCTTGGCGACGTTTCGACGAAGTCTCATTCGTCATCTTCAGGCTGGTGCTTTTGGCTTCTGCTTCTAGGAGCAATGTGTGGTCATAGCTCTTTCTTCCTTTTAACTGCCAGTGGGGGTTTGAACTGATTGGCTGGGAGCTTGGCTATGTTCTGATTGGGTGGAGGTGTGTTCTGATTGGTTAGGGGCTTGGCTGTGCTCTGATTGGCTGGGGGGTTGGCTGTGTTCTGATTGGCTGGGGGAGTGTTCTGTTTGGGTGGGGGCTTTGTTGTGCTGGAGGGGTTCAAAGTGGCCAATGATGCAGCTGTGGTCTGGCTCCTGGTCTGTGGTCGTGCCTCATCATCGGTGTGGGTTTGGGTTTGCTTTTTGCGTGGATGTGTGGTGCTGGCATCCTGTGTGGTTCTGGTGTCATTCTTTGTGTTAGGGATTCGCCTGTCAATAAGGGCGGGTTTCCAAATGGCTGGTAGGTGGGAGGTATCATCTCGTTTGTTCATGCTGTGAGGGCGTTTTTCTATCTCGATGGCTCTCTGATTATTCTGTTATTAAAGTGTTCAGTTTTGGCAATAGTTCTGGTCTTTTTGAAATCAATTTCATGTCCTGTGGCTTTAAGGTGTTGGACCAGGGAAGAAGTTGGTTCCTCTTTTTTGACTGAGTTTTTGTGTTCTTCAATGCCTACCAGCCATTTGGAAACCCGCCCTTATTGACAGGCGAATCCCTAACACAAAGAATGACACCAGAACCACACAGGATGCCAGCACCACACATCCACGCAAAAAGCAAACCCAAACCCACACCGATGATGAGGCACGACCACAGACCAGGAGCCAGACCACAGCTGCATCATTGGCCACTTTGAACCCCTCCAGCACAACAAAGCCCCCACCCAAACAGAACACTCCCTCAGCCAATCAGAACACAGCCAACCCCCCAGCCAATCAGAGCACAGCCAAGCCCCTAACCAATCAGAACACACCTCCACCCAATCAGAACATAGCCAAGCTCCCAGCCAATCAGTTCAAACCCCACTGGCAGTTAAAAGGAAGAAACAGCTACGACCACACATTGCTCCTAGAAGCAGAAGCCAAAAGCACCAGCCTGAAGATGACGAATGAGACTTCGTCGAAACGTCGCCAAGACACTTCAAATTCTACGTGGGAGAAAACCCGAAGAACCAAAGACCTACATACAAACACCTGCGAAAACCTCAGAAAACAAACATATATATATATATATATATATATATATATATATATATATATATATATGTATGTATGTATGTATGTATGTATGTATGTATGTATGTATGTATGTATGTATGTATGTATGTATGTATGTATGTATGTATGTATATGTATATGTATATGTATATGTATATGTATATGTATATGTATATGTATATGTATATGTATATGTATATGTATATGTATATGTATATGTATATGTATATGTATATGTATATGTATATATGTATGTATGTATGCATGTATGTATGATCCACGTTGCACCGTCACAATGAAATAAAAGCATGAAAAAGGAGGTTCACTTCTGTGGCTGCCTCTGCTGAATTCCAAGAACAGAGAAGCTGCATGTGTGAGGCTTCAAAGCAAATTAGTCTTTCAGCGTGCAAGGGAGACAGCTCTGACCTTCTGTTGGGCTGGAGAGAAATGTGGTTAAAATCATTATCAGAGGCTGGCCTATAATACAAACACATAAGGGGGAAAAAAACCCACAACTTTTCCCAACCGCCCTTGGAAGATGATGAAAGGTCTGGTAATGAAAGTTTTTCTAAAGTTGCAGTTACAAATAATGGTTTGTATTTCGACAGTGAAGTTTTCTTTGGACCATAGTAGCAGCATTGGCAACATGGAATATGTAAATGCCTGCAGCACCCAAAAGGTGTAGTTGTGATCGTGATCTTCCATAGTGTTCAGAAGAGTTGGATCAAACTGAGAAGATTGCGTGGTAGATACAAATGACAGAAAATAGCCTTTTCTCTTCCTCTGCAAAGATGCCCTTTCCCGTCATTTGCTATTTGTTTATGCTTTCAGTAAAGTCAGTGGTGGGAGGGTAATGGTGATCAACGAAGCACAAGGCTTGCATTCAGAAAGAAAAAAGGCAGGTGGAGTAGAAAAGGAGAAAAGAAAAATATATTTCCTCTTCCAACTGTTACTACAGTGACATTCAATAATTGCAGCCTTTGGAAAGCAGTTTTCCCTACAGAAATTGGAGGAAAATGGACATGGACTTATTAGGGAGGAAAGGCCCAACTTTGCTTGGATGGGAGTGACCTATTTGCAGTGATAGTCAATCAAACAACTTCAGAGGGGACTGTTAGAAGGTAATTGTAAAGGCTAAGGGCTTCCACATGCTAATAATCATCAATATTTTGCTTTCCTTTTTTTCCATGAGGCAAATATTCTTTTGAAATCTCAACTTCTTTCTGTCAGTCAGTCAGTCTGTCTGTCTCTGTCTCTCTCCATCTCTATCTCTTTCACTGGGTATGAAGGAAGAAAGGTAGGAATCTTGTCTCCTTTTTATAAGAAATATAAATGTCCTATTAGATTTAAGCCACTGGCTTAAACAAAGTGCTTTGTTTCTACAGGTCAAAAGATAGCAAACATATCTAATACACCTTTCCCCTTATACAGGTAGTTCTCAACTTACAACAGTTCATTTAGTGACTGTTTGAAGTCATAAAGGCACTGAAAGAAGTGACTTATGATCGTTTCTCACACTTATGACCATTAACAGCTATGACAATCAAGGACATAAGATGGGGTAAAACTCATTTAACAAATGTCTCACTTAGCAACAGAAATGATGTGCTCAATTGTGTTTATAAGTCAAGGACTACCAGTATTTTCCCCACAAAACCCCAGTTGGGCCAAGAGAGATTGACTGTCCCAAAGTCACTCAGTTGGCTTTCATGCCCCAGGCAGGACTAATACTTACACTGTCCTGTTTCTAGTCTGATGCCTTAACCACTAGACCAAGCAGTTGTTAGAAAAAAATAGGTTGCAGAAAGAAAGGAATTATGATGTAATCTTAGATGGATTTGATCATAATTGTATGTTTCACTGGTGATCAGAAGCCATTTATATTTCCTTTTATGTGTTCTGTTTTTTCTTTTTTTCTATTGCCTTTTCTCTTTATTTTTCTTATTCTATCATTTCCCTTTTACATTTACTATCTTTTTCTTTGAACGTACTTCATATATGCAAAATTAACAAACACCAGTTTTTTAAAAAAGAAAATATCACCATTTTCGCATCTTCATGCATGTACAACTCTAGATTGTTCTTCATGTAAAAAAAACACCACCTTCTGGTAATTTGTGTTGTTTTCATATCTTTCTCAGAGTTTCTGTCCTTCTTTTAGACAAATTGCTATGTGAGATTTTAATTTGCTTTTATTTAAGTATCATGCATATACTATCCTTGGAGTGTCTGCTTTTCTAGGTGTTAACCAGCTATTTTTATATTAATTCCTTCTTTTATTCTGATTCAGTTTTATTGTGTTAGGACCTTCAAAGAGCCGAGGCTCTTTACTTTGCAGGATCCAATTTGGGTCAGTCTTTCTTTTCCCTAATGTAATCATTCAGACTACGTTTTTCTTTCACAGTTTGTTTCATTTGTAATTATCCTTTATTTCTTGCTATATAAAAACTATAAATAACATTTTTGAAGAGAAGTGCATGGTATACAGTTATTACTTTCCTTGTTTTTCAATCAAATTGTCCAATTCAGCTTGGGTCTGGACAGCTAAGCTTACAGTATATCTAATTATAGGGACTGTCCAGTGCTTGTTGCTTTAACAGTATCTCTACCATTTTATTTAAGTTTTTTTTTTAAAAAAAAGACTTTTTGATATTTATTAATTAAATTTATTTATTAATTAAATTTGTATGCTGCCCCTCTCCCAAGATGCAGGGCGGCTCACAACAAGACTCGGGGCGGCTCACAACTCCAGCCTTATAAACTTGGTTATGCAATAAATCAGAAGATTCCATTAATCTGAAGCATCTGCATCTTTCTTCAAGTGCCAAACATTTAATGGCATTTCAGCCAATCTTCTCCTATTATTTGGCCTCCTTTAATTGCCTTACTAGTACATTTCTCCAGGCTAGATTTCACTATTATGTCTTCACTAAATGCAAGGACAGTGTCCAACAGAGACTCACTTTCAGCTTTTGATTTATTGTATAGTTTTAAATCATTCAAATAAAGCAAATGGTTTATTTTCAGGATTTGTTTTGGGATTCTATACAGATAATTATTTTGTTCAGAATACAAGTGAGTGGAATCATTGCCAACACAAAGGGTAATGGCGACAGTGACATCTTTAGAAATGTGCCTTGTTTCATTTTTACTTTCCCCAAGTCTTCTCCATTTACTACAAGGGATGCTGTGGTGATTGGGCTTGCATTGTTCAGAGATACTAAGAACTGTGTTGGCAGGAGCCCATAGTTCCTAGAAGGGCCATGCCATCCCTTGATAGGAAGGTTTCAACTAGGCTAAGTACATCCCACAGCCCATTTTCAGTGCTGAAAACCAGAAATCAATTTTCTATGCCAAATCAGCCAATTTCCAAGTCAATAAGAGCCCCATATAATATGGATGCTGGGAAACTCATGATATGTGGGTCACAGGTCTCAGTTACTTCTATTAGACAACCATAGCAGAAAATGCAAACCACTTGAAAAGTGAACAAATATGAAAAAATCGGGCAAAGCTAGAAAGCAAATAGATTATTAATCTAAATGGGATTTCAAAGGCAGAGGTTCCCAAACTGGAAACACAAACTCTTAAAATCCAGTATTACTGAATAGAGCTAATGGATCAGTGTCATGTTGTTCTGGAAAGCATAGTTTTCTTTGACACTGAACTGGAAGCTATTGACCACAAACAATAACTGTGTTGTCGAAACAAGCTAAAATTACAGATAATTTGAATATTGGACAACTAACAGTAAATCGAATGGTGGAAACTTTAGAAGAATGTAATTCTGATCTACACAGAGATCAAAACTTGTAAAATAGAAGCACTACAGCTAAACAATTGCAAATAGCAAGGACTGAGAAAATCAAACGTCAAATGGAAGAATCAGTAAGAATATGATTATCAAGCAAATAAAAGATTTTTTGCATGACATTAACAGAACATGATAATCAAAACAATTCCAACAGAATCTACTAAAGAAACAAAGCAATTTATAGTATGTATTCTATTGTTAATGTTGTAACAATAGTACCTGGACTTAAAATAAGAAAACTATAGACATTTAGAAGGCTAGAGTGGAATGTTTGCTTAGAATGGGATAACAACAACAGCTATAGACATATCTGAATAACAAGGTTATATTAAAAATGAAAAAAAAATCAACCATATCCTTATAAAGCAGTAAATTATTAGGCTCAAGACTATTACAGAAACTTCAGAAGAAGGCAGTGGATAACAGTGACACAGAAATTTTAACAAAATGAAAGCATTTTGGTTTAAACAAAACACCATGTTTAGAATTAACCAATAGCATCTACAAATTCTAATAAGGAAAAAAGGTAGAATATTTCCAAAATGTGTGTGCAAAGAATGGGGGGGGGGAGTACAATGGATCAATAAAATTGAAAAAGACTTTAATGGACAGCAAATCAAAGAGGAGAGCTAACAAGATATGGTTTGAATGCAAGTCAGAAAGATTAAAAACTGCAGTGTCCTGGGGAAAAAGGAATGACATGGCTTTTGGCTCAAATGATTCTGATTATTCCTAGAATGAGGCCTACCAGGATTTCAGGCTTTGTCTCACTCTGTCTTGCTTTCTGGCACGATCTAACTTGTGGGAAGGAAAGAAGAATTTTTTTTAAAAAAAATGTTCTATAAAATTTGGATTAGAATATGAAGTGACTTTTACAATCTTTCAGCAGAATTGAAAGATGTTACCCTCTGATGCGATAACTCTTTGTAAGTTCAGAAAATAGAACGTACATCTAAGGGGTGGGATTGGCAGTCACCTAATGTTCTGTCACCACTCCTTGTGCTATTTTTAAAATACCTTCCATACATTTCCTATCCATATTGTATTGATAATGGGGGCAGATCTGACAGCTAGTATGAGGAAAAGATGAAACTATGAATGAGAATGAAGTAGAGAGTTAAGAGAGGTAACTCTACCCTTAGGATCATCATTTGGGCAGCTTCTAATTTGTACCTAGTAGAGGTAAGCTCCTTAGAACCTCAGTTTCGGATGACTCTAAATTTAGAGGACCCTCTACATCAGCGGTTCTCAACCTGTGGGTCGCGACCCCATTTGGGGTCAAACGACCATTTCACGGGGGTCGCCAAACAACACAGTCTGCCATTTTTCCCCTTTTCCTTAGCTGTGCTACTCCCTCATATTCTATTGGCTTTTGAAAGCCAATAGAATAGACTCTCTTGAATACAGTCTAATTCTATTGGCTTTCAAAAGCCAATAGGAATTGTCCAGGCTGTCTCCACTCTAAGCCTGCCAAAAGTCCCAGTCTGCAAATGGTGCTGCAAGCTGTCTGCAGCGAAGGTGAGCTCTCCGGAAGTTTCTACCCTCCCTGCTGAGCAACGACTAAAAATATAAGTAAAAGAGGGCCAGGGGTGGGAGGTGGGAGGCCGGCAGGCACAGGGAGAGTTTTTGGCGTGCATGGGGCCCGGCAGGTTTTTTACCTCCCTTGGGCTGGGCCAGCTGGTGGCCCAGCCCGTGGTCACCCTGCGCCGTCGCTGCTGTGGCTGCCCAGGAGTGCCTGGGCCTGCCTGCCACCGCCCCGAACGGGCGGCAGCGAAGGTAAGGCTAGCGGGGCAGCGGCGGGCGCGGGGAAGGTTTTTGGTGTGCGTGGGGCCCGGCGGGTGTCTTACCTCCCTTGGGCTGGGCCAGCTGGTGGCCCAGCCCGTGGTCGCCCTGCACCGTCGCCGGACTTTAACATAGTGCCAGAAAATGTTAGATGTTTCCATTTGTGGGTTTTATTTCATGTATTCATTTGTAAGCTTGTAACCTCACTTGCTTTTCCACTGATTGCTTGAAATTTTGCTGGAATTAAAGATTAGCTACAAGGACTAATCTATTTTCTATACCAATAAACCTAGAATACTATACATTATTGCTTGCTGTTGCTGCTGCTGTAATACTAAAACCTGGCTGTGCTGCACAGCACAAGAACCAGGAAAGAACTGGGGGGAGGGGTGGTAGGGGATGGGCAGGGAGACAATCAAATGCAAACTTTACCCATCCTTTGCAGTTTGGATTAGATCCTCAGCCATGCATAGTAATCAGGGTACAGAGAATTATTAGAATCTACTCCTTACAGTGAACAGGTTGCTCTAGATATTTTGACAGGCACAAACTGGAACGCTTGTGTGTACATAGTCTATCTAGGTAAATATTTGTTGCACAAAATACTGGCAACTACAGAATCAAAAGCCTACTGTATACCATACACACCATTGTTATAAGTTTGGTTGTTACAAATAGACCTTACCGTAAGTCCATATATGGTCAACCCAAGAAGTCCCATTCCTGATATTCTTCCCATAATGCCACTACTTATCTCCACCCCCTGTATCTAGCAACTAACTCCACCACCACCCAATATCTAGCACATAATTTTATAGTTTTATAGGTGCAGAAGTTCTCTCTATATAGACATTAATGCTGTGCCATGTAGAAAATGTTTCTCTTATGCAAGTAATGGAGAGAAGTGAGGAGTTGAGGTCTTTATATGGAGAATTAAAACATGTTTGTTATACTGTATGTTAAATTTTATATGATAAAATGATTTTGTGATGAAACTTTTGAAACAGATCCATAATATTTTGACTGTTTTTGTCTTTTGGTCTGAATGTATTCAACTACAGCATAATGGCACAGACTTCAAAGTACATAAGGCAAGGGTTTAAAAAAGAAAGCTCTATTTATGTGTATGCAAGTGCTGAAAACACTCCCCCTATCTTCTAGTCTTTCACAAAGTCCTATTGCTCCATAGATATTAACAGAAGCTTACCTTGGGAATGTCTGGGAAGTGTCATTTCTCAGGCTTGGCAACCTTTAAGAAACCCTAGATATGTTACATAGTTTATTTTAAACATGGTTTGTGCTTACATCTACATTTATTGATCACTGTCAAAACATGATTAGGGCTTGCTTTCAAGAGGCTGCTGAAGTCTTATCACACCATCATTCACGTTCCCCAGCAAGGTAGGTCATCAAATACACACAGTCCTTTCTTTTGCGCAATCCTTCCTTTTACAAGGAACAGACTTGATCCTATGGTTTGCTATTCAAAATTTAGAAAACGAAGCAGGATGGATGCATTGTTTCTTCCTCTTGTGAGAGGTTTTGCTACATGATGTTGGACTATTTTATTGAAATACATAATAATGAAATAACTCAGGACACTTCAGTTGCTGCCTAAGACCTTACTCATACCAATGCATGAAAAATGAGAGGATGCATCTAGAATCTTTCTCGTAAAAATCCCAAAATAACCTGCAACTGTGTTATGACACTAACATTAAGGTTTGCTGCCCAAATATGCTGGTAATAGATGGAGAAAAGGAAACATTCCTGTCCCTGAAGGCATCAAAGCAATTCTCATCATCACATATCCTAGCTCCCTGTTTTTCACGGGTACAAGGTCTTCCTAGTAATGGTTCTATTTCAATAAAGTATTCTTGCCAAATAGGCTGAAATTTTCACCACCCTGCATATACATACATTTACTAGTTGTTGATTTTTAAGAATGGCAACCTTCAAACACTCAATGGTTTACACCAGTGTTTTGCAACCTCAGCAACTTTAAGATGTGTCGATTTCAGCTCCCAGAATTCCCCAATCAGCATGCTGGGGAGTTGATGTCCACACATTTTTAAAAAGTTACTGAAATAGAGAAACACTGATTTACACATATAACCACATCCACAGCAAAGTAGTAAAGACAAAAAGCCATAAAAGCATGCTCTTTCATTTCAAATTAAAATGGTCCCAATAAGAATTATTTTTTAAAATTTTTTTTTGTATTTTTTTATTTTTATTTTTTAAAAAAATATGGAACGCTTCACGAATTTGCGTGTCATCCTTGCGCAGGGGCCATGCTAATCTTCTCTGTATCGTTCCAATTTTAGTATATGTGCTGCAGAAGTGAGCACCCAATAAGAATTATTGATTTGATGGCACTGGGTTATTTAATTCATTGTCTATTGGCTTAATTCCATTAATTAAAAGTACTTAAGAAGAACTTCATTGTAACCAGCTTCTGAAAAACCAGCAGCTTCCATCTCCCCTGGAAGATTATTCTCCAAAAAGGGGGTGGGAAGGAAGCATGCAAAGGAAGAGTATCTTCACCTCAGCTTACTTCCCTTTCTTTTGGAGGCCAATGTGGTCCCCATTTTATTATCTCAGGTGATTTCCCTCGCAAAACTCTAGTCTAGTTGTGCTCGACACCACGAACAAAATGAAGCCACCCCATTTCTTCTGATATTCTTAATCTGTTATCAGAAGCAATGAAAGGTGATCTGATTTTACAAAATCAGCCAACACCAACGGTCCAAAAGCACAATGGAGAGGAGGGCACCCGCCAAAGGAATGGCCTACTGAGCTGATACACTCAGTCATCTCCTAGAAAGGGAAAGCGACCTTACCCCTTTCTGGGATACAGGAGTTCCTCTAGTACACCAGTAATAAATGACTGCAATTGAACTGTGCCCACCTCCTTGGGTGCAGATTTGCATTTTACAGAATAAATGCCTGTGCCGGAAATGTTTCACAATCCCAGAAAAAGAGGGGGGGGAGAAGGGAGGTGCGGGAAGAAAAGCTTTCATGTGTAATGCAGTCTGTATCTTTGAGCCAATCCTGGAAGAATAACTCTCACCTCCTCCCCATCAATAGCACCAACACCTTCTTTCTCTTTCCTTCCCTCTCTCCCACACACCTGCCTCATTCCTCAGGCTAGCTGGCTTATCCTCCCAGCCTTTGTGTTCCCATCGGCTGGGAACCCGGACTTTTTTTCCCACCACAATCCCAAACAAACAAAGATAAAGAAGGGGTCGAAGACCTCCAAACGTGGAGA
Source organism: Bothrops alternatus (assembly GCA_034064705.1). Lineage (NCBI taxonomy): Eukaryota > Metazoa > Chordata > Lepidosauria > Squamata > Viperidae > Bothrops > Bothrops alternatus. Next base: position 40,659,004 of record JARGCV010000007.1, on the reverse strand, counting down.
GAAAGGGACAGTTTGGGGTAGAGGAAGAAGAGACCAAACTCAGAGGGAATGAGAAGGGAAAAGAAAGGGGTTGCATTCTCTCCTTCAGCATCTCTTTCTGACTTCTCAGATCAATGAATCTCCCACCGCCCCCTCATTCCTTTCAGAACAATTTGTGCCTGTCACGCACCTGCCCGCCTGCCTGGTCTTAATCGAGTGGGTCTTTTGTGGGTAACACTAGGAGTCTCAAGAGATCACCTTGCTCCCCCTTCATCTGGAGCAAAGTGCAGGTGGAGTTGGCCACTTAGGGACCAGCAGCATGTGGGGGATGGGGGAGGTGAGGGGGGGAGTCTTATAGTTTATCCAGGATCTCTCCAAAGATTCTGCTTTGCACTGGAGGGTGTATTGACTGCCAGACTGTCCCTTGGAAGGGGGGGGGAATCCTAAGTAAGCAGGCTGCAAAAATATTTTTTTTTAAAAAAAGGCGCGCGGGGGAGACTCTGGTCTCTGCTGGTGAGGTAGAACAAGGGGAGGAAAAGGAGCTGGATGGAAAAGAGAGTATTCTGTGTGTATGAGAGAGTGTAGCTGTGTGTGCATGCCTCTGCGGGAGGGAGGCAGGGAGGGAGGGAGGGGGGAAGGGGACTGTGGATGAAGAAAGGATTTCTCTCTCTCTCAGAGCTCAGTTAAACCTGCTGTCAGTTGGTGTTAAGGGAGCAACGAAGCATTCGATTCCCAGAGAAAGAGTGGCACAGGCAATATAGGAGGGAAAAGAGGGAACCAAAGGCAGGAAAAAAAGAGAGAGAAGAAAAAGAAGGAAGCAAGGAAGGAAGGAAGCAAGGAAGAAACCAGAAGGGGGGGGGAAATTCCAAAATCTATGCTTGGACCTGGACTTCTCTCTCGCCAATGCAAAAGGGAATATGCAGCACATTTTTGCCTTCTTCTGCACCAGTTTCCTAGGGGCAGCGTTGGGGGTCAATTTCCCCAGCAACATCCAGATCGGTGAGTCTGAAAAACGATGGCATCTTGGTGGCATCTTCCCGCGGGGAATCGATGTTGCTGCGTGTATGAGAATGGGAGAGAGCGAGATATAACCCACCCCTCGACTTGGCTCGCGAAGGGGCCTCTGCGTGGATTATAACCGCGTTCACAAGGATGAGTGGGAGACCCCCCCATACTGGACTTTGGGGGGGAGAGGGTACCTGCCTTCTAAGTGCTTCTAAAAGCACCCCCTCTTTTTACTCTCTCTCTCTCTCTCTCTCTCTCCTGCATGTGGGACCACTTTGCAATCTCTTCCACCGCTCCGGGGGAGGCGGAGGGTTTTCGGGGTCCGTAGAGGGGGGCGACCGCCGACGGACGTCGAGTTTGGCGTTGCTCTTTGTTGCTGCTGCTAAACAAAAGCGGGGCAACGTCGCCAGGAAGCTGTTGCGGCGACCTGCAGTCGCTTTCCCTCGCCTGCCCACTTGGGATCTCGCCCCTCCGTCCCCTCCCTCGGACAAAATCCGGCGCCAGGGCTGGTTTCTCTGCCTCGCACCTGCCCCGGCGCTTTTATTGCAGTTTTCCCTCCATTCCCCCAGGCTGGGGCCATCGCGCCTCCCACGTTGCTTCCACGTCTGGCTAGGAAACAAAAGAGTGAAGCTAAAAAATGAGCAGGCTTCCTTGGCAACCACGCCGAAGTGGGCTTCTGATTGATCTATTTATTTATTGTGCGGGCGCACAACCCGGTTTTTTGTTTTTGTTTTCCTTGCACGCTGCTGAACCTGCCCGAGCAGCCTCTCTGGTATCCCCCTGCCTCCCCGCCCCCGGTGGACTTGGTACACTTGATGCTTCGGACTTCAATTTCACTGCAGTTCCCGCTACCGGTCGCCGTTTTTCGGCCGTTTGGTTTTATTCGAGCCAGCCATTCCTGCTGGGTCATCTAACGGACTCGTGTCCAGCAGATTACGAAACGGTGCATTCCCGAAGCCAATTGCCCGAACGGAAACGTTTGTGCTAATGGAGTAATGGCTTGGACCCGTTGGGACATTTAATAATTGCTTGCAGCTCGAATCCCTTGTCCCTATGAGCAGGGATTCAATGAACAGCAGGCCTCGGGAGACCAAGGTCTTGGGTGGTCCTTCTGGTTACTTCCTTAGGACATGTAACATCCCTTATATAGGGCATCTTTTGGAGAACATGGCTTAATGGTGGGCCCTTCTCTTCTCCCTCGCTGGCCAAAAACAGGAGTTGCTCGAGAATGATGGCAAGATTTGTCCTTTGTTTATTCTTTTAGTTCAGCAACAACCTGTTGAAGAAACATCTGCTCAGCATAGTTGGTTGAGGGGGAGGGAGTTGGCCATTCGTTGCTGCAAAAAGCCTCAGTTTCAGCGTTTAGAGTATCGCTAACTCCCGGTTTTCTGCAGCTTCGATCTTCATTTATAAACCTAATTGGGAATCTCATATCTTTGGGGTTATGTAATAATCCGAATAAAATGGAATATTGTACCAAAAGCTCCTACCAAAATTCTACCCCTCATCTTTAAGACTCCCTGAGTCTGGATCTGGACTTAATAATATTTAATAACATTGATGAGAAATAGATTGGTTATGCCTAATTAAAACTCCTCCTCCCAATGGTTTCGGAACTCCATTCTATGATTTTTATTTATTGTTTGTTTTTTAGCTACAAGAAACAAATATGGCTTCCTTTTTGTCAAAGTGTTTGGAGAAATTTTGGGCACTGTCTTTTGATATCCATTAAGTGTAATCACTGCAATTGTAGAATACCTTTGTCACTTAAAGTTCGATTTCTGACTTAATGTCCTTTTTATTATTATTTTTCCCTTTCTTTTTGCCTTAGGGGGATTATTTCCTACTCAACAATCCCAGGAACATGCAGCATTTATGTTTGCATTATCTCAGTTCACAGAGCCCCCCAAGCTGGCTCCACAGATTGATATTGTGAATATTAGTGACAGTTTTGAAATGACCTACACCTGTAAGTAAAGGCTAGCTATTGGCCAACCTTTAGCTCTTGCTTGACTGCTTTCTTAACCTGTCTGCTTATCTTTAAATTAAAACCTCCCAGCAAGGATTTTTTTTTAATGATAGGTGCTTTTTCCCTTCCCTTTTTAAAAATAATTTCAAAAATTATGCTATTTCATTGTTGCAACTGATTTTCATCAGTTCTCCCTTACAATGTGACTTATGTCTATTAACTTGTAATTTTCTAAATGTGTGAAAATGACAACAAGTGGAATTATATAAGTATTCTTTATAGGTATACATTTTAAAAATATCCAACAGTCGCCTAAGAACATAAAAGCACTCTTCCACCAATGAAAGTTTGATGATAGATCTGAACTGAAGCAGACATTCTTTGATCTTGAGCAGTTTAAATATTTCTGAGACTAAAAGTGGAATATTAAAGCTTTTTTTCTAGCAGTATAGGGAAGAAATTTTTACGGTATCAATAAAATGGAAACCAGTGTTATTTAGATTTTATTTATTTATTAGATTTTTTTAATCCCGCCTTTATTACTTTATAGGTAACTCAAGGTGAGTTACTACTGCCTCCTCCTTTTTTTCCCCACAACAAGAGGGACTGGCCCAAAGTCATCCATTTGCCTAAGGCTGGACTAGAACTCACGATCTCCTGATTTCTAGGCCAGCACTTTAACCACTACATTATACTGGCTTTCTTATATTTTGCAAAGGTGACTATCAGTCAGGACAATCTAAAATCTAAAATCTTTGCTACTTGGGTTTAAAGTTTTTAGATTGTGGTATGTTCACCACCTTGAATTACTTATAAAGTAATAAAAGTTGGATAAAAAAATCTAATTTATTAAATAATTTAATATTTTTCTGCTCAGAAAAAAAGATTTGATATGATAGTATAAGGATTCTTTGAATTATTTCTCTGTTCTATGTTGCATGAAGAATCAGAGACTCAAATTTTAATTTAAGGGGTCATTTTCATCTTCTTTTGGAGCTTACCTGTTGATCCTTTCAATGGTCTAGAAATCAAATGTCCTTGGTCTTTTTTCTGAATTAATAATCCCCAGCCTCCCATCTTTCAGTGGTTATAAATTTCTTTGTATGAGTCTTTTGTTAATATGGGACAATGTTTGCTTATGTGGATGAAAGAAATTTATTTGCAACTTCATGTATGTTGTTGCTACATTTCCAAGTGGTAGATTTAGATCATATATAAAATAGAGAATAAAATAGAAAAACGAGTGTGGCGGGAAGGTGAGAAATGAACCAGAACTGTTGACCTTGGCTAGACCCTGTTCTAACACATTATTTTAATGGATAAAGAAAATTAAGGAAATGATTTATCATATCAAGGAAGTCAAATGAATGCCATGAAAACTAGATATATTTTAATGGGACAATGTTGATGGAATAGTTGGTAAAAGATTGAAGAAATTAAATACCAATATATTTGTATATATTATTAGACAAGGGTTTCAGAGTTAAATGAGACAACTGTTATTCGGTTGTTTAATTTCTGGATTTAATTTCTGGATTTAATTTCTGGATTTAATTAATAGTGTTGTGTTTGAGTTCACATGTGCTATCAGTTGTATGGGTTGGAATTAATATACAATCAGTATATTAATCAGGGATTGAGGTTAATATATAATACGGGTAGTAAATTCAGCTTAATGTTTCAGGTCTCTAATTGTGGCTAGGTTATCAATAGAGAACTGAGATTGTATCCCAGTGGTAAACTGTAAGCAAACAATTTTCTTCTCTCTCAATCTTAAGGGAACAATAACTCCGAGCAGCTTTATATTAGAGCTCAGTTTTATGTAGAACTCTTTGTCCTAGATGACCCATGAAAGTTAATCCACACCAACCTGTTGCACTGAATGTCATTTTTCCCTCTTAAATTAAAAGCTTCCATCATTTTGCTCTCTGTGGGTTGTAGGCAATTGTTGCTTTTCACAAACATGAAGACTACATTTGGGCTTTACCATTTCAGCTTTAAAGCTGTATCAGATAAAGTCTTCATCGGCATGATACTCATACAGATTCATTTCCTATGAGCGTTGACAACAATAGGGAATCTCGTAATTCCTTTTAGACAGTGTTTATACAAACTCTAGTTTCTTTGGACAAATATTTCATTTCATAATGTGACTATGGCAGGTGAAAGCAAGTATTGTCATCATGGAAACGTTTCACATGTCTTGATTTGAGAGTTGTTGGTATTTCTGTCGCTGTTATTTTTTGGTTGTTGCTCTTGTGAGCATTATTTATCTCCAGATGTTTTTATAATGCTGGTTTTGGCTATTCACAATGTGTTTGATTGTTCTATCAAAAATTGGAATGGAATTGAGTTTAAGGGTGAATATGAAACTGGCATTCTATATTTGTGGATTATTAAGATTGCTTATGGGGCTGGCCTACCAGCATTTGCAAACGGCACTCAGAATAGTGGTGTGGGAAGAGAAATATTAACCTTTTATCCATTTGTCTTTTCTCTTGCAATCCAAACTATATTATTTCCCAAGCTCACAAGCCTAGGAGAATGGTTGTGGAGGACTTGAGCATTTGCAGAAGAGATTCAGCTGGAATAAGAGGAACATGCATCTGTCTATTCAATTCTGGCTTCCAAAAAGTCCTTCCTGGACCTGCGGTTGTGGGCTTAAGATCACCTATTTTGGAGGATAACCTTTGAAAGGAAATACCCTGCAATCTTAAGCAAAAATTTGTTCTTGCACAAATCATGAATTTGCATGAATCATGAATCCTTTCAGGATGTTAGCTGCTAAAGCACATAAAACTGTAAATAAGGACTGGAGAATTTAAAGTTGTCGTGATAGCTTACAATCTAAAATAAAAAGAATTTTCTAGTGTTTCCAAAGTGCAGTGGAGCTAAGTTATAGTTTGCCAAATGAAAGGATTTGAATGTGTGAGCTTTATGCCTAAATGTAGTCATTTTTCATGGAATATTACAGTAAAAATAGAGAAAACCCTGTATAACTATAGCGATGGGTTAATTTGCTTAATTTCTCGTTGATCTCTACCGCCCAATACAATAAACACAACTAATTCCAAACTGGAGAGGACCATGTTTCTTATCAGGTAGTGATAAATGATGAGGACTTTGTCAAGGGAAAAACGTGTCAGCATCACAAACATTAATCGAGGTTCCTATCATCTTAGCACTGAATACTTTTTGCTAGATGGAAGAATCTTTCAGTCATATTTTCCCTCTATATTTAGAATGTAAAGAAGTGAATAGATTTTGGTATATTCCAATCAAATTCAGCAAAATGTTCACCATTGCTGGTAAACTGGCATCTCTCTCTCTCTCTCTCTCCCTCTCCCTCTCCCTCTCCCTCTCCCCCTCCCCCTGCCTCCCTCTCTCTCTCCCTCCCTCCCTCTTTCTCTCTCCCTCCCTCTCTCTATCCCCCTCTCCCTCCCTCCCTCCCTCTCTCCCTGCCTCCCTCTCTCTCTTCCTCTCTATCTTCCCCCTCTCTCTGTATAAACAAACAAACATGGATTACTCAGTAATAACAAACAGAATTGGAAACGACATACAGCAGAACAATTGTGTGTAGGCAGAACCAGAAATAGTGAAAGATTATTGCACAGTTGCCATGCCACCATTGTTAGTGAAATAAAGCAATAACAGTAAGTGCGTATAAATTGTAGCTATTTTTTATGCAATAACACTGACTACTGCTTCATAGTAAATGAGCCTGGCATCAATTATAATTGATTGCAAACATTTATCTCTCTTTTATATTGAAAAAAGACGATTACAAGTCATATGTTATTCTGTGGTTGAAATAGCTACTGTTTTCAGATATTACATATTTATCCCACAAAAGTATCACTTCCAGCAGTATAATAGCAACAGAAAGAAAGACAACCAAGTTACAGTAAGATTTATTTGACAGGAAAATAGATGAGAGAGAGACAGTACCATTTTTTTTTAAGTATAGAAATATTAGGAACTCAGCATGGGAAATTACATTGCACAGTTTGCCAGTCTTTACATAGAAGATGCCTAAGCAAACAAGATATGGCAGTCATAACAGAAGGCCACTATGCCAAATGATAAATGAAATGGACCATGGAAAAAGCATCTTATATGAAAAATGGGACTCAGCAAAATAAGTTAGGATTAGCTTGTAAGTTGCATGAGTACCAAACATTAATTTTGTCTATAAGCTATACATGAGGTATGAAATCTGGCCATTCACTCTGCTAATGCTGTCCCGTTGATTATCAAACTTAACCAGCTGGATCTGTGCACAAGCGCTATCAGTGGCCTTGTTAGAACGAGCCTTTATGGGGGAAAAGTATTTTCTCCAAGCAGGTCCAAGAAGGCCTGATAGTGACACAGGTTTTTGGCTGACTTTGCTGGTTCTTAATAAACAATGAGGAAGAAGAGAAATGCTAAAGTATAATTGGGATTCAAAATGGCATTGCTCCACAGTGCAGCATCTTGTTAGAATTTCCTTTGGGAAGCGTGAGTTTGCTAGCAACATTGATGCAATTTTCTGCATTGGGCAGGATGTTGCATTGTAAGTATGGATGCCGTCCTGCGCATGAACTTGTTCTGTAAATTTTATACATGCAGTAGGATTCGTTCAAAATAATACGTAACAATGTTTAATATTTTTGTGCATTCATTACATAGGGTGAAGGTTCGTTCTCCGAGCTTTGAGGGTTGTTTTCCAAACGTTTTGTTACCAGGCTAGGTAACATTTATTATATAGCGTTTTCCTGCTTTTTAATATTTAGGACTTCTGTAGTCTGTAATAGTAATAGTATGATTAATTAAACATTAATTAATTAAATGGAACAATTTCACTGAAAGTAGAGAGTATCAAACATAGGTTTAGAATAATCAGGGGTTCTCAACCTTGGCAACTTTAAGACTTGTGGACTTCAACTCCCAGAATTCCTCAGCCAGCAAAGTCCACAAGTCTTAAAGTTGCCAAGGTTGAGAATCCCTGGTTAGATCTTCTCACAAAATATGAAGTTCTGTGTCATTACTGTAGATATAACTGTAGCAATGAATGAAAAGTACTCCCAAATTCTTTGAGTGCAAATTAGAGTTCAAGTACGCTTTGTATGTATATACTGAATTCTTCAGAGCAGCTGCAATCATTTCTCAGAAATATGCCTATAAAATTCTGACCATTTGTGATGTCCTATAGCTGCAGGTGTTCTAGGAGACTATAAAAGGATGTGAAAAAAAATTTCTGTTATTGTTCCCTGAACAGTTTCTTTTATTCAGTTAGTTAATTATTTATTCAGTATTACACTGCAGTTTGCCAATGTTTCTTTGGAAGTAAAGGGGGAAAAAATAAGATAGAACTACTTGGAGAAAGTTTTGTAGAGACTCTAAAACCAAGAAGTAATATTGTAACTTTTTGTATTTTAGTTTTTAGAACATGATAGACCATTTATCTGAACCATCACTTTTTGAGGAGATGAAAACTAAAGAAATAGATTAAAACAATAGTCTATTGTTTTAAGACAAAACGGCAAGTAGCAGATTCAGCAGGAGCATGTTCATTATAGACTCATTCATGGAGCTCCTCTTCGTATCACATGCCCTGAAGGACCTAATATCTAGTGATTTCACCTGATAGCTGAGTTTGATTGTCATCATAATAATATTGTTGTTGCGAGGAATAATTAACTCAGTTTTATGACCAAGCAATAATGCTGAAGCAGTGTTTGATGGGCCCTGTAATTGGAGCACTATAAGACACATAACAGGGTAATATTTTGGACTCTTTAGTTGCTTCCTTTTATCACTGAAAATGTTTGCTGGATTGCTTGCCTGAAATGCAAGAAATAGTAAATCAGATTTGGGTTAGATCTTAAACAAAGATCAATTCATTTGCATACTTTAGGGGTGCAGAAAGAGGTCTCTCTCCCTTTATTACAACTGGCAGATATTTCCTTTCACAGGCAAAGAGGGACCGATTTCAATCTTTTAGCATCTACTTAAAAATAAATAAATCTACCACCATAGCAATCTGTGAACCAGATGGGTTTAGATAAATGGATATACATTGAGAATTAAGATACAAGCTATTTCTAAATACATGCTTAACCGAGGAATTTGTAATGAGTATCAGAACCAAGAATGCAACTAATTCCTCACATAATAATCCAGTCTCATTTTCTTTCTGTTATTTTTTCCCAGCAACCTAAATTAGGATGTGCTAGCTTTTAAACTATTGCCAGATTGGATCTACTGAAAACCATCTAGAAATTTACTCATAGATCCAAACCTGGTTTTTGGCCACCTATATGCTAATCGCCGACATTTAGTACAACATTTGGTCTGGGGTGGAGAAGTGTTGTCTAGTTGCTGAGTGGTTGTGCAGAGAACTTTTTCTGTAGAATACATCAGCCCCTTACTTGGGCTCTAAAGCTGTCATGTAACTGCAAGAAGTAATCGGCATGAATATTAATATTTTCAATTGCTGATCTAAATGTATTGCAATTAAATAATTATTATGTGTTGGATTAAAAAAACTCTGTTGATAAAGTGTATATTGGTCGCTATTTCTCCGAATGGCACTGTTGTCATTTATTCCACAGGTAATCAATTAAAATGCAGTTTTGTAATTAAACTTCCCTGAATTCAGTCGTACGATACTATGCAAATTTCCCGTGTTCTGTTTGTTTATCCCAGGAGTGCCATAAAAGCAACTGAGATGCATGTTCCAAATATTGGGTTGTTGCACACTGTTAGGCTGTTAAAACCCATTGGATTTGAGGTGCTCTGAGTGTGCAAGATTGCAGCCACAGTGGTCTAAGCAGCATAGACACTACTGTAATCAGAACAATGGCTGTTCACCCAAAGCCAATTTTCCACAAGTGAGGAAATTCATCCGCTACTGCAACCGTATGATGTGGACCAGTTTATTTCAGTTTACAGTATTAATGTCTCAATTTGGATAATAATTTTATTACTGCAAAAGCAACAGAGTAGCAGATGGCAGCACTAACCAGAGTTTGCTAGGCTTGAATGGGACAGGCTTGGGACAGGAGAGAACTTGGATAGGAAGCCAGGGCTGTAAGCTAGCCGGAGAAGTTGAAAAACCTACTAGAAGAAAGCAATGACGAGCCTCCTGTCTTGCTGCCAAGAAAACTACATGGATGTATCAAACTTCAGTTGAAAGAGACTTCTTACTTTTTAAACTTTTGCAAAGCTTTTTTTAGACAGTGCTGTGAGCCACAGAAGGACTTTCTGTTAGGTTCTAAATCGAGTGTGTACTACAAGTGCTGCATCCTGTGTGAAAGCTCTACCATCTGTCTTGGAAGAAGTCTCTGTTCTTTCCTTCCAAACATCTAGCCAGGAGATGCATTTTCTTAGGAAGAAAAAAAAAAGACACACTGCAGTTTGGGAGGTTTTGCTTTCAGATCTGGTTTTTGAACAATCAATGTTTCAATCAGAATAGACCTGGAAGGGACCTTGGATCTCTAGTCCAACCCTGCTAAGCAGGAGACCCTATACCATTTTAGATAAGCCTCCAGTGATGAAACACCCACAACTTCTGGAGACGAGCTGTTCCACTGGTTAATTGCTCTCACTGTTAGGAAGTTTTTCCTTATTTCCAGGTTGCTTCTCTCCTTGATTAGTTTTCATCCATTGTTTCTTGCCTTCTGGTGCTTTGGAAAATAAGTTGACCCCCCTCTTCTTTGTGGCAGCCCCTCAAATACTGGAATTCTGCTATCATGTCATCTCTAGTCTTCCTTTTCTTTATACTGGCCATACCCAATTCCTACAACCATTCTTCATATGTTTTAGTCTCCAGGCCTTTAATCATCTTAGTTGCTCTTCTCTGCACTTTTCCCAAAGTCTCAACATCTTTTTTTGTAAGATGGTGATCAAAATTGGATGCAGTATTCCAGTTGTAGTCTTACTAAGAGATTCTAACATAGAAAAGTAGGGTTTATGCAAAAAAACAAAAATTCTACACATATCACCAAAATTAATATTCCCTGGCAACTACAGTATATGTGTATCATCATCAACAAGATTTTTTTTTCTTTACAACTGGACACATCTGCCTTAACACAGCAAACCCCTTAGCAAAGTCACATTACTCTCTGAAGAACAATGGAGGCAAAACATTCAGATGTTCCACTCCGTTGACAGGGTACATGAAGACAAACAAGGGCCAAGTGTGCTGCACTTCGTTGAAGAGAAGTCGGGCTCTGCTTTGCTTTGGATAGGTGCTTTGATCAAAAACATTAACAAAATAAAGCACTGCTCCAAAGCTCTGCAGGGGTCCAAGGTATGTCCTGTTAAAATAGTTAAAGTGAGTCTAGAAATGCCCATCCATGAGATGTGAGAACTATAAGCCTTCCCATACTGTAAAAGAAAAACTGGCCTCCTGCTTGAATATGACACTTCTTCCTCTACCTCCTCTATTTCTCAAAATAGTTAGATCCCAAATTATCCAATCAACCTTTTGTTCTGACACCGGGATCTGGGTATGGCTGTGGCCATCTCATGATGCTACCGGTACTAAGGACGGAAAAAGAGAACCTTGAAGAATCAGATTGCCTGAGGAGGTTAAATGAGTTGAAATAGTTTTCCATGATAGTATTCCAGCATCTTCTAAGCACCACTCAGTTAAAGGAGAAACAAAACCTTGTGCTCCATAGCAGCCTCCCTTTGTTTGCTTAGTGCAGCAGTCATTCCTCCTCACGCTGATTCTGTTGCTTCAATTTTCTCCATCCTGCTCTTTAAAATCTTACTGACAATCATTTTTAACCGCAAGATATTTTTTCTTCCTAATTTTTCCCAGTATGCATTTTATCCTGAGTCATTGAAAACAATTCTGCTCCCCATAACCCAGATTGGTTGCAGGAGAAAAGGAACTGGGGTATAAATCCAATTAATCCAAATAAAGATTGATTTCCTGGCAGAAATGATGGTCAGGGGGAAAGTGAGGAAGCAATATACATACAGATTACCTGGACTGTATTTTTTGTTCCTCTTTTGGGGTGACTGAATAAATAGAGGTGTCTCAGACTGAAGACATGCCAAGATTAGTTAGTAATATATGGCCAGTGGCAGAGATCCTTAAATGGGTGGTGACAGTCCAGTTAATAATTGAAGTCTTGGCATTGTAATTGAGACTGATGCAGGGAATAACAGAAAATGTTTGTCATGATCTGAATACATTGCACAGAAAACTGATTTTTGGCATGCTCTGAGTCTTTTGGTATTTTGTTATCTTTTCTGGGTAAGACCTGCTAAAACAAACAAACAAACAAACAAACAAAAAGGATATCAAACTTTATAAAGAGGCTGGTTATTAGAGATTGGGACATTTCTGTTACACCCTTGTAGATTTTGTGTAGCCTCAGCAGTTGCCAAAACATCACTGAACTAACCTGAACCTGAAAAATTAAGCAGGATTTCTCACTGGATGGGAAATGACAGGGAATCCTAGAACTCAAGTTAGACTTGAAGACATAAACACCTCTCAGAAAAAAAAGCCATGGCAATCAGTTCTGTATTGTGCCAAGAAAACCATATACACATGTCCAGGGAGTAATCATGAATCAAGCTTAGGACAAAGAAATCAAAGAAAATTTATTTATTTATTTTAATAATCCTAGGACACCTAGAGAAGTTTCCTTGTTTTCCTCTTTTGGAGGAGAACCAGCCAGAACTTTCAGAAGTTATCTGCCAACAACCATCAATTTAGAACATGGCTGGGAAAACTGGTTCTTCAGCCACCCATCATCTTTAAAAGTTGACCATAACAGTGAGTTTGAAAGTACTGGAAGTTCAATTTAATTTGGTAAGAAACAGAGTCCTTGCAAGATCATTCTGTCTTATGTCTTGGCAACCAGTTGCTGAGGAGGGAAGAAAGAAGAGCAAAGGGGGTATCAGAAAGAAAAAAAATTGAATAAAAGATCAGGAGAGGGAAGGGAGCATAGAAAGGAAAAAGCACTTTGGATGCTAATCAACCCTCAGTCCCATCCCCCATCCCCAAATGAAATACATGCAAAATGCATGCAAAATATAGCATAATAACTGGGGAGGAACAAGGGTTGGGAATAATAAGGAATGCTGTCCTTTTTGTTTTAAGACCCTTTTGTTTTGCTTAAATTTTCGCTTACAGAATTAAAATTGTTTCTCCATTTATGTAAATGCCATTGCTAAATGAGACTCACCCTTTCACTTTAATTCTAAGTGATGCATTCTTCAACTCAATGACACAGTAATTCAGTCAGTTCAGTCCGTGCCAGTTATGAATAGTTGCTACATGGCACACTCTAGGGCTAGGCTATATAATTGGATGAATAAATTTAACCACAGCTTGAGCAGATAAAATGTCTGTAATGCAAAGAATGACTATCCAACCCATCAACTTCAAAAATAATAAACATGAAGAAAATAATGCCTTCTAAACCATGGTGGTAGTAAGAAGTTTTATTGTGTTATAAACATTATTGTCCTGAAAGGAAAAGTTTTGGTGTGTAGTAAATGTGGATTCAAGCTTAAGATTCAGTCTTGCAAATATCAGAGCTATGGTTCAAAAGTGTTAAATTCCAACAATTCTTGAAGTAGCTGTTGTATTGCAAGACCAAACATGATCCTGTCATGTTCTTGATGATGTCAGGAACATGACAGGATGGTGTTAGAGAATATCATCTTCTGAGTCACCCAAACGGGCCTTTGAATCATCACCAATCTTCCTTCCCAGCTCCATGCCTCTCTTCTTTTTATCTTTCTAAGTGTTGGTGATGGTTTTCACACCTTTCTTGCTACTGGGATGATGCTACAACTGGAGGTGCAAGAAAATGTGGAAAATGGAGGAAAAGCAGGGAGGAAGTGTAGGGTGGATCCTAATTCTATTACCTTTAAACCTAAATCAGAGTTAGAATTGTATTATAGCGAGCATTAAAAATCCTCCATATTTCAAGGAATAGGAATTTCAGTTCACAATGTCTGCCATCCCCTTATCTGTAACTCAGCATTGAGATGTCAGATTCATAAATTAATCATGCTCCTGTTTATTCAAAAGATAGTTCAATTGAGTTCGGTGGGTCTTACCCCCAGGACGATTCCAATTTACTCAAGCAAATTTCAATTTAAATGGTACTATATGTGTGAATATTTTATTATAAAGAAAGAAGCACTATATAAGGACTAAATCTGAGGTTTGTGATGGTGTTGTGTGTGGAGGAGGGGATATAAAATTTCAGTCAACAATTGACAACTATCATGATGAAAGAAATAATTTCATTACAAAAGTGAAAGCTATCACTTTTTGTCCAGACCCAATTGATCTGTATTAATAAAAACAACACAGGGAAAATGGTTCAGCCATGTGTAATCACAAATATCTATATGTACAAATAATGTCAGATTGGCTTGCTTATCATAAGCTCCTCAGGATGCTGCATAAATTTATAAAAATTTCAGTCTTTCAGACGGAGGCAGCACCATTGATAGACTGCAGTAAATGCTGAACAGAGCATAATTTGCTAAAAGGCAGAATATCCATTTAAAAAAATAATCCAAGCAATTGTCACAAATGGAAATACAGAAAAAAAAGTAGTTATGCTTTGTGGAAAAAAAATAGATACCTAGCTGTTAATAAAATTGCATAAGTTATTTATGTGTATGTCCTATGAGTACATGTTATGTGTTTATATATTGATATGTCTGATATGTTTTTGTTTATGAATGTACTCACACTTTTCAATCTAAATATATCAGTGGGTTACGGCAAATAAAAATTTGTCTATTAACATATTTACATAACACAACAGGTTATATAATATAAGCATTTAGATAAATTCTTATTGCTATAAATAAGCTTTTAAGCAAACAATAATTAATACAGTGCTATGTAGTCAAATTTTAAGATACAAGGTCTAGGATTATTCTTTCTGTGTTTTGATTTTTTTTCAGTGTTCCAGTATCCAAGGGATACAATTTATTGGTGCATAGTTTGTGCACAATTATCCACATACCAATCTCTATATAAAAATCTATTTTTATAAACTTTATTATTATTATTATTATTATTTATTTAATTTCTATGCCGCCCTATTCCAGAGAACTCAGGGCGGCTCACAACATGATAGAAATTACAATAAAATACATAAATATAAAAACCCTTAAGTTAAAAAAGAAACCAATCATTCCACAAACATACACACAAACATACACTGGCTAGGGGCAAGGTGTTAGCTGCCCCAGGCCTGCCGGCAAAAGTATGTTTTAAGCAATTTACGAAAGGCGGAGAGGGTGGGGGTGACATGGATCTCCGGGGGAAGTTGGTTCCAAAGGGCCGGGGCCGCAACAGAGAAGGCTCTTCCCCTAGGTCCTGCCAGGCGACACTGTCTGGCTGACGGGACCTGGAGAAGGCCCACTCTGTGGGCCCTAACCGGCCGCTGGGATTCATGAGGGATTCATTATTAAATAAAGGTTCCTTTATACCAGCACAAAGGAACAATATTGCAAAAATGAGTTGTGTGGTATACATGTTAGAAATTCCTACATAAAATAATAAAGACAATAATAAATTAAACATTATTTTGCATATTTTAAAACACTGCTGTCATGGGGAGGACAGCATCCTTAGCCTTTCTCAGGGTAGAGTATTTCACTCAGCACAGGAAAACTTTCAGTGTCATTTGAGCGCTGTTTGATCATAGAATCATAAGGCTAGAAGGGATTTGGAGGTCTTCCAATCCAGGGGTAGGCAACCTCGGCTCTTTTATGATTCATGGACTTCAATTCCCAGAATTTCTGAGTCAGCTATGTTATGCTGACTCAGGAATTCTGGGAATTAAAGTCCACGAGTCATAAAAGAGCTGAGCTTGCCTACCCCTGTTCTAGTCCAACCCCCTGTCTGAAGCAGGAGTCCTTATACCATCCTGGACAAATGGTTGTCCAATCTTTTCTTGAAAACTTCCACCAATGGAGCACTCAAAACTCCAGGAGGCAAGCAAGATATAGCTGTGCAGCTTTCAGTTTTAATTTTGAGCTTTTCTTCTAGCTTTTTCTTTAGCTTTGCTCCTATGCTTATCTTTTGTCTGGTCTTGAGTATTTCTCAGTCTCAAAGTTTCAATTCCTGATTCACATTAATCCTGGCATGTATATATATATACTCTATATACCCTGCTCCTCCTTGAAAAGGAGGACACTGTTAAGAGGATAAAAGTGTCTGGAGTTCGGGAGGTGACACCATTAATGTCTTCATGGATGTTGGTGAAATCTTCCAATATAAGATGAGTTTGTAGGGTGTAACAGTCATCTTCCAAATAAATGACAGTAAGCTTGTGAATGATTTTTATCAGAGAAAACAGAGCTATTGCCTTCAACCTTTGCTTGTAAAAAGCCGTGAGTCATCAGCCTCACCATTGATGGAAGTCAAATTTTTGACCTCATGATATTTTTTTTTTGCTACACTAGCAAAGGTTTCCATATCTGTAAGGCTGTAGTTTGGGGTAATACAGTATTATCTTACCGTTACATGTGATTAGCCATTCATTAATTCTATAGCTGAGATAGAGATAAGTAAATTCACAGCTTGAACATGACATAATAAATCCCAGGGAAAATCCATTATCCTAAGCATTTATATAATGTGACTTATGACTTTGGCAAAAGGACAAATAACTGGATTTTTTTTTTTTTTGCAAGATGCCTGGGAAGCTAAATTCTAGGTGACTGGATATATCATTGTATCTATTCAGATGTAGGTCAATTCTCTGTAGATGTAAAGCAGTGTTCTACATTGTGGTTAAGAGAGAGAGAGAGAGTAGAAGTCCTTTTGAAATGTACGGTATATTACTATTACAACAAATAGTGCAAGGTCTGTAATATACATGGCATAAATGTAGAATACTTGGCATAAAGAAAACACAGATAAAAATAATAATGTTTTGAATGAATTAATCCAGTCTTGGTCATCCCTTATTTTCTTAATTATTCTTTAGAAATATTGGCAAAATGGGTTTGCTAGTAATTTTACACCAAAACAATTGCAGATTATTCAAATGAGGGTTTAGTGAGTCTGAAAGATAATGGTTATTTTTCCTCAAAGTGTTCTGAATAAGCCAAAATAAGGATATCTGAAAGAGGTATGCAGAGCTCTATCTCCTCTATGCAGAAAAAACACAACTACAGCATAAGTGAAATACGGCATTTCAGCCTCTTTTTAAAGATTCCCAGTAATCTAACATAGTGTTTCTCAACCTTGGCAACTTTTATGATGTGTGGACTTCAACTCCCAGAATTCTCAGGCAATAAGGGGAAATAAGGCTGAGTGTGGAATTCTGGGAGTTGAAATGACGCATCTTAAAGTTGCCAGTTTGAGAAAAATTGATTTAACATCTGTTGCCCTTGTAGAGAGTAGATTTAACAAGTAGAACACTCCACTGATTCTTTAGTCTATATTGTACTAGTATAGATTTATTTGGTACTAAAGCAAACACTCTCCCAAGATAGTTCAAACAAAAAACTAAACTATCATTTGTTGTTGTTGTTGTTATTATTATTATTATTATTTATTTATTATTTATTATTTATTAAACTTATATGCTGCCCTTCTCCCAAGACTCAGGGCGGCTCACAACAAGAATACAAGTATAAAAAACATAACATAAATCAATTAAAATTACTAATTTACAGTATAAAAAACTAGGTAATTTATTTCACTCATACAACACACAGTCACAGTCAAAGGCCCAGGGGCAGAGTGCAGCTCACACGCCCCAAACCTGTCTGCATAAATGTGTTTTCAACAGTTTTCGGAAGGCTAGGAGGGAGGAAGCAGTACGGATCTCTGAGGGAAGCTGGTTCCAGAGGGCTGGGGCATCAACAGAGAAGGCCCTAACCCTAGGCCCCGCCAGATGACATTGTCTAACAGACGGGACCCATAGGAGGCCAACCCTATGTGCCCTAACCGGTCGCTGGGATTCATGAGGCAGAAGACGGTCTCGCAAGTATCCTGGCCCATTGCCATAAAGGGCTTTATAGGTCATAACCAACACTTTGAATTGTGTTCGGAGACCAATTGGTAGCCAGTGCAGCTCACGGAGGGCTGGAGTGATATGAGCATGTCTTGGGAGACCCAAGACAGCTCGCGCGGCCACATTCTGGACTACTTGCAGTCTCCAGACATTCTTCAAAGGTTGCCCCATGTAGAGAGCATTACAGTAGTCGAATCTCGAGGTGACAAGGGCATGGGTGACTGTGAGGAGTGACTCCCGGTCCAAATAGGGCCGCAACTGACGCACCAGGTGAACCTGGGCGAATGCCCCCCTCGCCACAGCCGAAAGATGGGGTTCTAAACTTAGCTGTGGATCAAGGAGGACACCCAAGTTGTGAACCCTCTCCAAGGGGGACAAAACTTCTCCCCCCAGGGTGATGGACAGACAATTGGAATTGTCCTTGGGAGGCAGAACCCATAGCCACTCCATCTTGTCAGGATTGAGTCTGAGCCTGTTGGCACCCATCCAGACCTCAACAGCCTCCAGGCACCGGTTCATCACTTCCACTGCTCTGCTGTAATGACGCGGGGTAGAGATATAAAGCTGAGTATCATCAGCATATTGATGATAACTCACCCTGTGTCGATGGATGATCTCACCCAATGGCTTCATGTAGATGTTAAAAAGCAGAGGTGAGAGAACAGACCCCTGAGGGACTCCACACGGAAGAGGCCTCGGAGCCGATCTCTGACCTCCTGCAAACACTGACTGCGACCAGCCAGAGAGGTAGGAGGTGAACCACCGTTAAACAGTGCCCCGCACTCCAAGCCATTTACAAACAATCTGTCTAACAATTGAAGCTCACTGGGCAGATAACCGCATTACTACACACACACACACACACAAACACAGAAAAATAATAAAATGCATTTAACACAGAAATGGTATTTTAAAACATAAAATATACAGTTTAAAAATCCTTTTAATGATTACAGAATGATAAAAAAGTCTATGTAATCATTTGTCCTAGTATTAGACTGTGGGTATAATATTAATTATTACGGGCATTTCAAACTGATTATATGCACCATAGAAAGTAAACAATATACAGAACAGTGTGAAGAGAACAAACTAAAAGGTCCAATTTTGCTGGGATGAGCTGAAAATAAAAAACAGGTTTTGCCTACTGGGAATTCAGGAAAAAAAACTGTTGTATAGAAAGTGATTAATGTTAATGAACCTCTTAAAAGAAGCAATATATGTGAAACTGCAATCAGGATCTTGAAAGAATGAGAAAAAAATTACTCCAGGCTGTTAATCCCATGATTGCTCCATGATTGAATTTAGCACTACAGATAGTCCTCATTTAGCAACTAAAATGGCTAAAGTCTGGCAACTCAGTCATTAAGCAAAGCAATTGCTAAGTAAAACTGCAGCAGTGCTTATGATCTTACTTCAGCTTCTTTTTGCTTTGCAACTTACAAAAGTCATAAATGTGAGGATTGGGCATAAAATTACATTTTAATTACCATCTTAACTGCAAAAAGCCACTGAATAAGGCATTTGCTAAAAAAAGCACTATCTATAAATGGTTGATCCATGTTTGAATTTAGCCCAAAAGTAAATTGTTGAAGATCTAGCGGATATGTATGCCTAATATATTTTGATTGGACTTAGATTCTTTGATGTTTTGTATATGTTGTAAGCCGCTCCAAGCCTCCGGAGAAGAGCGGCATACAAGTCCAATAAATAAATAAATAAATATAAATATATCAGTATAAATAATTTCAGGGACATGCATGTTTAATATATAAAGGTATAAATGTTTACCTTATTTCTAGTATAGAGTGTGTGTGTTTGTGTGTGTGTATGTGCGTGTGTCCGCGCATGCATGTATAAGGAATGTACATATCTAACATAAATATACTTTTGATTAGAAATATTCTGTACTCTAAGAATTCTGTACTCTATGCAGAGGTTTAATGAGTCATTCTTTCCAGTAAAAATATCATCTAGGTGCGGCTTCTATTTGCAGCAAATAAACTGTTCTTAGTTTCTTCTGTCTCAGAGCTGATTCCCTCAGAGAGCTCTCTAGTAGGATCCCTCCCTCAGCTCTGATGGGGTTCACTTTAAACATAGCCTACAGCCAAATCGTCAAGGTGGGGGAGAGAAAAATATCCAATCTCAAAGTTTGAATCAGCATTTCTACATATATAGGAAGAAGGTCATACAGGTACAAAAATAAGAATAGTAAGCTTTTGAACTTGTTGGGATGTGTCCCACAGGGTGCTTTTCTCTGAGAGAACATAATTTCATAAAACTTGTCTGAGCAGACTCCTTAACCATGAAGTATTCTGTATCTCCAAAGCACTGTACATTTTTAAACAAATAGACAAACTTTCCCTTTCCCCTTGCAAAATGCTCATGGCAACAGCTGCTTCTGCAAATGTCTTACTTAGCCTGCTTTCTATGGGATGAAACTGCAGGGGAAAAGATTCAGATTAGATGTTAGAAAAAAAATTCTAACAGTAAGGGTGATCGACCAGTAGAACAGGTTGCCACAGGAGGTGGTGAGCTCCCCTTCGATGGAGGTCTTTAAGCAGAGACTGGACGGCCATCTGTCTGGGATGGTTTAGGGAATCCTGCCTCGAGCAGGGGGTTGGACTCGATGACCCGGGAGGTCCCCTCCAACTCTATGATTCTATGATTCT
Source organism: Bothrops alternatus (assembly GCA_034064705.1). NCBI lineage: Eukaryota > Metazoa > Chordata > Lepidosauria > Squamata > Viperidae > Bothrops > Bothrops alternatus. The sequence continues at coordinate 40,638,368 of JARGCV010000007.1, read as the reverse complement.
ATGATTAATCCCTTTTTCCAAAATAGCCCATGTGAATCCGGACATACTTGCCTTCCATTTGATTCTTCAAATCTCCATCTTCCCTCCACCTGTAATCTGGTGATTTCTGCACTGATGAAATTTGCCAGCTTCTCTATCATCAATGCTGGCTGAGTTACCAACTTATACTCCTCTACCAACTCTATTTATTACTGAACAGTACTACAGCTTCTGGGTTACCTAGGCTTGGGCACCAATGCTGCATAATTTAATGGTAGAACTTGTTCATACAGAAAGTTCCTTGGATTAATCATTGCTGTTTGTAGTTAAAGGGATTTTATAGAGCAAGGATTAGAAGAACCCCTCTTGAGATCTTCAAAAGATGTTCTGTATGGTGTTGAACTAGATGACCATCTGACTATATGATTTCATATTGAAATAACACTGATCTAAGCTGCAAAGCAGTTGAGTTGAGCTCAGTTAGATTTAATTGGGCTCAGTATGACATTTGAGCCGAGATTAATGGCTAAACTGTTGCTAAATTACAATGAATTATAATTTTACCTCAGTTTTCCTTTTAATTACTTTATCTTAAATATGATATTATAAATATAAATATGACATTAGATTATCTCTGTTATTTCCTGATTCCAACTTCTGGTCATAGGGACAGAACTTCTTGGCATAGAGCAAAATTAATCCACAACATCTCTCAGCTGCCATAAGTAAAATGGGGACAATGCAGAGTGGGGCTGGCTCAATCTTCCTCTACCTAATGCAGGATAGCTGCAACCCCAGTTGAGCCACCACCACCAGATGTATGACAAGTCAAACAGAAACAAACTTCTAGATCTAGAAAGTTTTGAGTAGCTAGTAGTATTATTCACAGCTATGCACAAAGCCCTTCTCTGACCTTCTTGCTTGAACAGCCAAAGCATCAGATGATGTAGGGAGGCTCTGAATACAACTGCACAAGACCTCTAAGGGGATATGAGAACCTTTGAGAGAATGATTTTGCACAGCCCATATGGTCAACTACCAGAAATGTATCAGAGATGCTGATTAAATGGGTATGAGGACTGGCGGATTGTGGCTAGCTATAATTTGCAATGACATCTGCTGAAGTACCCAGGAGTAAACGTTTTGCCTATGGTTTATGTTAAGCCAGTGAATTATGCTAAACCAGGCAATAACTATGGACTTTTCTATATGTCACTCAGTGGAGCGTAAGAGAACATATCCCCCAAGGCAGTCAAAAGCTTGATAGGGACTCACATTTAAAAGGAAAGCCAGAATTTAATTTTAGAAGAGAACAATGCTTTTTGAATCTGCCAGCTCAGATTGTCACTATTTTATTAGTAGTATTTGAAAAGTTTACACGAAATCTTAGCATATTTGGCTCTCATGTAATAAGATAATTCTTCTGATGAATTAGCTTTTATCATGAGCCTCTGGAGTGGAAGCTGAATGTTATTGATGTGTCTTTTTAAGCATATTCTTAAATGACAGCCGGTATTGCAAAGAAAGGTTCCCAATATCCCATGGTGTTAAGTGTCATTTCCTGAATTCAATGACCGCTATGAATATTAAACTTGATTTTTCCCCTTTTTATTCCTACAGTGCTAATGAGATACATTTTTATTAAGAAATGGCAACTTCTAAAGAATTATATAGATTTGTTTTATTCTAATAAGTATTCATTTAGAAACCCAATTAGATCATGTATTACATTATCTTCTCAGGTAGACCACAGGTATCTACAGAATTTTAGGAATATCTCCTATAACCTTATCCTTGATTAAAAATCTACAATTCTCTGCAGTGGCATGTTGGCAAGGGAATTCTAGATGTTGAAGATCATTTATCTAGAGGGCATCTAAGTTGAAGAAGTCGGTAGTAGCTCTTAATGTACTCTATTTATGCACACTTAAGAAATCTAGAAGAAAGTTCCATAGATGTTGTATACACTGAACAATGAACACCGCCTTGTCTCTCAACTCCTTTTAGAATGCTACTTCCACTTTCTATCTTCCTAAGCAATTTTCCAAATTTAAGATGAAATCCAAGATTATGTTAGTTTACAACAACAGATCTTTTAATTAACTTCCTACTACCAGAATCCATTCTTGTTTTGGAAATTGCAAAACCAAAGTTTTTGTTATCAGGGCAACATTCCTCTTAATTTGGAATAATTTTCCCTGAAATTATGTGTGCTGCTGTGGTAAATAATTAAAATGTATGATAAGTCATTCTCTCCCTCCCTCCCTCCCTCCATCTCTCTCTCCCTTCCTCCCCCCCCTCTCTCTCTGTGTGTATGTGTGTGTGTGTGTGATTGCATACACTATAATGTAGGCTGTGTGAATGTTTTATGTATCTACATGGAAAATTATTCTTAGGGTTAGCTTCCTAATTGGGAGGAAACTATTTTAATGATATATTGATATGGACTTCACTTTCTGTAAAATCCTGTACATGTTTTGTTGCAGCAGAAAATAGTTCCTTCAAAGGAGTGAATTTATGTTTGTTTCATAGCCTGGCCATTGTGGCTTTCTATGCAATGGATATTTTGTTGCAGCAATAAATTTTGTGATTGTGTATATTGTATAGCAACTATAGCAGTTATCTTATGATGGTACCCACTTGTTTTTTTAAAATGTTGCATATAGCTAAATGGGTATCCTGTGACAAAAATGCAGAGACTGGCATATAATTTATTTCTGTCATGTTTATTTATGTATGTATTTATTTATTGGTGGCTTTGAGTCAGTGTTGAGTCCTGATGACTGCCTGCCCTAGTTCTTGCAGGTTTTGGCAAGGTTTTTCAAAAGTGGTTTGCCATTGCCTGTTTCCCAAGACTGAGAGAAAATGACTGGCCCAAGGTCACCCAGCTGGCTTTATACCTGAAATGGGACTAGAACTCCTGGTTTCTAGCCACTACAGCAAACTGGCTTTCCTTATTTATATATACAATTTTTATCCCACCTTACCACAGTTTTTTAAAATCTCAAGTTATACAACAGGAAAATTTAAAAAAACATTAAAATTAGCATAATTAAAAATCGAAATCAGGTCATATCATGAAATCAAAGAATGTAGGGGCTGAAGGGACCTTGGAAATCATTCACTACAACTTCCCAGTTGATGCAGTACAACATCTCCATTAGATGGCAATACTGTATGATCGTGGTTTAGACCCCTCCAGCAGAGGAGAATTCATCACTGCCTGAAGCATTGTGTTCAAGTTACAAAATTCATTGCTAGGATTTTTTTTTTTTACTGATATCCATGTATGGCATGTCAACATAACTGAGTTCGTCTCTCTTTGCTCTTTTAATACGGGTCCGAGTCTGACCACTCAAGTATACTATACACAGCAGTAATTCTTGGGATCAAACATTGCTTGCAAATTCTAGTTGATTAAGCAAGTAAAATCTCTTGGCAAGAGATGAATGGATATCAGGCTAGTATTCACAGACACCACTGCAACTATATAACTTTCTTAAAAACAAATAGAGCAATGTTATAAATGTTGCTCTCTGTGCCAGACTCTCTCTCTGAATCCACCCATGAAGAGAAGAGAAGAGAAGAGAAGAGAAGAGAAGAGAAGAGAAGAGAAGAGAAGAGAAGAGAAGAGAAGAGAAGAGAAGAGAAGAGAAGAGAAGAGAAGAGAAGAGAAGAGAATCTGGAAGGGACATTGGAGGTCTTATAGTCCAGCGCCCTGCTCAAGCAGGAGAACCTATACCATTTCAGACAAGTGACTCTCTAGCCTATTCTTAGAAAACCTCCAGTGATGGAGCGCCCATGATTTCTGAAGGCAAGCTGTTCCACTGGTTAATTGTCCTCACTGTTAGGAAATTTCTCCTTAATTCCAGGTTGTTTCTCTCTTTGGTTAGTTTCCAACCATTGTTTCTTGTCCTGCTCTCTGGTGCTTTGGAGAATAATTTGATCCCCTCTTCTTTGTGGCAACCCCTCAAATACTGGAATACTGCTATCATGTCACCCCTGTTTCTTCTTTTCTTTAGACTAGCCAAATCCAAGTCCTCCAGTCATATCTTTTAGTCTCCAGGCCTTTGATCATCCTAGTTGCTCTTCTCTGTATTCTTTCCTTTTGTAGGATTGTGTCTCTCCATATCAGCTGGCTTCTGCTAAATGAGAAAATTGCCATTAGTCCTCAACCTTGAGCCAATGTCTGTCCATATTATGCTAATGTGCTCTGCCCAGTCTGCCATCCTGTCAAAGTCACTGATGAAGAATGTAATTCCCGAGAGACACCCTGCTGGTTAACTAGCTTTGGCAACTTTTTTGTAACACCATGAAATTCAATGATCAAAGCCATGCTACCTCATTATATTAAGGACAAATAATATGAGGTTGTTCTGAGGCCTGCTGAAGGGAGGTCTTGGTTTGCCAGCCTGTCCTACCAAATCTGGAATCCATTTAACAGCAGCAATGGGAAGCACTAGCCCTTGAATCTTTCATCAGAAACTCAAATTAAAGAATGTCTTCTTCAAATCTCTGCTCTCCATTCAATTCACACAGTCCAATGTTAAACACAATCTCAGTGAATATACTGTAAGCATAATCAATTTAATCCAGTGATCCTTTTGTGATAGTCCAATACACATTACAACATGCATACCCCATTATTTCCCAGTCATTTGGAGCACTGATTTGTTTCTTTGTTGGTACTACAGTCCATAATTCCATAATTAATCTACCAGGAAATCTTCCATTGCGCTGTGAATTTAATGAAACAGTAACAGAAATATTATAGATATATACAGATTTCATTATACTTGGAAGATAAAAAGTGTTTCTCACGTTTTCTAAAATACTATAAAAAGAAATAAGGTCAGCAAAGTATGTACCTACTGTATGTTTATGAATGTCAATGAAGCCCATCATGCATGGGTGAGATTAACTCCTCAGTTTTGTTGTGGATTGGATGATTCTTGAGAATTGTTTATCCCAAGTTATAATCGGTCTCCTTTGTTGCCTTGAAGACATTGTTTTATTGAGGATGAGAGTGCATACATGTACAGGAATGCAAATTTAGGATAAAACATCTTGCTTCTTGGTTTAGTGAGAGGCATATCATTTACTAATACATCATAGAAAAAGTCAGTTTGAGAATGGAAAATGTATCATACAGTAACACCATTGCTCTAATTTTCTTCAATGTTTTTCTTTCATAAATGTTTTCTGTTTCACAGTATAGGGGTTTTGGTAGCCTCTTTAAGACATGTGAAGTACATGTGTTGATCTCCAACTGATTTCCAGCCTTGTGGATTAAATAAAATAATGTTCAACTATTGAGTAATGCAGGAAAGTTATATTCTTGATTTGACATATGATGAGTTCACTTTTATTTATGTGTGTGTGTGTGTGTGTGTGTGTGTGTTGTCCTGTCTTTATTTTTACTTACTTATTTAATTTATATATGGCCTTTATTATCTTTATAAATAACTCAAAGTGGTAAACATACCTAATATTCCTTCCTCCTCCTATTTTTTCCACAACACCAATCCTGTGATGAACTGGGCTAAAAGAGAGTGATTGACTTGAAGCCACCCAGCTGGTTTTTATTGCCTAAACTGATTCCTAGACCATACTTTAACCACTACACTGTAATTCAAGTAATAAGGAAAGACATTGTAGTGTAGGTTTTGGTAGGATATCAATGAACTTGCAGACCTAATGACAACTTTGTACAATACCATCTTACACATATTGCGCAAACCTTTGTACCGAGATTATATGTGACAGAACCCAGGAGAAGCCTGATATAACTGTAAATCTGTTGACTATTTAACACATGTAAGGTTAATATGGGAACCAAGCCCCATATGTCTTTTTTTTTTTAAGATTCCTTAGATATCGTAAGTGCAAAAAAGGAACCAAGTGTGATCTCCAGGCTTATTTTGCACTGTCTTGGGTCACTGTCAATGGATGTTCATTCTTGATTTCAGTTTTGTGGTATCAGAGTAGTTCTTCCTTTCTCCCTATCTCTGTCATTCACAGAGCAAGACACACATCCATGAATACTGACTATCGCTGTCACAGACATCTGTCTAAGTTTTAAAATGAATGCTTATATCAAATGAGTGCCCAATAATAGATCTTTCATTGGCATGCGGTGACTAAAATTTGGCTAGCTTGTCACTCATCCATCAAGTTGGGAGATTTTTTTTTTGCAAGAGAGTTTATTTTTGTCTAATTATGAAAATGACAAACAGCTGTGAGATCTTCAACTTGCAAATCATAGAATGGGAGCTCAATAACTCTGTACACCATTTGTTTATTAGCAAGTGGCAGCCACTGTGTGCTCATTCTCCACACCAGATTTTTTTTGCTAAAGGAGGCTGAACGGAATTGCAAACCATTTGCTTTTAAGATCTGGCCAAAGATTGTCAAAGTGTTGGTAGATGGAGTGGCATTTAAGACCTTTTCTTAAACCAAACTTAACACATCTGCACATGCCCATAATGCCAACCAAAACGTTTACTCAGAAATTGCTTCTTATGAAACAGGACAATTGCCGTTCTAAGGAAAAAAAATGAAACAAACCTCAACAATAACATTCTCATGTGAGAGATGTTGGAAGGAAAGAAGGGAACAATCATAATGAAAAACTTTAGACATTCCCCAAAGCAGCATCTAAACAGCCACTGCTAATTTCCTTTCAAGAATTTAATTTATAAGCTGTAATTGCAATATTTTAGCCAGGAACTGACATATTCCTTCTGAATGAGGGGAGGCAAATCACGGATTCTGCAAGAAGTCCTATATCTGAATGGCCAGATCTGAGCATGCCCTTGGGGCAACAGTAGTTCTCATTATGCTCGAAATCAGGCGTTTTCAAAACTGAAACAAAGAAATAGACTTTAAAAAAATATTTTAATATTTTGTGACCTTTTGTGGTATGATGTTATATTTGCATACCACATGTCTTATTTCCTGTATCAGGAAATAATAAATGTGGTAGCATTGTATGAAATTATAATGTTTCTGTGTTTTCCAATGGGTTTTTAACACCCATCTATCAACATTAAGGATCAATACCTCAAGTTATGTAGTAAAAGCATGTTTTTTGACATTGTGTAAAACAATAATAAATTAACTGCCTTGTTAGGTATTCAGATGCACCCAAGTCTCTTTCTGTTAAAAAGAAAGGACTAATCTTCCTTTGACAGGAACAGAAGATGACAGAGAATTAGCCCTCATTGCCTTTCTTTTCATTTGCATTTTTTTTGATGGGGAGAGGATCAATATCCTTTCCTCAGCTGACAACAGAAGTCAGAAGTTAGAACCTCTTGGGTCTGTAGCCATGAACTCTTGAGGGTCTTGAGCTTCTGATGCCTCACTCATTTCATGCCTTTTCCACATCTTCTGTTTGCTAGAGCTTCAAAAGCAGGCCATTAAAGTCTCTAGCTCTATGGACAAGCATATTCAGTGTCATGGCGAGAAGGCTCTAATCTCAATGCAGCCTCTGCTCTGATTCCTGCCCAAAGCCAGGGCAATCCGTGTGTCCTACATCTATACTCATTTCATTTGGAAGTCTTGAAGCAGAGGGAGAATGTGAGAACACAGAAGCCAATGAAAGCATAAAGCCAAACCACAGATAATTTTTTACAACCCTTTACAAAGATTTGACATTGTGTTGTTTTAGAACTGCAGTCAAGTGCAAATAGTGCAGGCAGGCCAAAAAGAGGGGGAAAAAACATTTGTTACTTGTATGAAACTTATATCTGGAAAGAAAGAAGGGAACTGGACTCAGAATGAAACCTGCACTTAGTCACCATTGAATCCAATGTTCTGGAAGATGCTGCATCACAGACAAAGAAAATTCTCTTTGGCTGGTTAGAGAGATTCAATCAGGGAAGAAAGGTCAATTTGCAGATGCAAAGGATTTATGTGAGTTTGGAGAAAGTTGAAAAAGTGGCCTGAGCAACTAATTTCAAAGATCTGGAGATGAAAATAAGTATATACAGCGTGAGTTGCCTGTAATGAATCTAGACTCAGCAAGAGAGGCTAAGGCACAGATTGCAATCTGGCTTAGAAACACCAGGGATGCCATCACCAGAAGGCATGGTCAAAAGATGTTCAGTACTGTACTATGGAAGAAGCATCATAACTCTTCTTCTCATTATTCTGGACTAGTCTGGTCCCATCACCTAGGGATCTGCAAAAACCAGACTTTTATGAATTGTGATAAAGGATGTCTGCAGTCAAATACAACTCTGGATCTATTATTGTTTGCAAAAATCTGTGCTAAAGGAAAGATGACAGTGGAGCCTGCTTTGTTGTTTTCAAAGAGGGCTTGGTTAAGAGGTTAACCTCTTCCACTGAGTTTATCTGAGAAATTCTGTAGCCATTCTCAGTTGAAAAAGAGATAAGTACACACCCTTGTAAGAAAGGCTTATGGTTTTAATACTGCAGGGAGAACCTTTTTAGTGAACAGAGCTCTTATTTTTCAGTTCATGCTCTAAAATATTTCCTGCTGTTGAAATGAATTAGGCAATTATAGTTTTCTTTTTTTAAAAGGTAAAACCAAACATGGAACGTTGGACAGTTAACCATGAATGATTTTTGCCATTTTCATTTGAAATTAGGCAAAGATTCTGGGATATATACTCACTGAATGTGATTACTAAAGCTAACTCACCTGGTTCTCCTAGTGAAACATAAATTATCAAAACCACTAGTGAGGGGCCTCATATTGACCAATTGAAATGCTTTTCATCAGAGTCCTGCTAGAAAGATTCCAGGGTGTGCCTGTTTTACCCATAATCTGCCTTTATCCTCTGAAGTAGAGTCAGTGAAGGATATACTTGTGGTTTGTGGGCTGTATACAAGTCTGAGAGACACATTTATTGCTTTTTTTAAACCAGGTCATATAAACCAAATAAATGTAAACTTTATTTTATCCAACCTAGTCCCAATGAGACTCTGGCAGAAGCCAAATTGTTGGCAGCCAGGATTAGATATAGAAAGAAACTACTGGCTCAATGCCTTATTTCCCTCGAATTGTCAAAATGTATGCTGTTTTTCTTTGTTGTTGTTGTTGTTGTTAGGTTTGTTCTTGGGTCCTTTGACTAATAAACTTTCATTCAAAACTTTCTTTTCTTTCTTTCTCTCTCTCTCTCTCTCTCTCTCTCTCTCTCTCTCTCTCTCTCTCTCTCTCTCTCTCTCTCTCTCTCTCTCTCTCTCTCTTTCTTTCTTTCTTCTAAAATGAAATATTAAAAAAGTAATGGAAAAACAAATCCATAGGAAAATAAAAAGCTGCCTTATTCCATGATGTACCATTAGCCCAACTAGCTCAGTTCTGTCCATACTGATAGACAGTAAACCTGTACAAAGTGGCTTACATTTCTTTTAAGGAAGAATTTTGTAGTGTGGGGATGATTAATACCATTACAGTATTACAAGCAAAGTAATAACATGAGTGGCCCCACCTAGTGCTGCTGGAGAAGTTCTCTCATACTTTCTCCAGTGCTAGCCAAAATTTTTTCCATCTGCAGTATTCAAACCTACCAAGTTGGAAGTTCTTCATTTTGCAACAGGAAGGCTGTAGGCTGGACAGCTTCACTGCATGTTACAAGAATACCCAGAATTTGTGCTGAGAATACTCAACTAGAAAATAGCCAGCAGTACTGGAGACGTTTGAGAGGAGCTGCAAAGCAGAGAAAGATGAATCCACATGGGTACTTCATTCATAGAAGCAAATGTGCCATGTTGATCCAAAGCACTTCAAAGGGGTCCTTTTCTTAAAACTTCAGCCAAGTGCCTCACTGAAGATTTGCATAACCATGAAAGACAATAGTTCTTCATGTTTTACACAGAATTTTTCCTAGCTCTACTTAAATAAGGGAAGGAACCTGAAATCTGCTTGAAAAAAAATGCATGTTATATCCAGTGGTCTTTCTGCATGCCATCAATAAATTGATTTTAGGGATTGTTGGAATATTCATGAACAGGAAGAGTCATGTGGTAACTCAGTCAGCCAATGTGAAGAAAGTGCTACTGAGTCTGTGCAAAAGGTATTGAGTTAGAAGCTGGATTTTTCCAGTCTCAGGTTTGTCTCTGTATCTCTCTGTAAGAAGTCTTAATTGAGCTATGTTGCTGTAAAGAAGAATGTATGGTATTGTAAATATTTTGATATGAATATAAAAAGGTTATTTTGAATCAGCTAAATGCAGTCAATTGTGAGAGCTTCTGATTTATTTTTTCACAAACAGAGAAATTAAAATTCTCTAACAGGCATGATTTCCAGGATTTATATTGCTTGAAGACAGTGGTCATTTGCATTCTTTTGGAAAGTCTTTGAGACCACTTGGAGGTTTGCAGCTGTCCTCAAGGTCATCTGAGTAGTGCAAATGTATGTGGAACCTTCTTGGCTGCAGGATGTTTTCTGCCTAGGGTCCCTTCACTGTTGAAGACAGGCACAGACTGTTGGGGAAGACTCTGTGTTGTCTGAATCTCAAACTGAAGCACAAGTGGTTCCTGTAGTCTGCAATATTTTCTGGAAATCCAGAAAATATGAGAGGGTATGAGACCCATCCCAACTACCTATCCCCCTGCCCATCTCTGCTCTTTTGGCTGCCCTATAACCTACTGTACAGGGTGAAAGAAGCCTCAGAACTGTGTGCTTTGGGGCTGCTTGCCATGCTGCAGATCAGGGGACTTATGGCATGTCATAGCTCTAGGATTGCAAGAAGCTCCTGAGCCCCTGATAGCTCAGCAAAAAAACCTTGGCCAGCCCTGCCCAGCAGCACAATATATTGTGAAGCCACAACTACCCTAGGGTAGCCCCAACCCTTTGAAATGTTGCTGAACTAATAATCACTAAATAAGAATTATGTACACATTCATATATGAGATAGACTCAGAAAAATGTACTGTTTCCTTGCATTGATGAGAAAATCCATTCTGGACAATAATAATAGCTGTTGTTTGCCATTTGCCTTTCCAAATTGATTATAATTGTAGAAGAAATTTCCCATATAATTAACACAGAGATTAATAACTCTCCATTCTACCAGATTGACATGGGAGTGATTTAGTTGCTTATTTCAGTCTTCATCTTTATCCTACAACGTGACTCTGGGGGTCTGGCCATATGCCTTGGCAGCTTGATTGACAGGCAGCTTAACTGCCCTTGTACTGATCCACCTGTGAGAATTACAAGGAATTAAGATGCTGAGAAATGCTGAGCTGGGCAAACTGTTTCCTCAGAAGTGGATCCAATTAACACTTGTCATTCCACCTATTAAGTTCAAAAGATCTTTTAAAGACAAATTTGTAGTTGGATATAAATACCTAAAATGCCTCAAAGGTTGGCATACCCGCTAAGCCTGACTTCATTCTCTTTTCATCATCTCAAACTGTTTTAGACTAGTGCTGCAGAATAAGGAATTGTTTCAGCCTTTGCAGATGACACTAAACTGGCCGGAATAGTCAATAACCGAGAAGATAGGCTCAAGATCCAGGTGAACATTGGGCCCTATCTAACAGAATGAAATTCAGAACAGAGAAAAGTAAAGTTTTATGCTTAGGCAAGAAAAACCAAATGCAGATTAGATGCAGATTAGGTGAAACCTAGCTCAATAGTAGTAACTATCAGAAAAATCTTGGAATCCTAGAGGACAAGGAGTGTATGGCAGCACCCAAAAAACCCAATGCAAGCCTAGGTCTTGGTGGCGCAGTGGTTAGAATGCAGTACTGCAGGCTACTTCTGCCAGCAATTTGGCAGTTCAATTATCACCGGCTCAAGGTTGACTCAGCCTTCCATTCTTCTGAGGTCTGTAAAATGAGGACCAAGATTGTTAGGGGCAATATGCTGACTCTATAAACTGCTTAGAGGGGGCTGTAAAGCACTGTGAAGTGGTATATAAATCTTAGTGCTATTGCTATTAACAGAGGGATAGAATCAAGATCACATGAAGTATTAGTATGGCTTTATAAAGCCTTAATAAGACCAACTTAGTTTTGGTCATTATATTATAAAAAAAGATGTGGAGACTCTGGAAGGAGTGCAGAAAAGAGCAGCAGAGATGATTAGGGGGCTGGAGACTAAAACGTATGAACGGTTACAGGAATTGGGTTTGTCTAGCCTAGTGAAAAGAAAGACCAGAAGTAACATGATAATACTGCTCCAATGTTTGAGGGGCTGCCACAAAGAAGGGGGTCATCCTATTTTCCAAAGCACCAAGGCAAGACAAAAAACAATGGATGGAAATTAATCAAGGAAAGAAGGAACCTAGAACTAAGGAGAAATTTCCTAACAGTGAGGACAATTAAAAAGTGGAACAGCTTGCCTTCAGAAGTTGTGGGTGCTCCATCACTGGAGGATTTTAAGAAGACAACCACTTGGCTGGAATAGTATAGGGCAGGGGTAAGCAACCTTGGCTCTTTTTTTTTAAACAAGTTTTATTGTTTTTTTTTTCATTTTACAGACGAGTGCTTACAAAACAACGTGGTGGCAGGGCAATCAATTATCCACACAACAAAGTCATACCCATAAAAATCAGATTAAATCATTAAAAAAGAAAAAAAAGAAAAAAGAGAGAGAAAAACAGAAAAAACCCCACTCTTTCCCCTCTAATAACATATTATATTCAAATTGATATATTTCAATACAACTAGGTCAATCCTCAATAACCTTTCATCTAAATAGATCCACAAATCCAACTCCTGTATGAAGTTTACTTGTTTCAGTTACTATATTCCATATTTCTAATCTAAGTACATAATTAACACTTCGGGAGTCTCCCCATTACCTTTTTCCTTAACATATTCAATAAACATTTATTAATATCATTTCTTATTTTTCCCTATTCTTCTTCCATTACAAAGTAACCATCAGTTCTAATGTATATATATAAAAAGTATATTAGTTCATATCAGAAAAAAAGAACAAAGAAAAAGAACAAAGAACAAAACAGAGCAAAGTAAAAAAAATACCTTTCTATTTCTATTATACTTTATAATCTAATAATCAATTCCTCAATATCAGTATCACATTTCTTTAACCTCCTCAAAGTTACTATATCCAAAACATATTAATACATAGATAAACACCTTATTATTAAGTTCGGACCCTTAATTAATTTTTATTCAATCTAACATCTTATTTAACTGTCATAAGCCATAAATCGATCCATATCTAATAAGCCTTTTAAAATCATTACATAAAACCTTCAATCACATTCTTAAATCTTATTCTAGCTTTCCTTTTATGCCAAACAGGTTTCCATAACAAGGCCACTATATCAATAAGCAAGTCATTTTTTTTATCTTGTAGTGTCCTTTGAATCAAACAGAGACGTCTTCTTTTCTGTTTTAGGAACCTAACTCCTTTGTAAATAATCCCTTGTTTGACAAAGTCCAATCTCCACGTTTGAAACTGTTGAGTAGCCTGCTCAATTACATCCAGTTTTGTACCTAATAGTTGTTTATCCAAGTTAGCATTGTTCTCAGTTCGTTGGGCTTGTCTGTCCATTTCTATTAATTTTAGGGTTGTAAGTGGTTTAATTACAGTCTTTTTAATTCCTCAGGGAACTCATCAACCTGGGTATAGAGTAAAGTGGAATCTTCTTTACCTTTAGTTAATCCTGCTTCTGTTATTTCTTGACCCATAGAGTACTCAGACAAAGTCTGGGGGTCAGTTTGGAAGTTCAAAGCAGTATTTTTATTTTTTATTTCCATCGTAAATACTTTTATTTGCAAATGTATTTCATCAGTAGCTTCATAAAGTTTTTCCAGTATAAGTTTATAGTCAAGTTGAGCCAAGGGTTGCTCCATTTCAAAGATAATCAAAACAGTCTGTATCATTTAGTAGAGGCTGTGTTCAGAAAACATTTAATCAATGTCCACCCCCACGAGTACAGCTGTTAATTTTCTTTGTATTTTCCCTTTTATGGTAATCTGAAAGTCAAGGTCAGTCCAATCCTCATAAGAGAAAGATGCAATTTTAACTTTTTCCACCAGGTGTCCTCAGTACCATGTAAAATCTTCTCCCAGAAACCAGGAATCTCACAAACAAGATCAGGAAATACAGAAAAAAGAAGCATTCAAACCCAATAGCAGATTCAGTATTGACAAAAATTTCCAAGACCCCAAAGTGAAGGAAAAAAGAGAAAAAAAAATACGAAAAAAATCACTTTAAATTAATTTAGTCCAAGCTTCTTTTCCCCACACTCACAAACGCCGCCTTCTTAGAGTAGGGAAATCATTTCAAAGGTGCTTTTTACAGGCACAAAAAAAAAGAAAAACCAAGAGAGGGAGGAAAAAAAGTCTCACCTGGCTCAACCATACTGGTTCCTGTGCTTAGATGTTCTTCTGACTTCTGGTTGCAGCTGCTAGATGAACTGCCATTTTACTGGCCGTTCTTTCCACTGTCGGCCCAAAGGAGTAATCTTGGTCCCTGGAAAAAGCTGCCACTCTCCCAAGGACAACGGGGACCTCCTCACCGGTAGCTGCCCCCACAGGGCAGCTTTTCGACCCGGTTAAGGGTCTACCGGCAGCAGAGAGTCAGCTGGCAAGGAGAGCCATCTCCTTGCACAGCTGCGAGCGCCGCTATCCGGAACCGGAAGTCTGTCGCAACTTTGGCTCTTTTATGACTCGTGGACTTCAGCTCCCAGAATTCCTGAGCCAGCAATGCTGGCTCAGGAATTCTGGGAATTGAAGTCCACTAGTCATAAAAGAGCCAAGGTTGCCTACCCCTGGTATAGGGTCTCCTGCTTGAGCAGGGGATTGGACTAAAAGACCTTGAAGGTCCCTTCCAATTCTGGTATTCTGTTATTCCCCAATGCTGTTCAAAGTACTTACAAGCTGGACAGGCTTGGTTCATATTCTAGCACTCAACTTAAAGGGTTGGGCATATGCCAGTGATGCTCCAGACTTGCCAGCTTCATCATGCACTCCAAGGATTCCTATATTGATAATAAAGCAACCTTTATCCAATTCTGTGAGAAACGTCTTCTCTATCTTCTCTTTCAGCGCTTAACCTGTCCTTTCCTAATGCAAACTCTGTGAAAGAAAGTTGGTCTCACAAAAAGTAAGATAGAGTATTGTGATAGTGTTTGTCCACAGTTACGTAGAAGGAACAGGACCACATTCCATAAAAGAAATTTTAAGGGAAACTTAAACATTTGAACTTTTGTCATTGTGAAGCACTCCTTCAAAGCATTGCAGAGTCCTATTGGTTCAATGTATTTTACCTTTCCACTGCAATCCAGATGTTTTGGCAAAATATTCAGATATTTTGTGGCTAAATTCTAGTTCACCTAAAGCAGCAGAGCAGTCAAATGTTTGGACAACTATATGGACAAGGTAGTTAAACAAGTATCTCTATGTAGGGAAAAGATAATCATTTCACTTTACACCACTCATGTATATCCATAATTCAGCTTTAATGCTTTAGACCAGGGGTAGGCAACCTCGGCTCTTTTATGACTCATGGACTTCAACTCCCAGAATTCCCGAGTCAGCTATGCTGGCTCAGGAATTCTGGGAGTTGAAGTCCATGAGTCATAAAAGAGCCAAGGCTGCCTACCCCTGACCTAAAGCACTGTTTCTCAACTTTGATAACTTGAAGGTGTGTGGACTTCAACTCCCAGAATTTCCCAGCCAATCTTTCTAAATCAATCAAAACATCTTGAAAATATGTCATAAATTTATTAAGCGTGCAAAGAACTACAGGCAGTCCTGGACTTACAACCACAACTGAGCCCAACATTTCTGTTGCTAAGTGAGACTTTTGTTAAGTGAGTTTTGCCCCATTTTATGACTTTGTTAGCCACAGTTGTTAAGTGGATCACTGCAGTTGTTAAATTAATAACCCGGTTGTTAAATGAATCTGGTTTCCCCATTGATTTGACTGGTCAGAAGGTCGCAAATGGGGATCACATGACCCCAGAATACAGCAACCATCATAAATAGGAGTCAATTGCCAAGTATCCAAATTTTGATCACGTGACCATGGGGAGGCTACAGTGATCGTATGAAAAATGGTCATAATAAGACATTTTTTTCTTTTTCTTTTTTATAAATACTTTTATTGAGTTTTATAAAGGTAATAAGGGGATAGGGTCAAAAAGGGTAAGACAACGGGAAACATACAAAAAGGTTAGACCAGGGAAAGGGATAACACAAAAGTGGGATTAATCCCACAAAATAACATCTCTTCAGCAAGTCTAGTAGTCCGGGTTTACATATTAAATCTTAATAATTGCTCTATTATTAAACAACTTTTCATATAATCACGTAAATAACAAATTAGTCAATAAATCTCATTCATTTCACTACTTAATAATGCTTAATATTAATTAATTATAATCACTTTAAAATAATAATATACTACATATTAATTATAGTTTACTATATTATTTAAGATCACAAGTATACAAAGAGGAAGAAGAAGAAATAAGAACAAGTTCATACAAATAATCATGGAATATAAATACAAATTATCAATTATCTCTTTAAATTTCATAACCTTTTCTCACTCTAGCATGTTTCTAACCAATAATAAAATTTTCCCCATGTTTTAAAGTAAATTGTGTCTTCTTTCTCTTTCATTTCTAAAGTCAGTCTATCCATTTCTGCACATTCGAGTATTTTTGTTATTATAGTCTGGTCAGATGGTAAATTTTCATTTTTCCAAAATTGGGCAAATATTATTCTTGCGGCTGTCAGCACATGCAATATTAAATACTCATTCTCTTTTCCATAATTCAAACCTAATATTCCTAACAAACAGAATTCTGGTTTAAATTCTATCTGTATTTTAATCATCTCTTCTAGCCACATATGGATCTTAAACCAAAACTTTTTAACATTAGAACATATCCACCAGAGATGGTAATAAGTGTCTGGTTGTTGTTTACATTTCCAATGCATATTTGATAATTTTTAAACATTTTCTCTAATCTAACTGGTGTCATGTGCCATCTATAAAACATTTTATATAAGTTTTCCTTATATGCAGCTGCTTTAGTAAATTTAATATTTCGGTCCCATAGGTTTTGCCAATCTTCTAAATCTATAGAATAACCAACATTCTTTGCCCACACTATCATTGTTTCTTTCACTTGTTCTTCTTCTATCTTCCAGTTTAGCAGGAATTTATAAAGTTTCTTAATCAGATTTTCATCTGTTTTCAAAAGTATTTTATCTAGTGATGTCTGTTCTTTGTAAAATCCCATTACTTTTACATCTTTTTCATATCTTGTTTGAATTTGCAAGTATGACCACCATATTAAATCAATGCCAGTTTGTTGAAGTTCTTGCCTATCTTTAAGTTTTCCTTCTTTATCTAAAATGTCTTTATAGGCCACAAGTTTGTCATAGTTAATTAAATTTGGATACGCAAATGCTTCCATTGTGGAAAGCCACTCAGGTATTTTCATATAAATTTTCTTTTTAACTATCTCCCACTCTAAAAGTAATACATTCCTTATGGCATGAGTTTGGAAGTATTTATGTACTTTGTTTTTCTCGTACCAAAGGAAAGCATGCCAACCCAGTTGCAAATCATGTCCCTCTAAGTAGAGAAGTCATTTATTTCTCTGTGTAATCCATTCTTTAAGCCACAACAAAATAGTGGCTTGGTAATAAAGTCTCCAGTCTGGGAGCCCAAAGCCCCCTCTGTGTTTTGATTCTTGTAGCAGTTTAATTTTAATTCTTGCTTTTTTCCCTTGCCATATAAATCTCATTATTGTTGCATTTAAGGCATCAAAAAATTTCTGGCTTAGTTTGACAGGAACCATCTGAAATAAAAATAACAATTTGGGTAGGATATTCATCTTAATAGTCGCTGTCCTCAAGACACCATTGTTCCAGAACAAGGTCTGTGGCCTTTAGGGGTGGCTCCCACTTTTCTCAAGAGGAGGCCTCTGAGCACCAAGACTCTATTTCCTCCTCCAGGTCCTCCAGAGGCAGGAGGTCTCCTGTGGAGGACCATGAGCTGATGGATCAGAGACTGTCCGATGAAGAGGATGTATCTCCAGATCCTCCTCCGTTTGTAGGCCTGTTTAATCCATCCTTATTCAAGACGCTGCTACATAAAGCCAGTGGCACTGCAAATATTGAGAGGCCCCCGATTCCACAGAAAGAAACTTCCACCAATCCCTCAACTAGTAAGGTCACAAACAATGACCCACCTATACCCAACACTTTGTCCCCTGTCCACCTCTCTTCTTTGATTCTGTTCAGAACAACATGGGGGCACCGGGTTCCTTCCTCCCAATGGGGGGGCAGACAAGAAAATGTTCAACATAGATCCAGCACTATCAGAGATAATAGAAGTGCCAACAATAGATGAACCCATTGCAATCCTCTTTTCTCCACCTCCGATAGCCGGGGATGCAGCGGAGGCCCTGAAATCAAAAGGCAAGAAGATGGACCTCATCTTCTGCAGGGCACACCAGGCCTCAGCATGGGCAATCAAGGCAGGCATCACTACGTCCTTTTTCGCCAGGACATCTCTTCTTTGGCTGCGCCAACTCTAGTCGAGTATTCCCCCAGTGGAGGAGAAAATTCACCAGAATTTAAGAAGGTTAGTGGCGGCAGCAGAGCTCATGTCAGATTCCTCCTTACACGCAACCAATTTCTCTGCCAGAGCAATAGTGTACAACACTGGTGCACGCAGATTGCTGTGGCTCAAGCATTGGAGAGCGGACATGAAGCCTAAGTGGCATCTAGCGGTGGCACCCTATAAGGGTGGCCGGCTCTTTGGCAAGGCACTTGACCCTTACCTAATTGAAAATACGGACAAACGCAAGATCCTAGCCCACCTGACAAAGAGGATGGAGAGGAGAGCTCCCTCCTATTCCCACAAACCGGCCTTCCAACCTGATGCAGGCATGGGTCAGGCGACCTTTTCCTGTCCCTATCAGCCCAGACTAGACATCAAGGTAAGAGAAACAATAACAGGGACAGGTTCAGACAACAAGCCCAAGCAAGGCGGCCCTTTCAAGGAGCCGGGGGGCGTCCCTACCACAGATCCAAGTGACGGCCCAGGGGGCCCCCCATTGGTGGCTGGCTAGTCCTTTTTGCCCACAAATGGCAAGCCACCACCACGGACCTCTGGGTCCTAAATACCATCAGATTCGGCCTACCCCTAGAATTCCTCTCAACACCCCTGAACCAGTTCATTCCTTGCCCATTTCCAAAAGATCTGATCAAGAAGAACCTCACCAAGGAGGCCATCCAACACCTCCTGGACATTCAGGCTATAGAACCGGTAGAAAGAGATCAGTGGGGACAAGGATTCTATTCCATCCTATTCATAGTTCCAAAGAATTCAGGGGGGTGGAGAGCAATACTAGACCTAAAGAGTCTAAACAGACACCTGGAGTACAAAAAATTCAAAATGCAAACCCTTCGCTCGATATTAGCAAGCATCAGGAAGGGGGACCTTCTGATGTCCATAGATCTGACAGAGGCCTATCTTCACATTCCCATACTTCCGGATCACTGGAGGTTCCTCAGGTTCTACCACACAGGTCAACACTTCCAATACAGGGCCCTACCTTTTGGACTTTCTTCAGCTCCCAGGGTGTTCACAAAGGTATTGGCAACAATCGCCGCGCACCTGAGGACAATTCCGGTGCACATCCAATGCTAATTGGATGACATTCTCATCCAATCCTCATCGGCCCAGACAGCACAGTCAGACCTGGCACTAACTCTGAAAACTCTTCACGACCACGGGTTCTCAGTAAACTTTCAGAAGAGTCAGACCGTTCCCTCAAACCGTCTTCTTCATCTGGGAGTGGTCATAGACACACAAAAGTGCACGGTCCATCTCTCTTAGGACCGTCAACGCAGCATTCAAACCCTGGTCAGGCTCATCCAAAGGAAACGGTCCTCAATGCTGGCTACACTCTCACAGCTGCTAGGAAAGATGGTGTCATGCCTCTCAATCGTGCCTTGGGCAAGGCTACACTCCAGAGAGCTCCAGTGGTTCTACTTCCGTTTCAAAGATTGGGGATAGGCTCCTCAAACCAAAGAGTGAAGGTGCCACCAAAGGTCCTGAGGTCACTCCAGTGATGGTCCTTCCCAGCGATGGGAAAGGGACACTTGTTCAGGGAAACCAACCGAGTCACCCTTACAACGTATGCCAGCCTATTTGGCTGGGGAGCGCACCTGCAATCACAGCTAGCACAGGGTCAATGGTCAAAGAAAGACCTAAAGCACAACATAAACTGACTAGAACTCAGAGCCATACACCTGGCTCTCCGTCACTTCCACAGCGCAGTGGTGCATCGACACGTGCTCATACTCAGACAACGTGGCGGCCAAAGCGCATGTCAACTGACAAGGAGGCACGCGATCCAGGCCCTCATGAACGAAGCACAAGCAGTGGGAACCTGGGCAGAAAATAACCTAGCCTCCATCAAGGCCGAGCACATCTCAGGAGAAGCCAATCACCAGGCAGACTTCCTGAGCAGGACAACAATAGACCACTCAGAGTGGAGCCTGCACCCTGCTCTCTTCAGAGAGGCAGCAGAGAGATTCGGCCATCCAGTGTTGGATCTGTTTGCCAATCCAAAGAACACTCAGATTCCGAGGTTCTTCTCTCATTTTCTGACACTAGGAGCAGAGAGAGCGGATGCACTTCGAAGCCACTGGCCAAAAGGACTGCTGTATGCATTCCCACCTCTTCCTTTGATACAAGCAACCATCAGGAAGATATTGCAGGAGCAAGTGGAGGTAATACTCATTGCACCGCACTGGCCAATACGGCCGCGGTTTGCCGATCTCGTAAACCTATCTACATCTCCACCATGGAGGATTCCACATGACCAAATTTCCCTCAACCAGGGATCCCTGCTACATCCAGACCCACAGTGGCTCCAATTGACCACCTGGCGCTTGAGCGGAGTCTCCTAAAGAGAGACAACTTCTCACAAAGAGTCATTAAGACTCTCCAGGCCTCTAGAAGGCCTCCAACTAACAGGATCTATGATTCCACTTGGAAAAATTATTGCGGTTGGTGCAACAGGCAACAACTAGATCCATGCAACATCTCTATCCCAGATATCTTAGACTACCTAGCAGAAGGCCTGGATAGGGGGTTAGCACCCAACACAATTCGTAGACAGGTGGCTGCCCTATCAACCATTCTTACCTACGGCAACTCTGAAACTTTAGCCAGACACCCAATGGTGTGATCCTTTGTAAAGGGTGCATCTAACAGTAGGCCACCTGTGGTACACAGATACCCTTCCTGGGATCTACCTAAGGTCCTACAGGCCATAACCTCACCTCCATTTGAGCCTGCCAGGACATGTGACCTACAGTACCTGGCCCTTAAGGTCGCCTTCTTAGTCACTGTTACCTCAGCAAGACGCATCTCAGAACTAGCAGCCCTGTCAGTGATGGAGGACCTTTGTACCTTCCACACAGATAGGGTGGTGTTACGTTTGGACCCCTCCTTCATTCCAAAGGTCAATTCCCTATTCCACAGAGCACAGGAGGTGGTGCTACCAAACCTTTGCCCCAAACCGTCCCATGAACTGGAGCACAAGTGGCACACCTTAGACGTTCGCAGAGTTTTAAAGCAGTACATCAAGCGAATGGCACCCTTCCGTAGATCGGAAGCACTGTTTGTCTCCTTCCACTCACACAAGAGGTCGGAGGGTAACTGCATCCACAATCGGTAGATGGATTAAAAGGTGTATACGGAGGCATACAGGGGACAGTCCTTGACGGTCCCCAGACGAATCACTGCACATTCCACGCACAGTGCTGCAACCTCAGCAGCATGGGCAACTCAGGCTTTGATTGAAGAAATATGTAGAGCAGCGATGTGGACGTCGCCTTCCCCTTTTATAAGACACTGCAAATTAGACAGATTCGCATCTGTGGAGGCCTCCTTTGGCAGGAGAGTACTCCAGTGCATAGTATCAGAGAGTGGGACACAGGCCCAGACGGCATCCCACCCACAAGGACAGTGAGGCTTTGGTATGTCCCATTGGTGGATTCTCCACTCATCACGCTGGAGAAGGGGTGTTGGTCTTACCTGAACGCCTTTTCTCAGCGTGATGATGGAGAATCCACTCCCACCCTTGAGGCCAGTCAGGTACTGTGAGGGGAGAGGATGGAGTCAACTCAAGAAAACATAGCCAACTAGCTTTCACCTCGTCGAGACTGGGGCAGGGAGGTCCCAGGAGGAGAGGCGAAGCAAAATTGGATGACTAGTCTGTGGGCAGAAGACGAAGTTAACCCATTGGTGGATTCTCCATCGTCACGCTGAGAAAAGGCGTTCAGGTAAGACCAACGCCGCATCTAAGAAGCACTTACCAAGATGACCTCCCTAATTCTGAAGTGCAAAATGAGGTGTCAACTTTATCTGCAAAGAAGAGTGAAAATTGCTCACAGCAAGCCTCCAAATGTCCTGGATTCCCTTGATGGAGAAGAAGCCAAACAGATGGAAAAGCATCAGTGTACAGATGTACTGGAGGCTGAGAACTCTGCTCTCTTCATAGCTCTTATTGCTGTGGAATAGCATTGGAAAAGGGCCTGGAAAAGGGTCCAATTCTTCTCTTTCCAGATAATAATCAGTTGAGGGGCATGTAGGATAACTTGGTAGTGCTTGCAATGTTGACTTTGTACGACTGTTGCACTAGCTAATTGGCTTTAATTTGCCTTTTTTTCTCTCTTTTAAATGTATTGTTAATAATGGATAATATGAGAAATATGGATTGTGGAATGAATGGGGTTGAATGGATGAATGAATGTACAATTTGGATGAATGGAAGGGCCGACCTGTCTGCACCTACGGAAGCTAGAGAAGTGGAGGAGCTTTACTCTGAGGGACCAGAGGGCCAGTGTATACCGGTCTTATGGGGAAGAGGCAGATATGATGGGAGGCCGGGGGTTGGCCGCTCTTGGGGAACAAGGCCTCGCTGCTTGAAAGTGATTTCTTGTTCCGGCCCCCTGAACCTCCCCCGGGGTACTGTTAATGAGCGAAATTCGGACCCTGGACTCAGGCTGCTGCTGCTTAATGCCAGGTCGGTGGTAAATAAGGCTCTCCTCATCCGGGACTTAATTCTGGATGAAGAGGCCGACCTGGCATGTGTGACTGAGACCTGGCTGACCCCAGAGGGAGGAGTTCCCCTCTCTGAGATGTGTCCAGCTGGGTTTCAGGTATGGCATCAGCCGCGACCCCAGGGAAGGAGGGGAGGAGTGGCAATTATAGCTAAGGAGTCACTCGGACTGCGCAGACTCGCTGCTTCTGAGATATCAGGTTGTGAGTCCCTCCTTATGAGGTTGGACCTAGGTGTACAGGTGGGCTTGTTGCTTACGTACCTGCCTCCCAGCTGTGTTTCAACAGCCCTGCCCACGTTACTCGAAGTAGCCGGGTTGGCAGTTGAGTTCCCCAGACTTATAGTCTTGGGGGACTTCAATGTGCCGTCACTCGGTGAATCCTCTGGGTTAGCGCGGGAGTTCATGGCTACCATGGCAACCATGGACCTGACACAAGTAATCGAGGGCCCAACCCATGAGGGGGACACACACCTGACCTGGTTTTCCTCTCGGAGCAGTTGAGATATGATCTGGGATTAAGGGGCTTAGAAGTGTTGCCTATGTCATGGAGAGATCATTTTCTGCTGCGGCTTGAGTTTATGACACCTCTCCTCTCCCGCAGGGAGGTGGAACCGATTAAATGGTTCTGCCCCAGACACCTGATGGACCCTATGGGTTTTCAAAGGGCGCTTGGGGAATTGCCGGATTCGCTCATATACAGTTTGGCGGAGTCCCTACTGACGGCCTGGAATATGGCCGCTACGGGGGCTCTAGACCAGATTGCACCATTGCGACCTCTCTGTGGTAGCAGACCGAGGAGATCTCCTTGGTTTACCGAGGAACTCAGGGGGATGAAGCGCCAGAAGAGACGTCTAGAGAAGCAATGGAGGGTAAGCAGATCCGAATCTGATCGAACCAAATTGAGAGCTTATATTAAGACCTATTTGGAAGCGATCACTGCGGCAAGATCTCAGTATCTTTCCACATTGATCGCGTCTGTGGATTTGTACCGACAGGCTTGGGGGGTATGAACTGTGTTCTACTCCCAGGCCGAGGAATGTGCTTCCATCCTTGATTGTGCGTTTGAATGTTGTATGTATGGATCTTTGGTTTGGCTGTTGTCATTGTTATTAAAAAAAAATTATATGTACCTATATTGTTGTTGTGAGCTGCCCCGAGTCTCGGGAGAGGGGCGGCATACAAATTTGATAAATAAATAATAAATAAATAAATTAGCCATAAGCTTAACCTTCAAAAAGAATGTAAAAAGCCTTTTTTTAGAAACTAGGACTAGCTGAAGTGCTTGATACACTGTAGATAAAACAGTTTCATTTTCAGCTAACGAACAAAGCAAGTATTTGAGCCCAGTGTTGTGTGTGTTTCTTATCTATACCCAATCTGACATTTTTCCCTTGCAAAAGTTTCTTTTACTTTTATTCAAAACACAATGTTCTTTTCTATGGTTATGCTGACATATTATGGATAGCAATAGCACTTAGACTTATATATCACTTCACCATGTTTTACAGCCCTCTCTAAGTGGTTTACAGAGTCAGCATAATGCCCCCAATAATTTGGGTCCTCATTTTACGGACCTCAGAAGGATGGAAGGCTGAGTCAACCTTGAGCTGGTGAGAATTGATCTGCTGAACTGTTGGTAATCAGCAGTCAGCAGAATTAGCCTGAAATATTGCATTCTAACCACTGTGTCACCACAGCTTCTATGCTTCATCCTTATGATGTAACTCAGCGGTTCTCAACCTTTTCCGGGGCTCGACCCCGGCCCGCGCTGCGCATGCACGGCGCGACAGGGCGCATCGCACATGCGCGGCGCGACGGCCCGCATTGCGCATGCACGGCGCGACGGCCCACATCGCGCATGCGTGGCACGACTGCCCGCATCGCGCATGCGCAGCGCGACGGCCCGCATCGCGCATGCGCGACGGCCCGCATCGCAAAGGGAAAAAATGGCCGACAAAAAAAAATGGCCGACCCAAAAAAAAATGGCCAACCAAAAAAAAAATATATAGCGAACTGCGGTGTTTGGCGACCCCCGTGAAATGGTCATTCGACCCCAAATGGGGTCACGACCCACATGTTGAGAACTGCTGATGTAACTGGACAGATAATTTTTCTTAAACCAATCAACTTTTACTTTGAAGTTTCTTTGATGTGCAAAATATAAAAGTGAATGTAAGCTTTTATTCAAGGTTCTCTCTCTTATAAAAAGGGATTCCTTTTTATCTTGGAACATATGTTCCTTGAAGATGAAACTTATGGCCAATATCTTTAAAAGACAAAGAAACAGAAAAATAAGTCAAATTAAAATACAAGAAACCCCATTATAGTTAGCCAGTGCAACAGTACTACAACCCAAATTACAAGTATTATAAAGTCCATCCTATGTGACCCTCACAATGGAATACTTAATTTTAGGAACAGTTCTGAAGGCATATGGAGATTTATAGGTTCATAGCTCCCTTCCCACATATACCTTTGACCATTATGCTAATCTATAATCCAATTTACTTACTTTTTTATCTGTTTGCTCATTTATGAAGATACACAAACAGCAATTGGAATAAAAAAACCACTGTTTTTAATCTTGAAGTTTTGGGTTTTACTTCATTCCCAACTTGGGAACTGGATGTTAGCATGAAGTATGAAAAAGAGAAGCACAAGTTGTTTGTGGTTCTTGGTTTATCTTTGGTTTGTCCTTATGCCACTGACCAGACCTTGAAGGAACACAAGTAAACAGCAGCCTTAACAAATGGGAAGAAAACAAAACTGAATTGTTTCCTTGTCAGACAGCTAATTTTACCTTGTTTCTGTTAAACAATTTCAGTATGATGCCTGAATATGGGCAATGCATAAGATTAGTCCTCTTCAGAAAAACTCTGCACCATTTTGGATTCAGAGGCAAAAAGGTACTTCAGAAGCCACCAGGTACTCACATCTTGCATTTCAATTCCTTGAGCAGCTGCCTCTTTCTGGATTCACAGCTGCAGCACAACAAGGAGAGAAGATGCATTCACAACATTCACAGCTTCTGGAGGCAAGTTGTTCCACTGATTAATTGTTCTAACTGTCAGGAAGTTTCTCCTTAGTTCTAGGTTGCTTCTCTCTTTGATTAGTTTCCACCCATTGCTTTCAGATGCTTTGGAAAATAGCTTGACTCCCTCTTCTTTGTGGCAGCCCCTGAGATATTGGAACACTGCTATCATGTCCTTCTCTTCATTAGACTAAACATACCCAATTCCAGCAATCGTTCCTTGTAAGTTTTAGCTTCCAGTCTCCTAATAATCTTTGTTGCTCTTCTCTGTACTCTTTCTAGAGTCTCAACATCTTTTTTACATCGTGGTGATCAAAACTGGATGCAGTATTCCAAGTGTGGCCTTACCAAGGCATTGTAAAGTGGTATTAATACTTCACGTGATCTTGATTCTATCCCTCTGTTAATGCAGCCCAGCACTGTGTTGGCCTTTTTGGCGGCTGCAGCACACTGCTGGCTCATATTTAAGTGATTGTCCACTAGGACTCCGAGGTAGAACCTTATTTTTTTCACCATTGAATTTCATTTTGTTAGATAGTGCCCAATGTTCAAGTCTGTCAGGATTCTTCTGTATCTTAAGCCTGTCTTCTGGAGTGTTGGCTTCCAGCTTAGCATCATGTGCAAATTTGATGAGTTCCCTATCTATCCCCTCATCCAAATCATTGATGAAGATGTTGAAGAGCACTGAGCCCAGAACAGAGCCTTGGGGCACCCCACTACTAACTTCCCTCTATGCAGATGCAGTTCCATTGAGGACTATACGCAAAGTATGACAGGTCAGCCAGCTATGAATCCATCTGGTGGTGATCTGGTGGTGATGCATTTGAATTCAGGCAAGCATATATGGTCCAAATATGTGGTCCATGATTTCCTAAAATAGGGGGCATCGAAGCAAGTTGTGTTCTCTTTCCAGCTCTGAGGAGATGCCCCTTTGTTTCTGTCTTCAGCATCAATTAGGCTGGAGTGAGGGCTGCAGGATTGTTCCTCGTCCTTTTCCCAACAGCCATATCTCTGCAGACATAGCATTCCCTTTTTGTTTGCCTTCAGTTCTTCAGACACCAGAGCTGGAGATGCCAAGTCCAGGCCTTGATTGCATTTAGACAACAGTCCAAACATGTCACATGTACCTAATGTCTTGTGTTCATCTCCCATCTCAAATAAAATCTCCAGAATGATGGAAATTGGCTGCACCACTTCACTTTCTTTTTGATTGTATGCCTCATGTGACGTGGGCTCCAGCGTTCTCTGGGATTTGTTGCTCTGCAGATGCTACTCTGCCTCCCACCTTCCTTTCATGCCTTCTGGTTGCCTCAGATTTGTTCATCATTCCAGGGTGTCATGACCCACAAATTGAGAAAAATACAGAGACATTATGTACTTGTGTTTGAACTTCTCATTATATTTATCTCAGTGTAATTGCCAAACCATCTGAGCTTCATGTTTGAACAAATTCCCTAAAGGACAATTTATATTATCTTTAAGCTTTTTGATGGTTGCCCTTGTAAGCCCATCTCAACATTCAGGGTAATCCTCTACTTTTATTTTTACATTTTCTTCTTCAGCACATGATGAATGGTGTGTTCATCCCATACCTATTTTAGTGTCTTGCCTACAAAGTTTCCCACATGAACATTATATCAAGGAGTAAATTTGTAAAAGCTGTAATTTCTTTATAAAAGGTTTACTAGCTTATTTTACATAAAAGACAGATTGGAAACTATTATTCCCAGTTATTTGGGGCTTGTCTGTCTTTCATAAAAAAAGGAAACATAAATACAAAAATCATATTTTGGAGAATGAAAAATTAATAACTTCCAAAAAGCTTGCCTTCGGTGCTGTTGCAAATTATTGCTTTGTAATGGCCTATTCCTCTGAGGATAATAAACTTCGTTAACTAGATTGCTGTGGGTTGGGAGAATTGAAAAGAGAAAACAGGCGTATGAGTGACAAACTTCCAGTATGCATTGACAGAAGGGAGGATGATTTTCTCTTCTTGAGTAGTATCACTTTGATAATCCATGGAGAATTTGTGAGCATCATTTTGGGGAGCGTGAACTTTGGTGATTCCATCCAACTACTCTATTATCACTGCAAAAACTACGGTTCTTGATCAGATCGCTCAAGGTTGCCAGAGAAAATTCACAAGGTGAATTTATTTATTTTTACCTTAAGAAGACCGCTGTTAATCTAGAAATACCTTTAACGAATGTCAGGAAAAACAGTTGTAGCATCTTAAAAGATTAATAGTAGTGCAGCATAAGCTTGTGTTAATTACATTCCTGTTTCTTCGATAAAATGGGCTCCAATATATGAAAGCTGATACCATTATAGAAAGGTATATATCTTTAAAAGGGATTGTTGTAATATTCCTATCGGAAGATTTACAGGAATCATAAAACATGAATCTGATCAAATCAGATTTTATGTTGTCGTACTTTTCATTTAATGAAGGTCAAAAAAATAAAGTGGAAAAAGTTAAGAATCTTCTTGAAACATAACCACATTAAACACTGTTATAATTACTTTATTTAAGTGTGTAATAAAACTAAGTAGAAAGCAAACTTTCATTGATGGTACATAAAGGTATTTCTAAATTAGCCTTTCACCTCTTGGTTCAGCAATTAAATGTGGACGTTTATAGACAGTTATTAACCAATCCCCTACTTCCAATTGATCTCCAAGTGATCTTATGATTCTGATCATACTTACTGTTGCCATGCAGATAATCAGGAAGTATTTATAAAATCACATTTGATTAATAGTATATGATGAAACATATGTGGGTTTTGAGATGGATTTGATATTCATTATAGTGGAGTTTTCTGCTTTGTCGGTCATACTTCCTCCCCAGTGATTACGCGACTTCCAAAATTCACTGTCATTTTCACACTGTCTCTGTACTTGAAAAATTAGATATTTTTTCCTTTTTTGACTGTTGTGCTTGTGGAGTGCTTGTGCCTCCCCTTCATTTCTCCAAAATCCTGTCACAGAAGTGAACTCTTGTGCAGATATGCCCCCTTACTGCTACAGTGGATATTATGTGCAATGATTAGTTATGTCGGTGAATGAACATCCTGTTTTTATCACAGTGTGCATCCCATTTAGAATAATCTATGCTGTGAAAAATATTTGTAATTATGTGCTTTTCAGTTCTGCTAGATACAGCTGTCTTGCACCAGAATTTACTATTCAGCTATTGAGAATATAAAGATGACAGGACAGGACATCACAAAAGATCCAGCAAACATTTAAACCCTTGAGATGTTACAACTTGGAGAATTAGAATGAAATGGCTTCCATTGTGTTAATTAGGAGGGTGTACTGTGAGAATGTGAAATACTCATACCACTACAGCAAGCACTGTCAAGGTCCAATAGTATAACAGTTTAAAGATTTTCACTGCTTTGAGTTCAGAGAGGATATTATTTCTATAGTGTGACAATAAATTGCCTAGATTTAGCCCTTAGTGTAAAATGGGGACATCTGTTAAAGTGCTGTTCCTTTTGACAAATATATTAAATCAACCTGTAGAATAAATAGTGTCTTACATAGCTGCAAGTGGGAATATGATATCTCTGCAAGATGTCATAGCAACACGAGTTACTTAGCTGAGAAACCGCATCTGAATTGAAAGCTTGGGGAAGAAATGGGTAGGTAATCAACAGGGGACTAAGAAAGCCAATCACATGCTGTATTCAAAGTCCAAATTCTCCAGGTGGGATTGAAGAAATGTAGCAGTTGTTGAATGATAAGCTATCTTGCCTCCAGGTCTTTTCTGTTCTCTAGTATAAATCTACCATGGATTGACTCAAAAATTAATTCAAGAAGATGAAATTCTTGTAAAAGGAAAAAAAATCCATTGTTATCCTTTTACTTCCTCCATGCAACATACTCTTAATCTTTCAGAAGAAGAAATTCTATTAACCCAAAAGTATTTATGGATTGCAAAAGGATGAGGGGAAAAAAGACAATGTCCCCTATGTATTTTCAGGGTTAGCAGAACAAAATTTCTGCTACAAAGCTATGTTTTGAAACATAATGTTATGGTATTTATTATTTTGATTTAATCTAATATGTGCTTTGCCAGTTAAAAACCACCACCTGTAGACTGTGAATGATCACCTAACTTTTCAGAGAGGGTGAATTCTCCATTTTTGAAACCTTTATTGAAACTCAGAAAATATCCAATGGTATCCTTTTCTTAGAGCAGCGGTTCTCAACCTTTTCCGGGGCTCGACCCCGGCCCGCATCGCGCAAAAAAAAATGGTGGGCCTGCACCGCGCATACATGGTGCGATGGGGCACATAGCGCATGCATGGCGCGACGGCCCGCATCGCGATAGGAAAAAAATGGCCGACCAAAAAAAAATGGCAGACCCCAAAAAAATGGCAGGCCTGCACCGCGCATGCGTGGCGTGACGGGGTGCATCGCGCATCTGTGGCGTGACGGTCCGCATCGCGATAGGGGAAAAAATGGCTGACCCCCCCAAAAAATGGCTGATCAAAAAAAAATGGCGGGCCCGCACCGCGCATTCGCGGTGCGATGGGGCGCATAGCGCATGCACGGCGCAACGGCCCGCATCGCGATAGGGAAAAAAATGGCCGACCCAAAAAAAATGGCTGACCCAAAAAAATGGCAGGCCCGCACCGCGCATGCACGACGCGATGGGGCGCATAGCGCATGCACGGCGTGACGGCCCGCATCGCAATAGGAAAAAAAATGGCCGACCCCCAAAAAAATGGCCGACCCAAAAAAAATGGCTGACCCAAAAAAAATATGGCAGGCCCGCACCGCGCATGCGCGGCGCGACGGGGCGCATCGCGATAGAAAAATAATGGCCGGCCAAAAAAAAATGGCGGACTGCGGTGCTTGGTGACCCCCGTGAAATGGTCGTTCGACCCCAAATGGGGTTGCGACCCACAGGTTGAGAACCGCTGTCTTAGAAGAAGGCAACTTTTAGATTTAGTGTCATAATATTGGATTATAGCAAGCCACCTCAACCACTACACCAAACTGGCTTTCAGGTAATATTAAGGGCTTCATAATGTCATAACTTTATAAACAGGCCAGAAGGAAGTAAAAGAAGTTAATTCTTTAATCTTAAAATCTTTACATAGGATGACATAGTATATTGAGGCATAGCTTTTAGTAAAAATCATACAACATAACTGTAGCTGTACCAAACAGGTGAACGTTCTTTGAATAAGAGTAACTTCTGCTCTGCTTCTGCTCTATTTTTGCACAAAAATACTATATGAAATGCCATCTTTTTCAGGAGATTCCTCAAAACTTTTGCCAGCATTTATGCAACATTTTCTTCTTTTTTGTTTCTTTATTGCCAAATGATATGCTTCATTATTAGTGCTGCGGTAAAAGTACTTTCCTTTTTTCCATTCAGATTCAATTTTAGGGGAAAGCATTTTTTTCCCCAAAGGAAAACGACATTTTGCTGAATTATACCGGGTCAGAGTGTGACATTCTTGCTTGTCCTTTAATTAAAAGATGGTGAAGGATGTGTGCACATTGGCTCAGCTTCCGTGGTACTTTTACAGGTAGTCTTCGACTTACGACTTACGGTCACAATTGAGCCCATTTGTTAAGTGAGTTCTGCCCCATTTTACGACCTTTCTTACCACAGTTGCTAAGTGAATCATTGCAGATGTTAAGTTAGTAACATTGATAAGTGTATCTGGTTTTCCCATTGACTTTGCTGGTCAGATGGTCACAAAAGCTGATCACATGACTCCGGGACACTGAGACTGTCATAAATATGAGTCAGTTGCCAAGCATCTGAATTTTGATCACATGACCCTGGGAACGCTGGAACGTTCAGAAGTGTGAAAAGCAGTCGTAAGTCACTTTTTTCAGTGCTGTTGTAACTTTGAACAGTCACTAAATGAACTGTTTTAAGTTGAGGACTATTTGCACTTCTGCAACCTGCATCTTAGCTTTCCAAGTCTCAATTGAATCCCAGAGGAAGCCATCATAAGGCATTTTCAAGTCAGGAAATGCAAAGGCAGCCAAGGAGACTGCAGAAAAATGGAGAGACAAGATTAAACATAACTGTGATCCAACAACAACTGCAAAAATACCATCTTAAGCACTCCAGGCTTGGGTTAGACAAACGGAAACCTTTTATTCATAAGATCGAAATGGAGGGCAAAGTTTGGTTTGGCATTATTAGTCTCGACTTCTTTAAAAGAAATAAAATCCTTCCTTCTCCAGCATGGTGGATGTAGAAGCCACATGATTGGGTTATTTCAGCCTTCCTTCTCAGAGAGACTAAGTCAGAGCTTTAGTCACGCCTCCCTTTGGGTGTGTTTTCCCAGTTTTGACTTAGTCTTAGGCTCAGCAGAACGCAGGTTGTATTGGCTCCATAGTTTTTTCTATTAAATCAGACTAATTGGTTGTTTTTTTCTAAATTTTCTAATTTTCTAAAATTGAGAGGTTTACGGTTTTGGCTATCAGCTGAGGACTCTGTCCTTCCTTTGAGGATAGGAGTCCTGTAGGCTCGGAAAGGGCTCTGCTTCCCCTCCCCCCTTTCTTTTTCTCGGCCTTCGGGCTGCTTCAGGCCTCTTCAGGCTGGATCCTCGGATACTTCTCTTACCCGATCCGAGCGGCTAACCGCTGCCGTGGTTCTCTGCCGCCTGTTTTTTTGCCAGTTCTTTCCCTCAGAGGCTTCTCTCGGCAGCATGAGGCTCCAAGTGACGGTTTTTCCTTCTGGATTTCGGCGACGCTCATCCGAACTGCACGTCTCTCGCCGTGGGGGGGGGGAAGTGGGTGGCTCTGGCTCCAGTCCCAAGCCCGTCCCGAAATTCATTCTCCTTCTCCCCTTTGCCGTTTCTTCGTCGTTGTGGGGAGATACGAGAGTTGCGGCCGCCATTTTGACCGTGTGGTCGCCAGACGGTTGCCATTTTGAGAGGCCCATAGGCAGACGCCATTTTGGGTCCTAAAGTGTCTAAGGCCTACCAGGCCGATCAATCTCTTGCTGTTTGCCTTGACTTGTGCTGACAAGTC
Organism: Bothrops alternatus; assembly: GCA_034064705.1. Taxonomy (NCBI): domain Eukaryota; kingdom Metazoa; phylum Chordata; class Lepidosauria; order Squamata; family Viperidae; genus Bothrops; species Bothrops alternatus. The sequence continues at coordinate 40,605,283 of JARGCV010000007.1, read as the reverse complement.
CAAGCAGGGGGACCTTTTCTGTATTCGCAGTTAAAACTGTTTGAGGGGCATAGGCGGACGTCTCTTGGCCTCTACAGTTATTTCAGGCCGGCTAGGCCGGATTCTTGTTGTTTGGCTAGGCCCTTGCTGACAGGGCAAGTCGGATTTACCCATATAGAGGAGGTGGTATATTGAAAAGAATACAATAATGTTAGTTAAGGAACAATAGTTTGTGGATTGGTATTGGATACAGGTCTCCAGGCCCGTGATTGGAGTGGGGAGTTTCTTTGACCACCTGTTTCTGTTAGCTGTGGCCTTTAGCCACTGGGCCTATTCAGACAGGATTAGACTGCTGTTTGACTGTACCTGCCATTGCCAAGGCTCAGTGTGAGGATTGGTTGCGCTCCATCTCTGACCTTGATCTGCGTGCTTGGATTTCCCCCACCTCTAGATAACCTTGGACGGCTCTTTCTAGATTGTAATGGCAGACAGCTGTTCGCCTTCGGCATCTCAAGTCTCTGGTGCACCCCCTGCGCAGCCAAAGCGCAGATCTACTGAATTGGAAGCAGGGGGGAAGAAAAAGGCCAAAACCAAGCATTTGACTACTAAGGAGACTTCTAAAACAGCTGAGCGAGAGGCCTTGAGGAGACATCAGGCACTGAGATGGAATTCTCCAAGGCACAGCGGCTCCTATCCAGTGGGGCTGAAATGGTTCCCCCTACCCCACTGGATGCTTCCATCCTGGAGCCTCCCTTAGCACCTGTGCAAGATGCCTCTTGGATTAGTTCTCCTCTGGGGGTAACCGAACAGGTAGGCCCTTCCCACTCCTCATCCTCTTCCATCCATCAGAGTCTTGAGGTTGCTCATGTTCCAACGGTGGTTGGGACTGATCCCAGGGTCCAGGGGAACATGTGGTCTCAGAGCCAATTTCAGGCATTCATGCACCATGCCTTTGTGCAATTCATGTCCTCCTCTAGGAGCTCCCAAGCCCATTCTCAACAACTGCCTCCTCCTCTCAGTTCTCCTCCTCAGCTGGGAGGTGCAGGTTCAGATATCTCTGAATCCTCCTCTCAATTGGGGGAGGAGGAGTCAGTGGACATGGCCATAGCTGACACGCCCATGTCAGAGGATGAGGAGGCAGCACCAGAACAGGCCTCCACTTCGGGTCTATTTGACCCCTCCTTATTCAAATCCCTTCTTCTAAAGGCCTGCACTACTACCAACCTGACCTCAGTTCAGGAGGAGAGGCCTTCTAGCTCCGCCACACAGGAGGCTAACCCTAAAATCCATTCTGGCCGGCATCAGGAAGGGAGATTTTCTCTCCCCAATAGATCTCACGGAGGCTTACCTCCATATCCCAATTTCCCAGGAGCATCGCAGGTTCCTGCGCTTCTGTTACGCACACCGGCATTATCAATACAGGGCTCTTCTGTTTGGCCTGTCTTCGGCCCCAAGGGTTTTCACCAAGGTCCTGGCAGTGTTGGCGGCTCACCTGCGGATGAAGCCGGTGCACGTACAGTGCTACCTGGATGACATCCTGGTCCAGTCCCGGTCCCCCCAACTAGCGAGGTCAGACCTGGCTACCACCATTCAAGTTCTACAGGATCACGGCTTCTCTGTGAATTTCAAAAAGAGCCACATAGTCCCCACAAGGACTTAGGAGCCCTGATAGACTCCGACCTTCATAGGGTCTACCTCTCCCTGGAGCGCCGGGTCAGCATCCGGAAATTAGTATCCCAGATTCGGGGGGCAAGGGCGGTTCCTCTGGTCCAACTGTCACAGCTCCTGGGAAAGATGGTATCTTGCATGGGAATAGTCCCTTGGGCAAGACTGCACTCGAGGAACCTCCAGTGGTTCCTTCTCCCATTCCAGAAACGGAACCAGGAGGGTCCAGGTCCCACCCCACATTCTCTCATCTCTCCAGTGGTGGACTTCCGCAGCAATGTCCAAGGGTACCATCTTCAAGGAGCCCTCCAGACTCGTCCTGACCACGGATGCCAGTCTGTTCGGCTGGGGGGCCCACCTCCAGAACCAATTGGCACAGGGGCGATGGTCCAGGGTGGACCTCAAACAAAACATAAACTGGCTGGAACTCAGGGTGATTCATTTGGCTCTTCTTCATTTCTCCTCCCTAGTGTCAGGGAAACATGTGTTGATCCTGACGGACAATGTGGCAGCCAAGGCTCATGTCAACAAACAGGGAGGGACACATTCCTGGGCTCTCCTGCAGGAGGCCATGGAACCAGGTTTGTGGGCAGAGGCCAACTTGGGCTCAATCAGAGCAGAGCACATTTCGGGAGAGGCAAACCGACAGGTGGACTCCCTGAGCAGGTCGACCGTAGACCACTTGGAGTGGCACCTGGATCCGAGGCTGTTCGAGATGATCGTGAGCAGGTTTGGCAGGCCATGCCTGGATCTGTTTTCCTCCCCGTCCAACACCCAGCTTCCAAGATTCTTCTCCAGATTCCCCACAAGGGGGGCCGAGGGGACGGATGCTCTCCGGTGCACGTGGCCGGAGGGTCTGCTCTATGCTTTCCCTCCTCTTCCGCTGTTGTAGGCCACCATTCGCAGGCTGATCCTGGAGCAGGCGGAGGTAATATTGGTTGCTCCATATTGGCCGTGACGACCGTGGTTTGCAGACCTAGTGGATCTGTCCCTGTCTCCTCCATGGAGGCTTCCTCTGGACCGAGTAGCTCTCAGCCAGGGGGAGCTCCATCATCCAGACCCCCAGTGGCTCCAATTAGCCGCTTGGCACTTGAGCGGGAGGGTCTAGCTAGTCAGGCCTATTCCTCGGGGGTGATCTCTATGATCCAGGCATCCAGACGCCCTTCGACGAACCGGATCTATGACGTCATGTGGAGAAACTTCTGCCAGTGGTGCGTCTCACACAAATTGGACCCCCTTGCGGTTACAGTCCCTAATATTTTAGACTATCTACTGGAGGGCATTTCTAAGGGCTTGTCTACTAACACCATTCGTAGGCAGGTTGCGGCCTTGTCCACGGTTCTTACCTGTGACAATGTGGGTTCGCTCTCACACCATCCAGCTATCTCCGCCTTTCTCAAAGGGGCAGCCAATTCTGGTCCTCCCACAGTACACAGATACCCATCTTGGGACTTACCTACTGTGTTGCAGGCCCTAACCACCTCTCCTTTCGAACCTCTCAAGTCGTGCTCTCTGCATTTTCTCTCCTTGAAGGTTGCATTTTTAGTTGCAATTACTTCGGCCAGGAGGATTTCGGAATTGGCCGCCCTCTCAGTCAGAGAGGATCTCTGTATCTTCCATGAGGACAGGGTGGTCCTTAGATTAGACCCCTCCTTTATTCCCAAGGTGAACACCGGGTTTCACAGGTCTTTGGACCTAATTTTGCCTAGTTTCTGCCCAAATCCTTCCCACCATCTGGAACGTCAGTGGCACAAGCTAGACATATGCAGGGCTCTGCGTATTTACATCAAGCGTACTTCGACCTTTCACAAGTCGGAGGCCTTGTGTCCTTTCAGCCCTCTGCCATGAGTAGGAAGGTCTCTTCTTCTACCATTGGCAGATGGATCAGGTCTTGCATTGCTAGGGCCTACACATCCCAGTCACTTCCGGTCCTGGCTCGTATCACGGCTCACTCCACGTGCAGCGCAGCAACCTCTGCGGCCTGGTCTACCCAGGCCACTGTGGAGGAGGTTTGCAGGGCGGCTTCTTGGTCATCTCCATCATCTTTCATTACGCACTATAAGATCGATAGGTTTGCCGCGGCAGATGCCACATTTGGCAGACGGGTTCTTCAACAGGTTGTTTCCTCTAGGGAGATACCAGCCTAGACCTTCCCTCCCTTAGGGACATGGGGGGCTTTGGTATGTCCCAATCATGTGGATTCTACATCCACCATGCTGGAGAAGGGGCGTTGTCTTACCTGAACGCCTTTTCTCAGCATGGTGGTGTAGAATCCACGCCCTCCCTTGGATAGAGGTCTAGGCTTGCGTATTGTCATTTTTTTGTGTTTTTTGGAGTCATTGCGTCAGACTTTGTCAGGATCCTTCGCCTCGTCAAAACTGGGAAGACACACCCAAAGGGAGGCGTGACTAAAGCTCTGACTTAATTTCTCTGAGCAGGAAGGCTGAAATAACCCAATCATGTGGATTCTACACCACCATGCTGAGAAAAGGTGTTCAGGTAAGACAACGCCCCTTCTCTGCCTAGCAGTCCAATTCAGTATCACTGCCCTTTCAAAATTATTTTCATAAGACTTACCAGAGTTGTTCTTCCAGCTTGTATGTTTTCTAAGAAAGTCACAGAAGGTTTTGATTTTTCTGCAGGAGAAATAAATATCCTATTTGTTATTGAAGGACATAGCAACCCCAAGCAGTGATCTCCAGAATATAAGACTGTGAGGCATTTAGCAGAAACTTTTTGGAAGTGCCAATTATATAGCTGTCTCGGACTGAGTTTTTGTACGCTTGGATTTGAAGTCCAGAATGGAAGGGACATGTATCATCTAGAGATGCAGTTAGGAAGAGCATCAGCAATGCAAAAAATATTTTAGTCACTCAAACGGCTGCTTGTCACATAAAAACGAACACAGCTTACTTTTATACACCATCCATCAAAAGTAGGATTGTGTGATGCTTTCTGGTAAAAAAAAGTCAAACGGGAATTAATACTTTAAAGAGTTCAGGGCCATGTCTCTCCTGGAGGCAGGTGATGTGCAGAGATGGCAATAATTGAAATGGAGGAAGGATGGAATTTAGACAGCAGTCCGGATGATAATATGTGCTCAGCAGAGAGTTATAATGAGTGTGGAGTGGTAGCAGAAAGTGTCAGCTGGGTTTTTATTTCATGATAATGAGCTGTGATTTGAGGCAACTTCCTTCTCAGTCTCAGGCCAGTATATAAGGTACCCAGGACACTTCCAAATAGTATGGCTACAACTCTTACCCTAAATTTTAGATGTCCCAAACTATAGTGGATCCTGCCAGCATCAGCACCTTTAAATAAAAGTTACCTTGAGGTAAGATGGGCGACCTATAAATTTTATAAATAAATAAATAGAAAAGATATTTTCTTTTTAAAAGAACATAGCTGTATATTGCTGAGATGAGTACATTTGACTGCTCTGTACTAATTCTGTGTGTTTTAGTAAACATTTCTAGCTTTTAAAAACTGAATCCTTTCTATGCTATGAAAGCATGATAATAAAAGACTAATAAAACCAATAACTACTAGCAATAAAAAAGATCTCTCTCCTCTCTACACCATCAAAGGAAGGCTTGTGATCATAAATTGGTCTCTTTTTAGAGATGGCTGGGAAGGGAGAACTTAAAGTGGCAATCAGATATAAGGCCACTCCAGGCAAGGTTAAATTTGTATTATCTAAAAACAGTCCTCAGAAAAAAGCTAGTAAGAAAGCTTCATGATCTTAGGAGGTCATAGATGTTTTTTCAAGTAATTTGGTCCTATCTGAAATGTTAAAGAGTAAAACAAGGAGACAGAATTGGGCTTAGAAAACTATGATAAACAGTGCAGGGCAGGCAGTGGCGCGCTGTCCTCACTGCACGGAGAGGCTGGGCTGGGTGAGGCAAACTGGCGAGAAGCTGAACCTGCCTGGGCGTGCGCAGAGGTGGCAGCGAGCACATGGCACCTGCATCCCGGGTGACTGTTTTGCCCCACAGGCTGAACGCGTTCTGAGCGCTTCCCTTTCACCTGGGACTCCAGGCACTCACTGCCGCCTCTGTGCGCACCCAGGTAGGTTCGGCTTCTCGCTGGGCTGGGGGGGCTGGATGGCATAGCACAGGTACCATGGACTCTATTGCCGCTCATGGCATCCCCTCCCCTGCAATATGTGAAGTGGACAAGGGCCATTTGCTAGTCTCCTTCAGGGGATGCTGATTTTCTTCATTCCTCCCGGAGGGTGACCCTTCCCCAGCTGCGTTTCTTGTCTGTTTTTCACTACCACCTGTGTGTGCTTCTGGCCTGTTTTTTATCCTCTCCTCTCTCACTCCTCCTCCTCCTCCTCCTTTTGTCTTCGGTGCAGTCCAGCTGACACTTTCTCCTCCCTAGGCTGCTTCTTTTTTTCTCTCTTCCTCTCCTGCCCAAACTGCCTCCTTTTATATCCCTTCCTATCTCCACCACCCTCCTCCTCCTTTCTCTTCCGGGTGAGCTGGAAGTGCCGATCCTGGGACCTTTGCCTCGCCCCAGCAGCCCTGCAGCTCCCAAGGACTCTTTCATGGGAAGTCTTTCACTGCACCGCTTTGGCTTGTTCCTTCCTCTGCTACACTTGGCTGGGCTGGGCAGGGCTGCCTACCACCTGCCATGTGCCAATGTACCATCGGTGATATGCTTACCACTGGTTGAAAAGCCCTGTTGTATAGGCATCTGAGCTTGCCAAGAATTGAGGGAGGTATTTGATCTTTAAGATTATATAATATTGGTTATAACCAACCATCCGGAGCAGCTGGTTTCTCTGATTATACCTGTCTTTTCGGTATTAAGTGGACTAAAGCAGCCTCTGAACTAGTTATTAGCAGGTATGATAGACTGTCTATGTCTGCATTTGGGGGCAGATTTTTCATGCATTAAATTGATGGGATATTTTTTTAATTCAAAATTCATAGGGAAATTTGTCATGGTAATAAATTATAAAAAGATGACGAGAGGTCTCTTCTACCTTTTTTGGCTAGTCATCTTAAATAGATATCTGCTATAACACAAATCCAAACACTAAGCTTAGTTCTAGTTGATTTCATCCAACAGGATTGACAAAGATTTAGGCATAAGGTTTCCAGAAGTTTTCTCTGTCCCCCAAGTTTGCATGACCTGGAAGGTATATGGAGCAACATGGCAAGTTGATGCACTAGTTATGTTCATCTCTGTTCTCCAGCATGATAGGATGTAGAATCCACCTGTGGGTAATCATAGCCTTCCTGCTCAGCTAGACTAAGTCAGAATTTTAGCCACGCCTCCTTCAGGGAGTGCCTTCCAGTTTTGACTTAGTCTATAGCTCAGCAGTACCAAAATTTGGTGGCTCCTTAGTTAGTTAGGCCTAGTCAGGAATTGGATTGTTTTGCATTAGTTATTTCACTTTCTTAAATTGATAACTCTAAATTTTCCATTGGGTTCCAATTCGGTCTGATTGATTAATTTAATTAAACTTATCTGGAGGATTGGCTGCAGTTGGTGAAGGACTTTGGGTTCAAAGGCCTGAGAGGCTCAGGCCGCAAGGGCATTGAGGGAATTTTCCCTCGCTTGCTGACTGCTGCCCAAGCAGAATCGACTTACCGCTCCCTCACAGGAGCGTCCTTGGTGAGGTTCGTTCATCGCCATCAGTCAGACGGACGAAGCAGCGTTTTTCTGGATAGCAGCATTGCTGCTACAACGAAAAGCAAGTGCCTCTCGGAGTGGGGGAAAGCGATCCTCGTTGCCCTGCGAGGGGTGGTGGGCCCCACGACTGCTCCCCTCCCGGTTCTTGCCATTTCAAAGGTTTCGGAGATTGCGGCCATTCGGAGCCGCGTGTGAGTGTCGCGGCCGCCATTTTGGCTCAGGCGCGACCACCATTTTGGGGACAGGTCCGGAGGCTACTGACTGAAGTGGCCGCCATTTTAGGAGGCGTGGCACCCTTTTTTCGAGAGGCGAGGCCGCCATTTTGTCCAGGGTGTGGCTGAAAATTCACGGTGGCCGGTCGAAGGCCTAGCTGCAAGGACTTGCACCTGGTTTGCCGTTGCAGTGCCTGCTGAGTCAGGCCTTACCGGGGGGAGTGAGAGAGAGCAAACAGACTGACTTTCCGGAGGTTGAAACTCCTCATTTGTCTTACAGGGGGGTTTATTGCTAGTATTAGAGCATAGAACTTTAGCTGGTGTTATTTACAGTTATTTACCTGCCCATAGGGGATTTCATACCACCTGTTGTACCTAGTTGTGACCTTTAGTCACCTAGCCTAGCAGACGAATTTAGTCATTCGACTGACTGTGACTGCCATTGCACCAGTGCAGAATTAGGGGAGGTCTCCCTTCTCTGCCAGTAGGATCTGCGTCTTTGGGCTCTCCCCCCCATCGTCTGGGTACCTTCACCGGACCATCCAGACTGCATGGCAGACAGTGCTTTGCCCCAGGCATACCAAGGCTCAGGCAACCCCCCTACAACGCAAAAACGCAGATCTACTGATTTGGAAGTGGGGGGGCAAGAAGAAGGCTAAAACTAAGCACCTGACTACAAAGGAGCCATCGAAGGTAGCTGAGTGAGAGGCCATGAGGAGGCACCAGGCGCTGGAGAGGGAGTTCTCCAAGGCCCAGAGGCTCAGGGCCAGTGGGGCTGAAGTGGTTTTCCCCGCCCCATTGGACACTCCTATCCCATTTGAGCCGCAATTGGAATCTGGGCAGCAACCTAGGACATGGTCTCCTTCGTGGGAAATGGAGCAGGTTGGTTCCCCTCATTTGGTTTCATCCTCTCCCGAACACCCAGGTTCTGCAGCCACCCATGTTGAGGCGGGGCCTAGCGCTAGGGATCAGCATAGTCAGTGGTCTCATCAATTCCACTCATTTATGCAACAGGCATTTGATCAGTTTATGTCTTCCTCCAGGGGTCATCCTCCTCCTCAAGGCCCCTTGCCTCCAACTGTACTTCCTCCCCGTACGGGACGGGCTGCAACCCAGGTTTCTGGTATTTCAGAAACTTCTTCGCAGGTAGCAGAGGAGGGTTCGGTGGACCTGGAGATGACTGACATCCCGATGTCTGAGGATGAGGAAGCAGTCCCAGAACAGGCATCCACCTCTGGGTTATTTGACTCTGCATCATTTCGTTCTCTTCTTCTCAAGGCCTGTGCTACGGTTAACCTTTCCTCTGCTAAGGCGGCTAAGCCCGCCTCCTCTGATGAGGAAGATGAATCCAATCCTCTTTTTACCACTCTGGTGGCAGAGGAGAAACAGATTCCTTGCCCCAAGGTTTTTTGCTCTACGGTACAGTCACAGTGGGCGTCCCTAGCAACTGTTCCTTCTCCCAACAATATGGAGAAAAAGTTGTTCAATGTTTCCTCCTCCTTTGCATCCCTCTTGGAGGTGCCGTCGGTAGACGATCCCCTAATCTCTCTTTTCTCCACTTCCGCCATTCCAGGGGACATGGCTGAGGCCCTGAAAGCGGAGGACAAAAAATTTGAATTTTCCCTTCGTTGGGCTCATCAATCCTCGGCATGGTCAATTAGGGCCTCCACCTCGGTCTCCTTCTTCGCCAGGGCCTCTATCATGTGGCTTCGGGAGCTCCAATCGAGTGTCCCACCCGAACAGGTACGCACGCACCAAACACTGGCCAAGTTACTCACTGCGGCAGAGTACATGGCGGATTCATCTTTATTCGCCACAAGATACTCAGCCAGATCTATTGGGACAACAGTGGCTTCACGGAGGCTACTCTGGCTAAAACAGTGGAGGACAGACTTAAAGTCTAAGTGGCGGCTGTCCACCTCCAAGTATTCGGGTTCAAAGTTGTTTGGGCCCATTCTCGAACCATATATTATTGAAAGTAAGGATAAGCAGAAAATTCTAGCTCATCCTTCAAAGAAATCTGACAGACGACCACAGCAGGAGTTCTGCAGGCAGGGGTTTCGCCAAAGCGGCTCCTGGGAATGGAGGCAGCCCTTTCGTGGCGGGCAGTCCTGGGATTGGTCCAGAGGCTCACGATCCTTTCCCCCCAGGCAGGATCATTACCAGGACCGCCCGAACACAGGCAGGGGCCAATTCCAATTGAAACGACCCTTTAGGGGTGCGGGGGGTCACCTGTACAGGCGGTCCAAGTGACGCCAGGGACAGTCCCATTGGAGGTTGTCTGGCGCAGTTCAGCGACGTGTGGCAGGCAAGGCCTAGCCATAGAATTTTACTCTCCTCCCCCAGGTCGCTTTATAAAATGCCCTGTCTCACGCAACCCAGCCAAAGCAAGGCTGCTAAAATTGGCCACAGATCACCTTATAGAAATCAAGGCAATAGAACAGGTTCCTCCAGGACAGGAAATCAGGGGTTTTACTCCATTCTGTTTGTCGTGCCCAAGGCATCGGGGGGTTGGAGAGCTTTGTAGTCTACAAAAGGTTCAAGATGCAGTCCCTCAAATCCATCTTGGCCAGCATCAGAAAGGGGGACTTGCTCTCATCCATCGATTTAACAGAGGCATACCTACACATACCAATACTGCAGGAACATCGAAAGTTTCTCTGCTTCTGCTACGCAAATTGACATTTCCAGTACAGGGCCCTCCCATTCGGCCTATCTTCGGCCCCTTGAGTATTCACAAAGGTGCTGGCCGTCTTGGTGGCCCACCTTCGCACATTGCCAATGTTATCTGGACGATATCTTGATCCAATCCAGCTCCCTCCAGTCCACCCAAGCGGATTTACAGGTCACGCTATGTACCCTTCGGGATCACGGCTTTTCCGTGAATTACAAAAAAAGTCACATCGTTCCCTCAAAAAGATTACTCCATCTAGGGGCGATCATAGACTCAGACGCATGCACGGTTTATCTTTCCCAGGAGTGTCGGGTGAGCATCCGAAAGTTCACGCAAGCCATTCGGAGACAAAGATTGGTCCCTCTAGTACAGCTGTCCCAGCTCCTGGGGAAGATGGTCTCGTGCATGGGGATTGTTCCCTGGGCCAGACTTCACTCCAGAAGTCTCCAATGGTTCCTGCTTCCCTTCCAAAGGCAGAATCTCAGTGCGTCTTCAAGAAGGGTCAGGGTTCCACAGCAGGTCCTCTCATCTCTCCTTTGGTGGACCTCATCTGCCATGTCCAAGGGGACACTATTCAGAGAACCATCCAGAATTACAGTTACCACCGACGCCAGCCAGTTCGGCTGGGGGGCTCATTTTCAAACACATCTCGCCCAGGGCAGGTGGTCACAACAGGACTTGGAACACAATATCAATTGGCTCGAGCTCAGGGACTTACACCTGGCTCTTCTTCGCTTCTCCTCTCTTCTGGCAGGTCGCCACGTTCTAGTGCTAATGGACAACGTGGCAGCCAAAGCCCACGTGAACAAGCAGGGAGGGACCAGATTGGCGGCTCTTGTGCAGGATGCCCGAGAGCTGTGCCTGTGGGCAGAGTCATCCCTAGGTTCCATCAAAGCGGAACATATCTCAGGGGAAGCGAATCACCAAGCGGATTCCCTCAGCAGAGTAACAGTGGATCACTCAGAGTGGAGGCTGGATCTGGATCTGTTCAGGGAAATCTCGAACAGGTTCGGCCGCCCTCTCCTGGATCTATTTGCGTCTCTGGCGAACACTCAGCTTCCCCGGTTCTTTTCCAGGTTTCCAGCAAGGGGAGCGGAGGGAATGGACGCTCTCAGGTGCAGGTGGCCGCAGGGGCTGCTTTATGCCTTTCCTCCACTTCCGTTGCTGCAAGCAACGATCCGCAAGCTATTACTGGAAGGGGCGGAGATGATATTAATTGCTCCGCATTGGCCAGGGCGCCCGTGGTTTGCAGACCTTGTAGACCTATCGCTCTCACCAGTGTGGAAGATCACCCCGCACCGAGTGTCTCTCAGTCAGGGGAACCTTCAACATCCCCCACTTTAATTCCCTCTAGAGCAGGGGTGTCAAACTCGCCACGTGACATGACGCAACATATTGTGACTTTTTTTCCCTTTGCCGGAACGGGTGGGCACAGCTTCTGCATGACACACCCGAACTGCAGGGCGGCAGTTTAACACCCCTGCTGTAGAGTCATGGATTCAAAGATGTGGATATATCATGTAAATTAGCCCATTTGAGGTACTTTGGTTCAAAAATTTGTTTCTCTATGATGCCCTGTTTTGCCCATGACGACAAGAGTTGTAGTAGGATAGGAATGAAATGTGTGGTACTTTATGGGCTTAAGATTATCACTGGTTGTGAAGTATCCAATGAGAGATTATAATCTTCAGGGAGCTCCCAACACATAGGAAAATAAGCTTCATTAGGGATCCACGGGAATTTTGAAAAATCAAACTGGTAGCCACAACTACATGATCATAATGAAAAGATGATCAACATTTAAATGGACACAACTGCTATCTTCATCTCTTTATTTCAGGGGTGTCAAACTGCTGGCCTGCAGGCCAGTTGCATCGTGTGGAGGCCACACCTATCCCAGCTCTGGCAATGTGAAAAAAGATACGATACGTCATACTACGTCATGTGATGTGTCGAGTTTGACACCCGTGCTTTATTTCTTCTCCTGTTTTCAAGGCATTTGTATCAAATAGAGATGATGGTTACTACACCCATTGATTTTGTTGTAAGTATTTGCTTATTCAGAAAAAAGGCAAAAGTAAACAATGTGTTAAAAAGGAGAGGTTTGAAGTATCTTCATCAAACCAATTCTTGCAAATAGGTGCTTTGTCGTAGGATGAATGTACTCTGGCAATTATTTTGTGAGATTCCTTATAAAATGCTCTCAAAATTTCACATGTATCTACTAGAACCAACATTTAAGGTTGTTTGACAGGGAATATTATTTTAGTCTGTCAAATGTTGATAGAAAAGGTTTGTTTCTTAATCAAGAGAATGATAATATCCATAAGTCTAAATCATAAAGCTTCAAGGTTTCTAATGCTTTGAAGAGAGTTGGGGGTTTTTCTTGAAGACAGCCAGTGCAAATCAAGAGAAACGGGGTAATTCCAAGAGGCACATTTATAATTAAAATTACACCACTGTGACCACAGCATTTGCCATTAGGAACAGACCAAGCTTAGCAGCAGAGGATCGCATGAAGTCATTCTTGACCTAAGATATAGAAATGTAATGGAAAATTACTTCCCCTTGTCAAGCAACTAAAGCTCATATAGGTGGCAGTGAGTCCATATTTCTTTCTTTAAAATTCAAGCGGAAAGTTTGTGCTTAATGTTTACATCTTAGAGCATGTGCAAATCTTTTCTTCTCAATTTCAAATATTCCATCAGCACTAAGTGCTGATTCAGAATTGGATTCATTTTGAATCAATTCATCAATGCAGACATTCAAAACAAATAGTTGAATTGGTTCAGTTTAGATTTCTGAAAAGATTTAGAAAAAGGCATTTTTCTATTTGGAAGACTGAATAATTTGGAGGCATTCAATGTAATGTGTCAACTTTCTCATTCGATCCAGCAATTTAATGAAATCACCTCTGTTTTTAATCTCCACATCAAAAAATTCCATACCTCTAGTATGCATGTTCAAATAATTGGTCTCAGATGATATTTGAAATTAAGCCAACAATCAACCCCAAGACTTGAATCATTTTTGTTCTTCAATAATTTGATGAATATCTAACTTTGCAAATCATCCCAGGATCAGTTGTTTCTGTTTGGCTTAGTCATTTCACCTATATAATGTTCTTTATATATATTTTTTTGTTTGCTTCTTTTAGTTTTAGTTCTTTTAGTTCTTTCTTATCATTTTCAAACACCTTAACGATGCAGCTTTGTATGTATTCCTCCAGTGGTTGGGTTCCATCTAATTTATTTGTTCCTCAGGTAAAAACTCTGGGTTGATTTGTTCGACAATCCATTTGTTCGTTTTCTTGGCCGCACTTCTTTTGTGCTATTATTCATGAAATGCTAGATTTCAGCAGATTAATATCAGTTTCATTTTCAAACAGAATTATCTGGTGAGTAATACTTCAGTACATTGTGATTCCACAGTTATGATAAGTTGTCAGAAAAAATGACAGTTGCTTGTTGTAGGTCTAGTGCCCTGCATTTATCAGCCAAGAACCAGAAGGATTTTAAATGCTAATCCTTGTTCCTTTGGTGATACACAGCATGTGTCACCTTGGACAAGATGCTTGGTATCTGCATTCATCAAGGCCGTTCATCTGAAAAGATTCCCAGAGATTCTTAAACTATAAATTCACTGATTGGAAGATTAGACCTTGGCTAAGAACCTTTTGGACATCAGTAACAGAAAAGGGGGGCATTCGCCATTGCACTAACATGAGAATATAGAGTAGATATTTATTAAATTCACATCTGATATCATATCAGGATCTGCAGGTATCATGGAATGAAGAAGGTAGAGCAATGGGAAAATAGTGCTGGTAAGAAATTTAATTTAGATACATGTATGATAATACTCAGAGGGATATTAACACCCATCAGAAAATGGAGGACAAGAATTCATAGGATGATAATGAAAAATGGTTTGTGGAGAGCTGTGGGTATTAAAAGTAGTGATAAGATGATTTAGAGAAAAGGTTATACAAGATTAAAATCTATCTAAATGAATAAATCAAAATATAACTTGAAAGATGAGAAATGGAATTAAACTCTATTTCAAACCTCAGTTTCATATCTGAGCTCTTTTGTTTTGCTTACGCAGATGCGTGTGTCCTAACACTCTCATGTTTTCAAAATTGCATAATATAATTCTTTGGAAAATCTATTTCAGTTTTGATTCAGATGAATTCATTGGATTTTTAGACAAATCCAAACCATTGTTTGATTACTTTGACTACATAAAAAATTAAACCTTTGAAACCGATTAGCTGGAAAATTTCTTGCAAACTAATCATCATTCTTTGCTTCCTTTGAAGATAATACATATTACAAGTATTATAAATATTAATGAATAAAGAAGAGTACAATACTCTTCCAGGAAGGAAGATCACAATATATAATATTAGTATCATCAATACGTTACTGTAAGCAATTTTTTCAGGATTCTCATGACTAATTTTAACCATATTAAAGTTTCTCATATGAGGCGGCATATTTTTTTTTTTAACTAACCTAAACAGTTAATCCTTGGGCTCTGTTTAAACTTCCATGAAAACAGTTTGCTGAGTGGAATGAGTAATTGCTGAAGACAAAATGAAATTCTTTTACTTCCTTGTGTTATAGGCCAGGAGCATGTGTGACTCTCTCAGGGTGATGAAGGGACAGAGCAGAGCGCGTGACATAAACTGTAATTCTTAATGACTGTGAATGTTCAGGTGAACATTTTCCTGGAGGTGCTTAATTCTTCCATTTAAAACAAAATCAGATTCTTGACAACAATGAGAACTAGTACAGATAGTCCTGGACTTACAACAATTCATTTAGTGACTGTTTGAAGTTACAACAGCAATGAGAAAAGTGACCCTTTTTTCCACACTTAAGGACCATTGTATGAGCCCCATGCTCGCAAGATCAAAATAATGAAGCTTGACAACTGACTCATATTTGTAACGGTTGCAGTGTCCCGGAGTCATGCGATCACATTTGTGGCCTTCTGATAAGCAAAGTCAACGGGGAAGCCACTTAACAACCGGGTTACTAACTTATCAACTCCAGCGATTCACTTAACAACTGTGGCAAGAAAGGTCGTACAATGGAGCAAAACTAACTTAAAGAATGTCTCACTTAGCAACAGAAATGTTGGGCTCAGCTGTGGTCGTAAGTTGAGGACTACCTGCATTGCAGCAGATATGGAGGCATCAACCATTAGTGTGGTTTAAAATGCACCTGCATGAAGGAGAAACTCATGGGACCAGTTCAGATTTATAGAACCCTCCACTTCAGAAGACACTTGGATGTCTCATTGCATGAAATACTTTTGCGGCCTATGGACAATTCTTTTCCCATGATTATTATTATTATTATTTATTTATTTGACTTCTATGCCGCCCTATTCCGGAGAACCCAGGGCGGCTCACAACATAGTAGAAATCAACATATAAAAATACATGTATATAAAACCCCTTAATTTAAAAAAAAACCAATCATTCAACATACACACAGACATACACTGGCTTGGGGCAAGATGTTAACTGCCCCAGGCCTGCCCGCAGAGGTGTGTTTTAAGTAATTTATGATACAGTATATGCATCTGTTGTACAAATGGAAATTAATAATACTGCTACGGTCAAGTACCAAATAGAGATTAGGCTTCCTTTTGGAGCCATAAAGGAGATGCATTTGCAAATGTGATAAAATGATCTCCCTAAGCCAAAGAGTTATTGGAAAATCTAATAAATGCCTTGTAGATATGAAATTAGTGCTGTGCATGAACATTCTGATGATATTTTTTCCTTCTAGTTCTCATTCAGTTTAATGAAGACAATATTCTTCTGACATTTCCTTCAAAGAAGAGGACTACATGACATTCTCATAGGTGGAATAGGTTGTTTTTATTTAGTGATGGTCAACATATAGATCATTGTCTGAATATCCACTTTTTCCTGGTACAATCATCTCTCCAAAAGAGTTTAGGACCTCCCTAATTTTTCCACGCTTCAATTTAATTTCCAGAGAAAGAAAAAATATTCCATGATGCTTTTTTTCAGATTGGAAAATGTTAATAGCCAGGTAGATTTCAAGGGATTGAAAGGCAATTAACAGAAAACAAGAAGACCTTTAAACAATAAAAGGGGATCAGAATGCCATGAAGAGAAATTCAAAAGGAATTCTCACACACTCTAAAAATAACTTGAAAAAAAAACAGATAACTCTTTCAAGGGAAGAAACATTTTGAGAAATTGCAAGGAAGAACTGGACACTGCGTTATATATAACATACCGAAACATATTAACAATGTACTTGGAAATAAATAAATAAAAATTGAATGCATACAATGTATTGCCAAATAATAGTTGTAATGAAGTCAAACTAAAGTTTTAATTCACCAGAAGGAACATCCTGAATTTGGCAATACCATAAAAGCACATTACTGTAGGCTTAAAGAAAGGCAATTTGATTTTGCCAATCTCGGTTCATTTGCAATTCTAAATTCTACTTCTCCCCACTGTTCTGGAGATCAGATTTTGAGAGTGATTTCCCTTGCTTTCACTCCTTCTCTAGCATTATAACATTTTTAGGTGTTTATTTAATAGTTTGTTCTGGACTAGAATTTATTACAAGTAGTTTTTGGCTTACGGCCATAACTGAGCCCAGAATTACAATCAGAAGTCATTGTGGTGATTAAGTGGGTCACCGTGTGACTAAACCCAATTTTACAACCTTTTTTGCAGCAGTCATTGTTAAGTGAACACGGCGGTCATTAAGCAAATGCATTTTATCCAATGGGCATTTTTTTTCTAGAAAGAAGAGTAGAGTAGAATAGAGTAGAGTAGAACAGAACAGAACAGAACAGAGCTAGAATGGACATTGGAGGACTTCTAGCCTAGCCCCCCGCTCAAGCAGGAGAACCTATATCATCTCAGACAAGTGACTGTCCAGCCTCTTCTTAAAAACCTCCAGTGATGGAGTGCCCACGATTTCTGAAGGCAAGCTGTTCCACTGGTTAATTGTCCTCACTTTTAGGAACTTTCCTTTAATTCCAGATTGCTTCTCTCTTTGATCAGTTTCCAACCATTGTTTCTTGTCCTGCCTTCTGGTGCTTTGGAGAATAATTTGACCCCCTCTTCCTTGTGGCAGCCCCTCAAATACAAGGCAAAAATCCTGGTCATATGACCTCTAGGATGCTGCGAACAGCCATAAAGGTGAGTTGGTTGCCAAGCACTCAAAATGTAATCACCTGAGCACAGAGTATGCATGTGCTGCAACTGTTGGAGTTTCAAAATCAAATCATAGGTATCTTTTGGTATCTATGTTGTTGTCACTTCAAATGGTTTCTAAGGGACCAGTCGTAAGTCGAGGACTACTTCCATAGGAAACTTACAATGATTTGCAAAAGTGGCGACAGTGATCTTTTTTTCAATTTCCTATGATAAAGAATGAATGGGAAAAGAAAAAGGTTGTTACAGTGGTGTGCAGATTTGGAAATCTGTTCACAGCTGATAAGCTTTAAGGACACGTAATGGGGCCTTCTTACTATAGAAATATCACTTACAAATTTTGCCACAACTTTTCTGTTACATCTGAATAAGTATCTTAGGTAAGTAGGTTGAGTAGTGATTTAACCCTACTTTCAGGGGGTTGGATTTTTTTTTTTTGTTGAACAACTCTGACAGTAGCAATATCTAACTTTTCATTTTTGAATCTTAATACTAACTACATGTCTAGTCTTGCTACATAGCGTAGGTTGCTCCTGGTCAGAACTTTGATTGTCGAACAATTTGTAACTCCAGGCTGTCATTGGATTAGTGTATAAATGGAAAAAGATGCCTTTTGTTACACCAGTAATGGACTGTCTAAGCCATTAGATTTGGCACAATCATTTTGTGAGGGTTCTTTCTCTCCTGGGAGAGTTTATATTGCATTATTCATGGATGCTATTTCCATGGTAAACTCTTGTATTGTAATGATTACAGACCTCTCTTTATTTGCCTGTGCCTTATTTTCAATGCAAAACTCAGCCTTGGCATTTTAAATTCCTTAAGGAGAAAATCCTTCTGTAACTACAAGAGAATCTGAGATGCCAAAACACATTACTCTGATGAACAATCAACCCATTTCTAGTTTTAATGGCACATTGTGATGCACTTTGTTGCAATTATAAACAGGGCAGATTATATTCACAGAGTACAGTATGGGGAGACAGTTCCACTTTTTTTTTTTTAATCCACTGTTAACCGCCATGGGAAAAGAACACAATAGCTTTTAGGGCATATGTCTTTTCCTACCCAATTCAGAGTAACACCAAATTATACAGTGGTTTGAGTTCAGAGCCCAAAAGCTCAGAAACACCTTACATTCAATGGCAAACCTAAACAAAATTAGAAGTCCTATTGTGCTTGTTTCCTCCCTTGGTTCTTTTTTGAGAAGCCAACATATTGAGCATGGAATAGAAGTAGAATATTTACTTAATGAATGAGATGGTGTTGTATTCTCAGGTTGTAGTTGATTGTTTTAATTTTGATGATCTAGTCTGGACTGTAATGAAACATTTATTCATTCATTAAGCATAGATACTGCCCCTCATCTCTCAGCAGTATCACCTGGGAGGAGAGGAAAGGAGAGCAGAGCAGAGCAGAGGAGGAAAAAATGTGCTGGGTTTGAAGAGAGAAAAAGAACACACAGGCAGGATGGTGAGGGTTAGGATTAGGAACATTATAAACCTTCTTTCATTGGAGGTATGCAATGAAAGACTGGAGAGCCGTCTGCCAGGAATGCTTTAACTTGAAAACCTACAAGACTTAGGATGTCTGCACTAGCCTCTTCCAGCAACCTGGCAGGAGTGAAACACGTCTTAAAAGCAAAAACAATTTCTAGAAGTAAGAATGTAGCAAAAGGGTCCAGAAGGCAAGCTATAGGTTTGACAGCAACATATAGGCCAAGGAATCTTCCAAACTGTAGAACAGTCCATTGCACTCTGAATAAATATTGTCAGTTGCCACAATCCTCCGGTGATGTGTTAATTATGTATTGCATTCCAATAAAACAATTTTATTAAGCATTAATTCTCTGTGCCGCAATACAAATCATACAGCAAAAGCAGCCTTAAAATATTTATCATCTGTATGAGAAAATATTAAACATTGCTTTCTGCTATTGCGTACAGCATTAATGAATATTTTATATCAATAGTAACAGGCCACAGGCTTTAAAAGTGTGGTAGGCTAGCTACATTTGCAAGTGAAAGGATGAAAATAAATAATGGTCTGGGGCTGAAGTTCTCATATCCTTTAGGCATTACAACCTGTCTCTTTCAATGATGCTTGGAATCTAAAAAAACAACTGTTTGTGCTAATGTATGCACAGATGGAGTCCCCAGAGTGCCAACTTATGGCATGGTTAAAATGATTATATTTTGTATTAATAACATGAGTGAAGGAGTGCTATTATACAGTGTGCAAGGGTTTTCATTTCACATTAAAGTTATTTGTATGTGTGTGCGCATGTTTATGTTTGTGTGTGTGTATTTGCGCACACACACATGTAAAATGTATATTTAAAAAGCTTTTCATTATTGCTTTTATTCTGAAAAGTTCTCCGTTCATCCTTTGCTATAGTTTAGCAATGATTGGGACTTTTTTAAAAGACAGGTGTTAACTTACTTTTTGTAGAGAACTTGGTCTACAACAGTGGTGGCGAACCTATGGCACGCGTGCCAGAAGTGACACTCGGAGCCCTTTCTGTGGGCACTCACTCCATTGCCCAGCCCCACCTCCCCCCATAGCCCCCTTCTCACCAGCAGCCCCCCCGGAGGAGAGTCTCCCCCAGGCATGGCCCACGTGGAGCAGTGTAGCCAAAGACATGGCAGCCAGGCAGCAGGGACAAGACTGCGCCCTTGCGCCCCATCGCGTGCAGATGATGCTGCGGGGTGCGGGCGGAGTGCATGGCTGCCATGGCACTGCAAGGCCACTGGCGATCTGCTGCAGTGGGCCATGGAGGTGGTGAGTGGCCCTGCAGATGGGTGGGGCAGGGGCAGAGCACAGGCAGACTGGGGTGCAGGGCATTTTTTTGGGCACTCGGTCTCTAAAAGGTTCGCCATCACTGGTCTACAAGATTCTAGTGTTTCTGCTTCAAAAAACTCTTCTAGACAGAAGAAATAGGTAGATGTAAATTTGTTCTTGTGTAGATGAGTAGGACAAAACTCACAATATGCAAATGTTCCAAGTAGGAAAGAATGGTTTACTTTTTGATAATTCAGATGTTTAGCATTTGTTTGAAAAATACCTCGCCTAGCTTGTAAAAATTCTGTCCGTTCAGAAAAAAACTTGAATAATTTAAGTTGTAGTTGTCACTTACTTTTAAGCACATAGTCATAACTGATACATTTCCTTGCTTATTATACTCATCTTCCATTTCCCGTGTATTCCAATAATAATAATAATAATAATAATAATAATAATAATAATAATAATAATAATAAAAATGAATGCTAAGAATATAATAGGCGTGTACCTTGATCCCAAGACCTCCTGCATTGTAGAAGCTTTTGGTGCCTTTCATAGCATCCCTGATAGGAATTTCAGGGAAGAGGAGAGAAAGGAAAAATTCAAATATTTGCCATACATCTCCTGTGCTGTAGAAACTTAACAAAAATGTCCTTCCTTTTTATTTTGTTGATTAATTGTAAGTGCAATGAAGTTTACACTCCCATTCACATCAAGGCTGATCCTTGTATCAGCATTTGGAAAATGGGTCATAACAAGGAGGAGAGCAGCCAGCACTTTCAAATTTATTATAGGCCTCATAGTTTTCATTAGAAAGTTTCAGCTGCTGAGGCTGTAAGATTCTCAGCGTTTTGTTAAGTAAGCATCTAACCCACTTGGCTCCAGAGAAAATATTGAAGATAGATCAAGAATGGAAGCTAAGGGATATTTTAAAAAATACCAAGGTTATTACCTTAAAAGTCTTGTCAGAATAAGTCAAGTAACTTCTCCACATTCTATCTTTTCACCATGTAGATAATTCACTCAGTGATAAAGCCATTGGCATTGCTGTTGACCTGGAATACCCCAATCAGACTTTTTTGATGTATTTTTAGCTTCTGTCATTGTCTTAATGATGCCATAGGCACACATACAACACTGAATTTCAGAGGGTGAAATTCATCCATACCTCCACTCACCTTCATGATGGAACAGTTCATTTCTTCATCTCATTACAAGAGCTGTGGTAGCCAGCTGCTTTCTGTTCTCATCACCAGATCTTCCCCTTCTCTCCGTATAGCCTGCAGATCTCTCATCCACTGATGAATTGTTTTTGAAAGCATCTAACTCAGGGGTCTTCAAACTTGGCCCTTTTATGACTTGTGGACTTCAACTGCCAGAATTCCTCTGCCAGGAAAAGGGCCAAGTTTGAAGACTTCTGAATTCTAACTAAATGTTAAATAAAGCTTTAAAAACAATAGAATGAAACCTAATAATCTCAACATGTGCATTCAGATGAGAATTATTAGTTGCATCAAGTGGAAAACTTTCTGGATGACTGTATGTCTATAAGATTTCTTCTGCATATCACCCAAATTAAAATTCAGATTTGGAGATGTATCTGAGCAGAACTAGAGAAAAAAAATCTCCTGGGGTTCTGCCACAATTTCCACTAACTGTAGCACGTCCTATTCATGTTGGTGGACTATACATATGTGGCCCTCAAGATCTTACTGAATTAAAACTTCCAACATGCTCCAATGATAACTCTGTTGGTTAATGTCCTGGAATTATAGTTCAGCAAAATATGAAAGGTCAGAAGTTACTCTTCCTATATTAGGATATAGAAATATGATTCTTAAGGGTATTTGTACTTAAAATCTGATCTAATTTGTTGATAAATTTGCAGGCTCTGCACAATCCATAAATGTGTAAAATTCCCTCCCCCTCTCCCCGGCCTGGAAGTAAAACTAAACCATGCAAACTGAATGCTAATAACCAGTCCTGTCTGTGCAACTAGCCAGCCATTATTGACCTTGAGAACAGCCAGTTTAAGCTGAAAGTAGCTTTAAGCATGCAGTAGCTTGAAATTAGCTCATTGCTGTAATACCATAATGTGAGGCTGCAAGCAGATAAAATTCAGCAGGGCTTTGAGGAATCCCACTGATATTTGGAACTCATATTCAGCTGCATCAGTATCTGTGGATTCCCTGAGCTGTGTTGTCCATGTCTGTAGTTGTAGGTCTTCTTAGGTAATGCCTCCCCTTTGGAATTTTTCCTCCCTCAAAACAAAACAAAACAAACATTCTACGTACTGTAAATAAATGAATGTTCTTCACCTTGGCACTGGAGGCTTCAATCATGTTGCTTTAACCAGACTTACTTTATGTACAATACATAATGTTTATTCTTATATATCACTTATATTTGTGATATATGTTATATGAAAGGCAGACTTGAAATATTTTGTGAAAGAAAGCAAAGGATAATGTTGCAGGATCCAATTAGAGTCGGTCACCAGGACCAAAGGTTTATTGTTCTGAACTTTCGGGCTTATGCTAGAGCCCATCCACAGGAAAATATTTTAAATAAACCAGAGTCCCACACATATAAAAATCATACATGATCATTGCTGGCATATACATTTAATAAACAAATGCTTAAAATTATCTAAGCATTTATTAAACACAAAATCTCAACAGGTCAAGAGATAGCTTTCCTACTGAAAACAGTTACATGTATCTTTAACAACCATATCCTGAAAATGGGTTGCCTTGCATTCTATAGCTGAAAAGGCTATTGCAGCTCAATAACATTAATTCTATCTTCTCAGCTGATCTTTACATAAATTCTTTGTACTCCTTTAAAAGTTTGTCCCACCATTGTCTTTCTTGACACTTTAGGAATCAGACTTTGCACATCCTAGAGCTTCAGATGAAGCCCATCATTCTTTTATTCCTAGAGACAGAATAAGCTGTATTGGCTTTACCAGATGGAGTAAATGCTAAACTGAAATAACTGTCACAATTAATTCCCCGTAATCACTGAGCATTGAAAAAATATGCATTTATTTTCAACATGAAATTTAGAATTGCTCCCTCTTACTCTTCCCAACAGACCCATGACAGACAAGCATTCAACAAATGCACTTGCAACACATTTGTTCAACATTTTTCACTGGGTGCTATAGAATCCTGAATTGTAGAAAATTTCCTATGATTGACTGAATTCCACTATACCAGAAAAATGAAAAGGCACCTCTTCACTTCTTCTTGCCCTCTGTTATTTTACCCGCTTTCAATGGTGGAGTGACTTTTCCTCTGTGGCCTGTGATATGTTTTTGTCACCAGATCATTTTTTGCTTTGTTTCAAAAAATATCCATTGTCTTGAGCTCTTCACTCAGCCAGAAAGGGGAACAGGTAGCCCTAAATATGATGCTGGACTAGTTCCCAGAAATCTTAATCATGGCTAATGGTATATTAGAGGCATAGTTCATCCTCATATGAAATACTAGGTCAACATCTTTCTTCTCTTTCAAGACACAAGTAAGCATGAATGTTTTATCAAAGGCTGAAAATTTCCCCCCCTTGATTTGTCCCCATAAGGTCAAACTTCTATTTGGTTCATGAAATGGGTACAGATAGCATTTTTGTGAGATAGAAAACAGCAGTGGAGAAAAGATTTCCTCCTTAATGTCTATTGGATGAATCCTGACTGAGATAAGATTGCTTAATCATAGATTCTCAAATGAACTAGAGTTGTCTGTTCATATAATACTCTGCATCAAAATCAAATATTATGGCTTTTCATGATGTATGAACCAAGCCTACTTTAATGATGCTTTAATTCTATTGAAATCAATAGGTTAAGTTAATCTACCATTAATTTCAAAAATAGTAAATAAAGACTTAAAATATGTGATTCAGCTAAATTAATTCCAGCCTGTATTAAGGATGATGGAATTATAAAAGTTGTATTTGATTGACCACAGTTTTTATACCTTTGACATAATTTATGGTTAATTTAAACTGCATTTAACTTTGTATATTCAAGCAGAGGCTAAAATGATATCTGCCTGGAATTTTTAAGTTGGATTCTTGCATCATGCAAGGAGTTGGGCCATTGGATTAAATGCCCTCTATTTATGAGGCTGTGATTTTAGGGTTTAAAAATGAAACATCTGAGCCAAGATAAAGTTGGTATCTTCACAATATTTCTTCATTATACATGTAAAAAATAACAAACTAAATCAGTATTTCTCAACTTCAACAACTTTAAGACATGTGAACTTCAATTCCAAGAATTCCTTAGCTAGGCTGCTGGTTGGGGAATTCTGGCAGTTTAAGCCCACATGCCTTAAAATTGATGAAGACTGAACTATACCAGAAAAAATTCAATACCAAAAATTATAAAGATGGATGCTTTCAAAAATATGTTGAGTTTTCAAAGCTTCAGGTCTCATGCTCATGTTTTTAAAAGGATGGCTTGCTTAGCAGAAGTCTGGGGGAAAGAGAGGCCTTGAAAACAAGTAATCTTCCTTCCTTCCTATATTGACAATGTTTGCATCCATCCAAAGAATCGGTCATCAGTATTTTCATTTGTCATGCAGAGATCACTGGTGAGAGGAAACAAACAATGCTGCCTCTCCCTTGTTGGTGACTGCTACATAAAGCACCATAAGATATTTATATTTGTGAAATGCAGACTGTTTATAATTTAGAAGATATTAGATATTAGAATTCTTTATTGGCCAAGTGTGACTGAACACACAAGGAATTTTTCTCCAGTGCATAAACTCTCAGTGTACATACAAGCAACAAGTGATAAACCATGATCATGATCATCATAAAATACATTCATCATAAATCATAAGATACAACACTCAGTGATAGTCATAGGATGCTAAATAAGCAATTAACATAAATCATATTGGTATACTAAATAAAACAACATAAATCGTAAGATACAAGCAACAAAGTTATAGTCATAAGAAGATAAGGAAATAGGTAATAGGAAAGATGAGAAGGATAATAGTAATATAGCTGTACTAGTTAGTTTGATAGTGTTGTGGGAATTAGTTGTTTAGCAGAGTGATATCATGGGGAGGGGGGGAACTGTCTGTTTTTGCAATGAATGCCCTATAGCATCGTCTTGAGGGAAGAAGTTGAAACAGTTTATGTCCAGGATGTGAGGGGTCTGCAGATATTTTCACAGCCCTCTTTCTGTGTCGGGCAGTATACAGGTCCCCAATGGAAGACAGGCTGGTAGCAATTGTTTTATGAAATATTTATTTGAATGGGATAAATAAATGTGAGGGATGCAGAGATGGAACTCTTTCATTAAAATACATTTTCTTCCTTCCAAATTCCTTCCTCTTTAAGCAGTTCCAGCCTATCTACAGTTTAAGAGACCCTTGAAAGATGACCCTTTTCACTATTGAACAAAATTTTTGAGGGGGGTTAAATACTGTAAGTCCCCGTCATTTCTATCTAGAAATGCCTGCTTTTATATATGTAGTAACGAATATATGTTATTTTTAAAAAGATTCATGAGGTAAGAGTTTAGATATTAAACTAAAACAAGAAAATATAAGTTCTGTTCCCCATTTACATCTGAGGCTTACTGAATGTCTTTGGCTATTCATTGTCTCTCAGTCTAATGCAGGGCTTTTCAACCAGTGGTACGGGTACCACCTGTGGTACATTGGCACCTGGCAGGTGGTACACGACTATCCTAGAAAAGTGGTAGCGGGGGAGGGGAATGAGCTGAACCGGTGGCAGCACCGCACAAGCCTGAATGAGAGATGGCTGGAGCTGCAGGGTTGTCAGGGCTCAGCGGAAGCGCCAGGATCAGTGCTGCTTTCCAGCTGATTGGCGCTTCTTCGGGTCTGTCAGGGCTCAGTGGAAGCACCAGGATCAGAGCCAGGCTCCAGTTGGAGCTTGGCGCTGATCCTAGTGCTTCTGTTGAGCCCTGAAGAAGCACCAATCAGCTGGAAAGCAGCACTGATCCTGGTGTTTCTGCTGAGCCCAGAAGAAGCGCCGATCAGCTGGAATGTTGCAGCATCTCCAGGGTCTTGTGTTTTATATTCAGATGCTTGGCAAATGATTCATATTTATGATGGTCACAGTGTCCCAGGGTCATGTAAAGTGACCAAAACCTGCTGCAACCACCCAGCAGAGGGGGGGGAATAAAAACCAAACACCCCCCCGCACCTTACCCCCATGCCAATCCTCAAAAGAAATGCTCACAACAATGAAAACCTCAGACAGGAGGAAGAGCGCTGCCGGGTGGGCAGGCAGGTGTCTTGCTTGACTGTGGCTTGGGGGGGCACTTTTTTCAGTGCCATTGTAACTTCTAAGAGTCACTAAGTGAACTGCTGTAAGTTGAGGACTACCTGTACTTTATCACTTTTTCTTGGGTTTTTTTTTGGGTCATCAGGTTTTTGACACCTTGCTAGGCAACTGGTGGTACTTGGATGTTGCCATATCCTAAAAGTGGTACAATGGGTGAAAAGGTTGAAAAGTCCTGGTCTAATGTACTCCACAAGACTATAAGAAGAATACAATGGAGAAATGGGGAAACTTTCATCCTCCTTGGAGTAGGACCAAACAATGAATCAATAACTGTATACCTTGCTACAAAATTCAAATTAACAATTTACTAACAGCTGTTTAATAATCCTTGGGTTAATCATGATTGCTGCCTAAAAGCTGATTTAAAAAGCAATATGTCTATGTCATACAATACATATCTCTGTGATCATCTTACTATTGCAGCAGAAGCAACTGTTTTGTGTTGTTTGTTCTGTCTGTTTGTCAAAATGAATTATGGAATCTTTGCGTTATTGGCAAAACAGTCTTGGAAGGCTGCATGGAAGTCACAGTTGTTGTTGTATGGAAAAGAAACTCTTCTTGCTTTACAGAACAGATCCATCTGTAGCTGTGGAATAGTATGCTCCCTGAGTGGGGACTTAGGCAATGAACTGCATATGTTGAATTCTGGGGAAAGACCCTAGGACAGGGGTCCCCCACCCCCGGTCCATGGGCTGTCACTGGTCCGCAACATGCCAGAAACCGGTCCATGCAAATAAGTGAAGCCCCATCTGCAGAATGCAGGCAGCATGCTAAACCACATCCACTTCGGTCTGTGGGGGGGGGAATTATTGATGGGACCGCTCCCTGGTACCCAAAAGGTTAGGGGCCACTGCCCTAGGAATCTCCTCTTGCACCATCTTCGTTTTCAGTTGTGTTTTCTTCACCTGCTGTCCCTGATTTAAATGCTACATATAATAGCATTATTTGCACTAATACTTTCCCAGTTCTGAATAAAATCCAAAACGGAAGATATTTCATGGGCAAGATAATCATCTTCATTTGCACAAAATTAAGAAAAGAAAAGATCGGTACAGGTGTCCCTCAACTTATGATCGATCACTCAGGGAACATTTGAAATTATGCAGAAGTACTTAAGATTCCAGTTTGGAAGTTATGACAGCTGTCCCCCTAGTGGTCACATGATTGTATTTCAGACACATAGCAAACAGCCTGCAGTTACCGCTGTTTACAGTGTTCCAGGCTGATATGGCTGCATTTTACCACATTTCTGCTGAAAATCAGTATTTACTTCTGGGTTTCAGCAAAACTGACCCAAAGCAAACCATTGGTTCACTTTACGACTGCAGTGTTTGCTTAATGACTGCTGCAAAAAAGGTCGTAATATCAGGTCAGTCACTTGAGTGATCCACTTTATAACCATCCTGACTTGCAACCATGAATGACAGGCTCCATTACGACCATAAGCCAAGAACTACCTGTAATAAGCCAGAGTTGTTGGAAAGGTAAATATTTAGAAGGTCTGAAAGGGTACCTGAATTTTGCAAATATATATAAAAATAACTTTTCAGCACAGGATATGAATATGTAGGAACAGCAAGAGCTGAACAATCATGTTTATCCCTCATAGGTTGCATGGAGTAATTCTATGTATGATGCAAGGAGACTCCTGGGAGATACAAATTGAATTATTAAAGAACGAGTCTTGACTTCTGCTTCCGGATCGCGGCACATTCATCTGTATAAAGAGATCTCTCTCTTTGTCATCTGTTTTCCCTCCACCGGTAGACCCTTATGCGGGTCTTAAATTGCCCTGGAGGGGCAACTACCGTCAAGGAGGCTCTTGTTCGGCTGCGGTGGAGTGGCGGCTCCCCCTACAGTCTGAGCTAACTCTGTAGGGCTGACGGAGAAGAAGATCGGCTAGTAAAATGGCCGATCACTTTGCTGCGCCAGCTGAAGTCAGAAAATCATCTAAACATAAAGAACTACCATGGTGAATCCGAGTGACACCTTTCCTCCCTCTCTCTGTCCTGACTATTTGCCTGTAAAAAGTTTTTGATCACTTCCCTGTCTTAAAAGAGCAGCTTCTGTCTACTTGGGAAAGAAAGTTTTAAAAGAACTAAAATAGTTAAAGTTTTATTGACTATTTCTGAGGTTTTCGCGGGTGTTTGTATGTAGGTCTTTGGTTCTTCGGGTTTTCTCCCACGTAGAATTTGAAGTGTCTTGGTGACGTTTCGACGAAGTCTCATTCGTCATCTTCAGGCTGGTGCTTTCGGCTTCTGCTTCTAGGAGCAATGTGAGATTTTAGCTGTTTCTTCCTTTTAACTGCCAGTGGGGGTTGGAACTGATTGGCTGGGAGCTCAGCTGTGTTCTGATTGGGTGGAGGTGTGTTCTGATTGGTTAGGGGCTTGGCTGTGCTCTGATTGGATGGGGGGTTGGCTGTGCTCTGATTGGCTGGGGGAGTGTTCTGTTTGGGTGGGGGCTTTGTTGTGCTCAGGTTAGTCAGTGTTACAAGGGGATTAGAGACGGTGAACTGTATAGCTGTTTGGCTTTGCGTTCATGGTCGTGCCTCATCTTCATGGTGGGTGTCAGTTTGCTTCGTGTATGGATTGGAGGGGTTTAAGGTGGCTAATGATGCAGCTGTGGTCTGGCTTCTGGTTTGTGGTCGTGCCTCCTCATCAGTGTGGATTTGGGTTTGCTTTTTGCCTGGATGTGTGGTGGTGACATCCTGTGTGGTTTTTGTGAGTGTAGGTCTGGTGTCATTCCCCGTGCTATGGACTCGTCTGTCAATAAGGGCGGGTTTCCAAATGGCTGGTAGGCGGGAGGTATCATCTCGTTTGTTCATGCTGTGTGGGCATTTTTCTATCTCGATGGCTTCTCTGATTATTCTGTTATTAAAGTGTTCAGTTTTGGCGATAGTTCTGGTCTTTTTGAAATCAATTTCATGTCCTGTGGCTTTGAGGTGTTGGACCAGGGAAGAAGTTGGTTCCTCTTTTTTGACTGAGTTTTTGTGTTCTTCAATGCGTGCACTTATTCTTCTGTTGGTTTGTCCAATGTATGTGGTGGCGCAGGCAGTACATGGGATTTCATATACTCCTTGATTTTCTAATTCAATTTTGTCTTTAGGGTTTCTTAGGATGGTGGATATTTTTCTGTTTGTGCAGAATGCTGTTTTGATATTATGTTTGTGGAGGATCTTGCTGATCCTGTCTGTGGTGCCTTTTATGTATGGGAGGAGGGCTTTGCTGTTTTCTTGTTCTCTGTCTTGGATTTTAGTGGGAGTTTCTTTTTGGATTAAGTTGGAAATCTTATTTCTTTGATATATATATATATATATATATATATATATATATATATATATATATATATATATATATATATATATATATATATATATATATATATATATATATATATATATATATATATATATATATATATATATATATATATATATATATATATATATATATATATATATATATATATATATATATATATATATATATATATATATATATTGTTTAAAATTGTTGACAAAGAAATAAGGGATTTCTGATATAGCTATTTCGAGTTTCTTAACTCTCTTCAGTCAGAACTCACCCTTCCGGGATTCGAACCTGGGCAGTCTGCATGCTAAGCAGATGCTTTAGCATGCAGACTGCCCAGGTTCGAATCCCGGAAGGGTGAGTTCTGACTGAAGAGAGTTAAGAAACTCGAAATAGCTATATCAGAAATCCCTTATTTCTTTGTCAACAATTTTAAACAACATATATATATTTGTGCTTGCAGGATGGCTCTGGGTTGAGCTGAAACAAGCAAAAGGAAAGAATGATTCCTTCCTCCCATATTTGGGTTTACAGGGTGCAATCTAAAAAATAAACACTTGACATATATATATATATATATATATATATATATATATATATATATATATATATATATATATATATATATATATATATATATTTGTTTTCTGAGGTTTTCGCGGGTGTTTGTATGTAGGTCTTTGGTTCTTCGGGTTTTCTCCCATGTAGAATTAAAAAAGAAACACTGTATTTTTTACTTTACCTATTATACTGGAGTTACCTGCTTTTGCTTTTTATGTTTCCCGGAAGAGATAAACTTTTACCTACTTGGAAGAAAGAGTTTACAGTCCACTGAGGACATCTTGTGGCGAAAAGTGCCATTACAACTGTATAGGTGGATATTTGTTGACCTTTTTGAAATATAGCCTCCACTAAAAGATCAAAGACTATTCTTGATCAAAGCCTATTTCACCACTGAAATAGAAGAAGCTTATCCACAGCTCAACTATGCACTTATATTGGAAAAGATTTTGGAAACTACAAACTATATGAAAGTTTATATCAAATCTTGGAGAAGAATCAGAGATGATACTAGAGAACCACAAATTGACTTTCAACCATCGGTTCAAGCTACAGACCAAAGAATAACGGAGAAAGAACAGAGCAACCCTAGAGAGGTTCCCACTCAGCAAGTTATACAACTGAATGAGAAAGAGGAACTGCACTTACAATTCAATTGTGAACTTACAGTAGAAACTACTGAGCAAATTAATTCTACACAATCCTACTTACGACCTATGGAGAACATTAACGATCCAAGAGTAACATTAACTGAACTATTTGATATCCCAAAAATAACAGAGCTTGACATTCAAGTACAAGTTATTGAAAATTGTGACAATGTGAACAATCAACTAGCAACTTTAATAAGGAATAAAATTAACTACACTATTCAAACGATATTGGAAGAAAGAGAAGAGAACTTTGACTATTTTGATGTATTGAGAAATAGCTTTACTCAAATGTTGAGGTTTGATGATCTGAGGCTTTATCTTGGAAACCAGTTTGGCATAGAAAGAAAGCTAGAGTTAGGTTTTAAAATGTGGTTTAAAATTCCACTGAATGGGTTAAAAAGGTTGTTGACACTTGGATTGTTTTAATAACAAATGAAATAGATGGTTCTGTAAAAGGATATTTTTGTAATAATATTTGGTATTAGAGATGATAAATAGTTGGAGGGGTAAATTTTACTTAATTGATTGATAGAATATATATTTAAAATAGACAGAAATGTAGTCCTTTGGACTGATATCTTTATTTTAACCAAGATAACTATTTTATAATAGAGGGAGAAGAGGAGGTATTTGTGATAAGAGAAATAATAGTATTAATAAATGATGTATTAGTTTAAGCAATAGGCTATATTTAAAACAAATGTAAGGATGTTGCTTTTTGAGATAATATATTTATTTTAGATAGAATCATCATGATAGGGTAAAGAGAAATGAGGGATGTCCGAAGTGTTAATATGTCTACATAAGCTTAATTGGAATATGGTAATTTCTAAAATACTAAAGCTTAAAAACAGGACTTGGATTCTTATAATTGAAATGTGATTGATGACCAATTGGACTGATTGAGCTTTTTTTTACAAATGTAATAATTTTAATTGGTAAAATAATATGTGGGAAATAGAGAGGGAACTTCTAAGGAATTAATTTGTGTGATATATGTATGATTTTGTTCTTGGATAATTGATAGCCCTATCACCACGTTGTTTCTTAAGCACTTTTATGTAAAAATGAAAAAACCAATAAAATTTCTTCATAAAAAAAAAAGAATGAGTCTTTATATTAGTAACCTTCAGGCCCCTGTGTCACTTTCTTGATGCTGTAGTGACCCTCATCCAGTCTGTGATTCTCAGCCACCAGAAAAATGTTAAGTGCAGCCTTAGGACACCAAAAATTGCACATTCTGGCTTACAGAAATATTTTTATTTCCACTTGGTGATACAGATCACTGGACCTATGAGTGCCATATTTTCAGATTTTTCTGAACTCTCAGCAATTTTCCTATCATTTGCTCCTTGTGATGCCAGGACAAATATTGGTACCTTTTGCATGTTATAGATTTAAAGCATTTATGTTGCTCTTCTCTCAGACTCAAATGAACAGCTCACAAATCAGTATAAGTTAGAACATTCCTATTCTTTAATTTATGGACTGAAGTCATGATCTTTCAGTATGTAGTTGGAATTTCCTGACTTCTTACCTTATAGTAGACCAAGGGTGACCATCCTTTGCAACTTTGACCTGTGGACTTCAACTCCCAGAATTCTCCAGCCAGCCATTGTTGAATATCAGCTCCTGCATGGGACTCCTCTTGGAAATAAGATAAACATAGCCAGATAATCTGCAAAGTATGATGTGATGACTGCACAATGAAAAGTAGGACATTTTACACATACCTTGGACACCTTATAACTGAATAAGTGCAAGAACACTGTATTATATCTAAAAGAGAATTTCACTGTATCTTTGTTTTGGAAATCATTTCTCATACAAAGTCTCTTGCATTCTATTATATGACACTGGTAGGGAAAACAATGCCTTTGCCTAGCCCTAGGTATTAAGACCATGGGTCTGCTAAGAATATCCCTATTATTTTCTCATAAGTTCACATTTTAAGAAAATACGCAACAAGTCATGTGCGTTGCAGTCTTTCACCTGCAGAGTAATGCACCCCTTCTCCTACTACCAGGACAGAGCATTTGTCTCCTACTGGGGTAAAAACAAAGGTATAAGCACAAAAATATCTATACAAAATCCATTGGCCTACTGCAGCGGTTCTCAACCTGTGGGTCGCGACCCCATTTGGGGTCGAACGACCATTGCACAGGGGTCGCCAAGCACCGCAGTCCACCATATTTTTGGGGGGAGGGTCGGCCATTTTTTTTTGGTCGGCCATTTTTTTTCCTATCGTGATGCGGGCTGTCACGCCGCGCATGCGTGATGCACCCCATCGCGCCGCGCATGCACGGTGCGGGCCCACCATTTTTTTTTGCGCAATGCGGGCCGGGGTCGAGCCCCAGAAAAGGTTGAGAACCGCTGGCCTACTGGCTTTTCAACTGCTTTCATACAGAAATTCCAAGGGCATCCAGTTAACAGGTAAATGAAGCTGAGGTATTTCTATCCAATGTCCTGCCGTAAAAAACATGATCCTGTTTTCTTAATCACAAAGGCAGACAACATTTAATGGAAACGTTGGCAGTGAAATAGAAATGTTGGCAGTGAAATAGAGATGGGAGCAACTAATCTTCAATTAAACGTATAAGCTTTAAAGTAGCAAAAAAATGATTTAGTAAAATTAAACAATAAGATCAGATTACTAAAGCGAGAGAGATGGGAGAGAGAGAAAGAAAAAGAGAGAGAGGTTGTTTTCTGGGGTAGAGGTTAAACAAACTTACTCAAGAAAGTAAAAAAGGATACCCTATACAATGATTATGGAAAAGGCCAATATTAGTTTGCAGTACAAAGTCTGGGCACAGAACTGTCGAATTTCCTTCCAATTGAGATAATATATCTGGATTTTATGGAATTTAGGTAGAACCAATTCCAGCAGTGGAGCCTAATGGATTTTCCTGCTGGTCTGCTGCATGGTCCATTTGAAGCCTTAGTTGTCATTTCACACCTGTTTGATCTTCCCATCTTGCAGATCCCAGCACTATCCATGATTTATAGAGTTAAGGGAGTTTAAATGAGAGAAGAGATATCTATAGTTCTACAAAGAACAGACTTGACCTAACATAGATTAGAACTTGCTATTAAGGCCTTCTTTGTAGGGCAGTGAAACATCAATACATTTCCACCCTTACTGTATCTGTGGATAGCCATCCTGTGACCTTGCTTCAGATGACACATGCTTCTTGGGTACAGAGAACTCAGAGAACCAAAGTGCAGTCACATGACCACATGGGAGGAAATGAAGGGGGACAACCTTTGGAACTTCAAATCAAGGTCATTAGTCCCCTTTATCAATCCATTGTAATTTCCTGGTTGTAAGATGAGGACTATATATTGTTTTTAAGTTTGTTGTATATCACTAGATTCATTTTTAACTGTAAGATTCGCAGCCATATCATTGTGATGAATGAACGAATAAATGAATGAATAAATGAATGAATGGTTAAATACCTAAATCAATCAACAGCTGAAGGAATAACTCAATCTTCTAGTTTTTCATATGAAAACTTTTCTCTGTTTCTGCATCATTTTGCATTAAAACACATACCCATACATACACACATTTTTTGTTGATATTCCAATGTCCTTTTTTCAAACATAAGTAATATATTCAGTTATGTATGGATGTTTCTAACATACATATTTTTGTTAATCATTATTACTACAAGGAGGGAAGAAATTGCATATTTCCCCAAATTTACTTATTTTTATAATTTTAATGTTGTAGACTATATTGCATCATTCAGAAAAGCGATCCATTTGCACATAAATATTTTCACTTTAATTAAACTTTGCCATTTAAATAGAGTGAATATTATGCCTTTAGCCAACATTTAATAGGATTCTTTGCACATTATTTGATTACAATTGTTATTGTAGTAAAGGAAAAAAGACATACACTGACCTTTACTGTCTCTGTATCTTTGAAGAGACAGAATATCAGTAGACAGGTATAGACAGAATAAAAATGATCCCAATTCTTCTCAATATTTAAGAACCTCCTTCCTTGTTAGTATTCAAAAATGTATTCCTTCCTCATAATTAAATTAACTGTTTGCTTTGGGCTACAGCTGGTTCTGTTTGAAAAAGTGCCACACAGTAAAGGAAAGGATTTATATACTTACTGCAAACCCAGATAGGAAGGATGTTATTTTATTTCTGTGTGCTATCTTAAAAATAAGTCAAACAAATACTGGACATCTTGAGATAGGGTTAAATAATCAGGAAACCATAGCAATATTGAAGATATTGTTCTCTTAAACTGAGCCTGAATGATGATCTCATGGCGTCAATTCAGAAAAGAAATACTACCTTGACTTCATATAGCCATTTTGGCCTGTGGTAGTGAAGGCACCAGTGGTTTCTATGAAAGAAATAGAGATAAATCTGGATGCCTGCAACCAGCATGACAGTGCGGCCCATTAAATATCTTTTATGGCCATCGCATCATCCCCTGCAGTTGTTGCCATGCCAGTTAGAACACAAATTGTACTGACTGAGCTTGTCACTGACAGCCTATGAATCATGAAATGAAATGCATGGGTGAGGTGGGTATTTGCAGTCATGAAATCTATGGATGGACACACTCCTGGCTGGATTTCATAATAATATACCTTCCAAAAAACAAAGCTTGTATGCTACTGACTTGATACTATGTGTAGCAAAGTCTTGAACATAATTCATTGTTATCCTCATGGTAGCTTTGAGTTCAAAAATGAATGTAAAGAGCATAACACATTGGCAGTTTCCAGTTTAATTAAGTTTGAGCCAACTTTCTTCAAAAGGGTTTTTTTAATGTATCATAATATGAATAATTTGGTTTTTTAGATGCATGTCAAAATGTGAATATTTAAAAATGGAGAACTTTCGTTGACCAGATAGGCACATTTTACAGTAAAAACTGAATTAGCAGCCAAACATTTATTTTGAAAATTCCAGTTTGGCTCTAAGGCACACACTCAGTGTCCTAGGTTGAAGATAAAAGAGCAGTACAATTCCTGATTTTCTCTAACCAAGCTTGGGGAAATTACCGAAATAAAAGTTTAGTTTGGATTGTTCTATCACATATACACAGTACTATAATTCAAAGGTTAGACACTCCTGAAGACCTATGATGGGGTGCTTCTACAAAACAGTTGGAACAACAGCCAGTCACAAAGTGCCCACTCATTAGAGAGTAAACTGAACACATTTCTCTCTATCATTCCCTCTAGTGCTCTAGGATGCTGTCTACATACTCAAAATACCTTTCTCCTCTTTTACTGCACAGGAGGAAACTTTTTGCTCAGAATGGAATCTGCTTACCTAATGTGGGCTACATGAGGAAATGCTGTGGGTGCCTATTAAATGGCAGGCTGGGAGGCAGAGGCTTTGAGGAAGGCCTATTTAATAGCAGCCTTCTAACTTTGAACCAACTTGGCCCCCTTGGTCAGTATGGCTGCCACCTTTGAATACCGGGGAAGGCCATAACAACAGTGGTCTCTGCAGAATTTTGGGAGTGGAAAACTCAAATTAAGTGAGATCAGCAGATAGGATTTCAGGATATTAACTGATTATTGGAATTTGGCTTTAAGTTTTCATAACTGTAAGCCATCTGGAATCTGACAGGTAGATGGCATGCAAATGGTTTTAAAGTTTGTTTTTTTTTAAAGGCTGGATTGCAACCACCAATACCATTTGTAGGAATGGCGGTGAGTCTTATGCTTGGCCCAAAGGATTACGCAGATAACATCAATGTTTTATTTTTCATGGAATTTTTTTCTCTTGTTTAATTAAAAGAATCTGAAAAGGAAAAAAAGTCAGATGGATAGAGGCCTAGCAATCAATGTGGGGTATCCAACTATAAAAATGTACACACAGTGTCCATTCTCCACTCATTCTATGTGACTCTAAGCAAGGCATAGCTAAGGAGAGGTGCTAGCTGAGTGGAAAACTCTTACCAAAATAAATTAGTTAAATTATATTTTCATAATCCTTTTGTTGCCAAACCTTAGGACCTTTCTTAAGATGGACCAGATCAACATTGAGAAAATTTGACAGGCCCCTTTGTAGATTCCCTTCTACTTTCCAGAATACTCTCAGCCCTCAAAGACAAATGGTAAAACATAAAAGTGACAACAAGAAAAAAAGAAAAAAAACAAGTACTATTTGAAAAAAATGGGTTTCCTTCTGACTTCATATTTAAAGCAATGAATAAAATCAAAGTCACTGAAAGTAAACTTTAAGAAAAACTATGGGATTCAGTAAATCAACATGAAAATAATGATTTGTTTTCAATTATTTAAAATGAAAGAAAAAGATGAAAGTACATCAACATGAAAAAATATTCAATCTCCTTATCAATTCCATATTCTTCTACAGCACTTCCCTTGATTTGCTGCAAGGGCATATATGAGTACATATGCAACTGATGTGATTCTATTTGAACTTAGATGTCAGTTCCCCTTTCACACCAAGATTCCAGTTCTGTAGACATGTATGTTCAAATATGTCCCATTGAACTCAGTGGGGTTTAATTTTGATACACTATTGTCCATTAAATATGCCAAAATGAAATATGAAAAATGGTCTATGAAAATACCTTTTATGGTCTGCAGTGGGGAGGCAAACTATACTCACAATGGTGGCCATGAAAGAACCCATGTAAAAGAGGAATGGGGACCAGAAGATGGCTATCATCTCCACTTTTTTGACACATATATATCCTGTGGAAACTATAAGGTGGCAAGCATTTGTAAGAGCTGTTGAAAGGCCAGTCTTCCTTATGTTCAGTTTAGACATTTGTCAGGGGTTTTTTAACTTTAACAAAGCTTGTTTTCCAGATACATTTACCAGTCCTTGTGTCCCTCTGGATGCATTGTGTTTACTTACAAGTAGATAAGTATGATTAATTCACTAAGCCAGGATTTCTTAATTGTTGAACTAGTGATCATGGGAGAATTCACACATCACATTAAAACAAAAATGTTATGGTATAGTATTATATATTAACCGGTGTCTCTCAATCTGTATTTTTTTCATATTTTTGCATATCCCAAATAATTTCTTAGAAGCACCCATATAAACTAAGAAAAATAAATATCTCAGGAGCTTCTCAGACATCAGTTATTGAAATGCTAATACTATACAGCACTATTTAATGTATTTTTAATATATGCAGTAAATAACCCAGCATAATTTTTTGTTGAAAACTTTCTTGCTGTAAGAATAAATTGAAAACCATTAAACAGATTTTAAAAAAAACCACTTGTAGTGATTTCTTCCTTATATTTGCTGATTTTAATGTATTTATAAACTACTCATAGAGCAACTATTACATGGAATAAACCAAAGAAATAAAACTTTCTGCTTGCCTCCTATTAATCCATTTTTTTACTGGCAGATTAGACTGCTTTGTTTTTGTTTTTACAAAGATAATTTTTATATAATCAATATTTGTCATGAGAAGTGATACTCAGAAAGAGAAAAAAATGCATTAACCAACAATCCCTAATAATACATTTAAAATATGAGATATAATTTTGATCAAGTTATAGGATTATCTGAAAGTTGTTTTTTTTTAAAAAAGGAAAAGGAAAAGAAAAAGAAAAGAAAAATCCTTAAATTTGCACAACATCCTTTGTTCATCAATCTGTTAAAGCATCGGCACTGCTGTTTATCAGTGTCTACTGTTCATACGGATATTCTTTTCTCTTGAAAATCATAGTCTAGAAGACAACAAATATAGTAGATCAAGAGAATGACTAAAAAGTCAAGTTTTCTATCTCATCTCTGGAATAAAGTCCATTAAGGTATTCAGGTTTATGGCTGTCTCTCAAATTTAAAGACAAGTCATCACACATCCACAATAGTCTTTCTATCTTTGCCAAGGATTTTTGAGGTCATGTGAACAAAATGACTGTCTCATAAATTTAATTATACATGCCACCTGGTGTTACTCTCTATATTATTTATTCATTTGCTACACTTTCATCTTGATTTTCAGGGAATGAGTCCTCCAATCTATTAAGACAGGCCCGGTTCTCAGTACCAGATTAAAAGGAAAAAAATACCCAAGAGAGAAAGCTGAGGAAAAGAAAAAACAAGAGGAGAGATACTAGTTTTTCAAGTCCAGAATGAAGATGCAAGCAAAGCAATGCCACCAATATACAAAAAAAAGTCTGAGATGACTTTCCTTTCCTAAAGTTCTTATTGTCTTCCAATTTAGCTCTTGCCCAACTGGTATAAATATAATTATGCCATCAAATGTGATGACTTGATCTGCTCCAAACCTGACCGTTTCTGGCAGGGAAAAATGAAGCCAGAACAGATTTCTCGTTTGACAATGCAAAGGTATGGATAGGTCTGATGCAGAGGTAGCTTGGATCCCTTGGTTGATCCATGCCAAAGGCACTGTCAAACATTGTAGCCTAAATATTAGAAAAATGTCCTTTTGAATTCCCTGTACTGTATGCATAGGTAGGCTCTTATGTAGAGGATTACAACCTCTACATTAGCACTTATTGCGTGACCTCTGCCATATGCTAAATAATATATAAAATAAAATTAGCACTTCTTAAATTTGAATGGTTTGCAACAGTTCCCACAACTGTTTATTTTTCTTCCTACAACATGCAACACTCCATAGTGCTCAGTCTTATTTTGAAGGAAAATCACTTTAGTTTTTTATGCTATATTCAGCCTAAGTAACTAGTGTTGGCCCTTCTTCATCTTGGGCCAGGCTCTTCTGACTTTTTAAGCCCTTAAAAAGCTATTCTGAAGACTTTGAGAAGAATGTAAATTCTTTTCTCCAACTCTAGAAAGATGGCATCACTTTAAAATCCCAGATTCCCTAGTCCCTACTCAAAAGATTCATCCCTCCCTCTTTACTCTAAGCCTTCTTTGACTTTCCCATTTGAATAATTTAGGTTAGCTACTAGGAAAACTGCCATGAATTTGAATCTCCCATCTTTATGGATTTTTGGGAGAATGTGTAATCCACATCAGGACAGTGGCTGAGTGGTCAGAGTGTAGGGGATATAGTCATTGAACCCCTGTCATGGTCTGATCACTCTCTCCTATGCTTGGACTTTCGGACCGTTGCACCCCACCGCAGGGTGGCGGAACCGGTGAGATGGTACCGCCCCAGGCGGCTGATGGAACCCGAGCGGTTCCAGGCAGAGCTTGGGCCAATTCCTGAGGTTCTGACACACGACTCGGTTGGAGAGGTGGTGGCGGCCTGGGACAGGGCGGCTGCCGGTGCCCTGGATCGAGTTGTGCCTTTGCGGCCTCTGATTCGGCGTGGGTCTCGACCGGCCCCGTGGTATAACGAGGGGTTGAGAGAGATGAAACGCCGGAAAAGACGCCTAGAGAGCAGTTGGAGATCGAGCCGTGCCGAATCTGACCGAACATTGGTAAGAGACCATATTAGGTCCTACCTAATGGCGATAAGAGCAGAGAAGTGTTCCTACCTCACTGCTCTTATTGCGTCATCAGATAACCGCCCAGCCTCCTTGTTTAGGGTGACCCGCTCCCTCCTTCATCAGGAGGTGAGGGGAGACCCCTTAGAGGGTAGAGCTGAGGATTTCGGAAAATATCTGTATGATAAAATCGCTCAGATACGGGAAGGCTTCGACTTCAACTGGGTATGTCCAATGGGAGAGGCGGAGGCTGGTCTTGAGACTGTTACCTGGGTTGAGTTTGACCCCGTGACCCCCGAGGACGTGGACAGGTTGCTGGGGGGACTTAGGGCGACCACATGTTTACTGGACCCGTGCCCCTCCTGGTTGGTGCTGGCCTCCCGGGAGGTGGTACGAGGCTGGTTCCGAGCAATTATCAACGCTTCCTTGAGTGAGGGTGTCTTTCCCGCTGCCTTGAAAGAGGCAGTGGTGAGACCCCTCCTCAAGAAGCCTGCCCTGGATCCAGCTGTTTTATTAAACTACCGCCCCGTCTCCAACCTTCGCTTTCTTGCGAAGGTTGTTGAGAGTGTGGTTGCCCGACAGTTCCCGCAGCACCTGGAGGAATCGTCATATCTCGATCCGTTCCAGTCGGGCTTCAGGCCTGGCTACAGCACGGAAACAGCATTGGTCGCGTTGGTGGATGATCTCTGGCGGGCCCAAGACAGGGGTTGCTCCTCTGTTCTGGTGCTATTGGACCTCTCGGCGGCTTTTGATACCATCGATCATGGTATCATGCTGCAACGGTTGGAGGGGCTGGGCATAGGAGGCACTGTCTTGCAGTGGTTCTCCTCCTTCCTCTCTGGCCGGATGCAGTCTGTGTTGACAGGGGGCCAGAGGTCGACCCCGAGACCCCTCGTATGTGGGGTACCTCAGGGGTCGGTCCTCTCGCCTCTACTGTTCAACATTTATGTAAAGCCGCTGGGTGAGATCATCCGTGGTTTTGGCGTGGAGTACCACCAGTACGCTGATGATACCCAGCTGTACATTTCCACGCCAAACCACCCCAACGATGCCCTTGCCGTGCTGACCCAGTGCCTGGAGGCCGTGCGGGTATGGATGGGGAGAAACGGACTCAAGCTCAACCCCTCCAAGACCGAGTGGCTGTGGTTACCGTCGTCCCGGTACAGCCAGCTGATTCCATCGCTGTGTATTGGGGGCGAAACAGTGGCTCCCACAGGAAGGGTTCGCAACTTGGGAATCCTCCTGGACTCACGGCTGTCCTTAGAGGACCATCTGACGGCCGTGGCCGGGAGGATGTTCCACCAGGTTCGCCTGGTGCGCCAGTTGCGTCCCTTCCTAGACCGGGACTCGCTACGCACAGTCACTCATGCCCTCGTGACCTCCAGGCTGGACTACTGTAATGCTCTCTACATGGGGCTCCCCTTGAGGTGCATCCGGAAGCTCCAACTTGCCCAGAATGCGGCCGCGCGGGTAGTGATGGGAGCGTCGTGGCGCTCCCACGTAACACCGCTCCTGCGTGAGTTGCACTGGTTGCCGGTGGTCTTTCGGGTGCGGTTCAAGGTGTTAGTGACCACTTTTAAAGCGCTCCATGGCATCGGACCCGGATACTTACAGGACCGTCTACTGCCAGCAAATACCTCCCGCCGTCCGGTACGCTCCCACAGAGAGGGCCTCCTCAGGGAGCCGTCGGCCAGACAGTGCCGGCTGGCGACCCCCAGGGGGAGAGCCTTCTCTGTGGGAGCTCCCACGTTATGGAACGAGCTCCCCCCCGAACTCCGTATAATAACAGATTTACGCACCTTCCGTCGGGAACTAAAAACATTCCTTTTCCGACAGGCCGGCCTGGCATAGAAGCTTCGGTTCCAATAGGATCAAAATGTTTTAAGGGGACTGAGTATTTTTTAAATTTTGTATGTTTTGGGTTTTAGGATTTTGGCCAAATGATTTAATTTATTTTTAATTATTTTAAATTTTGTATATTTATATGTTTTTTAAATTTTAGGCTGTACACCGCCCCGAGTCCTTCGGGAGAGGGGCGGTATAGAAATTTAATAAAATAAATAAATAAAATAAATATGAGCTACAAACACAATCCAGCAAAGGGGTTGTAAATGAATCTAGAAACCATTTTATGTGATGAGATGAGTTCACTGGTGTTTGAAATCAATGCTGGCTATCATGCTGTGAAGCTATTATTAATGCCGATTCTTCTGTTGCCCTTGGTTTCAATAATGTTAAGGCTTTACTGGATTTCTATTTTAGAACTGGCTTGAC
Organism: Bothrops alternatus; assembly: GCA_034064705.1. NCBI lineage: Eukaryota > Metazoa > Chordata > Lepidosauria > Squamata > Viperidae > Bothrops > Bothrops alternatus. The sequence continues at coordinate 40,562,568 of JARGCV010000007.1, read as the reverse complement.
TCTGAGGTCTAAGGATTTATTCCTTTTTAGAGAAAAAAAAGGGAAAGGAATGTGAATAATCTCAAATTATTTCTAAGGCTTAATTCCCAAAGTTGGCATAAGAGGTAAATCACTAGGACAACATTAAACTATGATTACAAGAACAATTGTTTCTGCAGATATGATAACATAGGCGTGTCAATGCATTTTAATAAATAGAATACAACCACTTGAATACATTTATGATTCTGGTTTAAAATTGTACCAAAATCTGCTTTCCAAATTGTCAGAATTTTTTTCCATTGCAACAAAGTCTTCTACCAATAAAGGAGAATATTTGTAGGCTAAAATGAGGGATCCTTGGTGCTCTCTGAGCTGGGTTGTTTTTTTGCAGATGTTTAATTACCCAACTAGGTAACATCATCAATGCTTCATCAGAGTCTTTTATATTTCTACCTAGTTCTTGAGATGCTTGAAAATGGCTTGATTTTTTTCTTGATTGATATTTTAAAGCTATTTTGTTCTTAAAGGTGGCACAAAAGGTGTTAGGGATTTTTTTTTTAATTGCATCTCTTTTCCTCACTCTGAAATCTCCCTGGCTGTCTGTACCTCTGGAATTTGAAAAAAAATTCAGTGGTAAGGATTCCCTCTGGAGGTCATTTCTGAAATTTTCTTATGAACAGCAGAATCTGTAGCAAACCACAATGAAACCTTCCTGAAAATGGCACATGCATTATGAAATCATTGCATAAGCATCTCCATCATATTTTTGCTTCTTGACATTTGACACAAATTAGGCCATGTACTGTACATAGTAATTCATTACATATATATATTGGCACTTGCCCCTTTCCCACACACATACCCCCATAGAGACTGCATACTACTGGAGAAATGATTGTGTAATAGAAACAGATTATTCTACACATATGTCTTGATAATCTTGTTAACTTACTAAACACAAAGATTTTTACAGTCTGTGAGAAATTCAACAGTAATCTCTTCTTCTTTAAGAAAAATTTTGAGAGCCACTATCACCTTGATCATATTGAATAAGTACTGGAAGGAAAGCAGAATTTCCTGTACAGCACTAGTCCATCAGGAATATCCTAATCTAAATTAAATATTAACACTTTAATGTATAGACAAGAAAAATCCCTCTGAATGTTTATTTATTTATGCCTTCAAATCAGTGTTGACCCTTGGCAACTCCCTAGACTAGTCCCTACAGTTTTCTTGTCAAAGTTTTTCAGAAGAGATTTGCCCTTTTCTCCTTCTTCCTAGGGCTGAGACAGAATCAATGGCCCAAGATCACCCAGCTGGCTTTGTGCCCAAGGCAGAATTAGAACTGATTCCCAGTTTCTAGCCTCCTGCCTCAACCACTACACCCAATTGTCCCTCCCTGAATTGATTGTCAAATCCTATATAATAATTATGTAATGAGTTTATAATAGAGTGTGAAGAATCTGAATTTCCTGATACTGATCTTTTAGTTCAGAGCAGCTTGTAGCACTTGATATCCTGTTGAGGTTCAGCTTCCAGCAACCCCAATCAGCCTGGCCAAAGGTTATGATCCTGGGAGCCATCGTTCAGTAAAATCACAAAGGCCACAGTAGATCTCCTTCTGAATTAGTTATTGTGTTGTTGGAAGTTAATTGACTAAATTTTCAAACCTGACTTTTATTTGCAATAGTGGCGAATATCTGTAGCTTGGGTGTAGGATGAGGGTGAAGGTTCGTCCTCCGAGCTTGTAGGTTAGTTTACAAATGTTTTGTTACCAGACTAGGTCACATCTTCAGCAGAGTTTAGGGTATCTGAGTGTCAGTGGTCTTCTGTTTATAGGCTTCAGCTGTGTTTGTGTCAAGTGAGGGTCTTGTGATGGGTCAGATGTGAGTCATCAGTGAGAGGCTTGAGATGGGTCTTATGATGGGGAAATAAAATCAAGTCAGGGTCATTGGAAAATGAACTTCTGGTTGGGGTGAGGAAATTTGCATGGGTTGGTTGAGGGTCGGTACTATCTCTGGTTGGCTGTGCCATTATTTTGAATTCTGAGGGGTTTGTAGGCTGGTTGTAGGTCAATGTGTCTGTTGATGGAATTGCTTGTGGAGTGCCAGGCTTCGATGAACTCACGAGCATGGCGGGTGGTACTGTGGCCAATGATTTTTGTGTTACCCTAATCAAACTGGTATCGTTTGGTGTCAGTGTGGGTGGGTGGAGAATAAGGATTTGGGATTATGGCGTTTGACTCATGGATCCTGATTTTAATTGAAGTGATGTTTGTCCCACGTAGAATTGGTTGCAGTTTTTACAGTTGATTTTGTAGATTACATTGTTTCTTTCATCCTTCTGTGTCTTGTCTTTAGTTCTGGATAATGACTTTTATTGTTACGTTCTTCTACCAATGATGAGAAGCATGATATTAAGGAGGGAAGAGAGAAAGTTAATGGGGAAAAAACTCCATTGTATGGGTTTTATACAAAAGTATGCATGAAAAAAATTCAGTGATGCACTGAATTTATATTGCAATAACACTTAGGTTTATATACCGCTTCACAGTACTTTACTGACCTTGGAAGGAGGACGGAAGGCTGCGTGAACCTTGAGCCAGTCAGGATCGAACTCCTGGCAGTGGGCAAAGTTAGCCTGCAGTGCTGCATTCTAACTGCTGTGACACCATATTATATGAGAAATCCCAGTATGAAACAATGTATCAGATGGTCAAACAAAGATAAAGCTTACTCATATATCCAAAATTTAATTAAGGGGCATACTTAATGCCCAGAACAAGCTTCATGATACAGTTTCGTTTGATAAAAACCACATTATATATCCCAATGTTGGTTGAATGTCTTCAACAAAACACCTTGCCCCTTGAGATCTGGAAGGTCTCCACCCGCTTACCCGTCTATAAATTGACAAAAAGCCTAACTTTTCCTCCAGACACCAAAACAGTAATCTTTGAGCCCAGGGATTGAAGGGATGAATAGGTATAGTTATGTGTTAGGTAATTAGGGTTTTTTATTTTTATTTTCCTCTCTTTTCTTTTTGTATTGGTTTTATTAGTTATGTTTTTATTACTATATCAGCTGCCCAGAGTTGTATGCTACAAGATGGGCAGCCATATAAATCTTATAAATAAATAATCAATTTCCATCCATATGTTCATTTGTTATCAATTAAAAATTGTACATTGGATGTAAGTAAGAAAGAGAAGCATGGTTGCTCAGTGGTTAAGATGCTGCGCTTGTTGCTGGAAATCTGGCAGGCCAACTTCGAGACCTAAGCTCCCGTTCCCGCCCCAGCTCCTGCCAGTCCAAAAGTTCAAAAGCATGCAAATGCAAGTAGATAAATAGGTATCACTTCAGTGGGAAGGTAACAGTGCTCTGTGATGTCATGCTGGCCACATGACCACAGAAATGTCTTTGGACATTCCTGGCTTAATGGCCATGACAGGGAGATGAGCACTGCCCCCTATAGTCAGCAATACTAGGGCAGGGCTTTTCAACCTTTTCACCCATTGTACCACTTTTAGGATATGGCAACATCCGAGTACCGCCAGTCGCCTAGCAAGGTGTCAAAAACTTGATGACCAAAAAAAACCCCCCCACAAAAAAGTGATAAAGTACAGGTAGTCGTCAACTTACAGCAGTTCGCTTAGTGACTCTTAGAAGTTACAATGGCACTGAAAAAAGTGCCCCCCCAAGCCACAGCCAAGCAAGACACCTGCCTGCCCACCCGGCAGCGCTCTTCCTCCTGTCTGAGGTTTTCATTGTTGTGAGCATTTCTGTTGAGGATTGGCACGGGGGTGGGGTGGGGGGGGTCTTTGGTTTTTATTCCCCCCTTTGCTGGGTGGTTGCAGCAGGTTTTGGTCACTTTACATGATCCTGGGACACTGTGACCATCATGAATATGAATCAGTTGCCAAGCATCTGAATATAAATCACAAGACCCTGGAGATGCTGCAACATTCCAGCTGATCGACGCTTCTTCTGGGCTCAGCAGAAACACCAGGATCAGTGCCACTTTCCAGCTGATTGGCGCTTCTTCAGGGCTCAGCAGAAGCACCAGGATCAGCGCCAAGCTCTAGCTGGAGCATGGCACTGATCCTGGTGCTTCCACTGAGCCCTGACAGACCTGAAGAAGCGCCAAACAGCTGGAAAGCAGCACTGATCCTGGCGCTTCCGCTGAGCCCTGGCAGCCCTGCAGCTCCAGCCATCTCTCGTTCAGGCTTGTGCAGTGCTGCCACCGGTTCAGCTCATTCCCCTCCCCCGCTACCACTTTTCTAGGATGGTCATATACCACCTGCCAGGTGCCAATGTACCACAGGTGGTACCCGTATCACTGGTTGAAAAGCCCTGTACTAGGGGAGTAAAATCCACAGGGACTCTTTTTTATGCAAGAAAATGTATCTTTTATAATTTCACCAGTTTGTATCTTGAAGTGCCAAGTAAACCCAATTAACTTGGGTTAATAAGGTACTTGTCTTTTGATAAATATTGCTTTTTTCATTTAATATAAGGAAATCACTAAAATAATGAAAAATGTTTTTTTAATGTATTAGGTTAGCAATTTTTTAGCACTAAGATCTTTTTACTGAGTCATAAAAAAGGTTATTTTGTTCAAAACATTATTTTTTAAAAAAATATCATTAAAACTTCTGGAAGGAACTTATTCTACCAGAATTCTAAACATTACCACTTTTGAGTTTGAATTATCACAATTCCTTCTCCTCCTCCCAGCTCTCACTCAACAGACATATATGTGCACAGGTTGTTATTTTACTCTTCCCCCACCCCAACAAGGAAAAAAAAAACAATGCAAAGATTTTGGAGTTCAAAGCTAACAAAGTCCATGTTCTGAACTGCCGTCCTTGCCACAGTGGGAAATATAAGATAATCCTTTCTAGGGAAGAATCATGGATGCTCACAGTCTGCTGCAAAACTGATTTCTTTTTTATCTTTTCTGCCAGGATCTTCTTGGAATATAAATAAAGGCAAAGACACCTTAATGAGACCATGGGGCTATGAAAATGATGGAAATCCACGACAATCTCTTCTCAGCCTCTGCTACTAAAACAAAGTAGTAGTTGCTGAAGAAACATTTGATCTCATTCTCTCTATATACAGAAATTTAGATAGGCTGTGGAGATGTGACAGTCAGTCCACAGGCTAATGACCAAATCAAAGGGTGGTCTGGAGATTCATGTAGTATTTTCCTGAAGCAGCCTCAAAAAACAGTTCTATGTTCACAACAAAGTGAAGGTTTCCTGTTAGTCTCTAGTGAGTAAAAGGGCTTTAAAAAAAACCCCATTGTTTCAAAGATTTCCTGTGAAACTCTAGTTTCAGGGATAGCTTCCTACTCAAAAATAATAAGCAAGATCTGCACACAAGTCAACTAAGGGAAAAACAATCACAATTTCAGGAATGGAAGGCTACATGTACTGTACTTCATTAGAAGTGAGGGTTGATAGAAATTGTACTCCTGCTGCTTGTTTCACCCCAAAATAAGATTATTTTAAAACTTGGGCAAGACAAAAAGAGATGATGGATGTTAGACTTCACCATCTTTCTGCATCTATAGACCTACTAATAGACTAATAGATGTAGAGATAGTTGAAAGAGGAATTCTAAACTTTTATTGCATTTTCCTCTCTGAAATTACCTAGCTTGCATGCCTCCTAATTGGTTATATTAATATTCTCAGGACTTTCATCTATTCCTTCTTTTTTTCAATTCAACCCTCCTCATTTTCTTATGATTCTGACCTGTGATGCAGATTCTGTCTTTGTTGTAGACCGTCTTAAGGTAAGCTTTCCTGTCGCCATGTTATTCCCTCAATAAAGCTTATATTTATTTTCTTTCGTGCCAGTACTAGTCTCAAGAATAATTTCTTATAAAACTTACATTATTATTATTTATTATTATTATTAATTTAATTTCTATGCCGCCCTATTCCGAAGAACTCAGGGCGGCTCACAGCATAATAGAAATTACATACATATAAAAAACCCTTAAGTTAATAAAAAAAAAAAACAAAAAACAAAAAAAAAAAAAACCAATCATTCCACGAACATACACTGGCTAGGGGCAAGATGTTAGCTGCCCCAGGCCTGCCGGCAAAAGTGTGTTTTAAGCAATTTACATTCTTACTATTAGAAAGTTTTTCTCCATGCATTCTTTCCACTGTATAAATCTATCTGCTCTCCAACAAAAGTACAGAAAAAAATTACAGTCTTGCTCATGGCAAGCTGTGCCTGTTTTATCTTGAGAAGCTGTGGCTCATAATAACTCTTTTTTCACCCTAACCCATTCCTAGCTTTTGAGAAATAAAGGCATTTGTTTCCAACTGTATCTCTCAGGGGCTCATCACTTGACTGAATTTCTGTACTCTTGGCCCTGCCCTTTTGATTCTTGAAGTATATTAGTTGTAAAATGCCTCATCATGTCTTGCTCTCAGCTTAACTTAAGAGCCTGCTTTTGGTTCTTGGTTCTCTATGAAATTGCTTTTCTGACCTTGGCTTATCCTGCAAAGCATTTAGGCATTTTTCAAGAAACATGAAGATAAATTAGAATCTGGATTTATCACATGCTTCTTAGAATAACATGGACATGACAATTGCACAAGATAGGTTCATAATTGAGGCCATCCGAGTAACCATCACTATTGCAAATCTGTTTTCATTTACCCGGCAAAGCCAAAATGACACATTCATGATGACATCTGATGGAAGTGTGAAAGCATTTGTGTGGTGATAGATTCAACAAATCCCATTCCCCTGTGCTCCCTACAGTTATCCATGACTGCTTTGTCATTCATAAAACAGTACATTGTTTGTAGGTTGTTCCCCCCCGCAATTTTAGTAGAATTTTAGTAGTATATGGAGGTAAAGCATTTTGTTTTCATGTATTATTTTGCATTGCTTCAAAAGGATTTAGATCAGCGGTTCTCAACCTGTGGGTCGCGACCCCATTTGGGGTCGAACGATCATTTCACGGGGGTCGCCAAACGCCGCAGTCCGCCATTTTTTTTTGGTCGTCCATTTGTTTTTGGGTCGTCCATTTTTTTCCCCTTTGCAATGCGGGCCATCGCGCCGCGCATGCGCGATGTGAGCCCGCCATTTTTTTTGGTTGGCCATTTTTTCCCCTTTGTGATGCGGGCCGTCGTGCCGCGCATGCGCGATGTGGGCCCGCCATTTTTTTGGGGTCGACCATTTTTTGGGGGGGCGGCCATTTTTTTTGGTCGGCCATTTTTTCCCCTTTGCGATGCAGGCCGTCATGCCGCGCATGCGCGATGCGGGCCCGCCATTTTTTTTTGGTCGGCCATTTTTCCCCTTTATGATGCGGCTGTCGCGCCGCACATGCGCGATGTGCCCCGTCGCACCGCGCATGCGCAATGCACCCCATCATGCTGCACATGCGCGATGAGCCCTATCGTGCCGCGCATGCGCGATGCGCCCCATCGCACCGCGCATGCGCGATGCGGGCCGGGGTTGAGCCCCGGAAAAGGTTGAGAACCGCTGATTTAGATGAATTTGGAACAGATTTCATTCTTGGAATTGAAATATTTTACCTCTAATTTTCTTCTTACTACTCCGCTCATTAAGATCTGAGAGAGGGCAACTAGGAATTCCAAGACTTAAACTAGATTGGGTATTTGAAGCAATAGCAATTTCCATAACACTCTCATTACCTTGGATATAATTACCAGGAATCAAACTCTACTCAAGGGTATTTGAAAAGAAAAGGGCAGGAATATTCATATGTCCATTTATGTTTACCAATGCAAATTTGCAAGTAACAGGTATGTTACTTGCAAATTTGTGTAGATAAACATAAAGAGACATGTGCATATTCCTGCCCTTCTTTTTACAACAGCAAGCAAATAACTATCCTACAATTTAATGAGATCCCATTATATTGTCCTGATTTTTTCTTTGATGAGGTCAAAAAGAAAAGCACTTAGTAGCTCTTCAGAAAGATTAGCACGAACCATTTCCCACTGATTCTCCTCCTCTACTTACTTATTCTTTCTCAGGGTATTTACCAAAGAAATGTTGCCTTTGTACACCTCACCAAGGAACCTTTTTGACACACACCAGTTCCAATTATAACATCCATTGTACAGTGAAAGTTCACATGTCAACAATGAGAATAAAAAGTTCATTTAGAGCAAAAAATAAAACCCTGTTCCACTACTATCACTAATAACTACATATAACCTTATGTTGGATGGAAGGTCTGCCCTTTTCTTATGTACTCATAGCCTGAAACTGTGCCTGAGATTTTAAGTTTTCCAAGTAAATACCAAAATTTCTCTACCTGAATATCTTTTTTTGTCTTTTTTCTTTTCTTGTCCACTGTGTAAGAAAGAATTTAAAGTAAAACCTAGGTTAATGAAACACCTGTGTTTATTCTGCTTTTAATTAAAAGACTAAATGTTGTGGATTTTGATGAAAGTAACTTCATGTTTATTGATGTGCTAAGGTGGTAGTCTTGTTTAATTAATATTTAGGACTTTTTAAATGTGTATGATGCTGTTTGGATGGAGGAGATGAAAAAAGAGAACTTCTCCAAGATCCAAGAAGTAAAGAGATACATGGGCTAGAAAATTAGAAACTCCTGGAACTCAAGTGGGGAAATATTCACTTTTTTAAATTGAGGTGAAACCAGACTTTTGTGACAAAGATACATTTTTAAACAATTTCCATTGTAAATACACATTCCATTTTTTCTGTTTAACATAATTGCTTCCATTGATGTCTGACATTATTCTCATATTGTGATGGAATGTGTAGCTGCAGCTGCAAAGGGAGAGGATTTGACCAAATCAAGAGCTTTTCCAGAGGAAGACCTGAATCAATAGACTGCACAGTCCTTAACTGGAGGTGGAAGGGGGAAAGAGTTTCAGAATAATCATACCCTAGAACCTTTCAAGATATAAAGTATGTAGGCCTTGGAAAGTTATAACTTCAGTGTGGCAAGAATCTGTCTATTGAATGTAAACAAATAAAGGATTGAACTCAATTGGATTTCACTGCTTGAGCCTGACATGTAAAGCTAACAGATCTGGAGTGAAAGTATCTAGATTTGGTGGCAGCACAGAGATATAGTAAAATATAGAAAGAACTTACTCTGGTGCTGCATAGTAGTTGTCTGGATTTTGCAGGCCACATCTCATAACCAAGATCTCACTGCCTTAAAAAAATAATATATTTTTTTTAGTCTTACCTGCCATGAATTTTTCCTGAGTTACTTATCTTCATAGATTCATGCAATCAAAATTCCCACTATGATTGGGATGTCACTAAATGCCTCTAGAGCAAGGGTGTCAAACCGCCGGCCCATGGGCCGGTTTCATCATACTGGAGCCACGCCCACCCCATTGCCGGCAATGACAAAAAAGCTCCGATACGTTGTGCGACGTCACATGACGTCACGAGTTTGACATGTCTGCTCTGGAGGAAACTATTTTTGATACTGAGCCAGAACAAATATCTGCTTTAATCAATGGACCTCAATTTCAGATAAATATTTTTCCAGTCTTATCTAGAGATGCCTGGAGATTAATTTGGAGACATATGTCACAAAAATATTATTAGTAAACATTTTATTATGAAAATATCATGGACATTCAAATAAGAGGGCAGGATTTCTCTGCTGCAAAGTCCCTACAAATACACACACACACACACACACACAAACACACACACACGGGAGGGGGGAGAGAGAGACTTCAACCCAAGGCAAGCAAAGAACATTTACTTGCTAGTCCATTCCAGATGAAATGGCAGGGTATCTCTTTTCTGGATCATTTATCTGGAAGTGAAGAAATCGCCTAACTCAACCCTTCTCCTGAGCCCCTGTGATATCCAAGATTTCCCCATTCTCTTATGTATGCTGTTCCTGTCTATGATGGACTTACCATAATTTCCTGCAATCTAAAATAATAAACTCCAGCAACAGTTGTCTTCAACTAGTTGGCCTAAAGTAGGCCCTGGATACATTTATAAGATAGGCAGAGCAAAGATAGCATAAAAAAAAAAATTCCCATTCTTCTACAGCCAAAAACACTCTGCAACCTCCAGCATGTCAATGATCCTTTTAAATATTGCTGCAAGGGGAAAAAAATGTATGTTCCCTAACCCACTCTTCTGTGTAAACCCAGATTCCCCTTTCCCCCCTTTCCTAAGTAAGTGCATTTTTATTCTGAAATAGATTTGCTGATTGCCTAGAAGATATTTTTGTGGAGAATCTGCAAGGTTTGTCACTGCCATTACAAAGACAGCTGATGCACTTAAAGTTATGAAGCCCAGAGTAAGCAAATCTAAAATGTTTAATCTATTATTAATCAGACAGTTGCTGAAATGATAGGGCTCTGGGGGACTTGAGAAAAGGCATCAATATTTAATAGGCTCGTTAGCAAATGTTTCTCATTTTTCTATTTATCTTTAAAGAGACAGCAGGAACATGAAGGATGTTTATGTTTTATGTCATTACATAAGGAGGCAATGTCATGTTCAGGGATAGGAAGATTCAGTACAAGATTCTGAATATTAATCACAGAAATCAAATGCTGCACTATGAAACACATTTTCATTGGTTTGTAACCAAATATCAAAGGTTTTCCAAAAGCCTTGAACTACATACAGTATTTGTAAGTATAGAGCAATTGCAGATCAGGTCTATAATTTAGTGATTTGATTCAGGGATTTGTGGCTAATAAATACTATCACAGAAGCCTATACAAAAGGGAGCTCATGCACGCAGTTGTTGGTTGCTATGCAGTCCAAGTATCCCACACTGATATTTGCCAGTTGAAAATGAAAATGTCCATTATGGATTCCTCTGCAAGACAGAGGTCACTAAAATGTACTGTGCACCTCCGGTTTGAGTGACAAAAATGTATGTGTTGGAAATACTAACTTTACTTCATATCAGATTCCAAGGAACTGTACAGCATGAGGAAAAAAAACCCCAACTTTTTCCTTTCAGTTCCAGATTGCTGTTCAGCTCTAATGTCTAATGACAGTGCTGAATTTAGGAAGATCTTAAGTCTACAAATCTAACTCCAGAAAGTAAATGTACCGTAGTAACTGGCTGAGTCCCACCTTCCCAGTTATAGGAATTAGGCATAAGGATGGGGTGTTATGGGTTTATTACTAACATCTAGCAGTAGGCCCTAATCCATCTGATTACTGAATCTGACTCCCAAAAAGGATTTCAAGATGTAAACTGGGGATATTTAAACTGTAGCATTTTTGTGGCAACATATCATGATTAAAAAAAAAACTGGAGACAGGGTTTGAACTACTGTATATCAGGTGTCTCAATGCAGAGTCATTGAATCAGGCGACATACATTTTTAATAAATTATTATTACTGTCCTAATATTGTCCATTTTAAGTTGCTGCAAGAAGACCTGTACCATCTAGGTGAATCAGTAACATGTTCCTATTTCCCCTGAGAAAGGAAAGAAAATGAGGCAAGGAAAGTTATTCAGAAAAAGGAAAAGTGAAGAATGAAATAATTTGGGATAAAAATATGGGAAATGCATGGAGCAGAAATTATGGAAAACATCTGCATTTGTTTTCATAAAAATCGTGAGGAACAAATTACGTGAATATTTGCAAAATAAATGTGGTCTCCCTTTTTGACTTTCTTCCTGTTTGAAAAAAAAAAGTATTGTTAAGGGAAAGTAGATTGTCCAATTAAATAATCTTATATTGACATCTGCCCGAGAGCAAGTCTTGCTGAGCTCAATGGGGCAAACCTCTGAGTAGAAAGTCACTGGATAACACAGTAACTGTCTCCTCTCCCTGTGGCTGCTTTCATTTTGTTTCACTTGTAAATCTGTTCTGAAAAGCTAGGGAATGTCTTAAAGTGGAGAACTGTTGTTTACTGATTGCATTTGCCTGCTTCCACTGTCACTACTCTACAAACTCATTCGTTGGACTCTCAAGACCCAAGAATGCCTTCAGCTCTTTTTATCCGATAAACTAGTTTCTGACCCTTGAGCGCAGAAGTCTATTGTTTGCCAATTGAGTCATCTGCTGATGCTGCATCCCTGAAGGCTTTCTGATGATGTTGTTTTGGCCTGGCTGAAGTTCTTTATTCTCTTAGTCATCTATTCCCAGTTTTTCACCACTGTGAGTGTTATATATAGTGATAAAAATGGCTTTACTTATTTCCTAGGAAATGCAGGGCTTGAGTCTGGACCATGGTACTTAGATACACTCTAGTAATGGACAGCAGCTCCCAGACTTCTATCCCAGTCTCATCCAGGCTTTGGGATTCAGGCCATCAACATGAAAAGCATGTTGATGTCACTTGCAGTCACGTTCGTGGCCACGCTCGTTAGGCCCATATTGCATAAAGCACATTATTTGAGTTGGTAATCCATGAAGGTTTTCCTAATGTCCTGTAACTCCCCACCCTCCTTGGCACACAGGACTAGATTTGGAGCTTGACTAAGCAGAACTGATCTCCTGGAGAGGACTGCTATATTTAAAGAGGTGATTGTTGTAGTGAAAGGATACTGAATGTACCTGAGAAAAGAGAACAATCTAATTAGGATATATTACAGTGGCTGACACAATAAGTGTGTGTGTGTGTGTATGAGAGAGAGAGAGAGAGAGAGAGAGAGAGAGAGAGAGAGAGAGAACGTGTGCGTGCGTGCATGTGCACATGGGCCTCTGTGCACATGTGTGAGGCTATAAGAGGCATTGCACTCTTGCAGGTACTATAATGCTTCACTCCCAAGAGGCATTGTGACCAATGCCTCTGGGAGTGAAGCATTATTATACCTGCAAGAGTCAAGAAAAGATGACTTTTCTATGGTATGGCAAGAGGGATTACAGCATTTTTTTATCTGAGGAGGGAGTTTGGTTTTGCAGAAGGAAAGATGAAAGCATCATCCGGTGAGGAATTACAGAGTGAGAAGGTTAGTTGTGACATACGACAGAAGAAGCTTTCTAGACTCCTTACATGGCAGAATTTTTAAGATCTGCAAGTTGGAAAAACATCACACTTCATTTTTCTACATCCAACATATCTAACAGGTTGTCCCAAAGGTGTTTTTTCAACCATGATATGGATTACTGAGAATCTACACAGACATATCTAATAGGCTTCTCAGGTAATGATCATCTGCTTTTCCTAAAAGTATAGTATATATTGCAAGAAATTCTCCTCCATTCACTTTGACCTCAAAGACATCCTCTGCTGTCTTGAAAACCAGGAAGGAATTCTCATAAAGATTTCTCCTCATTTGACTTCTTCCTCCTCTAGTGAAGCAATCTGCAGTAATTTACAGTAATCTCTGATGGTGTTAACTACAGCCTTTGAGATCTGAGGATTGGATGATGGAGAAAATATTTTCCTAGAAAGTAGGAAAGAAAGAAAAAATAATAAGAACTTTATTTTGGCTTTTAAACTACTCTTATTCTAAGTTTGTTACTCTGTCATTCATTTTTCGCGTTTGAATTTGTCCGTGTTTGGGGTAACGCGGAACAAAGCGAGGCCGCGTGGCTGCCAATCAGCTGATCGGCGCGATCCCCGTGGTCCGGGAACAAAGCGAGGCCGCGTGAGCCGCTGATCAGCTGATCGGCGCGATCCCCGCGGTTCGGGGACAAAGCGAGGCCGCGTGGGCTGCCGATCAGCCGATCGGCGCGTTCCCTGCGGTCCCTGCGGTCCCTGGAAGGGGGGGAAACACGAATGGTGAAGGGTGAGGGGACCCCCCTCCCCTTCGCCTCCCCCCTACCTTCCGCCCTCCTCCCCCCAACTGACAATTACCTACCGGGTCTCTTGTCATCTTGTCCTTCTAGGGGAGGCTAGGAGCCAAGCTCCCAACCCCTGCTTAACTGGAATAATTTCCTAAAATCTGCTCTAACCTGATGAAGAATCCACCAATAGGTGACTGTATCTGCCTAGGAGCCACGCTTCATGTCCGTCGTGGGCGAGATCAAGTCAAAAACTGGGATCTAGGGTCCAGGAAGGGGCGTGGCAGCTTTGGCTGACTTGATCTGACTGGGCAGGAATACAGTCATAACCCATTGGTGGATTCTCCATCTCCTAGTGCTGGAGAAACTTACATTTGTATCCTATTAGTTCAGATCAAGTTCAGTTGGTAGTTATGAGTTATAAAAATGAATGAAGGGTCTTATTGGGGATTACACTAGGTCCCTTTTGCATTCTTAGTATGCATGACTTACCATTTTTAAAGTCATGGAGATTCACATATAGGTTATAATGTTTAGAGTGTTCAGATACATACAACCATGGTCTTTAACCAACCTTCTCAGAACTATTATCCTGACATTGCAGATGTGATACTAGACACATAGTTGTCCCCTTTAACATGAATTCACAAATGTCAAGTCCTACTGTGCTGCCTCATCATGGTGGGTGGGCTTTCCTGGGAGGGATGAGTGAAAAACGGTGGGAATGTATAAGAGTAAATACTCCTAACAGGGTCACCCATGACATGAATTCTAAAACAAATGAGCAGTGTTTGTTTTATATTGTGCAGCAGTGATAGAGGAAGATGCTGGAGGCAGATGATCATTTTAGTGTCACTAGTGAAGGCATCAATTAATACTGCATGGGAGAAGGCAATGGTAAAGCACTCCTGTATTTTTACCAAGAAAACCACATGGATGGATAATATAAAGTGACTGATGATATAATGTCAAAATATGGGATCTTCAGGTCAGATGGTACCATATGCTATTGAACTGAGGAGCTAAGGAGTATTAATGGCATTTATAATATGGTTAAAGTCTTCAGGACATCTAGCTGCTGATAATGCCATATAGGAAAAGAAAATCTGAAACTTCAAAAATTGAATTACAGAGGGAACTTGGAATGGAAGAAGCATGAACATGGGGAAGCTCTACACAATGAAAGATGAAATGAATCAATTACATTTGACATTTCAGGGATTAGCAAATTGAAATGGACTGGAATTGTACACTTATAGTTAGATCATACTGTTTTACTACTCAGGACATGTTGCTTTTACAGCCAGGAAGGATATAACAAGGTAGTACATGGGTACAATGCTGTCAATGACCAAATAATACCAATTAAATTTCTCAGACAACCCTTTAATACACAGGTGTCAAATTCGCCACTTCACGTGATATGTTGTGACTTTTTTTGTATTGCCAGAGCTGGGGTGGGCGCAGCCTCTGTATGATGCAACCGGCCCACGGGCTGGCAGTTTAATACCCCTGCTTTAATATGTTGACTATCCAAGATTTTGCTGCAACCACTGATGAAAATTAAAAGAATTTTTTAAATAATTTGGTCAATTCAACAAGCAAGATATGCAGCTTGTGGTTGTGCCAAAACTGGAAATATTAAGGAAGAAGTTAGTTGGATTGTATAGCCTAGGAAACTGAAATGAGACAGACAATGACTTATCAATTCAATTACTTCTTCATGGTTAACATGTCTTCTAACAATCAAAACATTGCCTACGCAGTGTATGTGCACATCCCAGAGGCAGTACACTGAAATAAAATTGACTATCTATGGTGAAAGGAGATTTAAAACCCACCGTTGTAACCCAAAGGCTGATAGTTGAACAGATCACAATCTGCCGATATGGAAGCCATACAATTTCCACATGTGATCTTCAGCACACATCCACTGTTTTCAAGGAGAACATCAAGAACTTCTATGAAGTTCTAAAGGTACTTTGATAGGTAACCAGATGAGCTGTGGAATGAAATTAAAGAAATTAATTAATTGTTGCATCTCTTCCCTTATCCCCAAAGTTCATCCTTACATTCCATTGCAGACGCTGACTCCAATTAACCTTAAATTCCAATTTAACCTACGCAGCATGATAGCAAACATGAATACTCTGGAGATAGTTCTTATACTGACCTGTGACCTGAAGAGTGAGGTAGCAAAATTAATACAAATATGAATGTTTTATCCTTTCAAATGTATTCCACGTGTTCCATATCTTCTTTTGCACCTCTGCAGTTTCATTTTAGTGGAGCGAAAACTACAAACTAGTCATAGTGCTGGGTGTGTCACTGAGAAACTTGATTTTCTTTGCATTATATATACTATAAGGCATCTATATTCTACTATAGTGTAATACTATGCCTCTGCTTGTATAATTCAGAAGTCCTGTTGTCCAATAAAGCTTTGCAGAAAGGAAGGCTGATTTCTCTGTTGATGGCTACTAGGCAAGTAGCAAAAAGGAGAGATCATTAAGATACACTGTGCATTGCCTTGATATCAGTATCTTTTTTATTGTTACAATTCTTAATGTTTGCTAATTTAGATAAGATACAGCTTCCATTTTTGCAAAAGCCTTCAATATTTTATTGAAGACCTATTTTAATTGATATGCCTATTTCATCTTCCTGCAGCACAAAAGAGGAGATTTGCACTAGACCAGTAGGTGTTAAAATACTGCTTCTCAGAATAGAAAAAAATAGGAACAAATTACCATTCAATTTCATTCAGTGATTTTCGCTTTGTTCTTTCACACAGGTGCAGTTTGAAATTGGATGGGCTTTTCTTTCCAGCTCTAAAAAAAATATTTCAAATTCTAATCAACAGACATATCAGTGTCAGTATTCTGTGAACAACACCAGTTTACGTAGAAATTGCCATGTTTACTTTGGAAGATTATACTTTTAGCTTATTTTAAACATATTCTAAAGTGTCTATGGGTAACCTATTAGTGGCCAACGACTGTCAGTTGTCATTAGGAGGGGTTTTGAGAACTGCAGAGTAAGTGTGATCACATCACACTTACAGATGGACTGAGATTGGGGAGTGTTAGAAATATTTTCTTGTTGTTTTTAAAAAACGTTCTATGCTTCTTTTCATTATGCTATAATGTGTAGTACAGTTCCATGTTCTTCTGTTCTCAAAATGGCAGGAAAATGTGCAGTCAGCATTCAGCAATCATTGTCAGATGGGACTTAGAGGACAGAAAATAGGAAATATACAAGCTGCATCTGGCCTTTGAAGCAAGGACAGTATGTTTTTCTAAAATATTTATATGCTAATATGTGCATTCGGTCCATTAACGCTGACACACAAATCTCCAGGAGCATGCACTGCCTGAAAATAAGTTCAGTGTATGCTATCCAGGACCCTTAGCAAGGGCCCATCAGAGATCAGGTTAAGCCTTTTCAAGTTGTTTCATGTGATTCTTTTAAGTGTTGGAATATAAGATTTCTATATGGAGAGCATGTGCTCTGCTACTGAGTGAGAACAAGATAATGAAATGGAAATAGAGCCTTTTTTTTTTTGTCAAAGCTTCACTGCCTTGGACTGACTTTCCCAAAATGTTGCAACAGACCATATCCTGGCCTTCTGCTGTTCTCTAAAAATATTTTATTGCACTGGTTTCTGATTTTTCTAATGACATGGTTTGAAGATTTGTAAAACTGAATTTGTACATAAGTGGGCAATGTAGTCTACTGTTTTACTTATTTTTAACTAGTGCTTTTCCTCTTATTACCAATAGCAAGGCAAATGGGATTGCAAAAAAGAGAGAGAGAGAGAAAGAAGAAAAAAGAAAGAGAAAGAAAGAAGGAAAGAAAGAAAGGAAAGAAAGAAAGAAAGAAAGAAAGAAAGAAAGAAAGAAAGAAAGAAAGAAAGAAAGAAAGAAAGAAAGAAAGAAAGAAAGAAAGAAAGAAAGAAAGAAAGACACTAAGCAGATAATCTGTTACATATTCCTCCTGGGTACCTAAACCTTTATTTATTTTCTAGATTCATGCATGATTTTAAAATTTTGACATCAAAGTGGATGGAGCACAATAAAAATACACATTTCATAGGTTTCATTGTTTATTGTGCTTACAAGCTCAAATCAATCAGAACTGTTACAGTTACATCAGCAGCAATCATTTTATATATAGAAACTCCTTGAAAACACATGAAAAAGACTACAAGTATAGTGCACTATTGTAGTAAAAGTGAATGGAGGATGGAGAGATGTGGAACCTCTCTATGCAAACACTAAATGACTTTTTAACCCCACAGATGCAAAAGTATTCCAAAGCTTCCAATCCAGACAATTTTTTTATTGAGCCTTTAAATCACTATTGACTCCTGGTGACTGCCTGGACAGGTCTCTGCATTTTTCTTGGCAAGATTTCAGAATTGGTTTTCCATTATCTATTTCCTAGGGCTGAGGGAGAGTGACTAGATCATTCACTGGCTTCATGCTTCCATCAGAACTATAAGTCATAGTTTTGCCATTTATAGTCTAGTGCCTTAACCACTGTATCAAATAGTCTCTCAATCAGAAGCATTAAGGAGAAACACCCAGGTTCACTTGGCTACTTTGCTTTGATATGCCTAGAAGATAATTGAAGATCTAGAAGCAGCCAATTACATGTGGCATGGTGGAAATGAAGTAACTGCTGTACCGATCCATACTGAAGGAGCACTTCACTAAAACCTTGATGGAAGGAAAGCACTTTTCTGAAACCTTATAGGTCAGGGTAGAGCTCTTCAGTTCTTATTAGAAAGCTAAGGAAGCTAGCAGCCAACCATTATTGCCTAACTGGATATTCAAAGGAAGACTTAGTATCATTGATATGTCTGTTCAAAAGTAAGGTTTACCAGCTTCACATATGTGAACATAAGTCATAACTAGCCTTACTCTTTATTACTATACTGAAATCAAATTAAACACACACTGAAATCCACTGCAGTCATAAAAATGCACATCTTTCGTATTCATCTCTTCTCTGTTTAAATACCTTCCAGCAAAGGAAAAAGTCATTTTGTAAGACAAACCTTTCTACTCTCTAGCTACTATTATCCTTAAGACATTTCTCAGAATGTTGAACCAAATCTACTTCCTCAGAATGCCCACTATTTCTTCTCATCTTGCTCTAAACTAGACTGCCTCTGTATGACAGTATGTGAAGACCATAGCAGTATCTTTTGTGGGCTAAATATATATAGCTCTTTAAATACCCCCTATAAGATCAGCTATCACCTTCATTGTAAGTGTTCTGCTTTAAATTTTTTTGAGGAACAAAATATTAACTATATGCATATCTAGAAATCCACAAAATTCCAAATGTGCTGTATATACAGTGTTTTTTTTGAAAAAAAAAAAGTGCCGGAATTCACACATGTCATACAACCCGCCTTGCCTACCCTACAAGGTTCCATCCAAAAAAGGTGCCGGAACTCCGTTCTGGGCGTTCTATGACAAAAAA
Source organism: Bothrops alternatus (assembly GCA_034064705.1). NCBI lineage: Eukaryota > Metazoa > Chordata > Lepidosauria > Squamata > Viperidae > Bothrops > Bothrops alternatus. Next base: position 40,543,379 of record JARGCV010000007.1, on the reverse strand, counting down.
AGCCCTGTGTATATATATTTGTATCTCCCCCATCCTCTCCCCTCTTTAAAACACAATTGAACAATTAAGGCAACTACTAAAAGTAGGAAGGAAATGGGTGCTGATATGGTGTCAGTCTCGTGTTGGAGAAAACATCTGAGAGTGCCATGAATAGCCAAAAAAAATCCCAAATAAATAGATCATGAAATAACCATTCTACAGTTCTCATTTATGGCAAAACAGGATCAGGTTCAAATTATCATATTTTGGACATATTATGAGAAAACCTAATTCTATTGACAAGGTCATAATGCTAAAAGTGAAAAAAGAATAAGAGGAGGATAAACAGAAAAGTAGATGGATTTGATTAAAGTGGCAATGAATGTACCATTGGAAGACCTGAGAAAGCTAGAGTGGAGAAGGCCTATTTACATAGTCACTAAAAGTTGACTCCAACTTGATGGCATATAATACATAATTCAGTTAATTAGATTGTGTTATATTACATTAAATTATATTACGTATTTCTTTCACATGGTATTCACAATTAATTATTACTAAAATTGTTTGGACTTGATTTTAAAATATAATTCAGGAATAGTTTTTATGTGATGCTGATTTACCTGTGATTTATTAATTAATATATGCACACACACTATATCTATCCCAGTTGATTAGATACAATTGGCTATACAGAATATCCTTCAATACGAAAAATATTTCTTCCCAAAAGTAATTGATGGATGAAAGTCTTTGCATACTACTCTCTATCTGTTTCTGAATTAGGGCCACAACATCTGACAGATTTTTAGGCTTGATTTATTATACAACTAAAAAACAAATACACACAAACTTTTAAATTGCTGCATTCCCCTTTGCTTTACACTCCTTGGGATATGCAGTAATAGATCTGTAAATAAGAGCAATGAATCATTTTTTTTGATGCTCCTCTAGCATGTAGAAGTTGCTTTTGGAATTGATCCTGCTGGAGAAACAGCTATGTGAAACACAGCTTTCTGACTTTGTTTTTACTGATTATTTTTTTTAACAGAACAGGCATATGAGGCTGGAAACCATAAATTTCAACTAGCAAAGTATAAGACAGAAAAATTAATATGTTCATGATTTTGAAAATAAAAAATCCACATTAACATTTATTAAAATTTGGCAAATGTTTTGTGCCATAAACGTAGATATTCTGATGTTATTGTGTCCACTTCTGGATGCTACACTTCAAAATGCACAGTCACAAATTAGAGGAAGATCAGAAAAAGGCCAAGCTGTGTGAGCAATGGTAAAAGGATCTGGGGATGTTTTGGCTACAGAGGAGAGATTCAGGAATAGTTTTTATGTGATGCTGATTTATGTGATGCTGATTTTATGTGATAGCCGCCCTGAGTTTTTGGAATAGGGAGGCATAGAAATCGAATTAAATAATAAATAATAATAAATAATAGTCTTCAAATAACTGAAGGACTGTTGCACAGCGCTCAGTCTTTCTTTCCCCAGAGGGCAAAATCAGAACTAGTGGGTTAAAATTATAAATAAGTAGGTTCAAGCTCGTGAGAATTTCCTGACTATATGAGCTGTCACCCAATGAAACAGGCTGCCACATGAAGGGGTGAGTTCTTCTTCACTGGAGGTCCTCACAAAAAGTTTGGATGGTCTTCCGTCAGAAATGCTCTGAGTGCGAAGTTGATTTCTGATTTATTCCAACTCTGTGACTGTATGTATTTCAATATGTAAAGCAACAATAGAAATTTTGTTTAGAAATAGTTTTTGTACAGTTATTTTGGCAAGCCTATAAAGCTTGAAATACTTCCCCTAAACAGAAATGAAATGCATTTAGTTAATGGCAAGTTGTAATTCTGAAAATGTGGTACAAGGCTGTTTTTTGAGGCATAGCAGGATAGTAGGTTGGAATGTAGTTTGATTTAAGCTTGACTTCTGATGATGTTTTCTTGACAACAATACAGAAGTACTTTGCCATTTTCTTGTTGTTGTCAATTTCCCAGTAGAGTCTACTTGCTTTGGAAAATCCAGATAGATTTATTTATTACTGTATTGTTATTAGATTTATTTATCTAATTTATATAGCAGCCCATCTCACCAAAAGCAACTTGAATGCATACAACAAGCTAAAACAATGACTACCATATACTAACTGAATCTCACCTAGCTTAACTCCTCCAAATCAACCAAGTTCGGCTGATTGAAGTTTTCTTCAAATTAAATTTAGGAGGAATCAGCTAGCAGGCCTTTTCTGTCATGACTCCTGCCATTTGGAACACCTTAAGCCTGACCCTGCTGGCCTTCCAGGACTCCACTCAGAGTCATCTTGAACCAGGAGATGGGCTGTAAATAATAATAATAATAATAATTATTATTAATAATAATAATAATAATAATCGTACAGCTGATTGATATCGCTGTACCAGGAGATGCCAGAGTTGAACAAAAAGAACTGGAAAAAATTACAAAATATCGCAACCTGGCCATCAAAACTGCGCGATTATGGATGAAACGTGTAACAGTGGTACCCATTGTCATCAGGGTGCTGGGAACTATGTCCAAAAACTTTGCAAAATACATCAAGAAACTGCAGCTTCCTGCAATAACTCCAGCAATGTTACAAAAAACTGCGCTACTCGGAACATCTTATATTTTAAGGAGATACCTGGTTGACACCTGGTAGCAAACCGTGTCAACCATCAGCACCAGCCAATTTGAATGTTCAGTTGACTGAGGTTCATGTTTAATGAATAATAATAATAATAATAATAATAATAATAATAATAATAATAATAATAATAATAATATAAGATGATCATGATGGGTGGATGAAAAAGCCAAATCCAGATAAAAAATCTGGGTAAGTATACAATGAACCATAATAGTATTAGCAATAGCAATAGCACTTAGACCAGCGGTTCTCAACCTGTGGGTCACAATCCTTTTGGGGGTTGAACGACACTTTCACAGAGGTCGCCTAAGACCATCGGAAAACACATATTTCCGATGGTCTTAGGAACCGATACACCACTCCTCTATCTGGCCGCCGCCCTCCTCCTCCGCCAGCCCCTCCACCTCCAGGGCGCCCTTCTCCGATAGCTCCTGCTCAGCTGATGCCTGGCATGGCCCTGGGGCTGGCGGGCAGGAGCGGCTCCTTCCCAGCTCGCCGGGCTCTGGGCCTTGGAAGCGGCCAGACGGCGGTGATGCCCGCATGTGCGCCCAGCCGGCCAAGCCGGGAGGGGAGAAGTGGTGGCTTCTGAGTGGGAGCTGGCGCTCTGGCCACACCCTCTCATGTGCGACGAGTCGGGGAAGGAACGTGGTGGTAAAGGGCTGCATGGCATGGAAAGGGGCTTCCACGACCCCACCGCTGCAATGGCACTCATAAGGC